>OZ034967.1:12655000-13255000 GCA_964030785.1 Siderastrea siderea
TCCGAGGGAACCTATCACACATAGGGCCTGAGACTGAAGGACTCTATTGTTTTTATTGTACCTGACGCTAAATTTTGAGCAAAAATGGCCAAAAATGGGCACTGTGCGCTGATAGGCGCCCGCTGAGGAGAGACACGTCACGTCATCGATTTCGACCAATAGAAACACGCCAAAATTTAGTGTGTTGTACTATCGCTGCAGGATAGTAAGAACCTTTCCTAATCAGTTTTCATACATTATACAATCCTTAGTGATAGGTAATTCATGGCTACTGATAACAAGTGATAATCTATCCACCACTACTAGCCTCCACTTCTGTGAATAATTGTTAACTATTGGATTCTAGGTAATCACATTTAATCGCACGTATGATCACGTGCCTACCGTGCTGATTACGGCGAGCCATAGCATGCGAGAAGGAAAAACCATGCCAGAGTACAACAGCATAGCTGCCTGGGTCGAAGTATGACCTAAATAACTTATGATTTTAGAATCTCTTTCTTCGAGGAGGCCTTTAAACCTTTAAAAAGCTCTTTATTTTACAGGATTAACTCTTTGCCAGAATCGGTCAAGAAAGAGAATATATATCATTTTTTAGTAGCTTTTAGCAGTAGGAGCTGGTATATTGTTATCGTGCAAGCAGAATTCCCTTCAATTCCTGGACTATTTGTTTGTTTGTTTGATTTTTACCGGCGCAAAAGATCGAAGGGTTATGCGTGAAGGGTAAAGGCACGACGCTGATACTTCAATTCAAGCAAACTTCAGAAAATGTGATAATATTCAAAAGAGGACGGCTGAAGATTTTAAAATATAGGGGCTGTTTACTTTCAGGGTTAGGGAGACTGTGAACAGTCTCGTTCCTCTCCTAATCTCTTAGGGCGAGAAAAGCGCGAAGCGTGAGCGACGAGAACAAATATGTTTGATTACTAAATAGGTTTTCATTAGTAAATATTTTTATTAGATCTTGTGATGATATCTAATTATTTTGACGGTACATCACAACGACGAATTACCGAGTTTGCATGAAGGAGCTGAACACACGTCACGGTTATGACCCAGTTACCGTCACGTCACTTGTCATAGGTATTTTTATTTTATTTGTTTATTGTGTAGCTTTTGATCAGAGGCAAGTGCGACCCTAAGTATGTACTTTTATTTGAACACGTTCATTGTCAAAGCTAAAAGCTTATGGGTCGTGTTTTAAAAAAAGGTAAGGTCGCCACGAGCCAAGAAGGCCCACACAACCGGAGCTTATCCCGATTTCTATAGCATGAAGCAACTGAGAGCATTGCTACTCCCCCCTGGATGGGATGCTAGTCCATCGCAGGGTTACCCCCAGCAGTATTTAGCCGCTACCCATTTTTTATACCTGGGTGGAGAGAGACAATGTGAGGCAAAGTTTCTTGTCCAAGGAAACAACACGATGGCATGGACTGGGCCTCGAACCAGCGACCTTCAGATCTTAAGTCCAACGCGCTAACCATTACACCACCCCACCCCCACTACACTAAAACATTGAAAATTTATAATACAGTTACAAATTACATACTAGGAAATCCAGTCGAAGTTTGAGTATGCATTTTAAACACGGTACAGTGCGGCTGCTTCGCATTGTCGTTCTGTTGTGTCACACTGAGCTTTGTTATTAACTGATAGTGAAACAAAGGAGTTCGAGTCAGGGATCTGAGAGCAGTTTGAAATTCAAAAGTCGTACTCTTAGCTTACTGCTACTGACCTTTTTAGAAGTTCATACCAACTTCTTTTCTCGGGAAACTATGAGACCCTGGTTAATTATTGAACTGAAATGAGGACCTTGAAGTTTAGGTCTTTGCCGCAAGGTTTATAAGAACCATGCAGATGATTTCTATTTGTGTTTCTTGAAAATTTCAAAAATCGCTATCGAATCTCTTCAAGGTTTTGCTGTTATTCATTTTAAAAACGAGTTTGTCCATACTGGGTGGCCGCTTGTATCTCTTAACGAAGGCAGCGTTCACACTTCATGTCCTAGCCCTGTGCCCAGGTAACGTGCTTGGTGGGCTTCAATGTGAACTTAGCTTTTTTCTGCGTGACCGTGCCAAAACTTGAGCACCATCTGTACCAGGTATATCGTCTGACTTGTTGCATGGGCGCCAGTCTGTGTGCCATTCTCTTGAGTACCCAGCTGGCACATAGTTCACTTGCTCTTGGCTTTTTTGAACTACAAATTTTAAAGAATATTGCAAGCCTTCGTCAACCTCGTCCAAAGGGCCATCTTCTTGTTCAAAATGGCGGATCGGAGAACCCCTGGCCATAGCTGCCAAAATGGCTCAAAAAATTCGTTAGAATTTTGTCACGTAAACACGTTGAAATGTCTTTGTTTCGTTTGAACAACGGTTTCAGATTGCAGAAAACAAACAGGGCCGCCAGATGCTGGAAACAACCTCCGAAAAAGCCATTTCATCATGTGTCACGAGACAAATTAATCCACGATTCTTGGAGTATTTCAGTAGCCTTGGTCACGGGTTTCTCCGATCCGCCATTTTAAACGAAGAGAAGGCCCTGGGGATGAGATTGGGACAACGATTGTGAATGGCCTGCAAGTCCATTCTAGTGCACTGGGCGAAAAGGCTGTCTTTGGCCTTATCGTAAGACATTCTAAAGGCACCAGGGGACGCGAATTTTTCAAACCTGCAATCCTCCGTCAACCTGTAGATGTTTATTAACAGTTAACCCAGCTGTTACCAACATCACTTCAATAATGCTACCCAGAAGTATGTTATTCGGCAAACCTGGTTGCCCATGTGACATTTACCAACAAAACAGATACCTGCTAACATACCAATCTTTTCAACAGATCGCTCCTCCATTATTGATGTAAGTGGCCAGGTATTCTAAAATCGCCCCTTAAAATGGTATCGTAATGCAGTTTTTTCAAGTTTCCAGACGTCGGCAAAACAGGTAAAATAATGCAAAAGAAGAGACAAAGCTCAGTTGATGCGTGACACCAGTGATAATAAGAAAAAGTTAATACGCGAGTTAAACACGTTAAGGTGTCATAGTTTGTAAAGGCACAAACGTTTCGGGCATAGCCCTTCTTCAGTGTGCAGGAATATGCGCGTTGCGCCATACAAAAGCCTAACTGAAAAATGCGCACGTAAAGCGCGCGCGCAAGAAACGAACAACCAAAGCGCGTGCACGTGAAATGAAAGTATTTAAATAAAACTGAAATTAATATTGAGTCCGCCCGGCTTGAGCGTGCCGAGCTCAAAGATTAATTGCATCTCCCGCCGCTTCCGACTGGTGTTGCTGCCGCTGCATTGCTTGACTCCGCAGACCCTGATGTCATCTATAGTGTGGTTGGCGGAGATGAAGTGCTCAGCTACAGGAAGCCCAGGAGACCGGTTGCGGATGCTACGCAGGTGTTCACCGAAGCGTTCCCGTAGGCGCCTTCCGGTCTCACCGATGTATATGCTAGTGCAACGGCGGCAAGTGATGCAGTACACCACATTCTCAGACTGACAGGTGAAGCGATTTTGGATGGTATGTGAGCTCTTGGGCCCATGTAGAACAGTCTGAGAAGTAATGTACTGGCATGTCTGACAGCGGGGACGACGACAGGGAAAAGAGCCAGCATCAAGGGGCCTCTGAGAGCCGCTAGTGGAGTGTACTAGGAAATCCCGGAGATTCTTGTCGCGTCGATAGGAGACGAGGGGCGGCTCAGGGAATATCCCACGTGTCTCAGGATCAGTTGATAAGATGTTGAAATTCTCTAAAAGGATCTTTCTCGTTACAGTGTTGAAAGGATGGTAAGTAAGTACTAGAGGTACTCTGTCAACATTGGTAACATTGAGACGCGCTGGAGACAATGCCCTGTCACGTGAGATGGTTGTGACCCTCTGAAGATCATTATGCAGTTGCGGTTCAGGATAGCCCCGTTGTTTGAAAAAGGTCAACATCTCCTCAGCTTTTTCAGAAAAGTCGACATCATTAGAACATATCCGTCGGAGACGCAGAAACTGGCTGTATGGTATTGCTTGTTTGCAATGACGTGGGTGGAACGAAGTGTAGTGCAGATAGTTGTGTGTGTGTCAGTCTCCTTGTAGTGTATGGACGTCTGTATTCTGTTGTTGGTGATTGCCAACTTAATGTCGAGGAAAGGCAGTTCAAGTTCACTGATGGTAAAAGTGAACTGGAGAGCTGGATGGAAATTGCAGACGTAATCAATGAACTGCTCCAACTCGGGGCGAGTGCACTGTGCGGCTCCAACTACGTCATCGATGTAGCGCTTGTGTAACTGTGGGACGAAGCCAGTGTATTGGGCACGGATTCGTTCTTCGATGAATCCGACGAACAAGCACGCATAATTAGGGCCCATCTTTGTGCCCTTGGCGACACCGCCAATCTGGCGATAGTGCTGGTCATTAAAAGAAAAGGCGCAGTGCACTCGCAGTGCACTCGCCCCGAGTTGGAGCAGTTCATTGATTACGTCTGCAATTTCCATCCAGCTCTCCAGTTCACTTTTACCATCAGTGAACTTGAACTGCCTTTCCTCGACATTAAGTTGGCAATCACCAACAACAGAATACAGACGTCCATACACTACAAGGAGACTGACACACACAACTATCTGCACTACACTTCGTTCCACCCACGTCATTGCAAACAAGCAATACCATACAGCCAGTTTCTGCGTCTCCGACGGATATGTTCTAATGATGTCGACTTTTCTGAAAAAGCTGAGGAGATGTTGACCTTTTTCAAACAACGGGGCTATCCTGAACCGCAACTGCATAATGATCTTCAGAGGGTCACAACCATCTCACGTGACAGGGCATTGTCTCCAGCGCGTCTCAATGTTACCAATGTTGACAGAGTACCTCTAGTACTTACTTACCATCCTTTCAACACTGTAACGAGAAAGATCCTTTTAGAGAATTTCAACATCTTATCAACTGATCCTGAGACACGTGGGATATTCCCTGAGCCGCCCCTCGTCTCCTATCGACGCGACAAGAATCTCCGGGATTTCCTAGTACACTCCACTAGCGGCTCTCAGAGGCCCCTTGATGCTGGCTCTTTTCCCTGTCGTCGTCCCCGCTGTCAGACATGCCAGTACATTACTTCTCAGACTGTTCTACATGGGCCCAAGAGCTCACATACCATCCAAAATCGCTTCACCTGTCAGTCTGAGAATGTGGTGTACTGCATCACTTGCCGCCGTTGCACTAGCATATACATCGGTGAGACCGGAAGGCGCCTACGGGAACGCTTCGGTGAACACCTGCGTAGCATCCGCAACCGGTCTCCTGGGCTTCCTGTAGCTGAGCACTTCATCTCCGCCAACCACACTATAGATGACATCAGGGTCTGCGGAGTCAAGCAATGCAGCGGCAGCAACACCAGTCGGAAGCGGCGGGAGATGCAATTAATCTTTGAGCTCGGCACGCTCAAGCCGGGCGGACTCAATATTAATTTCAGTTTTATTTAAATACTTTCATTTCACGTGCACGCGCTTTGGTTGTTCGTTTCTTGTGCGCGCGCTTTACGTGCGCATTTTTCAGTTAGGCTTTTGTATGGCGCAACGCGCATATTCCTGCACACTGAAGAAGGGCTATGCCCGAAACGTTTGTGCCTTTACAAACTATGACACCTTAACGTGTTTAACTCGCGTATTAACTTTTTTTTAAAATAATGCAAACTCGGCGAGCTTTTCAACTTTTCAAAAACATGATTGCATGCATGATTAGCGCGCGCACAACAACACCTAGAGAAAAACAAACTGTTATAAAAACGATTACAAAACGTTTTCAACGTCTTCTTACCTTGGCTTTTCGATAATATAGACTATAAAGTTGAATGTCGCTTTTCCTTATCTTTCAAATGACAAAATACGTTATATTTCTGTCCGCTCATTAAAGAGAAAGTTTAAATTTTTGTTTTGAACGGGAGGACCTTAAAAAGGCGCGAAATTTTCAACCAATCACCGGCTTGTTTTTTGGAGACGTCAATACGTAATTATATATATTGACATCTCAAAAGCAATCGAAAGAATCACAGAATCGTGATACTTTAAACTTGAGGTCGTCCACGGGAAAATCTCAGCATGCGCATTTGAGGATCTCTCTTCGCCAACTTGGAGTAAAATGCAGGTGTCAAGGAAACGACCACTTCAATTTGCGACACTACTAACTATCCGCTTTTTTTCTTCACCGACAGGAAAGTGATGTCGAGCATAGACACTACAGCACGATGGTGAAGGCTGCTGAATCATTGGAGTGTTTATTTAAGTAAAAATTTCATCAAATAATATATGCTAAAGGAAAAATCTTTGCAATTGTGACTCAAAAGCACGATAAAATAAATCAACCTGAAAAGATCTCATTGGTTTAATGTTGTACTGAACACCAAGGTTAGTTACGTATACAAGAGACCAAGGACTTCATAGCCTAACGAAAGCCCCCAGAAACCATGAAATCATCTTTACGTGTAGAAATCTTAATGATAGCAACGAAAGGCGTGCTGTAAAGTTCTAAAGATATCCTGCTTAAAGAACTGATGCGAATGGTAACTGAAAGACTTCAATTGTTCAAAGCGTTCGGATGTTTGTCGTTCTACTCCTCAACTAGCAAAACGCTAGGCGGCATGCAGCGGCGGGCACACTTAGTGCTTGCTTGGGATTTTTCGCAGAAGCACTGGCGAATTGAATCGCTGATATCTGACATACACGATACCGGTTATCGGTTATCAACATGGTCATCGTCGCCGCCCCAGCTAGCAGCCGACATAGCTGGTAAATTTCGCCAATCTCCGCAACGAGCGTACAAAATCAGCTAATGTAAGTGACTTAAAGTCGCTATCAGCTAGTATTCCTGTATGTCTTCCAATTCTGTCTCCAATACTAGTGCATTTAAATTAAACTGAATAGTTGCACCAATTAGAGGTGATATTTCACCGACAGTGCCTTCCTATGAAGCATTTGGATGCCGAATAGCACGATCTTTGCCATGTTTGCTTTACACGGCGCTACCTATGTCAATACCCTTCTGGATTCTAAAGCCTGGGCCAAACGGAGTCGCAAGTTATCGCAAGTTTGGAAATGTACGAACTTGCGTTGACTTGTGGATACTTGCTTTTGGTGGGCCAAACGGTGAAAATTCTTGTTCACTTGCGTGCAAATTTGAGCTCTACCAAAGTGAACGCAAGTCAACGCAAGCCATTGCAAGGACACGCAAATCATGGCCAAACGGAGTCGCAAGTTCATACACGTTTTTAACTTAAGCTTGCGATAACCTGCGACTCCGTTAGGCGCGGGCTTAAGCCTGAAATTTATCTTTTTAAGAAAAGCCGTAGGCCCAGTATTTGTCCAACTTTACCTAGAAAGCTGGAATCACGCGTTGTCAACAATTCCTTGAAAACCCGCAAAAGCCTATAGATAGTGTTTTGCACCTTTTTAAGGGCCTATCTGTCAGCCGTTCAGGCCATTCTAAGAAATACTTTACAAAGCTAAGATATACATTTACATAAATGGAAACGTGAGAACAAGAAACGTGGTACAAAAATAGGTCACCAAAACGATTAATGCGAGACTTGGTTGACCAAGACGGAAATGGCTCGCAACTTGCAAGTTTCTTGCAAAAAGCATTAAAAAGGAAAACAAAACAAATAACAACAACAACAACAATATATATAATGGTTTGTTATCCCTTGATATCCCATGATATTTCCAGATTGTAGTTACAGTGAAGGTTTAGTTAAAGCTGGCCTTCCAACCCTATATGATAGAAGGAGCACATTATGTAAGGAACTCTTCAAAGACATTGACGCGCAGGGCAACCATAAACTCAGACACCTTCTGCCATCACGATCTCAGCAGAATTATAATCTGAGATCGACACGCGCCTTTGCTGCGCCTGTCTGCAAGACAAACAGGTTCAGAGACAGTTTCATAATTAGCCACTGCATGTAATATATTTTAAATTGTCGTCATATATTTTTATTGTAAATAATTTATTCACGTAATTCAGTCATTTGACTGCAAAGTGTATTTTATTAATAAACGGTCTATCTATCTATCTATCTATCTATCTATCTTGGTACATCGTCTTCCTTTTAGCAACGGGCTGAGAAAACACGGCAATATTTCCTTGATGAAACCCCTTGAAAGATATGTTGAGAAGGTGACAACCGATGGCGTTTGAACTCTTATTTACGGTGAGATAACAGACACTTGGTCTTGGTCATAAGATAATGGTGTAGTGCAAGGGAAAAGATGAGCATTAAATGAGATTTAATTTTACAAATGTTGGCTAGCAGCGCCATGACCTTACAATCATTCGGATCTGCACAAAAATCTCGTGACACGAACCTTACAAGGCGTTACCTCTTGTTCACGGATCACGGGTCTTCAGTGTGATCATCTTTATTTCCGCGTTTCTTGAGAAGTATTAATCTTGATGGCTGAGGGAATCGAGACCATTACTACAGCATCTTTCTGGCAAAACAACGCTCCATATGCAGTGATCATGTCTCTTATTGGAGAATACAATTGTTATAATGCCACTCCTCCAACTGTGCTTTCGTTTACCTCTGCTTCGCTATCCATATTTATATCTGTGGTCGCGACTCCTGGGAACTCGCTTGTGCTGCTCGCCGTTTTGTTGGATCCGAACAAAAATCTTCGTTCGCCATTCAACTACTTCGTGGCAAATTTGGCGTTTGCGGATCTGCTTGTTGGACTCGGCATCGCTCCTCTGTCGGTGATATACCACGTATCTGAAGGACTGAAAACCGCCCTTAAAAAAGAGATTGAGGTCTATCTGGACGTCCTCTATTTCATCTTCTGCACTGCTTCTCTGTTGAGCTTGATTATTTTGGCAGTGGATCGGTACATATCAATCACGTATCCACTAGTCTATATGACGTGGTTGGACCCGATCCGATCTTTCGTGATATCAGCTGCAGCATGGATTATTTCTGTTTTGTTGTCACTACTTTACTTTCTATTTGGAGTTAATAAGTATCGCTTTGTTTTCGCCAACACCGCTGTTGTGTTAACTTTTGTGATCCTTTTCTTCACACATGCAAAACTTGTCAAATCCTTTCAAGCTCAAGTACGTCAATGGGATGACCTTCACGACAATTGCGTAGAAAATGAGGCGAAGAAGCGGGCTTTGAAATGGCAAAGAAAGATGGCGAAGACACTTCTGATCGTGGTGGGAATATTTCTAGCATGTTTTCTACCATCGTGTGTTTGTATCTATATCATTAACTTGTGCAGCACATGCAACTGTGTATTTATCAACTGGATTCGTGACATCGAGTTTATTTTCGTGATGGCAAATTCAGGAATGAATCCATTCGTGTATTCATACAGGATGCATAATTTCCGAGAAGCGTTCAAGACGATTCTGTCAAGTTGTGTGTGCATTCGTCGACAGGCGGGGGCTTATTCAGAGAGTCGAGAGCCTTTAGTAGGATCAGACTTCCGGAGATCTTATGTCGAGTAGGTTTAGCTTTTTGTAAAGCAGCTCATTGCCTCAAACCAAACACTTTCAATTGCTAAACCTAAAGTTACTGTAGAGATTGAGTGTTCAATGCATTGTGTGTGATCTAGGGCTGTTACCTCGTAACTGATCTGCATTTATTTGGTATCTTTTATTGCTCAAGTGAATTGTTTTTTTGTGATTTCTGAATGATTTAATACGCCATCATATCAGTATTTTCTAAAATACTTTGCCATGAGTACTTGTTGACGTTGTCATTTAGATCGCTATTTTTTAGGAGATTACGATTGGGTTTTAATTAATTTATTAACGTCCTTGGGTTGATTTTGTGCCTCAATAATATGAATGATATAAAGTCTTGTGTTAACGATGGTGAATAGTTGCACTCTGGGTTCTTAACTTTAGTCACATTTTGGAGCATCTGTAGAACGTTGTTTTTTTTTTTGGGGGGGGGGACGTGATCAGAAAACTGCTTTCTAAATGTATTGCTGCCTAAGAAACCCGTGCCGCGTGACAACAAATCGAAGCATCTGATCCAACCACTCGTGGAAAATATCACGAAACTTATGGGTTGTAGACTGACTAGCACATTTCTGCGCGTCTTGTAACTAACGACTTCATTGAAATATTGAAGGGTTATGCTTGCAGGGTAGTAGAAAAAGGCACGACACTGATACTTCAATTCAAGCAAACTTTGAAAAATGCGTCGATAGTCAAAAGAGAATGGCTGAATTAGGGACACTGAGCAGTTTTGTCCCTGTCCTAATCTCTTAGCGCTGGAGAAGCGCGAAACGTCAGTGACGAGCCCATGCGTTGGTTTAATTAATAAATAGGTCATTATTAATAAACATTTTAACCTGTCGCACTCTTAAGTTTACTTAAGAGGTTTCATATCAACGTGTTATCTCAGGAAGCTAAAAGACCCTGGTTTATTATTGTCCTCGAGCGAAGACCTTGAATTTAAGGTCTTTGTCGCGAGTTTTTTTTGTGTGTGTGTATAAACGAGATAATGTAATTATATTTTTTTTTGAAAATTCCAGGGATCGGTATCGAATCGCCTCCTTCGTCAATACTCAAATTTCAGTCTAAGCCTGAAATTTCTCCAGTTTGAAAACAAAAAAAGAAAAAAAAAACCAGTTGTAGGTCCAGTATTTGTCCAAAGTTTCCTAGAAATTTGGCCCCAGTTGTTCAAAAGTTGGATAGCGCTATGCACCGGATAAATTACTATCCAGTGGATAAGTGTTAGGGAAACCGATTGCGTTATCCACTGGATAGAGATTTATCCGGTGGATAGCGCTATCCAACTTCTGAACAACTGGGGTCTGGAATTTATCCGTGTTGTCCACAATTCCTTGAAAACCCGGAAAAGCCTACATGTAGTTTTTTGCACCTTTTTAAGGGCCTATCATTCAACCATTCTAAGAGACACCTCACAAAGCTACTTATTTGCATAAGTAAAAACTAAATAACAAGAAACATGGTACAAAACAAGTGTTACCAAGACTATTAATGTTTGGCTTGGCTGACCAAGACTGAAATGGCTCGTAATTTAACTTGAAAATCATTTAAAAACAAACAAACAAACAAACAAACCAAAAAAAAAAACAAAAAAAAACATATCGTGGTCTCTACTCCCTTCCATAATTTTCTTGGTTTCTTAGTGTCTTTGATCCCATCAAAGGTACATCGTCTTCGTTTTTAGCACCGGTTTGACAAACACGAAGGCGAAAACTGATGGTGCTCGCAATTTTATGGGAAGATAACAACAATTGCACGGAGTCATCATGTACTGGTTTAGTAGAGGGAGAAAAGTTGACAAGCATCAATTGCTCCTTACAATATCACTAGTTGATCATATACATACGTATACATACATATACATATTTATTGAACACATCCCCGTTTGAGACTTTTCAGTGATCAAGTCATTAAAAAAATTATGTCCAATACTATAACCTAATCGAGAAACATAATTATAAATTATACAAACAGCATGGTTAATTAAAAATTACAATAAATATTACTATTACGATTGCTGTAGAAATTCATTTAATGTTCTGGTCATGAGTCAGAGTAAATGAAATGATCACCAGACATGAAATATGTTGATGTTTAATCAAATTCTCCCAACTAGTATCATAAGAAGTATATGGAGAACAGTGATGAGATTATGCATGTACCCGATCATTCGCCGGATTACGCGACAATCTCGTGACACAAACGTTACACGGTGTTCGCAGTTTTCACGAATCAGGAGTCACATCTGTAATGTTAATCTTCATTTCCGGGTTTCGTGGAAAGTAATTAACCTGGATGGGAAGGACCGAAGGCCATTCCTATAATATCATTTTGGCAAAACAACGCTTTGCACACTGTGATCATGTCTCTTATTGGAGAATATAATTGTACAAATGCCACTGTTCCAACGGAGCTTTCGTTCACTACAGCTTCACTCTCCATATTTATATCTGTGGTCGCGACTCCTGGGAACTCGCTGGTGCTGCTCGCCGTTTTCTTGGATCCAAACAAGAATCTTCGCTCGCCATTCAACTACTTCGTGGCAAACTTGGCGTTTGCAGATCTGGTTGTTGGACTCGGTATCGCTCCTCTGTCGGCGATACTCCATGTATCTCAAGGACTGAAAACCGCCCTTAAAGAAGAGACTGAGGTCTATCTGTTAGTCCTCTATTTCATCTTCTGCACTGCTTCTCTGTTGAGCTTGATTATTCTGGCAGTGGATCGATACGTATCCATTACGTACCCACTAATCTATTTGGCGATGCTGGACCCGATCCGTTCCTTCGTCATATCAGCTGCAGTATGGATTGCTTCTGTGTTGTTGTCGCTACTTTACTTTGTGGTTGGCCTTAATATTTATCGCTTTGTTTTCGCCAACACCGTTGTCGTTTTAACTTTTGTGATCCTTCTCTTTACACACGTGAAAATTGTCAGATTCTTTCGAGCACAAGTACGTCAGTGGGATGACCTTCACGATAATTGCGTAGAAAACGTCGCGAAGAAGGAGGCTTTGAAATTGGAAAGGAAGACGGCGAAGACCCTTGTGATCGTGTTGGCGATATTTCTAGCGTGTTTTCTTCCATCGTGCGTCTGTATCTACATCATTAACTTTTGCAGCACATGCAACTGTGTATTTATCAACTGGATTCGGGATATCGAGTTTATTCTTGTGATGGCAAATTCAGGAATGAATCCATTCGTCTATTCATGCAGGATGCGAAATTTCCGAGAAGCGTTCAAGACGATTCTGTCTTGTGGTGTGTGCATGCGTCGACGGGCGAGGGGTGGTTCAGAGAGTCGTGAGTGTTCAATAGAATCAGACACCCAGTTACCTTTTGTCGAGTAGTTTTTAGTATTTAGCCTTTTCTGAGGCAGTGTCTTGCCTCAAAATACCGTATTTACCCGCGTATAGGCCGCACTTTTTTCAAGGAGAAAAACGTTCGAAATTTGGGGTGCGGCTGATACGCGGGTACAAGAATTTTGAGCTCATTAATATGCAAAATTGCCCGACACACAGAGAGTCAACAAAAATTACTGAAAGCTTGACAGTTTGATTGAATGTATCGTATGAGGTCAAGTTAATCCATGTCTTCGAAGAATTTTGCTTCTCTTCACTGCAATGAGTGTATCTATTTTCCGAATATGTTTGTTATTGGATGAAGTCCAAAGAAGTTTGCATGTCAAGCCACGAAGCCCTTTCGATGTTGTTCACGTGAAACCGCGTTTGTTTATTTGCCGAACTACACGAAAAATACACTGAACCCGTCACAAAAAGAAAAAGTTATAAATGAAACTGATATAAAATATCACAGTTTCGAAGTTCAATACACATTGTCATGTCTTCAGCGATAAATAAGAGGTGCGGATTTATTTTTACCCTACGCATGTTTTACATACATCAAAAGCGAAATTTGAAACCTTCAAATACACAATGCGTAACGCAGTGCTTTTGATACAACTCTCACTCTCGACAGACGTTTTGCCTTCCTGTTTCACCTGTAAATGTGTAAATCCTTAAACAATCGGAAATTTAGCATTGTTTATACAGAGCTTGTCACTACGCTGAGCCCGTGAAAAGCCTGTTTTACGCAACAACGGGGAAAAGCTTCAGTTTTTTCGAGCGACTTTACATTAGAGCGTTTTGTCAAATATTAATAGCCGTTTTAAGAATTATCGCAACAATTTCCGTAACATTAAAAAACTCAAAGTGGATTATTTACCCTATGAGGAAAGGGGCAGCGAATTCTAAACGCATGTGTATCATTTGTCATTATTTGATCGCACAAAACGGCGACGCTAGCGCCTCATTTTTCGACACACTTGTTGGATCTGTAAACAATAACGCTTGCGATCAAGTTCGGTCCGTTTGTCCGATTCATTTCTCGCTAGATCACTCAAGCGACAGGCTCATTAGTTTCTCGACTCAAAACTCGATTCTTCTTCTTGTATACTTAAGAAATTATTTTTTTCCCCAAGATTAGGTCACAAGTTTGGGGTGCGGCCTATACGCGGGTAAATACGGTACATACTTTTAATTGTTTAAGCTAACAAGAGATTCAATGTTAATAAGCATTAATAAAAGGAACAAAATTATAGCGAAACACTTAAAATATCATTTTCTACTTTCTTAGATTATTTCATATTTGTGTAAGCTAACACAGGCTGATCTGAATTCTTAAACTGGAAAAGAAACTAAAACTAGAAACCGAAAGAAACACCCAACTAGAGCAATACACGAGACGAGAGAATCTACGATTCAAAGAAACGGAGGGAGAAGATTGCAAGGCTTTGATCTGCGATATCTTACAAAAAGATATGAAGCTGGACGCTTCCTCGATAAAGTTCCACACTGTCCACCGCGTTGGGAAAAAAGTGCAGGAAAGAACAAGGCCGATCATAGTACGTTTTGTAAGCCGCGAAGACAGAAACGCCGTATGGGCGAAAGGAGACAAAATCAAACAATCTGATGTCCACACAGATGCTTACATAACAGAAGACTTCGCACGCGCTATTCAAGAAGAGAGGAAAGTCTTACATACATACATACATACTTTATTGTTACCTCCCCAATGGGGCTTTTCAGGAACAATTACTTAAATTACTAAGTTACTAATAACTATACAATCAAAATTAATGAAATGAAATGAAATGAAAGCAATGAGCAAAGCAAGAGACGACTTAGGAATGGACAACGTCAAAGTCATCGGAAGGTATTTGATTATTGACAATCAGAAGTATGACTTAAATAACATCCCAGATTTTCTAAAGCAACCACTTTCTTAGGACATCTCTGAAACACGGAGATAATTATTCGTTTTTTTTTTTGGAACCCAATGCGCATATTAATAAGTTTATTTTACCTTAGGGTGGGAAACAAGATCCCATTGGGGATCTAAAGTGGGTGAAAGGAAAGGCCAAAGCCCTTGGAGTATGGTTTTCGACTAATCCTGACCTAACCGCAGAGCTGAACTACAACGAAAAATTAACAAAATTTAAAAATAGCCTTAGCAGCTGGGAGTTTCGTCGACTTACCCTTTCCGGCAAAATTACTGTTTTAAAAAGTTTAATCGCGTCCCAACTGGTATACATTTTAGCCCCCCCCCCCCCCCCTCCTCACAACTAATCACCGTGTCTTGAAGGAAATCAATAGCCTCTTCAATGATTTTTTATGGAACGGCAAAGGCGACAAAATCAAGCGGGAAGTAATGACAAATGACTGTGCAAAAGGCGGTTTAAACATGATTGATATTGAATCCTTTAATAAAGGATTAAAAACTACCTGGGTCAAAAAATATATTGATGTTAACAATCACGGGAAATGGAAACTCTTTTTTGATTTAGAACTTAGGAATTACTGAGGAAGAGCTTTTTTCAGCGGCAATCTCAGAAAAAGCGACTTGTTAAAGCATTTCAAATTATCCCATTCCTTTATCGTGGAGATCGCAAATATCTGGTCTGAAATAACTTTCGAGAATAATGTTAAGTCTACAGACCATTTTCGCTCTTTGAACCTTTGGCACAACTCTCTTTTACGGATCAATAACAAACCAATCTTCTACGAAGCATGACTGCAAAAAGGGATTAACAAGGTTTCGCATTTGATGAAAGACTCAGATGCGTTCCTATCCTTTCATGAATTCAAAGAGCGCTATGACGTCATCGAAACAAATTATCTTGCTTTTTACGGGTTGTTACCTGCCTTAAAAACCCTGCGAAATAAAATTAGAGCGCCCGTACGCAACAATACAAATACACAATACGAAAGCTTTTATATGAAATTCATGAAAGCAAATAAACCAAGTAAGCAAGCTTATAAAAAATTAATTAGTCTTAAACAAAAGTGTCCAACCAATAGTCAAGAAAAATGGGCCGTGGATTGCGCCTCTGAAGCTCGCGAACCAATAGATTGAGAAGCGGCATACCAGTTATCTTTCCAGTGTACAAAATCTACAAAACTTATTATATTTCAATTCAAACTTCTGCATAGACGATTGGCGACCAATGATTTTCTCAAAAAAGTAGGAATAAAAGATTCTGATCTCTGTAGTTTCTGCAAAACAGAGAAGGAAAGCTTGATCCATCTTTTCTGGTCCTGTAGTGTCGTCTCTACCTTCTGGCAAAACTTCAGGGATTTTCTTGTAAACCAAAATCTCGCACTCAGGACATACAACTTCTCTTTAAATATAGTTTTAGGCTTAAAGACAGACACATCAAAGAATAAACAAAAAGTAAACTTTCATTTTCTTGTGGCGAGATACTATATTTGGTCCTGTAGGACACGCAACCTGTCGCCTGAAATAAAACATTTCTCTGTCTTTCTGGCATGTCACAATAGCCTCAAAAGTGGAGCAGTGTCCGAAAATAAACTCTAGAAAGCTATGTTAAGACGGAAGGCTAATAATTTATTTCAGTTGTTTTGAAACCTAAGGCTAGAACTATGTTTATATGTTATTGTAAGTACTGTATGTAGCGCGTATTATTAGTAGTGTAAAGAATGTAAGCAACTGTAATGTAATGTAATATAATGTATTGTAAAGAATGTAAGTAATTGTACATTAAGTAATGTAACTGTCACGTAAGTAATGTAAGTAGAGTAAGTAGTGTAAAGAATGTAAGTAATTGTACATTAAGTCACGTAGGTAGTGTAAGTAATTGTTCTGTAAGTAGGCTCTCTTTTTTTTTCTGTGTGTTGCATACAAATAAAAAAAAAATTTGTACTTTGTCTTGATTTACAATGAAAGATGTTTTCAGAAATAAATTACGTAACGTAAAAAAAAAAGAAAAGAAAAACACAGGCTGATCTGTTTGGAGTTCTTACCTGAAAATTTAGGCCGCAGAAAGTTTTAGGAAACAGAATCTTATCCGCCGAATTTCCTAGCTCTCCGAAAATGCTAGCTGGCCTTATTTTACACTCTAAACGACGTCTTTGTCTCTTCCAAAACAATAGGAAGTAATCAGTCCCCTTGTTACGAACGTCTGAGGTGATATTTCGCCGAAAACGCTTGTAATTTTAACTGCAATCAAACCCGAATATCTCAGGCAGATTAGGCCTACCGAACAGATAGTCCCCGAAACGAACCGTTGGGTGCCCCTGATTTATGTGATCTAGGGTTCTCGCCCCGTAAACGATCTGCATCTTGCATCTTTTGTTGTTCAAGTAAATGGTTTTGTATGGTTTTTGGGTTAACTGGTAGCTGCTTAGAACATCATGAATAAGATAACAATAATAAAAAAGGACAAAGAAAAGTCCTGCGGGGAGTTTTAGACATGCTACCTGTTCAGAACTTTAAATTTAGTCAATAGTGTAGTGTTGTTATCAATGGTTTTTTGTTCAGATTAGGAGCCCAAATCTGAAATGCAGGTTATCCATTTAAACCCTGTCAAATACGCTGACAAAGGCTAGTTCAAGCCTCAGAATAAAATGTTTGCTTTAATTTTTGATCCCTATGAACTCAGTAAAGCTTAGCAAATAGATCTAAACCTTCATCAAAATATCGATCATTGTAAGTGATTTTAAACAAACTGGTTGTGTAATGTGTACATTAATAATGAAGGATGTGCAAATGTTATGTTGTGTCCTCGTTCTCGTCCCAAATAGGAACATTAGTTAACCCGAGAAAATGAGAAGCTTGTGTTTTTGCAACATGCTTAAGACAGGAGCTTGTATTTAACGCAAGTAAAGTTGTTGTTGTTGTTGTTGTTGTTGTTGTTAGTGTTGTTTGTGCCGAGTTTGATGCTCTTTCTTGTTTCAATGGGTAATATTGCGCAAATTAATTTAACATACTTAAAGTACATGATCAAATGCGCATTACAAAAATACTATATCTAACCAAAACTAACAAAACATATTATAATTATATTAAAAACTTCCATTCAAGTCGTTAAATTAAAAAAAAAAAAGAAAAGAAAAAAAAAAGAAGAATAATTTCCTACCCTCGCCGAGAGCCGAACCCGGGTCGTCGGCGTGAGATGCCGGAAATAGGTCCACTAGGCCATGAGCACTTACTGTCATGTTAAAAGTTAATTTTAGTACTTATTTCTTTCTTCGCGACAAGTTGTACATCAGCATGAAAATGCTGGTGTTTTTCCTGGAAAAATGTGTTCGAAACGCCGTAAAAACAATGGTTGTGGACAGAAAAACCAAAAAGCACTAGCTCTGCTATATTTGGCGTCGAAACCACTGCGAAAAGCTGCGAACTCAAGCGGTGTGCCGACCGAGTTTGAACAGAACCGACGAGTCAAATTTGAACTTGATGCCTGAACTTTATCGCCTAATTTCTTTCGCCTAAGTGAACTTTTCCCCCTTCACCAAAAAGACAACTGAGTGTTCTTTTGAACTTTTTTTTTCCATTAACAAATTTGTTTTTGACCTTTGTTGTCTTTGCTTGTTTTGCTACAACGCGGGTCAACATGCGATTTCGCGCCAAAAACACACGGGATTCAGCACAGGGTTATATCCAGTGTATGAAGTGTATTGGTAGCCCTCTGGTGCGGACGGACGGACGTACGGATGTACGGACGGACGGTCACGTGACTATTACGTCACTACCAAAATTTTTTGGCCTGATAGGTTACCAAATTTCCTTAGCAATGGAGCTCCGCTGACGCGCTAGCGCGCTGGCTCCGCTATAAACAACGCAACTTTTCCCCATTTTCCACATAAACTCTAAATAACTGCAGCATTCTGTCAATGAAATAAATACATATTTTATCGCAGAAATAAATATTTTACCGCAGAGTCCCAGGAATTGCTTGAAATATTCTGAGAAACGTATCGGCTGCCATTCAAGGGAACTTATCTTCACATGCTTTCAAACTCCCTTCACCTTCGCAAAAACATGGCTTTGTACACGAAACAGGACTTCCCCGCTTAAGTTTCCCACATCCCCCTTAATCGACGGCCGAGTGTTCTTTAAGGATCTAACGATAAAATTGTGTGTTTTCTTTCTTAAGCGATTGACTCGAAAACGTGGCTTTCTACATGAAACAGGCTTTTTATCGACGGTCGAGTGTTCGACAACGGCCTCGATTTAAAAAAGGCAAATTTGGTGATAAACTTACATCCAACAGATCTCAAACGATCCTGGCTTCTGGCACAGGAAACCCAGGGTGTTCACGTACGCAGCCTGAATTAGTCTGCTGCGAAGTCTCGCAGCAATAATAGTCCAGTTTTGTTGAAGGTAACTACGTTAGTGTATCAAAACTAGCAGTAAGTGTTTTAAACTGCGGATGGCCAACTTTTTCAAATTGTATCGCTGTGTCTTAGAAAAATCACATAAAACTAGTTATAATTTGTTCTCCCTTCAAAAATTCACTTGATAGCTTCCTGTGCATTTTGTGCATGAAAAAGATTAATAACTTATACTATTAGCACAGTTACGACAAAATGTGAGCAAAATCCCAGTGACGTAGTCCCTTTAATTGAAAACGCGTTTTATAGAACCCATGCACGTGTAGTTTTTAATAAACAGTGGAAATATTATGTATTGACGTAAGAAATGAAATAACAATGATAATAATAATAATAATAATAATAATAATAATAATAATAATAACTTTTTCAACAACAACAACAATAACGTTTATTTGCATGACTATAATTATTTACAGTAGTGCAAAAGGCACGTAAAAACAAGAACAAAAAGAAAAAGAAATAATAATTATGATATTAATACAGTGGAATTCCGATTTTTCAAACCTCCAATGGAAATGGAAATTGGTACGAAAAATCGGGAGTTCGAAAAATCGAAGGTGGCATCAAATCATACCTGTTTTACCGTGGTATTATATTGTTTTATAAGATCCAAGAAGGTAGACAACAACAGTATCACTCTTGTTAATGTGTGAACCATCTTTATTTACCAACAAACGTGCATTTAAAACTAAACGAAAATTTAACGATTTAAGCCAATTTCGGCAGAACAAAAACCAGTACTGTACTGATACATGTGTCTGTAATTTTGCGCGGACTCTTGACTGCATTTCCTTCCCCTTACTGTATCAGGAAAAAAGTACCCTGTACTCCACGGTTTAAAAGAACAGCAAAATTTATTAATGTGCTACGGCAAGAGCTTGAAAAATGCAACTAAACGAAGGAACTTTGATCATGTACAGTAATTCAAGACCCTCGATTGTGTAACAACGGCGTTGTAGTTTCTTATGACTTCAATGACAGGTTTGTCACTTGCTTTGTAATAAAAAAATGCATGAAAACACCATCTCCGGAACTTGTTAATTGCATTCAGGTGTATTTGTGGCTAAAACCGGTTTTTGTTGGTTCCTGAGTTTTCAAAGTTCGAGAAATCGAATGTAATTTTTTTGAAAGGAAGAAAGAATTAGTTCGAAATATCAGGAGTTTCGAAAAATCGAGCATTCGAAAAATCGGGGGTAAAATTACAGTGTTTGACTGAAGCAAATCCAAGGGAAACGACTTTTGGTTCGAAGAATCGGGAGTTTCGAATAATCGAGTATTCGAAAAATCGGGATTCCACTGTAACAGATAATCAAGTGACATCCTTCTTAGATGACAGGATACTGTCACGCAGATTATTCAATAATGAAATATAATTCGTCAATCATAAATTAAGATAAATATCTTCGGAGTTCATCAGTTTAATCACCAGGTCCGAATAAGATAGCTGCTGAAATTTATAGAGATGACTTTGTATTTGTGCGAAAAATTCATTTCTAAGTTTGAAATATTTCGGGCAATAGCAGAGGAAGTAAATTTCACCTTCAATTGCATTGGAGTCACAAACTGGACATAACCTTTTGTCGTGAGGAGTTTGGTTATATCTTCCAGTTTCTATCATAAGTTTATGATCGCTTACGCATAATTTTACCAAAGCCTTTCTATTGATTGTTTTTTTTTCTAGTAAGGTTTAAATAACTTAAAATTTCATAACAATGTTTAAACGTGTTATAAAACTCTAATTTCCTTGTATAATTAACTGAATACCGCCACTGAGTAATATACTTCTGTTTCATTATAGAACAGCCTCCGGGCAACGAACATTTTACTACAGAATTCGAACTATTGGGCTCTGGAACAATTATAGTCAAAATACTCAGCGCGTTCCGCTCATTGTTTAGGAATGATTTTCATTAATCGGAAACGGAATGCATTATTGGAATCAAAATTCCATTTTTTAATTGAAGATTGAAATCTTCCAACGGTAGACTCATTCGAAGTAACGAATGTTGATTGGGTTGTTACTTACATGAGTCAAAGGTTCACACGCGAAATTCGAAACGGCCGTTGACAAAAGCTGGATCGGACCGGATCGGACCGGATCGGATCGGATCGGATCGGATCGGATCGGGCAGACAAAACCTGGATTGGATCGGACAGGACTCACAAAACCTGGATCGGGTCGAATTCTTTTAAACAAACCCATATCTACTCATTGAAAGTAGGCGCATTTCAAATTCCCATTAAAAAGTTTTCAAGTGGTATCTCTGGATCAAGATGACGAAGAGAGATCAAGAAAGTGATTGCCATTGCACTGTTTTTGCTTTTTCCTTCTCCATTCTGTGGTGAAGACTGACTGTTTATTGTTATGCATTTTAAACTACTTCATTAAACGATCACGTTTTTCTAGAGAGAGAGAGAGAGAGAGAGAGATCCAAGCGGAAAGACAAAGAGGAATAGAGCCTAAAGTAACAATGATCGCGTCTTTGCCGTCCTTTACTTGAATTTTTAGTTATTAATGAATCGACCTGTAACTATCTGTCGGTAAGGTTCTCTATCTCAAAGAAATTGAAGAAATTGGTCATATGACTGAACGATTTACGCCCTTCCAAAAATCAGTGACAAAAATAAGATTAGTAAGGACAAAAAAAAAATTCAGTTTGAGACCCTGTTTTGTCATATAACAACTAATGAAATTTTGCATTTCAACTGTGTCTTTGGTTTACGATAAATCACATTGTTGAAATGAAACAGAAAAAGGCTAACTTATTCTTTTGTACAATGCGGATGAATAGTTGTGTTCACTGTAACGTCTTTGAAACTTTTTGCATGCAAAAGCTTGCAAAGCTAATATAATTTGATTAGACACTTTGTTTGTGAATATGGAAATGAAACTATTAATAATGCTTCTGAATAAACACGGCTGTCACTTGAAAAGAAACTTCGAGTATACTGTCATTACTTGAAAGGGATTTTCCAGGAAACCTGGAACAAAATCAACAATCAAACCTACATTAATGTTAGAAAGCAAACGGATTGTTTTCTTATACAGTGATAGCTTGCATTGCTAAATAGGTCTAAAGTACCGGTAATTACTATTCTATACTTATTACCTTAGTAGGTCACATTTTTATTTCAGTTTTGATAACGTGAAATAAAACCTTTTGCTAAAACTTGACACAATTTTCGTCATGAGGGCTTACCGCGAGCACTAAACCATTGTGTGAATCAGGCTATCGTAATTGTCGGCACAGATCTCATATTCCACCATTCTAGAATCGGGACAAAAAACGAAAGCAGGTATCCTTGTCATACCGCTTTTCTAGCAGTTTTAAGTTCCACTTTATTACCCTCTGTGAGGTAGCTATGGTTACATTCTAAAAGCCTTGTAATCATATGTACATTGTTCAAGTTCCAAGTAAAGAATGAGAAAGACGCGAATTATCTTAATATCATTGTTACTTTATGGTCAATTCGGTACTGACTTAATTGTACATACTCTGGCACACGCTATTGAAGTTTCCTCTTCATAATGGAGCAGTTGAAGTAATGAAGCAGTTCACAGAATGTAAAACCATAACAATAAACAAAAAGTCTTCACGACGGAATGCAGAAGAAAAAGCAAAAACAGTGCAATGGCAATCACTTTCTTGATCTCTCTTTGTCATCTTTAATGGGAATTTGAAATGCGTCTACTTTCAATGAGTGGATATGAGTTTCTTTAATAGAATTCGACCCGATGCAGGTTTTGTGAGTCCGGTCCGAACCGATCCAGATTTTGTGAGTCCGGTCCGATCCGATCCAGGTTTTGTGAGCCCGGTCCGATCCGATCCAGGTTTTGTCAGTCCGGGTTTTGTCAGTCCGATCCGATACGATCCGGTCAGGTCCGATCCGGGTTTTGTCAACGGCCATACGAAACCGTTGGCGGCTGTTGGTTTCAGTCGGTTTGACATTACGGGGAATTTTTCTCAATTTTCAGGAACTTTTTTTGTTCATCTACAGCACACTTGTTTTTACGAAATTATTCTTCCCCTTTTTATAACAGCAGACTATTTCTTCGAATAAAAGCACTTGCAATTAATTTTTTGTTGAGCGGACACAAATCAGGTCAGATACGTCAAACCGCCAACAGTCTGCTACTTGCACGTGCACATTCCCCAGATGTCAATAATAAACCAATCAGCATTCCTTATTTCGAACAAGGCTACCATTGGAACATTACAATATTCAATTTGAAAGTGGAATTTTGATTCCGGTAATGCAATCCGTTCCCGATTAATGAAAGTCATTTATTCATTCATTCATAATGAGCGGAACGCGCTGAGTATTTCGACTATAAGTCTTCCTTGAAATCAAGTCATTCGGGTCAAGTTTTTAAACGTCTTTTAAAGAACAAACTGTTAGACAATTTTGTAAATGCTCCTTCGGTTAAGTAGTGTAACAAGTAATAAATTAGATATTGTAGTTCGTAATAAAATAAGCTAAGTATTGTAATTAGTAATAAGTTAAGTGTTGCAATTAGTTATTTTATTGATTGTTCCTGAAAAGCCCCTTTGGGGAGGAGACAATAAAGTATGTATGTATGTAAAAAAAAAATTGATCCTCCCCCTCCTTTCAACCAACAACTTCCTGGTACTTTGAGGGGAAGACGTTTTCAGAACGATTTATTGTAAGCTTGAAAGCCTGTGATGTTCTCTGGAAGATGAGGTTACTGTTCGGGTTTCGCGTTTTGGTGTTTCTGGGGGCCCTATATGGCGTCTTCTGAAAAAGGAGTGACTTTTTCATCATTTGTTTTCTCCACAACGTTGCACTTTTTGCCAGAGATTGAAGTATTTATCAATCGAGTCTGCAATTTGATTCAACTCAACAATTCCCCTCTCATTATCAAACTTTTACACTTTGTTCTTGAGAAATGTTAGCCTTGGTCGTAAAACACGTCTCCTTCCAAAGAATTGCAAAACCTGACCTCATTTATCGACTGATTCTTACCACAATTTCGTGATTAGAATTTCCAGAAAAACCTTAGTAGTTGTTCATTCAAAGGGTATCTATCTGCTGGGCCCAGACATCAGATTCCCCCCCCCTCCCCAAAAAAAAAGATAAGGCGGCCCTCGCAAGCTCATCGAGACAAGTCTTAAAGGCGGTCCTCAGAGACAGCGCTGGTAGATTTAATGATGAACGTTTACATGCTCTACTCACTAACTTCCTTGAAAACGTGGAAAGCCCAGGCGTACTTTCTTCCCTTTTCAGGGGTTTTGTCGGCTGCTTTTAGCAACAATTTGAAAAGGTAAAAGACGCATTTACATTAGTGGAAAGCTGAAAACAAGATTCCTTTAAAGGTGCTTAATTAGCGCCATGAAGGTTGGTTCTTACTTCCGGGTTTCTTGAAATGTAATCAAACCCGTGGATGGCTGAAGAAACGAAGGCCACTCCTACAGAATCTTTTTTGGTTAAACGACGGTCTGGACGTTGTGACCATGTCCCTTCTTGGAAAGTACCCTTGTAACAATACCACTCTTCTAACAGAGTTCTCGTTCATTACGGCCTCCATTTCCATATTTGTATCCGTGGTCGCGACTGCTGGGAACTCGCGTGTGCTGCTCGCCGTTTTGTTAAGGCCACGGGGGAGAGAAACTAGGTCATCAGTATTCATTTATTTAAAGCGTATGCACGAAGTGCGACGAATGGTAGCCACATTGCGCGAAATATTCATAAATAGGCTCTTAGTAAAGATTTCAGTTTCTGAATCAAAAATTGCACGTGCGTTAAATCGTATGCCACGGATATCTTGTGACTTTCAAACATTTTTAAATGAAAAATGCTGTCGAAATCTGATTTTTAGGTTGAAACGTCTGTAGAAACGCTTTAGATCAAGAAGTTGTTCAACAAAACAAAACTAAAATAATACACAGAGTTTGGGAAACACTTATATTCTTCAATCCAAATATTTTGCGATCTCTAAATTGCAACGTATTGTTCTTTTCTGGACAGTGAACAATAGCTGGTACAATTTAATTTCCATAATTAACTTAATCTTACCTTACCTTCGTGTTTATTCGGTAAACGTTCGGAAGCCCTAAAACCACCAATTTCGTGTCCAAGAATACAGCGCGGATATAGAATTTCCTGCACTGACACATTAGGAAGATAAACTAGGTGTATTGTAGATTGTCACAACAGAAGCAATTTTTTCAAACAGGCTTTTTAACAGAATATTGAAGGATTCAAATTTAAGAAAGGACGATATTACCCAGTTAAAAGCTTACAGCTTTCAATGGGACACGAAATCCCACAATCGGCCTCTGTTGTGACACAATAGAGGTTTCTACTGATCAATGAGTGGTAAAATCAAGAAGTGTTGTATTCTCCACGAGGAGAAAACTTGGACACGGAGTCGCGTTTTACAAAATCTTAACTTTTGAACCTCAAAACATCCCAGGAAGCGCAATCCATCAAAAGAAAAACAGCCTCGTTGCACTTGCACCTTTCCCCAAGCTCTCTGTTAACTTTTAATGGCATCGGCTTCCAAACGTTCAAGATATAAAGCTTTTTAACGATAGTCCTCTACCAAAATTTTGCCTTATAAATTTATTCATGAGCAGCTTGTCAACCGGGGCCTCAAATTCAAACAAGGATCTCCATTCGCCATTCAACTACTTCGTGGCAAACTTGGCGTTTTCAGACCTGCTTACTCGATTTGGCAGCGCTTCTTCGCCGTATGCACTTTTTCTCTGTTAAGGTGGCTCATCTGGATTTTTCCTGAGGCACACCATCTCAACTTTGAACGGCTAATACTTTACTGTCTGAGCTCGGTGAGGCAGGCTGCCTCATAAATTTACTAGAGACTGAATGAACTTGTTAAAAAAGTAGGCTTGGTTGACATCGGTGTTACCATAGCAACGAAAGGATGACGTCATGATTTTTGTATATCAGCAATTTTAACGACATCTAGACCTAAACTTCTAAAACGATCTATTGTCTCTTATAGTCTAGACTAGATCTTCAAGACTGCAAAGTTTGAAAAAATTCTATGAGAGCGTTTTCGAAAAAACTCGTTACAGATTTACGTTATTTTCTATTGTTTCATCGGTATCAGTGTTATCCTGACAGATTGAAACAATGCTTTCACCATATGTCATAGCTGTAGCATACAGTTACTTTTTCTGAAGGTTTTATCCGGTTTGCTTCCCTAGATTTCAAATGATGTAATTAGAAGTGATGTCTTAAATATGCTCATTTTACACCGAGAAGCAACCTCTTTGTTACGGAAGCTTTAATTCAAAAACTGGTCGATGAATTTTCTTTTAAATCTTTTGATCTCAAGTCTAACATGTATTGAACTATCCCTGTAAATGTCACGCACATTGAATCATTTTAAGGGCGAGAAATACAAATAAAAGTATAGGAGACTTTTGCACTCGTCTCCAAAATTTTCATTGCTGCATCATTTGTTGACAGCCGGTTTATTTCAGGAGTTTCTCTTTTGTCTGTATTCTACATATTTGTGTGCTTTGGGATCAACAAGTTTGCCTTCCTGCTTGCTACGCTTCGCTGGTGCCGGAGCGTATCGTGAAAATTCTGTTCTTAGTTCAATGGCAATTAACATAAGGCTTTCATTGTCATTTTCATTTGCCAAGTTTTATTGCCTTCTGAATTGATTTTTGGGTCTTTCTTCCGGTACCGGAGCACATTGTCCTTCTTTTGTTTGTAAGACATTGTAATTTGCTTCTATTTTGGAGTTGAATTGTTTTCTGTCTTTTGTTTCTTTTGTTTTACGTCATTCGTTCTCCGGTACTCACAGAAGGAACCTGATTTTTTGATTTCGAAAAATTGTCTGTTTGATTTCAAAAAGGAATTTTCGATTTCCAAAATTTGTCCGTTTGATTTCTTATAGGTTTGATTTCTAAAATTAATCCGTTTGATTTCACAAATGAACTTTTGATTTTCAAAATTTGCCCGTTTGATTTATTCTGCATGCTTTTTGATTTCCAAAACCTGCCCTTTTGAAGTTTTGATTTCCAAAATGTGACTTTTGATTTCTCGAATGACGTTTTGATTTCCAAAATGGGACTTTTGATTTCTCAAATGACGTTTGATTTCCAAAATAGGATTTTTGATTTCTCAAATGAAATTCTGATATCCAAAATGTCACATGTCAAGTGTCACACCCCCAAAAAATCAAAGCGACAAAATTTTGAAATTAAAAGATTAAATTTTGTAGTGAAGTCGATAAGGAGAGAGATGTTGACTTACACTAGAGAAATGGCAATTCAAACTCCGCAGATTCCTTTTAAGTTCTCTTCATTTCTGGTCCGTTTGAAAACCTTACTCTCCTACTTTCAGTCCCTCCACCATGGATATTATTTTGAAGCCTTCAAGTCTACCACTTTGGCCCATGCGTTCGTCCGGAGGCCCTGCGTACCCGTCTCTTTCGAATTACTTAAGGTAGATTTGATAAGTTCAATTGTTCATGTAACTGATGAAGGTCTAAGACAGAAACGTTTTTATTTTTTATTAAATTTTTTAACTTTTTAGTCGTCAGAAGTTGTCCGTCTTTGCTTTATATATATATATATCTATATATATATATATATATATATATATATATATATATATATATAACTGCAGACAGTACTGTTTCGGCCTTCTGGGCCTCATCAGTGCAGTGCTGATGCTGGAGTTGAGGTTAGCGGCTATAGCCACCTCAGACGATCCCACGATCCAGATATATATATCTGACTGAATTTGCCAAAACATACCTGCAGCTACTGTAACCAGCAAATTAGCCCGATCCACTTGCCTCCCCTCCCCTGTGGTTCTCTGACCCCCCAAGGCTAGCTCTGCTGAATTCTGTGGTTCCCCAGCTTGCAGTCTATTGTGGCAGCACAGCTGCGATCGCCCTTTGACCCAGAGACACACACAAAAGACCCTTCATGTCTTTCAAGCACCATCAGAGCACTTGTCTTGTCTTGAAAATCAGGTTTGCCGGGCAAAACAGGCCAATTTCTCCCCACCCTAGCCCCCCAATTGGGCCTCCGGACCCCTACAATGCCTACCGTCAGAAAGGGCAGTCCCTGGGCAGTGTGCTGGCATATCGGGTGACGCAAACCCCCCTCAAGTCTGGCCGGCCGCAGGGGGGTTAAACCCGAAAAGTTCGGGGGTATGTTTTGCAAAATTTCCTATATATATATATATATATATATATATATATATATATATATATAACTGCAGACAGTACTGTTTCGGCCTTCTGGGCCTCATCAGTGCAGTGCTGATGCTGGAGTTGAGGTTAGCGGCTATAGCCACCTCAGACGATGCCACATATGTGGTATCATCGTACCATGTCAGAGTGCTCAAACTAGTAAACTAGCGAGCTACGCATGCGCGCTAGCGACAATGGTACACTCCAGGTAGAGTGCTCAATTTGGACATGAAAGCATAGCTTTGTATGCCAAAGAGCAATATCTAACTGCAGACAGTACTGTTTCGGCCTTCTGGGCCTCATCAGTGCAGTGCTGATGCTGGAGTTGAGGTTAGCGGCTATAGTAGCCACCTCAGACGATGCCACATATGTGGTATCATCGTACCATGTCGTATATATATATATATATATATATATATATATATATATATATATATATATATATATATATATATACGACATGGTACGATGATACCATATATATATATATATATATATATATATATTATTCTACGAGGGCGCGCTGGATATCGAATGATAGATAACCAACAAGGCGCGTAGCGCCGAGTTGGTTATAATCATTTGATATCCAGCAAGCCCGAGTAGAATAATTGCTTTATTAAAAACTTAACCACTACAAGAATCGATCACATGACTGAACAAAAAAGGCGCCAAAAACTTGCGAAGCGTTGCAGCGTTTCATTGCAAAGCTGAATGAATCAATGAAAACTGCTCGATAGTGAACAAAGTAGCACAAGTTTTGGAAAAAATCTTCCCAATATTGGCTCTGAAATATGGTACACGTTTGATTTTTCCTGAAACATTGTTGTAATCATCATTCAAAGCGGATTGAAGCTGTACAATTTCACCATATTAGCTGCTGGAGTTGAAACGGAACAAGTACAAGTTTGTAATCTGTTCGCACAACGGAGCCATCATGTACATGTGCGTGTTTGATCGAGCTGAAGACAGAACTAATTTGAGCTTGAAGAAGTAATTTCTATGCAGCTCAGTAGCGAGATTACTGGAGCGAGGAACATTAGAATTCACCATCAGAGTTTGTTAAACGCAAAGCACAAAATGTAGTTGTTCTCGGTTTTGTGGTTGAGGACAGAATGGTAAAAACAACATTCAAACAACTGGAAAAGCGATTCAACTTCGTTTACATGGCATCCGCTTTCTATCTGAGCGTTTGGACCTGTTGGAACACAGAGCTACAACGAGTGCAGGTAAAACAATGTCAATTTTGCGTGTTAAAGCCGAAAAAAACTCGCCCTTCCTTCCTTCTTGGTAAGTTTGCAGCTGTAGTTTGTTTAGTACTTGGTTAGACTACTTCATGATTTTAGCACTGACTCGCCGTGAATGTGTGATAGTTTTTATTAAATGCTTCTGCCCCATTTCACTGTGTTTTATTTTATTTCTTGTCTTGATATTTTGAAGTGCAACGCTTTCCTGATAAAACCTACCGTTTGTTCAATTTTTATGATCGACGAGACGATCGATAAAAGAAATTAATTGTAAACACAACGCTTAATGCTTAAATTTCTATTTCTGCACAGTTTCGATTCTTCAAACAATTTTGACTTGTGTTAGACGACGCTGTTGGTGATGCTTGTTGGTGACGCTGTTGGAATTTCTGCTTAATTTAAATTATCTGCCAAGTGATTTTTCTCGTCCATTTTTCTCGCCGGGTTGCTCGCGAGGAAACAAAACTTTCAGCTTACTTTGTTGTTAAATGTTCGTTGACCATATTTGGTCGCAGCAGGTATAAGAGCTGATAGCCTAGCTCCGTTGAGCCAATCAAAATGCTAGAAATCCAATATACCTAGTCCAGTTTTTAATAAATAAATAAATATATATATATATATATATATATTATATTATTATTGGCAGATTGAATTTATATATATATATATATATATATATATATATATATATATATATATATATATATATATATATATATTCTTTCTTTTTTGAAGTCGCCTTGAGCCAATATCAGCAAATTCCTTCTCGTTAGAAGGTTGTTAATCTTAGCGCATACCTAACAATAGAAACCAATTGGGAGAAGAATAACAAGACATAACGTCTTTGATCCACATTCGACGCACTTAAAAACTTTAAAACGATATAAACGCTGTTAAAATTTTGTTAAGATTGCGAAACATATTTCGCTCTTCGAGCCTCGTCAGCCGCTAAATAAAATTGTCAAATTGGTCATGTAAGAACTACTAAAATGTAACAATGTTCATGTAAAAACCATTGGAATAGCCCACAGTTTGACTCCATGTTAGTCGTCACGGGATGTCCTACTCTCATGGTAGCGCGCGGCCATGCTGGATTACCGCGAGCGGAATTTGGAAAAAGTTCCACTCGTTCTTAGAGTTAATCAGATTAAGGAGTCTCCGGCTACTTTCTCTATCCTCACACCCTCAGATATCTGCCTCAGCATAGCGTCGTTAGGGTAAAGACCGGTAACACTCATTTGAAATCTCTGCACTTCATTGTTATGTTTCTCCTTACAATGTTTCCATAGGGCTGATCGCTCTTCCTTATTGCTAAGTGACTTCTCGTGTTCCTTCCCTCTGGTATACGCTCTTCTTGATGTTTCTCCCACGTAGATGTTGTTACACTCGGTACATTTGTTACACACTGTCCTTTTCCATCCGTTCTACATACCAGGCAGTCTTCTCTTTCACATTGTCGCGGTTTACACGGATCAGATCTCTGGAGTAATCTCTTAATTGCAATACCAGCCTTTTCTACTACTTTGATCTTGAAACCTTGCCTTTTATCTCTTTTTGATATTTCCTCTGTAGCTGTGAATTCAGTGTAGCTGGCACAAAGATGACTGCCTCGTTTCCGCCCCGCTTGTACCAGTCGTTTTTCTTCCTCACCTTTTCTTGTTCTCGTTCGTCTTTCCTCCACTCTTTGGGTCGATGTGACGGTCGTTCTCCTTCTTGGTCAGCTTCATTCCTTGTTTTATACGCCTTGAGGGCCGAGTCGACAACCTCATATCTGAACTTCTTGCTGTACCCCGAGTACTGCATCCTCAGGACCATCTCATTAATTAACGTTTTCTACTACCCTCTCCCATGGTAATAACTTGCTACAGTTCATTAGAACTCTTAGGACTTCTTGGGTTAGCACTGTCCTCTTGGTGCTCCAGCTTAAGGCAGATCTAGCATTTATGACTGCCTTAGAGGCCATGCACTTAGAGTGGAACTCATACAGATCACTGACACTTTCCCGACTTGCCCCTCCGTTTTCTTCTCCCTTGACTCTAACCATACCTTCAGGTCGAGGATAGGTAGCTTTCCGTCTTGATGCTTAGACGCGGTGATAGTCTACTTCAAGTTGTATCGATGGGTGGATGTCGTTTCCTACTTGTTTAATCAACGCCATTGTCCTTTCGTCACTACTGACTCTTCCATCCTCAATAATGGCACTTTCATCCACGTAGGTTTGACCGTTCTCGTACCTCATTCCAGGTGGCGTTGCCTGTACAGCCAAGTTGATATCATCCACATACCGTTTGTTCATTCTCACCACGACGGACATTTCGTCAAGCCTCGCGGCAAATTCCTTATCCCACCACATCATGAAGATCTGGGCCAGTACTCCCGTCAACTTCAAGCCAATCGGGCCGCCTTTGGTTTGCTTCCTGATCTCGTTATCAAAGGTGTACAGGTGGTTCTTCATAATCACTGTTAACACTACCCTCAGTGCCTCTCTTAGCATTATACGTCTCGCACGTTCATCCGGTTGTCTGACTGGTAAATTCCATGGCTTAAAGCGCTTCTCCTTTTGCTCTTCACTCCCACTTGCAGTAATCGTGGGTGGTCTCCCTTTATTTGTCTTCCTCGTTGGGCATACACCAGCTATTCCCAGCTTTGTTAGCACCTCAGGTGACGTCGTCACAGTCAGGTACAAACCCAACTCTGCATAATCGATACCTTGAATACTGATGTCACTCTCAAAGAACACTTCGCACACCTTATCAATGGTGAAATCTATACCCAGACTTGGATATAACACTACCACGTCAGTAGATCCGATAATCAAACCGTCATCCTCCTGGTTCTTGATAGTTCTGTTCATTTCAGCTATCATGTCTTCCGTACTCATACATATGGCGCTGTTTTCTCTTGACTTCCATACTTCAGCCAGTATCACGCTCATCACGTGTGAAAGCTTGCAATTGTAGCCTACCACCGCCCCGCACACAGGTCTAACAGGAGGACCGCGGTACTCATCACTACAGTCTTTATGATCTTTGCGTAGAGTGTATAGTGGTGCAACTGAGCTGTCATTACTTATCATATTGTTCTTTATCCTCACTCCGTTGCTAGTTTCACTCCCTGCGCTCAAAATACGAACCCACGAACCCTAATTAACGACGCTATGCTGAGGCAGATATCTGAGGGTGTGAGGATAGAGAAAGTAGCCGGAGACTCCTTAAATAACTCTAAGAACGAGTGGAACTTTTTCCAAATTCCGCTCGCGGTAATCCCGCATGGCCGCGCGCTACCATGAGAGTAGGACATCCCGTGACGACTAACATGGAGTCAAACTGTGGGCTATTCCAATGGTTTTTACATGAACGTTGTTACATTTTAGTAGTTCTTAGATGACCAATTTGACAATTTTATTTAGCGGCTGACGAGGCTCTAAGAGCGAAATATATTCCGCAATTTTAACAAAATTTTAACAACGTTTATATCGTTTTAAAGTTTTTAAGTGCGTCGAATGTGGATCAAAGACGTTATGTCTTGTTATTCTTCTCGTTGTTCGAACACATTGATTTCTTGGCCTCGGTGGCCAAAATTTCTCAGAAACCAATTGAGCTTCACGTTTTCAGTCCCACGGAAGACCATGCAACAGAACAATATGGCTTCATGGTTTATTTAAATACACTAATGGTTTATTCAAAAACACGCAAAATAGCGACTCTTAGTCTCCATGGTCAATAGAGGTTACGGTAGAATGTTTTAGAAGCCATACTGTTGATGCTTTAGCGGTTTCTTTGACTGCATAGCCAAATCGTGTCAACCAGATTTTTCATTGCTCAATACTCCCGCCTTCTAATGGATCAAGAGCTGACATGGTCAGTTGAGAAGCGGGAAAAATACTAGACCACGACGAAAATGCCGAAGGCGTTGGAACGAGACGCGCATGTCGAGCCCAGAAGTGTACTACACCAGCAGTTCGACACGCGCGTCACGTTTCAACGCGGCAGGCGATTTCGCGCTCGCTCGCTTGTTCGTTTACCTCGAATTTCCCTGAGCGGAAAGAGAGACTGCCCGTAGTCTAGAAAAATACTACAAAATATAAGGCTTCACTTCTTGTCCTAATGCGTTGCATTTCCTTTAAGTAAGGTTTTTCCTGGCTAGAGACAAACGGGGAATGCGGTTTTAGCTATCAACCCTTAAACACACAAAACTGAATCATTGGATCATTCATTGCGTTCTGACCGACCTCCTAAATGTGCACCAAGCATAAATAATTGTCGGCCAATATTTCGCTGAGCATGCATGGATTGCTTTGTTTATGTCTCAGCCGAAAAAAGCGCTAGCAGAAAAGAAAATTTGAAAATCGGTGCCGAAGCTTCATGGGGACGTTTGATTGTACAATTCTTTCTGGACGAGGTTATACTGTAATTGTCGATAGAGTACTCCCTAGATCACCTGCATCCCTGCAAACAATGGAAATTCCTGGTGCCTGACCCACTAGAAAAATAACAAACAGAGATGTATATTGACAGGAAATTATTATACTGGGGGTCATGAATAACACCTGTTAGTGACATCCGCATTCAGTGATGGGATGTTAATTAACTGATTAGTCTTAACGCGACTCCGAACGCGGAAACGGCTACTCGTTTAAGGGCAATTCACATTACACATAACATGTTCCATTTGTGGCAGTTTAAGTATCGAAACACTACGAGCCAATCACATCTCAATGCAACAACCGCACTCAATACAAAAGTCATATACATGGCCAGGGTTTTTTTGGAAAGAGCCCAGTGTTCAGGAAATACGATTTATTTGGCCTTGATTTGGCAAGTGCTTCAGACTTTCAAGCTATTTTTTTTTTTGCATTCATCACCTTTTAAAGTTTACAAGATTTTGTCGCTTTCTCCTCAATCACAAGGGAGGGGGAAATTTGTTAACCATCACAGCAGAGCTCATCGGCGTAGCTTTGCTTATCTTGGCGTTTGTCAGTGCACTGTGCTGTGTGATCAGTTGCAAGATGTACTTAGATGTGATGACAATCTGCAAGCGGAATGACCTTCCAGTTCAGGTTCCTGAGATGGAAGGACAGTGGAGAAGATTCCGGCGTGGAGTAGCGGTCAGGAGGCGCGATGCACGAAGGAACAGGCAAACTAACAATCACTTGCATGCAAAGGACTGGGAATCGAGCGCGCCCCCAGGATCATGACGAACGACTCTGCTGACTGGAGAGTTAAAGTGAGAAAACTGTTTAAATGTTTTATTTTAATGAAAATAATTTACGTTAGTTCATATAGTTAGTCTCAAAGCCTTTTAGCAGTAATATTTCTCCTCTTGTTTTAAAGATGTATTTTTAATTAGTAGTTTAATTTCTTGCAACACTGTACGTATACGTAACGTTTCCGGCTTGCTCCTGCTTGGCCGAGTTGCCCGAGTTAAAATCTGTTCACTCTCCCAGTAAGTCTTTTCAGCAGAGGCGTCGGTAACAGTGATGTCAACTTTTCAGCCAGGTTTTTCTGTAAGAAACAGCCTAGAACAAAAAGCTTCTATGGATCAGTGAAGAAAAATACTTTAAATGCTTCACTGACAACTTAATGTGTCCGAGTTTCCTGTTTAAAATAAAGATTCCTAGTTGAAAATCCAGTCCACGTGATTGATTTTCATTTGAGTTTAAAATTGCCCATTTTATTTTATTATTATTATTTTTTTGTAGGTCATCCTCCTAATTTCAGAAGAGTTAGCGGCCTTACACATTATCTTCATTATTTTACTTATCAACACAACTATACAGTAGACAACTATTCTAGATGGCCGGACTAAATCCTTGTGCATCTTGCTGATCATTGCAACGGATGACTAACTAAGCTTGTAAACAAACGTTTACGTCATAGACAGTTTCATGACGACACGCTCACGAATGACGTAAGCGTGTCACCAGTTAATACAGAGCCTAATATTAAACGACAAAAAAAGTGTTGTGGATGAACGGACTCGATATTGTAAGGGGAGGGGGTGGTAGAAGTGAGGGTGAGACGAGGTTATTTCCTTAGTGTAAGGACAGGTGCTAGGATTAGTATCTATCCCAAGACTTTTGTCTACCACTGCTGTCTGTCTGTCTAATAGCAGGTAATGGAGATTGCAGATTTGAGATTTTTGGAAATCAATAGTGACCATGTAGAGTGCAATTTTCCACCAGCCAAATTTTGGCAGAAAAAATATACTTATTTCCTTAGTTCTCTAGTCATTAAGTGTAATCCATATATATAATTGTCATTTATATTGTACTCTCTTTTTTTTTTTTCTAGTTGGTGATTAAAATAAACAATATTTTAGTGTGGCGGGATCCCATATGTTTATTAGACTACGGCAGTCCCTCCTTCCGCACAGGAATTGTCCAGAAAAAAACGGAATACGCGAGCGAGCGCCAAAATCGGCTGCCGGGTGAAAACGTAGTCTATTGTTCATCTAGGTTTAGTGGCTTCGAAGCCACATTTCAAAGAAAGGTTATGGCGAATGCTATTTCTCCAGCCAGTTCCCTTGTTTCTAAAGTAAGGGTAGTGTGTTGGGATGTAGTTGTAGATATCATTTAAGATGAGCGTTTCTTCAGGATCACCTCAGCGATTAGTCCGATGTAAGATTGACTTGGCTTCTCTTCGTCAGTGCACGTTGTAAACCTAAACTGCTGGGACCGCTCTTTCGGATTACAGTACAAAACAAGACGCAAAATACAATTGAACGCTATGAGTTACGTAACCGACGTGATTATAACAATACTAACACGAGGAAAAGTGACGCTAATCAAAAACATTCAAAAATAAAAACAATATAGTACAACGATTATATAACGAAAAAAGGAAAACTAAACAATACTAACAATTAAACGTAATTACAAGGTGTAGATAGAGGTACAACACTAAATAAATGAACGATACAAGGCAAAAATTTAACAAAAGACCGGAAATATGCTACTATAAAAATAATTAACAAAAGATGACAAATAAGACTAAAAACTAAAAACTACTAATTCAAAAAAGACGAAATTTGCAGTGCGGCAAAAGAAAGAGCAGTCAAAAGGAAAGCAACCTACGTTTACGCAAACATGGATCATAACAAAATCCCAAATCGAGGCCTTTGGAGCCCCAAAGGGCCGATAGACAACAAAATCCCTGGGGGGCCCTTAAACAATAATGACCGTAATAAGTTCCTCGGACAGGGCCTTTGAGTATACCCAACAATATATATATATATATATATATATATATATAAACTTGTCACAAGCATCTCCTTCTCCCGTCCTCATAGAAAACAATATAAATTAATCACAAATGACGACGAAACACCGCAAATTCCTTTTGAAAGGGTGTAAAAGGAATTTGCGGTGTTTCGTCGTCATTTGTGATTAAATATATATATATATATATATATATATATATATATATATATATATATATATATATATATATATGTATATATATATATATATCTGATTGCTTTAACAGCAACATATCTGACACCTATATCTGCGTCCGGCACAAAGCGAAAAAGTTACGGCACAGTTTTTTCGAATTTGCTCAGATCGCAGCCAGAAAAAGCTGAAAATGAACTGAAAATGCAGCCAAAATTAAACACAGGCTACAGCCATGCCGCTGAGCTCAACAAAGTCAGATAATTGAATTTTCTTTAGCACTATCTGAATGGTTTTACAACAACACATCTGAGACAACACCATAACTATCTAAAATAACTGCGTTGCCAGTGTGTCAGGGGGACGTGGGTACAAATCCCTCTCAGGGCAGTTCTTTCTTCTTTCTTCATACGAGTATTTGTTATTAACGAGATGGGTTTCTCTTCTTCATTCATTACTGTTTATAAAATAAGCCTGTATTGATCCTTCTGATTAGCTGATGCCTAAGATGGTATTTACCTGCGAATCGTTAACTTCGATCCTTAGGTTTAAGGCTATGAAGGGGTTTATAGGCTTTCCCATCTCACCCGAAGAAAGAACCCGGGATTCTCACGTACGGCCTACTCACTATCTAAAATAACTGCGTTGCCAGCGTGGTTGTCCTGATAGTGTAGTGGTCATCACACCCTTCCAATGTTAGGGGGACGTGGGTTCAAATCCCGCTCAGGGCAATTCTTTCTTCTTTCTTAGTAATGAATCAAGAAGAGAAACTCATCCTCGGTTTGCTCAGGGCAATTCTTTCTTTTTTCTCTTATATATATATATTCTGTGGCTAAAGTACGTACGCTTTAACCAAATTGGTTCGGCAAAATTGGCAAACTTTCTCACGGTGGAGGCAAAAACATTGATGGTCAGAACCATCAAGATATGATTAGTCAAATGGGGGACACATTTTGGCTGTTTACATTGAGGGAGGAAGATCCTGGCACTAGGAAGATCGTAGAAGGCGCTGAATTCAGTTTACATGGAAAAGGTTGTAGTTAGCCCGCGCTATAGTATCTTCACTCTAGTTCTAGGATCTTCCTAGCTAAGAGATAGGAAGATCCTAGCGCTAGGAAGATCTTAGAAAACTACCTTCGATCGGAGGATCCTAGTACTAGGAACAGAGAAAACAAACATGGCGGCTGCCGAGCGTTCAGCCAGGGCGGAAAAAGGTTGTGCGATGAAATGGGCGCGTCCGAGCAAAAAGGTGTGATGCAGTGGACTGGGATCAAATTGCGTGCTAGATCAAAATTCAAAATTCAAAAATCAAATTCAAAATCCTGATAATCTATTAAAAGTTCCCTAAAAAAGAAAACTTTGGGTTATCTTTTCTTCGTCTTTTCCGTCTTAATCGATGCTAAAAAACTGTCTAAAAACGAGCAGAGCAAAGTAAAAAGATGGAAAATGCCGTTTGGATGACGCGTATTTATAACTCATGCAGCCCGTGCAAGGTTAATCAGGACACGTCCCTGGTTAATTAAATTAAATCAAATCAACATCAACACCGCGCTTCTTCTTCTTTTTCCCTGAATCCTTTCCTATGTTTGTCTGTTTCTTTAGGTACTACAAATAGAATTGCTGCTCAGTTTAGACGGTTTTCTTTGCCATGTTTTTGTGAGATAAAAGGAGGAGAAATCTGCAAATTTAATGTCACTTTTAATTTGATTACATAAAGCTGGCGGCGTTGCGACGAATCATGGCCATGGCGCGTTGCAAGGAGGCAAAGTTTAAAGTTGCAAAACGCCTCTATCTCCAAATATCTCCAGCTAATTTTTTATTATGTTATGTAAAATTTATCGGCCTTTAATATCTGTAAGAATTAGGATGGAGTAATTTGGAGCTTCTTTAAAAGAGACGAGGAAAGACAACCATGTCATGTTTTTCGGCAACAGCAAGCATTCGACGCCCTCAAACTGAGCGCATTTTTCGACAATTTACTGTGAAAAAGATTGACTAGTGTCCACGCAGACATAAGCAGTTTAAGCTGTGAGCCAGGACTGTGAAAAAACGTTTTAATCATAGTGCTCGGCTGGCTGAAAAATAAAGAAAAAAATGAGATTTCCGGTTTGTTGAAAGGAATTTTGCCGGCCACCAAACGCACCGGAAGCGCGGAAAGAGCGCTCGTGCCAGTCCTTCTCCGCGTCACGCATCATAGACTTGAAGAGGACTGCTCGTTTCATCGCCCAACCTTTTCCCGCCCTGGTTCAGCTGCTAAAGGCCGACAACTTTGTCTGGGATTACCACGGAATGATTCAGTTGATTCTGACTGCGGACAATATTTGAACCGGTTTTGTTTCAAGGATACAGCGCGTAACCTAGAGACACAGTGGAAAGTAGCGAGCAATCGATGGACATCAATGTCGAAAATGCTGCGAGAATCCTGTCGAAAATCCTAATGAGTTGAGAGACGACCAGGAGGAGGATGGGCTTGAATTTCGTCATCCTCCCGCTAAGAAGAGGAGATAGGAACCAGCAGTTTTAGCCAACAAGAAATGGAGCTGGAAAGACGAACATGTGGAAGAATTATAGGCTACACTAAAAAAGGATTACAAGACCTTGTATGATTTTAACGGAATAGACTTTGAGACCGATCTAAAGGAAATGTATACTGCAGTTCACCTTGCCCCGTGAATTTAGTCCAGAGAAGGTAACAGAACCCTCCAATTGAGTAAAAGACATGTACTCTGAAGAGTGTGATGCGTGCATGAAAACCAGTGAACGTAAAAAAGTCCAAACTTCCAAAGCCTATGATCGTATTGAGTCAAATGTCGAAGTATTCGCTAGGACAATAGAAGTGCCGTCGACAAAGGATCGAGTAGTGGAAGTGGAAAGATAGTGAAAGAACATTTTGATATCCTGTGTGAAATTTGGGGTGGCTCTCCAGCTACAACAATGCTGGCAGAAGGTGTTGAGGGTCAGATCGTGTGATAGTGACTAGTGACAATGAAGAAACTGACACTGAAGTCAAGGACAGTAATGAAGGTATTGATAACAACAGATGAAACTGGAACTCTGAAGGCGGCGGTAAAGTGGGGGGGGGGGGGGGGGGAGAGAGTTGCTTTAGGAGTTGAGACCGTAAAAGCGGGTAGCAGAAGGGTGAGAAACTAATGTCAGGTGTAAGCCATTAGCCCGTACACTAGAGTAACCAAATTTAAGTCCACTCTCGCTGGTGAGGAGAGCTAGAGGGTGTCTCGCTTATTTACTTCCTTTACCCCTGTTCCTCCTTGATAGCGAATCAACAAAAAAACCGCTCTTCGGCACAGGCATGTAACTTTCACGGCCCATGAAACTGACTGACGAAATCAAAAAGTAGTATATTACATGTACAAAACTCCACTGATTGACAAATCAGATTACAGCCGTAACGACTCCACGGAAAAATGCGAGTTTGTCCAAAAACACGAAATTATACATGACTTTTTAAAAGGCTCTTTTTCACGAGGATTTCTTAATTATGAGGTTTTCAGCCGAGTAGGAACTATTTCTTGGGTAAAATAATCTATAATAATAATTGCGTATAACTTTAGTAATATTGTTTCAGTCATATTGATATTAGTCGACACTTTTTCATTGCTTTTATCGAAGCAGGGCTATTGTAATACTGATATTGCCCGAACGTACTGAACACATACGCAGGCGAGCTTATATCTGACCATTAACAAAATGAATAGTTAAAAATATGATGACGAAACAGAGCAACTAAAAATAAAAATAGAAATAATCACATACATATGATTATTTTATCGATTCCCCCTGAAAAACAAACAAACAAAACAAAAAGCAAACAAGCAAACAAGCAAAAAACATATTATTTCACCAGTTGTTTCCCCACGTCTTCAACTAGTCCGCTTATAAGCGAAACTCGTCGCAGTTGATTTCTTCACTCAAGCAAACCACAAGAATGCTTAATTATAAGGAACAGAAAGTGAATTCATCGGAATGCGGGGTAAAATGATTGGCCGAATTTCAACGGTGGGCGTGGGGGCTAGGTTAATACGCCGGTCGCCATTGGCTAACAACTTGTTCATCAAACAACTAAAGAAAGCAAAACAAGTAGGCACAACAGATGTCAAAATCGCAGGGGAGTGATCAACGGATATATTTATGACACGATTTTGTCTGCTGCTCCTCAGTCAACAGGAACAAGAACTGACTTTGAACAATGACGGCCGAGCTCCTCAGTGTTGCTTCGGTTATCTTGGTGTTTGTCAGTGCACTCTGCTTTGTGTCCAGTTGCATGTTGTACTTAGCTGTGATGACAATCTGCCAGTGGAATGACCTTTCAGTTCAGGATCCTGAGATTAAAGGACCGTGGATCCCAGATCATGTAGCCGCAGACAGGAGGCGCAACGTACGAAGGAACAGGCAAACTAACAATCAATTGCGAAGGACCGGGAATCGAGCGCGCCCTCAGGAGCACGACGAACGACTGTGCCCTTGACATTATTAAGGTGAAAGATTACTGTTTGAATGTTTTATTTTGTCAAATGTATGTAAATTTATATTTCTCCGTTTGTTGTAAAATATGCTTTTAGTATTTGATTCCTCGCAACAACAGTGACTCGTAACTCTTGCTAATTGTCGGAGTTGTCGATGTCCAAGTTTTACACTGTTTCAGTAAGACACTTGATTGGAGGTATCGGTATATTATATTCTTTTTTTTTTTACCTATATAGCCCGTTAATTCTGTAAATTAACAGCTTAGATTAATACCATCAGTTGGAAAATAACACCTGCGATTTTTATGGTTGAATAAAAATAGTCAAGATCAAACTTAATTTAGGGACATACTTAACTTCACTGCCACTTCGCGTTCCATGTTCGAAAATAAAGCTTGTTTAGCTTGTTGAAAATCTTCTCCACTCGACTGATAGTCATTCAGAACTCTTCGAATAACTTTATTTATTTATTTTTCTTTTCTTTAGGACATCCTCGTAATTCCTGGAGGAAAAAAGTTTTAGATCTCCACATTATTTTACTTACGAGCACAGCGCTGGCTTTATAGTCGGCATGGTTCTCAAACAAAACGTTACGGTAGAGTAGTACTCTGGAAGTGGGACTAATTCATACTGCATATTGCTGATTGTTGCAACGGATGACTGCTCAAGCTTTCAAACATTTTTATTAATCGGTACCTTCGGCGCACGTAACATTATATTTAAGCATAGCCAATACATGCGTAGGCACTTGAACGGATCACTACTGAACAACAGAACAATCAAGATGCAGAAGGACTGCCAATATTTTCCCTGCACTCAACCTCTTCCTCGCTCTTCACTATCTGAACGCTTGAAACAGGGTATTTGAAATGGAATTATTTCCATGGGATCAGTAGCACAATGTTTACGAGAAATACGTGGTTCAATTCCGGCGGAAAAAAAAGGTTACGAAGCTGAAAGCGTTTCACATGCATTGAGTTCTAATTCTTTGACAACATGTTTCATAAAGGAGTTGATCACAAACTAAATAAAAACAAAATAATTTTTATTGTTAAGAAAGTTTATGTAGGGGCACCCAACGGTTCGTTTCGGCGAAATATCTGTTCAGCAGGCCAAAATCTCCTGAGATATTCGGATTTCCGAAAACTAGAGCTTTTCTTTAGCAAATCATCACCTCAGACTTTCGTAACAAGGTGATTGGTTAATTCCTATTATTTTTGGAGGGACAAATATGTCGTTTTGAGTGTAAAATAAGGTCAGCTAGCATTTTCTGAGAGGCATCAGCAACTCGGAAATGAGGCTGTTTCCTAGAATTTCCTGCGGCCTAAATTTTCATCTAAAACTGTTCCGAACAGATGGATCAACCTATGTTAGCTTACATGCACAAACATGCCTTTATAAAGGCTCTGAAACAATCTAAGAAAGTAGAAAAAGATATTTTCAGTATTTCGCGATAATGTTCTCGTTGGGTGCCCCTTGAAAGTTACAGCCTGAATCAAAAGACTTAAGTATTTGAGACGCTGACAATTTACACTTCTTTAAAATCTATTCTCATTTCCATCATCCTTCGTCCTTGTTTCCAGATGTTCTTTTTAATGTTTGTAAATTAGGTAGGAAGATCCTCTTGGGGAACCCAATAAACTCCTTTGTATTTGTATCCGTTACTTTAATAAAACTTTCTGTTACTGGATAATCGCCCACTCACGTTTTCATTTTCAATAATAGGCAGCACTTTTGATTTGGAGCTCATATTTTTGCCTATTCCATCAGATGGCAACTGTTTTCAACCAGAGCCGGCATTACCAATAAAACTTATCTTGACTCATTCTGGTTGAATATATTTTATTAAAACATTAAAACCAAGGAAACGAAAACCTCAAGTACATCCATCCAATTTTTTGCCATACTGTTTTATTCACCTATGAGCATATTATCTTATTTTGAGCTACCGGGCTGTGAACAGAATAAAGGTTGGCACGGTCGGTACGTACTCAGTATCGTGATACTGTATCTTAGGTAATCATAAAAGTCTCTAAGTTTATCCAAAAAGGGAAAAGTCCAATTTGTTCTATGATTCCGTGGCAACGGACTTATCCTACTAAGAGAACGTCTGAGGGAACAATCGGAATTTGAGAAGAATAATTTCTGGGTCTTGTTCTGTTCAATTCAAGCCAGTTTGAAAGAGGGGACTATGAAGTCGCAGGTAACGATGACTCGCCGCGCGAGTTGAACTTATCAAATATGACTTTGATTGAATTTCTGACTTGTATTTTAACTATCTCTTAGATCTGGTTTAAGTTGTGCGTTTAATTTGGAGAACAATACACTCTGTAACGGTCTCACTCAGCGCTGATACAATTGACCCGCCCTGTACATGATCTTCAGTCTGAATTGATGCATATCGGCGAGAATGCCCAGACAACTGTGTTTATTGGTGACAGCTTTTCAAAACACGGGTCCTCATCTGAAGATTAAAATGATCCGGCGTTTTTGTTTCTCTTCGCTTTCCAACTTGCCGCAAACGGAAAACGAAAGGCAGCCCAACCTTTTTGCTAGTGATGCGCGCTTGCAAAATCAACTACACTTGCAACAGGATAACCTTTGTTGCACACCGGTTGCCGTTCATACAGTTTGAAATACAAGAGCGCTGACCAAAATTTCGAGCTCGCGTTGCGTGTTATAGTATCAGTCAATACTACTCTAAGTCATTGATTTCTATTCCGGAGTTTAATCTCCCAGCTGCAGCGGTAGTATCTAACGAGCCATTCTTGCTCCGTATTTTTCATAGCAGATTTACAGAAAGTGACCTCATTCTCTTGCAAAAAGCTCGGCATGTCAGTATGCTCTTGATCTTGCTCTAATCTCCATGCGTAGACAAACGGATTCACTCCCGAATTTGCCATGACCAGGACAAACTGAATGTGTCTCATCCAGTGAATAAACACACAGTCGCAATAAGTACAAAGGTTAACGATGTAAATACAAAAGCACGAATCAGGAAATAACAAGTTTAATATATAATCAGTACAACCAACAATGTCTTATAGTTATCTTCTTTTTCTCCCATTTTACCGCCTGCTTCTTGGCCAGGTTTTCTTCTGTACTGTCGTGTAAACTGTCCCACTGGTGAACTCGTAAACGCAGGTACTTGAATATCTTGATGTTGGTCAGTAAAAATCAGCACAGCAATGGTAACAGCCACAGCAGTGTTGGCGAAGATAATTAGAAATCTATTGTACCCAACAAGGAAGTAAGTCAGCGATAATAAGATTGAAGCTATCCACACCGCGACCGAGACTAAGAACGCTCGGATTGGATTCAGCTTTGTTCTGTATTGCAGAGGGTATGTGATGGCAACATAGCGATCTTAAAATGCCAAAGCTGTACGTCAGGCTAAGAAGCGACGCGGTGCAAGAAATAAAGTGAGTCATATGCATCCATACTCTGAATTGCTGATTCGGGTGAATAAGTCCTTCGGAAATGAGATATACCGCGCCCAGCGGACAGGTGAGAAGCCCAACGATGAGATCGGCAAATCCAAGAATGACTACGAAGTAGTTGAACGGCGATCGGAGATCTTTGTAAGGAGGATCTAACAGAACTGCAAGTACAACTAGCAAGTTCCCCACTGATGCAAGGATAGCTGATAATATCGTAACAGAAGCCGACGAGTATGATAAATAAGTTGGAGCTGTGACGTTGGTACACGGGTATTTGCCCAGAAGAGACATTTTGTGACGACCTCCGAATAATTCGATTCCGAAAACAACCCGGCAGAGCGAAATCAAGTATATTTCTTGGGCGCAATGAAACAGAGTGATTGAAAATATAATATCACATTTCCAACACATCTGATTATAGGTCAGAGCTACATAGATATAGTGTTCAGCTTATATCATCAGCTGTTTATGGTGACGCAAGGCTTCAATCATTTCTTTCATTTAATTCTTTTTATTTGTGGTAGTTAATTAACCTTTTTGCTTCGAAAACTAAACTAGAAAAAAAGGTTTTGAGTTCAAATACCAACACCAGAATTACCGATTAAAATAGCTTTTGCTTGAACTGTGACATAAGCAATTTTTAAATTATTTGTTAGGCGCAAAAAATAGGATCACCTTCAATATCACAGGTCAATCGCAAATTCAAGCCTTTTCTTTACATAGGTCAATGTTGTATATATATCAGCTCTTTTGTTAAAGATATTTAGTGGGAAATAAATTGTAATTATGTGCATACTTTTAACTTCCTGAATCAGACCTATACGGATACGTCCCAATGTAGTTCCAACGTTTGAGTTTGTGGATGAAATCTAGAAGTTAAAATTAGAAAACTTTTTTCCAGTTTTGGAAAGGGGGGATTATTATCCATGAAAATACCCAGAAGTAACTGCCCGAAGATGGTCTGCGGGATGAGGGGAGGCTCTTTTTATGCTTGCATTATACGCAAGGGTAGTGAAAACCGTTACCGTGTGTTATGATTTTTAAGTGTCGCCGAAATAGGGAATTTATACGTACGTATTAACACAAAGACTGAAAATTTTGGCCAAAACTTTAAAGTGAAACTCGCTTCGAAAGCCTGGCAAGAGCCTTCGAGGGACTGAAAAGTTTAGGGAAGAAACGCGTTAATCGTTGGACAATATACTGTTTTGGCTTATCTTTGAGGTATAAGAATAAGTTCAATTGTTGACAGATTAAAGTATATGGAACAGGTAACCATTCGATAAAAATTTGTTCAATAATTATGAAAGGCCAAGGGTTAGACCTTTGGATGGGAACCTTCCACCCGTACATTTAAATTATCGCGGAATCCAGGCCGGTTATGCTCAAGCGATCATTTTACCATTGAATCATCTCTGAATCAGTTGTCCGTGATACACTGAATACTTGAGTCTGCAGTTCGAAGACTGAAGCTTCTTCTTTTTCTTCTGCAGTTTGAAACTTGTAGGGCAAGGACATGGCCGTACCAACAAAAATCCATCTCAACATGCAACACAGCATTGTTGGTTGACAAGTTGCACGTGAATGTTGCCTGTATTACTTGGCATTTGGAGGGCAATAAAACGAAAGTCAAGTAATAGAAATGGAGAAATCCCAGACTAAACAAAACGCTTCAAATCCACATACTTCCATATACTCCATCAATCGTCACGTACCCGAGTAGGAGAGGGCGGGGGATATTCTGTGAATTTTTGGGTGGGAGTGTGCTACTAGATCTCTGAAATCCTTGCCCTCAACCATACCATGTGCAGCTGCGTTTTGAATTGCAGCCCTATCAGCCCTATCAGCCCTATCAGCCCTATCAGCCCTATCAGCCCTATCAGCCCTATCTCCTGGCTCTATCCTATACTAGACAAGAAAAATCCCTACCCCATCCCGGACCCTCGGCAATGTCAATTCCTAGAGCTGCCTAAATTCTTCACACCACTGAATGATACACCCTATATAAGACCAAGGCTCTCTGATCCCCCTTCCCCCCGCCCCACCCCCCACCCCCCACCTTCCCAGACTAATCTGCTCGAAAACTCTTTCACTCCGGTTACACCAGCATATACCAATTAACGCGTGACCGAGTCACGTAATTTCACCTTCAAACGACACTTCGAGAGCTCATACACCCGCTGGCCAAATACTGAAATGCGAAATAATGAAAGAATTCGTTTCATCTCACTGATCACCGAAAGCTCATGCCTCGTCTGAAACCGAAACATTACGAGCGGGTAGCCTAGTTTTCAGTTTTTTTTAACTGAAGCTCTTGAATCGCTGCTTACAACAAAATGTCTCTTCTTGGAAAATATCCTTGTGACAACACTACAGCTCCGACGTATTTATCCTTCTCGACAGCTTCGTGCACTGCACTGACAGCCATTGTTGCGTCTACCGGAAATTTTCTTGTGGTTCTTGCAGTTTTCCTGAATCCAAACAGAGATTTGAGGTCGCCATTTAACTACTTTGTGGCGAATCTCAGTTTCGCTGATCTTGTTGTTGGACTTATTACCTCTCCGCTGGAACGGCCTACCACATCTTGGAAGGACTTGGAATCCTACATCAACGGTTTAAGGACGTGATGCACATCACATACTTCATCTCTTGCACCGCCTCGCTTCTTAGTCTTACAGCCTTGGCTTTAGATCGCTACGTCGCCATCACGTACCCTCTGCAGTACAGAACAAAGCTGAACCCAGTCCGAGCTTTCTTAGTCTCTGTCGTGGCATGGATCGTCTCTATCTTGTTATCCATGATTTATTTCGCCGTTGGTTACAACAGATTTCGATTTATCTTCGCTAACACCGCTATAGCAGTTACTTTTATTGTGTTGATTTTCACCAATACCAAAATTTTCAAGTATTTGCGAAGTCAAGTCAGTCAGTGGGACAGCCTGCACGACAGCACGGAAGAAAGCTTAGCCAAGAAGCAAGCGGTCAAGTGGGAGAAGAAGATAACAAAGACGCTGGTTATTGTATTGTTGCTATTCTTAGCTTGTTATTTGCCGTCGTGCATTTGTATCTATATCATTAACTTTTGCACTAATTGCAACTGCGTGTTTATTCACTGGGTAAGGGATATCCAATTTGTTCTTGTGATGGCAAATTCGGGAGTAAATCCATTTGTGTATGCGTGGAGATTAGAACCCTTCCGTAAAGCCTTCAAGAGTATTTTGACGTGCCGAGCATGCCTGAAACGGCTGCGGTCCATTTCATTTAATTTACAAGCGTCAACAGTGAGTACTGATGTGTCTTCTTATGCCACAGGTGGGCAATTAAACCCGGTAGAAATCAATTTGGATTAGTGAAAAGGAATATCGACTATAACATGTAATAAAATAAACCTTGCGCTAGCTAATTAATAAAATTGACGTAAGCTTACAAGTATTTGCATAAAGAAAACTTAAGTGTAATATATTTATTTGTGAGAGGTCAAACACAATTCAGTTGGCTGCCATTCACCTTTTGTTAGGTAATTATGTCAGGAATAACGCTTTTGGAAGCGTTCACACGCGTGATCACCAAACCTTGCCAAGCAGCTGGTCGCAATGTCAACCTAATATTTCTTTGGGGTGTGTGCCCACACTGAACAGCCGTGAATGCCCAGGCATTTCACAGACAGAACCTTGCTTGTAATTTTTTTTTCGGAAGTAGGCTGTGGCAATTATAGTTCTTAGCATCGAATGTGATCGCACCTTTAAACTGGCCTGAGGTACATTATATTGGGAACGCCAGTTTGCTTGCTTGTTATCTTATTAACGGAAAGAAACTGGGGAAACACGAATGCACTCCCGGCGAATACATGTGTGACACATATGCATTGCAAGTCATAATAAGTCACAGCACGTATTGTTCATAGTTTAATTAATGAACATTTTTGTAATATTAATTTTAGAAAATAACAGTGTTTGTTACGTATTGATATTCCAGAATTAAAGTCAAAGAATTTTCGTCAGTAAAGAAGTTGTATGTATCATGATAAAAAAATAATAGAACCGGAATTTTATTTCTACAGACAGTCTCGTCAGTCTTTCGAATGGGAAATTCCGCCATACACGAGTTTCATAAGTGACCTGTTCAAAAGGACTTCTTGCAACTATGCCCTTAGGACCTCAGACTTTTCAGTACCAAGAGTTAACACGGTGACATTTGGCAAACGTAGCGCCAGCTATTTAGGGCCAGTGCTGTGGTCCAAACTGAGCTCGGAGGTGAAACAATCAGAGACCATAAAGATCTTTAAACTCGAGTGAGAAGTATGAGATTGGACGAACTACTAATGAAACAGTGTCATTGCTCACTAAGTTAGTTAGTTAGTTAGTTAGTTAGTTCGTTCGTTAGTTAGTTAGTTAGTTCATTACGATTACTTGAATTATACATATATATATATATATATATATATTTTCTTTTTATTGTCACATACACCAGTGCATACATTACATTGCGTACATTACATTATCTGTAACACACATTGCATTATGTATTTATGTATAACATACTAGTGCTAGATTCATTACGTAGTTCAACATTTACTGTTATCGATAACAAAAGTTACTAAAGTGCACATTAGATATTCTAAACTGACTGAATGGAGTAAAAAAGAATGCACAAAAACAACAATGAAGAAGCAGAGTTGTTGAAATACGCTTACATCTTCACTAAATGGTATTTCATTGATATTTGGTTGACAAAGTCAGAAAGTGTCATTGATTTATTATGGAGTTTGCATGAATAGATGTAAAATGGCATAAAGAGCAGTGTGTAATTCAGTTTTTTAATCAGGGCTTTACTGGTGAATGAATGCAAAGATATTCCAAATAAAGATTCTTTTGTTGAGGGACGTAAGTTGGATTCATTCGCAGAGTTGAACCAATTGAATACATTTTACTCTAAAGATTGTGTAAAACGGCAGTGGATGAATGTGTGATTGATGGAATCTTCTTCCCCACAATATAGGCAGTCACTGTCTTGTTTAATTCCAAATCGACATTAAGTTCCTTTTTCCTTTTTCCAATTCTGTGTAGAAATTTGAATTGAAATTCTTTCACTTTATTTTCTCTACAAATACTCATAACTGATTTACAAATAGTACGCCATTCGTTCGTTTCTACATCAAATTCCCTGTTCCATTTTTTGGGCCCAGTTGGCAATGTCTGATGGGTTTGTTCGTTTAGAATCTAGTAAAAATCCTTTGCTTTAGCTATCCCTAAATTTAACTCATAATCATTTGCCAGTCGGAATATTGGGTGTCCTTATAGATAAATGTCTTTCGGAAGGTCATCCATGCTTCTTGTTTTAGACAGGAGGTAATTAGGAATAGCGCTCACTACTTGATAGAAGTTCAAGAAATTAGATTGAAAATTATATTTTCTTTGGAATTCTTGGAAAGATAGAAATTGCCCATTGTCCTTTAGGAGATCCTTTATAGAAATGATCCCTTTTGAAAACCACTCCTTTATAAAAAAAAGTCTTTCCCCTATTAGGATTGCCCGATTGTTAAATACAATTGTTGCCTGTTCTTCTGCATGCTTATATCGAGATTTAATATCGCTAAATAAGGATAACATATCTTTGTAAAAAACGGGTAATTTGGTATCTAAATATCTTATGTCATAATTACATCTCAGAAGAAAGTTAAGGCCTCCAAGTTTTCTAAAGAAATAGTCTGGTATTGATTTTTATTTTTGTTTTGCGGTGTTTAAAAGCCTCGGTAACCACGCTAGACGAAGGGCTTTTATCATAAGATATACATCAGGCATACGGATTCCTCCCATTTTATAATCTTTATATAAACAATCTCTTCTGATTCTATCTGTTTTGTTATTCCATAGAAAACTAAATAATTTTTTACTAGTGGCAGTAATACATGCCGTTGGTACATTATTATTGGAAACTGAATTTACAAGTTGTGACAGCCCAAGTGATTTAAGGGTAAGAGCTTTTCCAAATAGCGTTAAGTTTCTTGATTTCCATGTATCAAATTTAGTCTGCAGGTTTTGAATTTTTAACTCAAAATTGAAATGGTTGTTCTGTTTTTCATCATAAGAAAAGTATATCCCTAAGATTTTAACAGGGTCTCGGGTACAGTTTAAATGTAACGGCGTGGAATGATTGTTTGCCCACCTGCCTAACCACATTGCCTTTGTCTTTTTAACATTTAGCTTTAAACCTGAGATGCATTCAAATTTATTTATGGTAATAAGGGCGTTCTCCACAGAGGTAAGATCAGCACAGAATATGTTGGTATTATTTTTGTTTCGTTTCCAAATAGATCAATACCCTTGACAAGAGGGTTTTGTCGGATTTTACTTGCTAAGATTTCAGCTCCTAATACAAAGAGGTATGATGAGAGGGGACAGCCTTGTCTCACACCTCTTGAAGGTTTGAACCAATTTGTTGCGAAGCCATTGTTTAAAACTGCCGTTTCAATATTGGTGTAAAAAGTTCCAATCCATCGTTTGACTCCCTCCCCAAAGTTCAATAGCTCTAGTACCTTCCTAATATACGACCATTCTAGGGTGTCGAAAGCTTTTTTGAAGTCTATTGGCATCAAAATGCCCGGTAAATTCCCTTCTTTTGTGTAGTCCATTAGATCACTTATCAACCTTATGTTCTCGCCTATATGGCGTCCTTTGATGAAGCCGGTTTGATCAGCATTCACAAGTTTCGGAAGTACTACTTCAATTCTTTTAGCTAACGCTTTCGCTGCGATTTTATAGTGGATGTTAAGTAGAGTGATGGGACTCCAATTCTGTAGGTCCAAAAAATCGGATTCTTGTTTGGGAATGAGAGCAATTACTCCTCTTCTTTGTGAAATAGAAAGTTCTTCATATTCAAACGCTTTATTAAAACTTTCAACCAGATCTGCACCAATAAGATCAAAGAAATGCTTATAAAACTCGGCTGTAAAGCCGTCTTCTCCAGGTGACTTATTATCTTTAAAACTTATTTCCAACACCTTTTTACATTCCTCAAAAGAAAGCAGCCCCTCCATTATTTCCTGGTAAGTGTCCGAGAGTTTTGGAAGATCTAGATCACTAGTGAACGAGTCAAAGTCCGCCTGAGACATGGTTTCTTTGGAACTGTATAGGTCTTCATAGAAGATTGCTGTAGATTTTAAGATAACCTGTTCGTCATATACTATTTCATTGCCCTCTGACCGGAGTTCAGTGACTGTTTTCCTACTGTAATTCTGTTTTTCTAAATTAAAAAAGTATTTGGTTGGTCGTTCTCCTTCCTCTACCCAGCGGCATTTCGAACGAAAAATTGCAGCCTTTCCTTTGTTTTCGTAGATTGAATTAATTTCAGTTTTAAGAGTATCATACTCCTTGAGGATGTGATCGATATTCAGCAGATTATTGCTATTGCAAATGGTTTCATCTAATTCTTCCAGTCTCTTAGATATTTCTTCTTCACGAAGGGAAAGTGCTCTTGCTTTTCTTTTGGCAAAGGAAATAGTGTTTTCTCTTATTTCCATCTTAATTAATTCCCACACAAGTCGTTTCTCTTCTAAGTTTGCATACTTCTCACGAAGTCGAGGTACTAGTTCGCGAATTTTAAAAGCGTACTCTTCATCATTTAGTAGCGTATTGTTAAATTTCCAAAACCCTGGACCCCTCTTAGTATTGTGTGGTAGTGACAGATTAAGGTAAATTATTTTGTGGTCTGACGCTATCGAGGGGCAAGTTCCAACCTTTCTTACATACTTTGAAAAGCTTTTAGTAATTAAGAGAAAGTCTAATCTTGATTTAACATTTAGGGCTTTGGAAACATAAGAATAAACATTCAAATTTGGATAACGCACTCTTTGTATATCCATTAGATCATAAATTCCCATGGTATCAAAAGCATATTTCTGAATTGTGAAGGTTTCCATGGTACTCCCCCTTTTTTATTTTTGTTTGAAAGCGTGCAGTTCCAATCACCACCAACAACAAAACTGGTGACTTCGGATTTGTCAATGAGACAATTCTTCAACTCTTGAATGAACTCCAACTGTTCCGATAAATTGTTAGGTGCGTAAATATTACAGAAAGAGATTTTCAAGTCATTAAGAAGTATTGTGATCAGAACAATTCTTCCTGATTTGTCGCTAAAAGAAAATTCTACTAAATTGTTTAATAAAGGGTCTATCGAAATGCAAACACCTTTGCTATGCCGCGTCCCATGTGAGAAAAATATTTTTCCTCCCCATTCACTTTGCCAAGTCACTTCATCATTGAATTCCGAATATGTTTCTTGGAGAAAGCAGATTTTTGCCTTCTGATCCTTTAAATAAGCAAAGATTTTTTCTCCGTTTTGCCTCAGCTCGAATTCCCCGTACATTTAATGAAATAATTTTACACTTCGTATCTTTTTGCGTTTAGATTTATAATTATGCGAGTAAAATATGTATGTCAAGCTATAGTGAGCGAAAAAAGAAAATAAAAACACAAACAAAGACACAAGCGCAGCTTATGCTCCAAAAAAAAAGCGAAAAAATAATTTAGAGGATTAATCGTTCGCTCCGCCCTTTGCCTCTTTAACACCTCCCTCGTATGCGAAATGGTTCATTTACTACAACCTACCAGCAAGTAATAATATTAGAGATCATCTAGGTCATCTTCACGGTAAATTCGGATCGGTCTTCCTTCCGGCGATGACGGTTTTTACGAAAACTTTCCCATACTCCTTGTACCAAACCATCCTCTTTCTTATCGTTTGCTAATTTTACCAGTTTCCGGCGGAATGCAGTCAAGTTCTCATTGATGAAAATACGCTCTGAGGCAACTCTAGCTGCAGCTGAAGCATTTGAAACAGCTGCGACAACTTTGTATTCTTCAACTGCACTCTGTTCTTGTAGAGTGATTTCTTGACTTTGTGGCTAATGAATCTTGCAATTATAGGATTTGAATTCTTCCTTTTAAGGTGGCTCATCTGGATTTTTCCAAGACACACCATCCCAACTTTGAACGGCTAATACTTTACTGTCTGAGCTCGGTGGGGCAAGCTGCTTCACACATTTACCAGAGACTGAATGAACTTGTCAAAAAAGTAGGTTTGATTGACATCAGTGTTACCATAGCAAGGAAACGATGACGTTATGTACATATTTGTGTGCTTTGGGACCAACAAGTTTGCCATGCCTGCTTGCTACGCTTCGCTGGCGCCGGAGGCATCGTGAAAATTCTGTTCTTAGAACAATGACAATTAAGGTGGCTCGAAAGGGTTCTTGTTTTTTTTCGATGCATTATATTTGGGAGTTAGAATAGTTAGGTTAGAGTTGGCCAATCATGATCAAATTTTGCTACAAAATAATGATAATATCAAAGTGTCAGTTTTTGGTAGATTCCTTAAGAAATTTGTTGCCATGACAACGCTGTTGGGTTTCGAAGTATGACCATAAAATAGAGATATCGTAAGTTTGCTTGAAAATTTGACGGTGAGATTTCTTTAAATTTTGCATACGGCCTTTGATTCTAGTAAGCTACCTAAGGATTAAGTTAAAGAAAATTCTGTCGAAAACTTTCAGCAAAAAACACTTTTTTACGAATTTACCTTTAACTTTTCTCCCTTACGACAGAATTTTTTTAAATCTAGCTTGAAAAACTCTTTGGGCATATAAGAGTTAACATGCAAAAAATCAAAGAAATTCACCGCGTGGAAGCGAACTTATGTTCTTCCTAAGTTACAAAATTTTGAAAATTTCGACACGACAAGATAGGCAATTGCGCATGCGCAGAAATTGTCACGCCAATCTCGGCACCCGGTTTCATGTCTGTTTATTCCAGGTTTATTTCATTGGGCGTTTCTTTCGCCCTGATAACTTTCTTTACGTTTGAAAAGGCGACGTTTTGGGTGGATCGGTGCTTGTCGAAGAACATTACATCATTTGTTTTCAAATCATTGGATCCTTGGCACCAAATATAGCGGAATGTTTTCCTGCTCTTGCAGATTGATTCTATCTCAAGTGAATTCATCGGCACTTCGCTCAGAATGGCGACTAATACTTCTTTTACACCTTGGGAACAAAGATTGTTTTAATCCTCGCCAGACAGGCTGCTTTCTGTGCTTGTTTTGATTTATCGTCTGCCTGAAGAGCCTATTTGAACTCCGTGAAAACTGAACTTATCTCCAAATGTTTACAGACGTTCGCAGCGTTCGTTCACAAATATCATGCTTTCGAAAGCGGTGGTGGACTTTAGCTTACTGTTTATACCACTGTACAATTATTTACATGTCAACGATTCTTAACCTAAACGAGGATTCAGATTGGAAACGTATGCGATGGAGAGCAAATACTTCTACCAAAGTGAAATGTGCTTGAAAATCTTAAAAACAACGGAGTTTCGAAAATACTGCAATCAGGGAAGGTTGTCCTTCAAACGGGGTTCAGGATTGAGTAACGCGTACATGGACACCACTTCGGGCACAAGGACAGAATTAACAACAAAACCAAAACTACCTTTGATGATCTTTGATACGTGTCAATGTTGTCAAGAATTTTCTGTTGATGAAACTTGTTCGATTGATTGATCAAAACTAAATTTAAAGAACCGCTTTGAAGGTTTGAAGAATTGTTGTCGCCCCAGGAAAAACCAATAACAGTCAAATTATCAATATTACCACTTCGGCAAGATAGAAACCATTTCTTTTATCCGAACATTTGGAGTATTTCGTACCAAACGAATTTACAAAGATAGCGCGCGGTAATGTTTTGAAATTATTCTGCAGGTCGGTTTTTCTTATTGCATTACGGAAAAAAAACGTATTACCACCAAACTATCGCACTATCACTTAATTAAGCAAATAAGAGAGCACTTCTTTTACCCGGAAATGTGGAGTATTTCCCAGAAAACTAACTTGAAAAAACTAACTTGTTTTTAGCGAGCCGACTTCTGATAAAAATATAGCGCCCGATGAATTGTTTTGAAATTCTCTTGTACGTTTTTTAATTTTGTTTCGCAAGTAAACAGATTTACGGTGAAACTGAGATTGAAACTACCACTTCATCAAAATAGAAAGCGAATCTTTCACCTGATCGATTTTTTGTAATATTTTCTTTGTAGCGGCTGGTTTGTCAGCATTTCGGCATGAATAAGTCACTTAATTGAGTCAAAATCTGTCTGTTTCACAGGGTATGTTTTTCGCTCACTGCAAGTTTAATTTTGTTACACTACTTTTTTCTTTTATATTCTTGCCCTGTTATTTCATGAGGTGAAGACAATAAAAACCTTTTACTGTAGTCTACATTGTTTTTGCTAACAACACCGTGAACGTGTGTGTGTGCCGGTTTTTTTTTTGTCTTTTTTCTAAATGGGAATGCTTTCTCAGAAACACGAATCGCAGTTCGCGAAAAATTTGCCCTAGCACGGAAACGGTGCCAGACTTTTTTCCTGCGACCTGGACGTAGAAAAGGCTTCCGAGGTCAAAACAGCCAGTGAAAGAAACTAATGGTAAAAAGACGACTATTCTAGGGCCTTTGTACGATTTCACTGGAGATGAGAGAGTTTTGAAGTCACCGTCCTCTTTAGCACAGTTCAGTTGCACAGCCTCTGAATATAAGCTTACTGCGCTTCATATGCAGCTGAGTTGACGATCGCGTTGATAACATTGAAAAGGACATGATTCAAGTGAATTGTCACCTAAGTTCCAGTCGTTTTCAACCTTGCCTACACGCAGCTTTTAAAAGACCGGCGCAAAATATTAAATCCAGACGAGAGCGCGACGCCATTTTTGTTTGTTCGTTTTAATTTTTGAGTCTCACGGGTAAATTGGAACCCAGTCTGCGCGCGCCCAACAAAACTGTTTCGAGCCTCCTTAACATAAGGCTTTCATTGTCATTGCATTAAAAGCAGAATTTTCACGATCCCTCCGGCACCAGCGAAGCGTAGCAAGCAGGCATGGCAAACTTGTTGGTCCCAAAGCACACAAATATGTAGAATACAGACAAAAGAGAAACTCCTGAAATAAACCGGCTGTCAACAAATGATGCGGAAAATGAAAATCTGGGAGACGAGTGCAAAAGTCTCCTATACTTTTATTTGTATTTCGCGTGTTTAAAATGATTCAATGCGCGTGACATTTACAGGGATAGTTCAATACCTGTTAGACTTGAGAACACAAGATTTAAAAGAAAACTCATCGACTAGTTTTTGTATAAAAGCTTCCGTAACAAAGACGTTGCTTCTCTGTGTAAAATGAGGATATTTGAGACATTACTTCTGATTACATCATTTGAAATCTAGGGAAGCAAACCGGATAAAACCTTCAGGAAAAGTAGCTGTATGCTACAGCTATGACTTATGGTGAAAACATTTTTTCAATCTTTCAGGATAACACTGGTACCGATAAAACAATAGAAAATAACGTAAATCTGTAACTTTTTTAATGGAAAAAATTCAAGCCGATTTTTTTCGAAAATGCTCTCATAGAATTTTTTCAAACTTTGCAGTCTTGAAGTTCTACATCCAGCCTATAAGCGACAATAGGTCGTTTTAAAAGTTTAGGTCTAAATGTCGAGAAAATTGCTGATATACAAAAATCATGACGTCATCGTTTCGTTGCTATGGTAACACTGATGTCAATCAAACCTACTTTTTTGACAAGTTCATTCCGTTTCTAGTAAATGTCTGAAGCAGCTTGCCCCACCGAACTCAGACAGCTAAGTATTAGCCGTTCAAAGTTGGGATGGTGTGTCTCGGAAAAATCCAGATGAGCCACCTTAACCCTGCGACATATTTCGATGTCCTCAGCTTTAACGGACACGTTAATGGCAGCCGCGACTTCCAGCACTATATCTTCATTTTCCCCCGCACTCTCAGGGATACCTACTATTTCGATAGAGTTCTTTCTAGAGTATTGTTCAAGCGCGTCCCTGTCATCGTATAGCTCTTCAATCTTCTCCTCTTGCTCTTTGATACGCTTTTTAGTCGCTTGCAGTTCCGTCCTAAGCTGATTGTTGCTCTCGAGTGCGGCTTTCAAAGTATCCTTAGCATTTCTTAATTCCGTTTCTTGTTTCTTGAATGAAGATTTTAGCTCGGCAACTTCGTTCGAAAGGCTGCTCACTGATTTCTGTAGTTTCTTGAGTATCTCATGGATGTCCGAGAGAATGGGATGGCTTTCCTGCAGTTCACCAAGTTCTTCGGACTCGATATCCGAGGCCGCCATATTGGGGCGTTTGGAAACTGTAGTTTCGCCGTCCGTGGAGCCTCTGTCTCCTCGCTTATTCTTCCGACCTTGACCTACCATAGGTACACTTTGAAGACAATTTTCAGGTTGATATCGGCTCTTTATCAATGATTCTAAGTATCTGAGGGAAGGTAACTCGGCACCTTCCAAAACAAAAACCTGGCCGAATTATTTAAAAAAATATTATTTTTTTTATATATGACATTAGTGCATTTTTTAACAATTTGTAATATTATTATCATTTAGTGTGTCCCCAATTAGCACCCTTTCTTTACAGGGTGCTAGATCAATTTGACACATTATTAAATAAAGTTATTATTATCTGCAGTGTGCAACGTATAAATGCATAGAAAGTTAGCCACATAGGGCGCAAAGCGTGACCTTTGTTGCTCTACAGGAATTTAACACTGAAAAAGTTGATTATATCCTAAACCTTAACTAGTACAAAGTTAAGAAATCCTATAAAAAGAATCCTAAAACTAGTGCAATCCTAAAATTTGTATAATAAAATGAGATACTAAAGCAAGCGTAAACTGAACTAATACTATTCTCTGTCTCTAATATAACATCAGGGCCCGGGATGTCACTTTGTAATAACTTTGAATGTTCGCGCAATGTTCAGTGAGCTGGACAACACAACCTTCTGCATCCTCTTCAGGACATCATTCGATCGCGCACCAAAGATCTTATTCATCTCGACATCCAGCTCTTTGGACCATCCCCCCAGTACGTCCATGATGACGTTCAACTGTACGATCTTGTAGCCTGGGAATTGTCTGGTAAGCTCCCACCGCAATGGCTCGTACTTCTCTGACTTCTCAGTATCCTTCCTCGCGCGATTGTCCAACCAAGAACAGCTCATTTCTACAGCAAGCACCCTCTTCACCTTGTGGTCTACAAATCGCGCATCCAACCTGTTGGCTCGGACGACAGTGTGTTCTGCGCAAACGGCACATCCCAGAATGCTTGAGCGTCTGTTGACTCGTACATCGGTTTAAGCTCCACCCGTGAGTACCAAGGAGAAACAGAGTCGGCAAGCTTGAGGTCTCTCAGCATTTCAAAGAACAGCACTTTTAGTGCAGCATTATGCCTGCCCGTATACTTAGTCTGCGCCAACGATGAACAGCCCGCCAGCACGTGAGCAAGGCTTTCCGGTACCTTTCCGCACATTCTGGACATGATGTTAATTTGGTCTGACGTACCGGTCTTATATTAGGCCGAGTAAACTCGGGTTGGCAAGAGCTGTTCATAAAGCTCCATTACGCCAGCAATAGCATGCGTAGGAGCGCACGCCCACCCGTTCAACCAGGCAAAACAGCCACGTTTATGTCTTCTTCCCATCTGGTCCACAGCAGGCGTCCCTGCCATTTCTGGTCTTCCACCTTCGCCTTGAGCTTCTCTCCCACGGCTTTCTTAAGATGTTGTCTCACCTGATGTCCTTTGATCCTCTTCTCTGGAACAAGTGAGCTACACGATGGTTTGGGAGTAACCAAATTCAGACTAGTCCTCAGTTCCTACGCAAACCTTGTGCGCGTCCTTCACAAGTGAAGAGAATCCCTTCTCGCGTGCCCTCTCTTCAAATAGCCGCACATTCCTCATCATTGGGTCTGGATTCTCATACAGCTTGATAGCCGCCTTGATCTTAATCAGCTTCTACTCTTGTTCTATAGACTTTAATCCACCCCCCCCCCCCCTTCTTCTTTTGGAAGATACAACACCACAGTGGAGCTGAGGTGGTGTCCGCAGTGGAGCTGAGGAGGTGTATTGGTATTATTATTATTATTATTATTATTATTATTATTATTATTATTATTATTATTATTATTATGAAGAAAGTTATTTCTGACTACTTAATAAAGTAGGATCGAACAACCCAGGAATTAAGATTATGATAGCACAATAGAGAGGCTCAGGCATTGTCATTGAACGTTTCGTTTTTACTGAGCATCCAGTGCGCTGATCTTCTTTTTCACTGCCTTTTTCGTTATATATATATATATTTTTGAATGCTCCGAGGTGTCTGTACTTCTTCCTCGAGGTCCAGTGCCGCTGCATTACGTCTCGTCAAACTGATGCAACATCATCCAACTTTGTTAAATCCAATTTTGTTGTACAAATGTTTGATGGTAATGAAACTTTCATTTTCAACATCATTCAACATCATTCAGCTTTATTTAATCGCACGTATCAGAGTGGCCAAATCAGTTTAACATTGCAAATTTAACATTGTTTAACAGTGTTGAATGGAGATTTTCAATCCCTTTGGCCCGGTGCTTAGATGGGAAATACGTTTTCCATATTTTAAGACGTGGCTTTTAAGGGATTTTCAGCTAACGTATCACACCAGCACTGATGTAGCTTTTGTATAAGGCTGCATCGTGATTCAGTGATATCGAATGACTGACATGCTGGTCCTGAATACACTATTTCACGTTTCATAGTAGACTCAACGAAATCACTCGTCTCTGATTGGACGAGAGGAGTACAATTAATCCCAAATTGTCCTCTGTTGGAGTACCTATTACGTTTCTATGATCAGAACGACGCGTAAGTGCAGCCAAGCGCGGTAAATTTGAAAGCGAAACAAAAGAATGGCCGACGGTTGTTTTGCTGTTTCAGGTGATGATGAACTGCAGAAACTAAAAGAAAAAGTTAGTAACAGCAATTTTAAAAAAAAGCACATAAACCTGGTTAAATGTGTGGCATAGCTGGGCCGAAGAGCGCAATATTAATCCAAAACTTGAAGAAAACTCGGCAGAAGAACTCGACAAAATCCTACAGCGATTTTATGCTGAAGTGAGGAGCAAACACGGAGAACAGTACGAACCGGAAAGTCTGAAAGTTATGATGGCTAGCCTAGACCGCTACTTGCGAGAGCACAATTATCCATACTCCATCATAAAAGGCCGCCAGTTCCAACAGTCAAAGCAAGTCCTTGAACGAAAAGCAAAGTTACTCCGCAAAGATGGAGAAGGCAAACGACCAAATGCCTCTAAAGCGCTGACCATCCTTGAGGAAGAAGCACTGTGGGAAAACGAAAAGCTCCGTTCAAGCAGCCCCAAAGTACTCTGCCAAACCATGTGGTGGATTCTTACCCAGCATTTCGGCCTAAGAGGACGGCAAGAACATCACTCCTTGGCCGTAGAAGATTTCAGTGTTTGCAGTGATGACGATGGTTTTGAGTACGTAACATTCGAGGAAAATCCAACCAAGACAAGGCAAGGTGGTTTAAATACCAAACGAAGACCAGTTCTCCCAGACATGTTTGCCACTTGAGGTGCAAGGTGTTCTGTTGGCCTTTTTAAAGAGTTGCTGAGCAGACGTCCTCCCGAACTACGCGAAACTGGTCCGTTCTACTTGGCCGCCATCGAAAAACCTAAAACTACAGTTTGGTATAAGAAGCAAAGGCTCGGTGTACACAGCATTGACCAGATGATGCAATCCATTGTGACTGACACTGCCATGGCTCCCACTGGAAAAATACTAACGAACCACTCCGCAAGAAAAACTCTGGTGAAGAAGCTCCGAGCGGCAAATGTCGAGCGACAATCCATCATTCCAATTACAGGTCATGCAAGTGAGCAGTCGCTTCAAGATTACGATGAAGGCTCTGAACAAGAGCAGAAAATGCTTTCCAGTATTATCAGCAACAAGCAGCAACTGTCTTTCAAGAGCAACAGAGACCAAGGACCTCAGTTCTTCGTTCCGCATCCAAATGCAGCCGCAGAATGGAAATCAAGTCACCATACAGCTACAGTTAACAATTTCCAGCAGTGTACAGTCACATTTAATGTTATTCAAGGTCAAAGCACCTCTCCAACCATTTCAAGTAAGCGATATAAGAGGCTTCGAGTCATCGACTCAGACTCTGATTCTCAGTAATTTAAGCTTTTAACAAAACATTGCGCAGAATGCCTATTGTTCTTGGGACATTTACTTACAGTCGAGTTATAATCGTAGGTCTGTAATATTGCCTGTTCTGCTTCAACTAAGCGCATTTGATTGGTTAATGGTTACGCGCGCTTTCTTCCACTGGGAATACCTTCTGCTCATCAAAGTGCAGGAGGTGGAGCAAAGAGACAATACATATGCGAGGCATTGTTAAACCTTTTGTTTCGCGATATCACACCTTCAATTGCTTATTTCGCAAAGCGTCCTTCAGATTTTTTTTCTTGCTGAGAGAAAGGATCCGTTTTCCTTCTGTATTACAAAACTGAGTCTGTGCGAATGACTGTTGGCAGTTAAGAACGTTTTGGAAAATGAGGTAAATCCGCACAGCATTCATGTTTGACAAACATTTTCAAAATGCTTTTTTTTCTGTTCGCTATTTAGTTGTCAAACCTGTCATTATTGAGACCAACAGTTGAAACTTTGAAATGTAATAGGTTTTCTTTTTACCAAACAAAGAGTAGTTTACTGTGAAACATGCTCACCAGTGCATAACGAAGCCAGCAAGACGCCCGCGCAAAGAGATCTTCAACAATAACAAATCCGTTTCTTCACTTGTTGAGTGTACTATGTAAATAAAAAATCGCACGACCTTCTCGTACAATTAGTGATTAATGGGTACTCGTAATGATTTGACAGTTCTCAAATTGTACTCGTCTAAAGGCTCGTGCAATTTTGAGAACTTTCAAAACATTACTCGTACCCATTAAGGCCGCGGGTGAGAGACTAGATCATCATTATTCATTTATTTAAAGCGTATGCACGAAGTGCGACGAATGATAGCGACATTGCGCGAAATATTCACGAGTAAGCTCTGCAGTATAAAATCTTTGGTTTAAGCATCAATGATTACTCGTGCGCTTAATCCTGTGGCAGGAAATATTGTGCATTTTAAGTATTGTTAAATAAAAATTTTCATAATAATAATAATAATAAATGCGTTGAGCGCTCGCTTGTTGTATCTGTACCGTTCTTTTTATTCTTTATCTGTTAGTTGAAACGTTAATTGCAACTTTTTAGAATTTTTCCGGCAAAACAAAACGAAAATAAAATACTGTTTCTATCTCTATCTCGAATATTTATCAACATCACCAATTTTGTGTCCAATATTTATCAACATCTGCGTCTTTAGTAAGTGGAACTCCGTGAAGTTTTTTCTGTGTATATATACACTACTCCACAGACTGGAAAATAATAAAAGAGTTCGATTTCGTCGTTCTTTTTGGTTTTAGTGTTTAATTCTACGTTTAAGCGGAAAAAATCCGCTTTGAAAATTTCGATAGTAAAATTCTCTTTCTATTTTGTGTGTGGTATAAATATTAATTGGTTCAGCACCAATGCTTTTTTCTTTCGTTTATTTTCGACGGAAAACACACGATTTTTTTAGATTGTATGCAACCTATTGTTTGTTTCTGGAGTGTGAACTTTACAATAGCTTCTTAATTTTTATATCCATAATTTGCATAATAAAATATTCTTGGCTTAAACACTCGTGTTTCTTCGATAAGCCTTCGGAAGCCCTAAAACCACCAATTTTGTGTCCAAGAATACAGCGCGGATATAAAATTTCCTGAACTGACACAGCAGACAGGTAAAATAGGTGTGTTGTAGGTTGTCACAACAGAAGCACTTTTTTTAAAACGGGCTTTTTAACAAAAGTTTTTTAAAAGTCTTCAAATTTAAACAAGGACGATTTTACTAATTTAAAGGCTAATAACTTTCAGTGGAACTTGAAATTACAAAATCGGCTTCTGTTGTGACACAATAGAGGTTTTAACTGATCAATTAGTGGCAAAATCAAGAAGCTTTGTCTTCTCCACGAGGAGAAAACTTGGACACGGAGTCGCGTTTTACCAAATCTTAACTTTAGAAGCTCAAAGCATCGCAAAGAAACGCAATTTATCAAAGAAAAAACAATTTTGTCGCACTTCCAACATTCCTCAAGCCCTCTATTAAGTTTCAACGAAATCGGCTCCCAAACAATCAAGATCTAAAGTTTTTTAACGTACGACCTCCACCAAAATTTTGCCTTATAGATTTATTCATGAGCAGCTTGTCACCCGCGGCCTTAATCACTGATTGTACTCGAGGTCGTGCGATTTCCTATACGAATAGCTCGACATTAGTGTTACGACAGTGTACGTGGACAGTATGGACAGTGTACGTGGTAGTCTAGTCAGAATTCAGCCTTCGATAACGTCATCTGGCAACTCGTGGAACATCATGTGGGCCCACCAAAACATCCAAGAGCTACATGTGGCTCTATCCTATCCGAATCATACATTCACAATGACAAACTCTGAACACCATTCACGTAAGATGAACATTGGTGACAGTCAAGGTTTTTCCTGCTATCACTTCTATATGGACAATTTGTACTTGGGATTTTCAAGAGAAGTTCTAAGAGGATAAGACTGTCCTTTTAGTTACTAAAGAGAAAAGTAAAAGATATGAGAATTTACATAATATCTGTATTTAGGGAGCATCGCTGGCGTAGGAATAGACGGAAGAAAAGGACGCAGGAGAAGGTGTATAAAGTAGGGTATGCAAAACCAATACCATCAAACAAGTCTGGAACTCACCATCAATCCCTACCAGAACCAAATTACCCGTCTTTTCCAACGAACTACTAACATTCGCAACTAAGATTCATTAGCACATATTCAGTGCTTGAAAAGCAGCATTTATAGACATCGTCACGCCGTCACCTTTGATGAACGACTGGAATTTGAATCTGAGATATTACAATCACACCGCTCATACTCAGTCCTTCCCGAAAAGTACAAATGCGGTAATAGCCCTTTTCACAGTTACCTTTTCTCATTTGCATTACAATGTTTTTGAACGTGGATGCGAGGCAATTTCGGGCAATTTTGCAGTTTCTGCCCGAAATTGCCTCACATCCATGTTCAAATACTTTATAATGCAAATGAGAAAAGTTAACTGTGAAAAGGGCTATTCATGCGCAAGCTGGAATTATTATGGTATATTGTCCCACAGGTAGTCCAAGCTCACTATTGTAGGCTTTCAAACGCAGTAATTCAACATTCTTGGCCTGCGTATTATTATTTATTGTCGACATTATAAGAGTTTGTATGGGAAATAAAAATGCGTACAAAACACACCGTTCTCGTTTTCTTGGAGTTTCCTATATTTTTTTTTTCCCGTTTTCAGTCCTCGTATTGCTTAAACCGAGCGGGTCAACTCATCAGCAGGCCGGGCATTTTATTATCCCTTTGAGGCCTATACCGCTGCAGAAACACTGGGAAACGAATGAATAAGCCATAGGTGAGTTCAAAAGACAACTTTATTTTACCTTTAGCACTTTTTTAGCGCAGGTAATATTTTCCATACAAACTCTTATAATCGTCAACTGCTGGGACTGAAAACGTGACCCTCTTGGAAATGGGTTTAATTACTCTCAGGAGGCAATAAACGCGGTAAAAGCAGTGAAAATGCAAGAAAACGAGAAAGACGAGTTATATAAGCCTAAGGACAATTTTATTTCGCATTTAGTCCAAAATAGGTGCTGGGAATATTTCCTATACAAACTCTTATAATCAGGAATAATAAGCAGGCCAAGAGAGTTGGGTTACTGTGGTCGAAATCCTAAAATGGTGAGCTTGGGCTACCTGTGATTATCCGATCAAGCTTTCGGTTTCGATGACAAGGATTCGATGATAAGCATTTCAGTGGAGTCGATGACACTTTCGCATGTTGTTCTTCTCTTCTTCAGAATTTAAAACTACTTGCAGTGTATTTTCAGTTTGATACTGAGAATGTCACTTCTCGACAAGTATCCGTGTGTGAACATCTCAGCTCCAACTTATTTGTCTTTTTCGACGGCGTCAGTCACGATATTGTCAGGAGTTGTCGCATCCATTGGTAACTTTCTCGTGGTTCTCGCTGTTTTCCTGGATCCTAACAAAGACCTAAGATTGCCATTCAACTTCTTTGTCGCCAGTCTTGGATTTGCAGACCTTATCGTCGCACTTTTTACCTGTCCTCTGGGAGCAGCATATCACATTGACGAGGGACTAAAGAAACCCAACCAACAATTGCGAGTTTGGATGCACATAAGCTTCTTCATTTCCTGCACTGCTTCTTTGCTGAGCCTAACGGCCTTGACATTAGATCGCTATGTTGCCATCACATACCCCCTGCTGTACAGAGCAAAACTGAAGCCATTCCGGGCTTTCGCAGTTTCAGTGGTGGTATGGATCGTCGCTGTCTCGTTATCAATGATTTATTTCGCCGTTGGTTACGACAAATTTCGATTTATCTTCGCTAACACCGCTGTAGCAGTTACCTTTGTTGTTTTGATCTTTACCAACACAAAAATCTTTAAATTCTTGCGTTCTCAAGTCAAGCAGTGGGACAGCCTGCACGACAGCACGGAAGAAAACTTGGCCAAGAAGCAAGCGATTAAGTGGGAGAAGAAAATAACAAAGACGCTGGTTATTGTATTATCGCTGTTCTTAGCTTGTTATTTGCCGGCGTGTATTTGTATTTATATCATAAACTTTTGCACTAATTGTAACTGTATGTTTATTCACTGGGTAAGAGACATCCAGTTTGTTCTGGTGATAGCCAATTCGGGATTAAATCCGTTTGTGTATGCATGGAGGTTAGAAAATTTCCGGAAGGCCTTTAAGAGTATCCTGACATGTCATGCGTGTCTGAAACGACTGCGGTCCATTTCGTTTAATTTACAAGCATCAACAGCGAGTACTGATGTACCTTCTAATGCTACAGGTGGTGGGCAACCTAACTTTGTAGAAATCAGTTTGGATTAGTATAAAGGAAGATCGATTGTAATTATAACGAAAATTAAACTTAAGAATTTCGTTAAATTGACCTTTCGAAGAATTTGAAAACATTTGCATACAAACAGCGTCTTATATTTGAGAGAGGTCAAATACACATGGACTGTCTTTCAAGAAATTATGTCACGTCACAGACAAAGTATTTTTGGAAACGTGCACACCATGGAGGCTGTGCCCGGGCTTATTGCCAAGGGGGAACCAATACTAACTATTGTATTGCGCACACAAAGAACTGTCGTGAATGAATTTAAGCACGCAGAACCCTTCTCGAGGCTCTTATTTTTCCCACAAAAAGGTTTCTGGCCAACTATGGATCTCAACATCAAATGTGAGCAGGCCTTTCAGAAAATTAGGAGAGGTAGTGAGTCTGATCAGTTCATACAGTGTGTCGGCTTCAATGCCGAGGGATGAAGAAGTGCGAACGCCACATTGGTGACATTGCTTGTTTGTAACCACACTAAGGAAAAGTAAAGGATGCAAAAGGAGCACAAATATTATAATCGAGAATGTTGAGTCACAATAGAAGCCATGTTTTTTGGTTCAGTTTGGATGGACTTTGCTGCACATTAATACAGACTAACATTCTCGGTTTGCTACGTATCTCAGTTTAGAATTAAAATCAATATTCTATATATTTTCTTTCTGAAGTTGTTTTTACACTTTTATTCCAGCGACGGAAGTTTAAATTTTAAAGTAGACATAACATCCCACGCATTACATGATTTTCAAGTACAGTGTACTTTTCCCCAATGTCATCTGGCAGCACTTAAGGGAATGGGTCTTACCAAGATACAACAAGAAAGATCTGCGTATTCTCGAGATTAACAATGAGATTATACGTCATGCTTTAGTAAATTCTTGATGATGAACTGGAACACTGCTCTTCAACTCGGCAGAGCCTGGGCCGACTCAGTGACGTCAACGTTAACAAACATTTCCTTCCAGTTGCGGACTGAAAGATAAGAAAAAACAAAAACAAAAACAAAACGGCTGATTTCGTAGTACTGTGGCCTAGAAGGGAAATCGACATTCTTCTTTTCTTTCTATCCGCTACTTTTTTCATCTGTCACTTCATTTTTATTCCCCGCTTGTTTTTTTTATATCAACGGTTTCTTTATAATTATATCCGACTTCTATCTTTTATCCGCCATTTTTTTATTATTTCCGAGTACTCAGAGCCAGTAGGAAATGGCAAGAGACGACAGGCCTTTTGCATTTTTTTTATCTAACGGGAATATGCCACATGTAATTTGGACCGCATTGTCACTGAAAAGCCCGCGGTGAACATGGCTGCTGTATATGTATGGTATATGACTTGTACTCTTCTTTCAATCACTACAGGACAATTCAATACCAAAATACGACAAAAATAAAATGTCGTGTTTATTTAAAAAAGTTGCTAATTAAAAAAAAAATTGCGGGTGGAAAATATAGCTTAACTTAATTTATACACTTCCAAGAAGTTTTTATTTTTCTATTTTGTATTTTTATTTCGTGGCGCACCTGTAAACTAGCTTTTTAGCTAAGCGTGCTGACCACGTTAATAAAGGATTGCTTGATTGATTGATGTTCCTTACAGGCCACCGTAGTACGTTTGGACTGTCAACACTTTATTCTATTCTTGATGCCCGTTCCTGAGCCCACGGTTACACAATAGTCGCGAAGAATGCGCCAAAAAAGTCGCGAGAAAAGTCACGAAAAAAGTCACAGACGCGAAAAAACAAAAGTCGCTAAAAATGCGCGAAAAAAGTCGTGAACAATCAAAAGTTGCGAAAAAAAGCATGCGTGCAAATCTATATGGCCCTTACCGGGCTCTGTGATGTAAAGTTCGACTGCGGAGTAGTCATTGCCCTCTACACCACTGATCACCCCACAAGGCTATATTAAAAATCTATCATCAGATAACAGCAGCTTTCGAAAGGAAATTAAAAATACATGAATTGCCTGTCAAGTGATGTCTTGACACTTAATCAACGTGAGAAATTTTTATATAATATAAGAAGTCGTCACTTCAGCAGTCTATGTAAACACAAGCACTTATAAACGATTTGAATCTGAGTTAGATAACACCAGACTAAGCTGACCTCGCTTTTCCTGTTAAAGCTGCTAATGCAGTGTTTCAACTAAGAAACCCCTGTCAGTGAGTATTATGCATAACAGCTACCAGTTTCGTCGAAAAGGTATTGAACCTAACAAAGTCAATCAACGGTTTGGTTTGGATTTTACGCCACATGGAAATATAAAACTAACTACTGTGTTAACGGTCTCATTTCGTTAAAGATGTCCCTTCTCAACAAGTATCCGTGTGTGAACATCTCAGCTCCAACGTATTTGTCTTTCACGACGGCAACATTATCGATATTGTCAGGTGTTGTTGCATCTATTGGTAACTTCCTCGTAGTACTTGCTGTTTTTCTCAATCCAAACAGAGATCTACGATCGCCTTTCCACTTTTTCGTCGTTAGCCTTGGATTTGCCGACCTTGTCGTCGGACTGCTTACTTGTCCTCTAACTGCAATTTTTCACATCGCTGAGGGAATGAAGAGAGCCAACCAACAATTGAGAGTTTGGATGCACATAAGCTTCTTCATTTCCTGCACCGCTTCGTTGCTGAGCCTAACGGCTTTAACATTAGATCGCTATGTTGCCATCACATACCCTCTGCACTACAGAGCAAAGCTGAGCCCATTCCGAGCTTTCGTAGTTTCCGTGGTGGTGTGGATCATCGCTGTCTTGTTATCAATGATTTACTTTGCCGTTGGTTACAACAAATTTCGATTTATCTTCGCTAACACCGCTATCGCAGTCACTTTTGTAGTACTGATTTTTACCAATACAAAAATTTTCAAGTACTTGAGATTTCAAGTCAGTCAGTGGGATAGCTTACACGACAGCACAGAAGAGAACTTAGCCAAGAAGCGGGCGATCAAGTGGGAGAAAAAGATAACAAAGGCACTTATCATTGTGTTACTGCTATTCTTGGCTTGTTATTTGCCTTCGTGCATTTGCATTTATATCATAAACTTTTGCACAAATTGCAACTGTTTGTTTATTCACTGGGTGAGAGACATCCACTTTGTTCTGGCCTTGGCAAATTCGGGAGTAAATCCATTTGTATACGCATGGAAGCTGCAAAAATTCCGTGCAGCTTTCAAGAGAATTCTGAAATGCCGAACAGGCCTGAAACGGTTGCGGTCCATTTCTTATAATGTACAAGCGTCAACAGTAAGTATTGATGTGCCTTCTTCAATCACAGATGGCCATGGGCAATTTAACCCATTAGAAATCAGCTTGGATTAACTTACAGGATAAACGAACCTATAACGATAGTAATAGTAAAATAGAGATCTAGTTAAAGCCTCACGCTTCTTTAAAGAGTGAAGTTTGGAAACGAATAATGAATTTATCATTGCAAATAATCAACTTTACTCGTCGAGGGAAAGCGACTCCTGTATTGGCTATAACCGGCAAGGACCTATGGTATTATTGGAAATTGAGCCGTTTTGTACCGTCGACCTTGTCAGCGTTGCCAGTCTCATGTATTTAGTTGCTGCTCATACCTAGCAGTCATCCTGATTCTGCTCACAGCGTTGTGTCCAGGTGTCTCCGCGTTAAGAGCCTGGTCATCCAGCTGAACGTCTGTCTTGAAACAACATGCAAGTTCGTCCTTTGGGTGTACTTATTTTCAGGCGACTTAAAACGAAATGTTTTTGGACGTAACATTCCCTACAAATAAGTTTCATTCACAGCTTAAATATTTTCTGAGTTCCATGATGGCGGGGGACTAGGCAATTCCGCACTGTCCTTTTCAGAGGACAAGAAAAGAGCCCTGGCTGAATATGGGTATCAGTGAAGCAGTCAATAAAGAGCTCAAGACTCTATGAAAAATTTGTTCATTCAGACTTATTTTTAAATTTCTATTGGATCTGATCAGTAATTACGAGGAAGCTGGCTGAAAGGGTGCTTACATGATACCTATACTTCTGGCGGCTTTGTATCCGTTAGCGTGATATCTGTCATACCGTTAAAACTTTGGGTGCTTACCATTTAACTGAAAAATCCGGCTGGGCTGACCGGTTGCATAATGTGTGACCAACTAGATGGAATTGATTTTACCATTTAGCCCCTCCTATTTACCCAATGCTAATGCAAGCGTGAATTTCCCGCCACTTTTCTTCAGCGGAAGACTGGAACCGAGAAAAACGGCCAAATGGTAACTAACTGAGGTAATTACCAATCGGTTCGTTCCTCCCCCCCCCCCCCCCCAAAAAAAAAAAAAACACACACACACACACACAAAACTCAGAAGGTAGTCCAAAATTTTCGATGGAATTTCCGAAAAAATGACCTAAACATTTACATTTCCATGTGGAATTTCGGAAATTTTAGCTAAATGGGAAGCACCCCTTATCTTGGATGCTATACGGTAGGGCATGTTACCTCGGTACGGAAACTGATGCCAATATAAGCTAAATCGCTATTCATTTCCTTTCAGATTTCACCTTGTTTTTCAGAATAAACTTCTCGCTGCTATGAGAGCGGTTCATGTTATTGACCAGAGCATAACGTTTTCATCTCGTACCGCTTCTATAAATCAGTCCCATACAGGTTTTTATAAAACGCTTGTCAAACATCTCCCTTTTGAGAAGGCGATATCGCTTTGGCATATTCTGAAAGAAAAAAAAAATAAATAAAAATAAAAAAAGGAGGAGAATCGCAATAGTGGTTGGAAACATATCGGACTGATGCGCAAACTACAATTACCAAAATATGTTCGAATTTAAACCGCATAAGTTTGGTCGTTTTATCACTGATCAATGTCTTTTTTTTTCCAGTTTCAGTTCTATTATGAATGAAGATCAAAAAAATAAACGCATCTCATATAGCAGTTATTATAGATTCCATGACGCTAAAACATGGACTTGAATATTAATAACTCTTTTCGCCGTCCCCGAGCACATGCTTTTTTGTGCTTGATACTTTTCACGTGACTAATCAAGAGATAAAATCTTATATTAATTGACACCAACTTAAACGTGTAGAAAAAATAAAGTGGTGTTCGGCTATAAGATATCAACTCTCTCTTCGGTGCCGGCCGACACCTTGCTAATGCACGTTCGCCTTCGCTAGATATATTACTATACTACTTATGAAGATGTCAGAAATCTTCTTGTAACTTAATAACGCCGAGTCATGGTAAACTGAAGAGGCCTTATGTGCCACATGGCATGAACCGGATAGGTGAAGGTGAAGGTGATGGTGATGGTAAACTGAAACGTTGATTAATAACTTTTCAGACCAAGTAATTTCCGCGGTACTCTCGGTATATGTAGGGATGTAACTACTTAAAACTGATTAAAAAGATGAGTGTACATTGTTCAAAAGGAACTTAATATGGCAAATATTATTAGTTCCAGTGCAAGGTTAATGAAACTTGAGCAAATTACAGGAACACGCTAACGGAAATGTTGACTTTTTCTTTTCCGTTTTTAATAACAGTAGACACCGTTAGCTTTTAAAAGCGATTTTTATCACGGGTGCGGCAAGGCTGCTGATACAACAAATAAAGTTAGCCACATGCGAAATTATTTCTTATGATTGATAGCTATCGGATTTTGACAGAAAGGTATTGGACCTAACTGCATGTGGTCAATTACAATTTCAATTGCGATATTTGGGATCATATTCTGTTTCTTAATTAGCAACAGCAAATAAAAATTAAAGCCTCACTCAACCTCCAGTGTGATGATTTCGGCGATAAAGGTGTTCCTTTTCAACAAATATCCAAATGTGAACATTTCAGTCCCATGGAATTTTGTTATTTTACCTGGCAGTCCTTCACAATTAGTAATCGGAGGTTAACACTTTAGTTGATGACTTCCTAGGTGATTCTTCGTTTTTTCTGTGCTCATTTAAGCTCATTGTCGTACCCTGCGATCTGTTTGATCAGTAAGGCTCCGCAAGTCAAAATTTAAAAAGCCGTGGAGCTTTGCGGACGAGAATGATTTTAGTGTAAACCGAAATCTAAACTAAGCCTGTCAGGTCCCTATGTTACCTGAAGTAACTTATTTTATCATTATTTTTTTTGACGCCATTTTAAGTATATCATGATTGCTGTGAAGGTTGTTACATTTATAAAAACCTCAGGATAGACACTTGGCAACAACTTAAGCAATTAAAAGGTAAAAAGAAAAAAGTGTGTCATGTCCAAAATGTTTAGTCTTTGGTACATGCATTCAAATGCAAAATTGACATGCCAATTCAATGTTCATCTGGTCTAATATCTTTTGCCTCAAACACTTGCGCAGTGTTATTGATAAATCAACATATTTTAATCCTCCTGTAATCTACTATAAATAAGAAACTAACAGAAGCCATCGCTCTTTATATTAGGTGTTTAAAAAGACACTGTTGTTCATACAGTACATTTGTAGTACCCGTAGGATATTTCTATGCTTCAGTGGACAAATTACTCGGTTTTTTTATTTAACAAGTGAAGAACATTTTAATCAGCTCTATTTTTAGTTTTAAAAAACATTGGTGTTAGAAAAGCACGAAGTCAAATATAGGAAATCGGGAATTGGAGAAAAATAATTATTATTCTCTTAAGTCGTTACTTGAAACATGTCGTGTACACACAGCTGCTGATAAGAAATAAATTTGAATTTATGAGGAAAGAACTCTGGAGACGCTAATAGTTGCTCTTCTTGACGGTCCGGCCATTCGTCATAAGCTTCGTTTTTGAGAAGTTGTAACGTGTTGGAGTGGTAAAAGGTAAGCTTAGAACTTAATTACAGATAAAGGTTACCATTGTGGGAAATCAGTAATAAAAACGGACTTGTTTAGCGACAAAAATTACCGAACCTGCAGATATTTGTTATATAAAAGGAACAAGTAATACTGAGTAATGTGATGCCTGTCTATTTCATGTTACCGAAGTATGTCGGTAGTTGTCCATATTATTGGAGTTTTTAACTTCCTAAAATCTTGCTTTTTGATTATTGGTTTTGGCATTAAAAATGTTTTCGCGAAACTGAAGATCTTCGACAGAGCTCTGCAATAACTGATATTTTTTGGATGCTTGTTTGTCGGTGTTTAACTTCTACAGATCATACACTTTTAACAGAAAAAAAAATCATTTGCTCACTCGCCTTTATGGAAAGAAAAATACTTCATGTTTCGTTTATGAGAGCATTAGGAATCTTCCACTCGATCAGAAATGGCAATTTGGGACATAAACAACTTTCTGTCTCAAGTCTTATAATTTGAGCATTGATCAAGTGTTATAAAATGGGCGTCTTATTAGATTGGGTGTTGACCTAAAATGCCACATACGTTATAGCAAATCCTCATTTTGTTTTTTGAGCTACATGAATACTTGAACACGTGTAGCGCAGTATTACTGTAACGTGCCAGTGAACTGCAGGAACAGACAACGATGCGAAAGCGTACTGTTTCTCATTTTGAATGGGAATTTCTGCTCGACTATTTTGCACGAATCCCGAACGACATTGCGGACACTGTGAAGAAACGTACGCGGTACTTTTATGCTTTTCTGAACAAAGGAGACACGCGTAAATCATTTCACCTATAGATAAACTTCAACATGGTTTTTATATAGATGTTACCACATTTTAACCACCATGTTGTAAAATACACAGGGATATTGAGGATGACAGTAATTACTTGGATTTTGGTTAACTTTGACCCTTTGCAGTAACTCCTTTTGACAGCGAGAACGTCTTTTTGAATAAAATTCCTCAGGCGATCATTTTGTTTACAGTAAACCTACAACCGCCGAAAAATACACTTTGGAACTTCATACAGTCTCTTCTAATCAAAATATGCAAATCACCTCGAAATTACAAGAGAACTGAGAGTTTACAAACGTCGCGGTCACCAATGACCTTACGTTCAGTTGGGCGAATGTTAAAAATATAATTTTAATTAGGACGTTTGTCAATGGTGTCGGAACCGTGAAAAAGGTCTACTGGGTTGATTGGAAGATAGAAGAAAAGCTCGACGTGTAAAATGTCGCCGTATTATACAAATTTTTATTTCGTGTAAGCCACCAACTGACGGACGTGCAAACGGCGAACGGATGGTTGAACGTTGCTTCATTAAAAATATATATTATTATAACAAACTTATAGGTGATAAATAAAGAAAGATGGTGAATTTTAAGGTGATTCCATTCAATTGCATTGCACATCCTTTCTGCGCATCATTTATTGCGTGATTAGCGCGCACACGAGCGCGCGCGCGTTCGGAACTTGATAGGTTTTCTATGGAAGCTGAGCTGTTCAGAGAAATAAATGGTCGTTTTCTCCCAAACGAACTTGGTGACCCCACTTTTTTATTCCATTTATTTAAGGGAAATACGACTTTACATGATATATTCAAATTTGAAGAATTTTTCGTTATTCAATTTTGAAATATTCCGGTTGATTCACTGTTGCAGTCAGATTTTAGGCGTTTCACTGGAACCGTGCAGACGCTCGATTTGTCTATTATTTCAAATTAGTTTCATTGTTATGGCAATTTTAAGACGTTTTACTGTAACATTGTACTTCTATCATAAGAATAATGCTTATATTTCATTGCTAGTTAAACTTTGTTGAAGTAATGGGTGTTTCTAGTACAAGGATAGGTTTTTTTAATATTGCTGTCTAAACATACCAAACTACCTATATACTACAGCCCCGTAGCGTGAAATCAGACACGGTGACCCCCTCTTTTTATTTTATTTTTTTAATGTACTAGGTGTAATTAATTGCAAAGTTTCAACAAATTCTCATTACAACTTCTTTTGCGATGGAATCACCTTAAGCTCGGAGAAGAAATAAACTTATTTTAAACTCATCTTAAACTTATGTTTAAGATGAAAGAGCTGTTTTCATACAAATACAATTTACTAGCCAAACAAAAATCCGGACTATTTGTTCAATAAAATTACTCTTCACTATCCTTTAGCCTCATTTAGGCAAACTTGTTCCTGGATCTGTTGGAAAATATTTAGGAAGAACATGCAAGGCGACACTTACACCTGTCTTTAACAAAAATAATTATGTTCCAGTAAAGAGTTTCGCACTTATATTGCGTTAGCTGCTGATATTTTTTGGCATTTAAGAGCCGATGCCCTTTTTTCTACACAAAAAAGTGATAACAATGGTCTATCTTATATGAAATTTGAAAACAGAATTCCAGTTTAACGAATTAACATCGTACAGAAACAAAGGGAAATGCGATATCTCCTCGTAATAATTATTGAAATAAATTCAAATTAAGCGTAGCGGCTTAGAGTTGCATGCCGCCTACCTTATTGACTTAATGAAACAATTCGATCTTAAATGGTACCCTAACCCAATTAATTCTTGAATCAGACAAAAGAGAGCCAAAAGATATGGAAAGGAAGGTAATTAAGAAAGGTACGGCGAGTTACAAAATGCTTGCACTGTTAACTTGTCTGTTGAAAATGATGTTCTAAGTCGATGGCAATAAGAGCAGAGTGTCATATCAATATTGCTGTCTATTTACATTTAGCACTGCTTAGAAATATCATCGCAAAATGTTCCAAGTATGATTTTGAAAATTACCAAAAAGAAGTAGTTTAAGATGGTGTTGTTTATTCATGCGATGCTTCGAGCGATTGACCATTAAACATTTGATATAATTGACAGCCCCATATTGGCATGGTTTCAACAGAATATCTGGCAAACGGAGGCAATGGTTACCGTAACTTATTAATAGGCAACGAATAGCAATGGAGTATTATTGATTGGTGGAATCAATGTGCTTTATTTGGCACCTGTCAGATGCGACTGTTAACGACTTCACATTTAAATAGAAAACGCACTACGAAGATTAAGTGAAAATTCATCGAGTGCTGTGCAACTACAATCACTTCTTGAGGTTAGTGGTTGAACGCGTTATTAGCTTCAACATCTTTTTATTTCTAACTTCAACCTTTTAAGACCGTTTTCATTTAAGAACCTGGAAATCTTTACCTTTACCTTTATTTTTTAATATTGTCTTCAAACAAGTTCGCTTTATTACTTGCAATTTTTATTTCAAGTCGTGAAAATTTGCAGCGAAGGTTTCTCGTCTATATCGAATGTTATTAGAAAGTAATATAAATCTTTTGCTTTATTTCTTGACCCTAGCTAAGCCTATTTTATGTATTCATTATTATTTTTTTGTTCCTTCTTGTTATTAATCTATTTCTGTTTAGTCATCATCAACGGATCAAGTTTCTTTTCTAACCGTTTAGACTGTGAATTAAGTGTGATGAGTAATAATTCTTAAACAAAAAGAATAGACAGAGAAAAGAATTACAAAAATAAAGTTAACACTAGTACTGTTTTGTGCTTTTGAAATCAAGCAAATATGATTTGGGGTGTCTTTTGCAAAGTTAATATGTTAATATCCATGATCTGCGGAACATTGTAAACTCTTGTGAGTAATTACCTGTTGACGGAAACGACTTTAGATCGATTGGGCAATATTTAGCCCAAAGGCGTCACTCCTCCAAGGACTGCAAAATCTAGCTTACATTTTAACGTCTTTGCTCCATTGGATACCTTCAACACTTGCAATGTGCTGAAATTTTCTTATTTTTCTCTGTAATTGGAATTGTCAATCAACATGTTTATAAAATTCAGTCATGAAGCTGAATGGGCCACACCTGGCTCGTAAAGTGTTTATCTGACTGCTACCGTGGAATGCTAGCATTCTATTACTACGCCCTTTAAGTTTTATTACCAAAATCGTTTCGCTCTTAGATAAAAATAACACTCTTCCGTTACCTCGCTTTGCCAATGTTCTTCATCCCTCTTTTCGCTCCTGTTTGCCCACTATGTTTTAGTTACTATGGTATAAAAGATAAATAAAAACAATGGTGTCACAGCTTGCACTGTAGCAATCGAAGTACCGATGAGCAGATTGGTCTCTTGTGCGTGCACCGTTTTATTAATATCTTAGTGAAATACTTTTAGAAAAATAGAGGATATTACACGGTGGCGCGTCAATTTTATTTTCGAATGGTAAAAACACGAATCGAAGGAGCGTCGAGAATCGAGTGAGTAAAATATTGTTTTTGACCACGAGAAAATAAAATTTATATTCGAGCCGCCGTGTAATTTTCTTTTTCATTATATACACAAGAGTATTTTTCCACAAACAACAGTGTAAAAGCGGGAAATGACGTCATCGATATCCCCACTCAGGCGAGGATATGGAAAATACGCTACTCGAGTCCCAGATGTAGTTTCGATTGAAATTTAGGAATGGTCTATTTTCCACTTAAACACTCTTGGCTGTATAACAAATGGTAGTTATGCAATGCTTTAGAGCGGGATACCGTCAACATTCATGATTCGAGCTTTTTTTCTGTTCCACTCCATGCTTCTAAGTTACAATTCTGGTTATTTTCCGACCAGTTTTGATAATCATTTTAAAAACGTCTGACTGTTTTCCCAATATTTTAAATTTTCCAATTATGGTTTAAAGGACACTTGACCATTTCGGATGATTTTCTTAAAATTTTCCAAATCTTGACAAAGATTATCTGAGGAAGTTCAACCATGCTCTCAATACCTTTGGAATACAAGGGAAATTGCAAAGAAAACCTGGAAAATATCGTGGATACAACACGTTAGATACCGCAAAATATTTAACTTTTTACTAGTACTCTGATTGGCTGTTTTCTTCACGACACTGGATAGAATTACATATTTGACAGTCCAGTTAGAGTATTTTTATAATTTCGGTGCTTATGCTTGATTGTATTGATCGTATTTATTGTAATTATTTTGTTTTTCACTCTGAAAGGTCGAGAGTACTTTGCCAAATTATGCTGGTATTTACACTGGCGAATCTCCTCGCATCAGCAATTTTATCACCAACTGTCAATTCCCAACAACAGTCCTCACCAACAACTGCGAATGTACCGACACCTGCACCCACGACATTCACGGAACGTACGGCGCCTCCAACAGAACGCACAGTGCCCCCGTCAGCTATGTCACTGACTAGCCCAAAGCCGCCTTGTAAGTGATTTATCAGTCCATAAATCAAATAGCAAACTAGCTCTCGGACGTACAAGCAAATCATATCCCCACTGTGGTAAAAAGAAAGGGGAACCTTGGAATCCCCTTCGATTTTTTGGAAAGATTTTACCTTTAGCAGAAAGCCTGGAATGATGAGGTATATATTATGGGTTTTGGCACTGGTGGGAGCCTTTTTAGATTTTATTACCTGGCCCAAAAACACCAGAAATTGATTTTTTTTTATGCTAGACATGTAGAATATGACATAATTAAACACTTTCAGCTTTTTGTCAACCTTTTTTTATAACCAAAAAATTATTTGACCACCTGCTACTTATGACATCATACCTCGTAACCTTAGCAACCGAATTTCACCAAACTTGTCTCAATATTCCATAGCTATCCCTTCTTTGACAAAGATGTAGCTACACCTGCGATTTTAACTGTAGACAACCCAAACTACCGCTCGCATATCCGCTTTATTTAACATGTTTCCGTTTTTCAGTTGCCGGAGATTTTGTTGTTCAGTATTACGACAAGAACATCAGTACCCAGGAACTTCTTGTAAAACTGAACATAACTTCAGCTCCTTTTGATGTAAGGAATATATGTCCTACACTGAGGTACTCGTGTGAATCGGTTTGTCCTTTGGGAGGTAACGAAGCTCGAGAGAGATCAACAGAGAAGCCTTGCTACTGTGATAACCTGTGTGTTGAGCTGGGAGATTGTTGCTTTGATTATTTCTCAAGGTAAGGTAAAGGATGGGGACCTCTATCTTTGTAAGTTGTCACATGTAAGTAAACTTCCATATTGAAAACTTCCATAGATGATAAAATTACTGTGGTTAAATAAAGTTTTCTATTCTATTCTATTCTATTCTATCCATCCATCCATCCATTCATCCATCCATCCATCTGATCCATCCATCCATCCATCCATCCATCCATCTCCATCCATCCATCCATCCCTTTATTACCCAGGTTGCCCTTCTCGGCTGTCCATCAATAAGCTTACCCTAAACGTGTTAAAAACTGATTTCATGGTCATAGGTTCAAGGCAAAGAGTAGCTAGTCTCGAGGGTGAGATAAGCCTTTCTTTGTTTCACACTGAATTAGAGAGAGTGCAATCTGTAAAATGCCTAGGTGTCAATATTGATCAATACCCAACATGGGATAACTGACCACATATTAAGTATAAGGCAGAAAGTCACCCACAACTTAAGTATTCTAAAAAAGGTTAAACCTATATTAAAAGTAGAAAACTTAATTGACATTTACCTGTCAATAATTGAACGTTATTTCACATATTGTTGTTTTGTTTGGGACACTATAGGTGAAACACAAATGGCTAATTTGCAAAAACTCCATGAAAAGATCTTGTGATCTTCTTGCAGAATTAGGGTGGTTGAATTTGGAGGCGATGAGACAACATCAAAAGGCTATCTTGATGTTTAAAGTATTAAACGGCCTGAACCCTCCCCGTATTTGTCTGAAATGTTTACACATAAGACCTCTTTTCAAAATTATGGACTGCGATCTTCCAAAATGAACCTTGAGCTTCCAAAATGTCGCACAAACTATTACAAAAATAGTTTTGCTTTTTCTGGAGCTAAGCTATGGAATGATTTGCCTCCAAGTGTTAAAGATGAAAGTTCCCTTAAAAGGTTTGTATGTAAACTGGACTCCTACACCACCGGCACCAGCAATGCCTCAAAGTAATTTCATATTATACTTATATGGCAGTATATTGTAATTAATTAATTAACTGTAATTAGTTTTACTGAGATAATATCGTGTACGGATTTTATGTAAAACAAATTTTAATATGTTGTATATTTTAATTTGATAAAATTCCGTGGGAAAATAAAAGATTCTATCTATCTATCTATCCATCTTTCCATCCATCATCCATCCATCCATCCATCCTTCCACCCATCCATCCATCCTTTCAACCAATCGTTGCTTTATAGCGACCTTAACAAGGATCAGAGAAGGGTAATTTGAATGAACAGTTAAAAACGACGTTTAACACAGTTTAAATTGATGTTTGTTAAAAAGTTTTCTGGAGGAAATAATTTAACATTATGTGTAAATGAATCTAAAACACCAACGTCGTCGAAATCACGAAATCTGGCAAGTGACGATATTTTACAAGAGAACTACACCGATCAGTCCTTGGACATGAAGGATGGGGGTGGGAAGGAACGGGGAATTTCTTTGCATTTGCAGATGAATACTGTTAGCTGTTTGCACTTTTTCTGAGTATTAATCACATTCAAAATATGCTTGTGTGCACGTGGTCACCTGGTTGTATGGGAAATATAATTATAATACGTCCCATTTTATTTTAAAATGATAAGTTAACTGTGAGTTATATATAGTACGGTTACTAATTTAATGAGTCTTAAAAAAGGCAACTAAATCGTAGCTGAAATTAAAAGCATTGAAAAATTGTGTATAATTACTCTTCCATACTTCATATTGGTCTACCTCATGCAAGTCAATCTCATGCATGCGATTGACTTGACAACGCATAACAGATATCCTAGAGGCTTCAGAAGAAAATGCCCTAACACCCTTTCTCCTCTAAAGCTATTGGTGTTGTTTTATAGATGTACTGCTGATCCCGTTCCCAAACGTGGACATATAAGGCATATCTGTGCCAAAAAGACCAACGACGATTATTATGGCTACGCTATGACTGGTAGCTGTCCGTCAAACAAACCAGACAATAATCTGGAATCTTTGTGCACTGCTATGTCCTCCTCGTTCGATTTACCTGTCTCAGACTTGGACAGTAACACTGTATACAAGAATGTGTTTTGTGCCAGATGCAGTGGTGTGACCAACCTGGTTTACTGGAAATTCTCTGCCTCGTGCAAAGGAAACTACTCGTCCAGTGATATTCCGAAGAATAGATCGCGATTGCTGAAGTTTATAATGAGAAAATGCAAATGGAGCTTTAAAGAACCACGTGATAACTACAATGATCTAAAGCAGTGTTTAACAGTAGAGCAGCAGTGTCCGAACTCGGAGCTTATTGAAATCGAACCCTTGCTGCCCAATCTATGTTCATTTTACGCCTTTCCTGTTTGTTACAGCGTTGGAAGAAAGAATCCTCACTGCATGATATGTCGCGGCCTTGATGTCGGTACATACCCATGTGATTGTATACAACCACCCCCTACTGATGAACCGGTGGGTGGTATCCCGTCTTTGGACATCTTATTTGATTTCTCTTCCCCCTCCTCCCATAGTGTGAAAGTGGGAGACGAAACGACAGTAGTTGAGAACAAGGCATGTGATGATGGATTTTTCTTCGATCCATTCACAGAGAGATGCATAAAAGTACACAACATAACGCCCCCGAATTCGGCAAACGAAACGACCATTAGTTATAGCTGCAACGGATCCGGATTTGTTAAGATGGACACAAGTTCTGCAGTCTTTTTCCCTAACGGTTCAATATGGGTGCCTCTACATAAAAGATTGTACAACAATGGAAGTTACTACATTAATGGCTCCTCGTTGTTCGTTTGCATGAATCTAACGCGAAACTTTACTGAAACGACCACGCTGACTTCTGGGGAGTCCAAGATAACCCCAAAGCAGATAATAACTTACATTGGTTGTGCAATTTCCGTGATATCTCTGATTCTTCTCCTCGGCATTTATATCGCCTTTGCAGAGCTAAGAACATTGCCTGGAAAGAACCTTATGAGTCTATCGTGCGCCATGTTGTTATATCACACAGTTTACTTTCTGACGGGTCAGACCAATCAACCAAATCTTTGCACAGCGGTATCCGTCTTTCTTCATTACTTTTTGCTGTCAAGCTTTTGTTGGATGAGTGTGATGGCCTTTGATATTGCCAAGACATTTGGGAGGAAAGGTAATAAATATAATGTAAAAAAAAACAAAGAATATGACTATGCTGGTGTAAAACTCTTATCGATGAAAACTGTTAAAAACATGATTATTAGTACAGGCGTATCGAAACTAATGCCAATGGATATGTATACCACTTTAAAAACGATTAATCAAAATTACTTCCTTTTCTCAACAGCTTCCAAGTGTGAACTTAAAAAAGTTTTCTTGGTCTTGTTCTAGCTAAACAATCGGTAAAAGGAGGAAACGTTTCCTGAAAATACATCTCCTACAAATGTTGCCTGTCATGTTTCATCTTTGAGTTTTCTTTGAGTTTTCGTCCATAGGCTAAGGCCCTTGTCATTTTTATTCTTTTTTTAATTAATTAATTTATTTATTTATTTATTTAGGACAGACTGCCCGCTCTTCCCGTTCTGGTAACACTAAAGCAGCATTATTGAAATACAGCATTTTTGTTTGGACCACTCCAGCTATTGTTGTCATCACAAGCTTCATTCTTGATAAGACGGACACAGTTTTTATTGGATATGGTAACTTTCAACGTTGACATAAACTTTGTCCTTGCACTGTGCAAGCATTTGTGTTAGTTAAGAGGCAGGCAGTGAGGGGGGAGGGCGGGAGACAGGTAAAGCTCATTATTGATTTCTGCACTCTCTTCTTCTGTTCGACCAGTTTTCTCACGGCCCCAACCGCATTTCCAAAATGGGTTGCGGGTTCAAACAAACAAAAGTTCTTTTACCTGATTTGTTTCTTGATTTTTTTATATCAATCAATCAATCAATCAATCAATCAATCAATCAATCAATCAATCAATCAATCAATCAATCAATCAATCAATCAATCATTCAATCAATCAATCAATCAATCTATCTATCAATCAATCAATCAATCAATACAGTCAAACAATTAATCAACCGACTGACTAACTGTTTGACGGACTGATTGATTCAGTTGGTTGATTGACTGGTGGATTAATTAATTTTTCAGATACTCATTTCTTAATAACTTAAATTCAGGTCCGTAATAATTAAACTTTTGCTTTTCTTAGGTGACAAAGTCTGCTGGATTTCAAATGGAAAAGCACTAATCGTGGTTCTTGGTGTACCTGTGGCACTCATTCTTGTTTTCAACTTTGTGGCTCTTACGATCACCCTGGTCTCCATCAGGAAAGTGCAAAAGGTATCTTTCGAGGGATTCATTTTATGACACTTTCCTTTTTAGACAACAACAACAAGTAAATTAGTGGGAGTATGAGAAATAATAATAAACATACATGGACTGCGGATGAAATACGAAATGATGACGACCGTCGTGGGAAGCATAAGTTGTTGAACAGTTGTTGAGAAGTCCCTAATAAAATCTAGGCTTGAAAAACGGGATTCAAAACCATGATCTTTGTTCGAGCCTGGTTTGTTTGTTTGTTTGTTTTTCTTTTGGCTGATCAAGTTGACATCTTCAATGAGATGGCCGTCAAGACTTGGAAAAGAGTATTAATCAATATATCCCCATAAGAAATCTCAGTATGCTGAGTAATGGTGTATTTCTGTAGGTCATTATTTCTTGTTGTAACAATAATACGTTTTAGTGGTTGTAGGAATCATAGATTACATATGCTTATATAGAAGATCAAAGTGACAAGTTTGGTGTCTCTGGTAAAATGTTTCGTTACTCGTCAAACTGGAGAGCTATTTTGTCAAGCTTGTTAGTAGTTAGAAATATGTTGTTAAGGAATTGTTAATATTTTGAAATATTTTGCATGTGAAAGTATGGCAAGAATTGGCTGGTAAAGCGCTGGTAGAGCGCTGCAGCGCTCTACCAGCGCTAATTGAACTACTATCCGTAGTTCAAATATATGATAATTTCATATATGAATGTTCATTTATTCTCCATCTACGGGATAAATACGAACTCTCAATTGACCAGCTCCCAGTTGGCTTGATAACTCAGTTGGTTAGAGCACTGCACCGGTATCGCAGAGTTCATGGGTTCGATTCCCGTTCAAGCCTGAATTTTTTCAGGTTTCTTCTTTTGAATTGCTTAAGTTGAAATGTCTTCACCGCGATGATCTGCATATAATTCTATCTTTATCCGCAGTTCAAATATATGATAATTTCATATATTAATGTTCAAACAACTGTTGGCGTGTAAACTTTAGATGATGATCGAATTGGCGAATTGGTCAGAATCGGTCGATAGAAGTTTGAGGTATCGGATGATAAGAATTTTGATACTCCTTAACTTATTTAAGGACGGCGCCTCCTTTTGCTACCTGGACAAGTCTTGCCCATCTTGGGTCTGGTCCGAGATATTCAAGTTTCTTAACCCTATTCAGACCGGGCTTTTTTTGGTCTTCTGGGACCGGGGGGGGGCTGATTCGGCCCCCGCCTCTTAACTCCGAGAATATTCATGCTATGACAACGAAACTTGGAGGGCAGATAGTACGTCCAAAAGTGTTTCCTTTGAGGTCCACAACATAAGGTGATGACGTCAAATGACGTAACAATTACGTCAGGTTCTAAAACGGCCGCCATCCTGGATCCGCCATCTTGGATTTCTTGATTTTTCCAGAACCTTTGAAAATAGCCAAAATTGACCAAAAAGTAACCGAAATCAATAAAAGAACACGAAAATAATATAAATATGTAAAACTTACTTCAGAAAAGTTATAATTTTTCAATGAAAAGGCGAAAATTTAAAAATCTGAAAAAACTGCTTGTCAATAAGTGGTTGCCATGGTAATGTCAAACTTGATGGACAAGGACTTGCTATGCCAAATTGTTGCCAGTTAAATTTTAGGAAAAGTCGCCAACTTTGGTGGGTCTAGCTAGCTTATGAAAAAAATTGTAAACGTCCAAAGTCAGTGCGGGCCCAATCGCCCCCCCCGGTCTGAATAGGGTTAAGGAATTAGTCTACTAATACAAAGGTACTTTTGCGTGGTTTATGATTGTGTGGAAAATGCAGATCTTAGCTTTTTTTTAGAATTATGGATGCTTACTTATCTCTGAAAATGCGTGGTTACTGTCACGTTAGTAGTTTTGCGTGACTAGTCGATCGCGCATGAGTGATACGGACTGTATCTTATTATATTATGAATTTTGGACTCACGCGTCGGCACTCTCGAGCACGACTTGCTGTTTTGACAGTTACCCACAGGTTTTCGTTTAGAGTCCAATGACCCTTGCTAAGCCATAACTGTTACAGAAATACCTCGATCATCATATCCTTAAAAAACAGTACGCCTTTTAAAACCAAAATTAAAACTGTAATTTTATCAGACTTTCCAACCCTCATCCTGTTCTGGAAAAAGGATAGTACGAAGGATTAATGGTTAATTCTAACACAATTATCAAAAAACATGTCAAATTTTATTACTTTATCTTATTTCTTCAGACCACTCGCCGTGTTGCGGATCAGAGTCAACAGACCAGCCTACCTGTCCTGTACGTCAAGCTGTCTTCTGCTTTGGGATTCACTTGGGTGTTGGGTTTTATCTTCCCATTCACTCAAGTCGAATTCCTCGCTTACCTGTTTGTGATTTGCAACAGTCTACAAGGCAAGTACTGTGTACATTTCAAATCAATCACGTTTTGCTAAAAATGGGTAAATTATAAGAAATGGCTGGGGAGCGTGGGAGGCCTGTGACTTCATCCAAGATGGCGGCCATCTTGGCCGCCATCTTGGACTTCACTAAAAAAGAGAAATTATCAATAAACAACGGCAGATGCAGGTAATAACACTATGCTGCTTTTTTTCGATATTTTTTCCCGAAAAAGGCGAAGAGCACATTTTTATTGCAAAATGGCTTATAATAACCAGTTACTACTTATGACGTGATGTCTCGCAACCCTATTGACCAGTTCTCACCAATCTTATGCCAAAATGCATGTGTCTAGAGGATGAGCGTACAACTACTGAAAACAACAAATACTGCACCACCTTCTTAAGGGAGGGGTTTGTCCCCCTTGTACGTCCGAGGGATAATAAAAACTAAAGACCAGTGATTTTTTCCCCGAATGGGAAATCATACTTGGGGAATCATGTTTAACTAGGGTGGTGTAAGCACGGTTAGCAACTCGAAATAGATGTTCTTGGACACAAAGTTAATGGAAAAACACACTATGTCTTTGCTACTTTGTTTACCCTTCTTAATATATTTCACAGGATTCTTCATTTTTCTCGCTTTTGTCGCGAACAAAAGGACGATGAACAAAATAAGAGGTTTATGGAAATCATTCCCAAAGTCAAACAGAACAACAGACACTAACTCAAACACTGGTCCCAGCATTACTCAGACCACAAGAGCTGAAGATGCATTAACATTGACAACAGCTTTGTAGCTTCCATTGTGTTAGCGAAAACAAAAGCAGGCACAACAGCAACGTCATCATAGTGAGCAGCCACAAGAAGAATGAAGATATTTTCTTCACTGAAGCTAAAACCAGCTGCAGAATCGTTAAGACACTTAACTTCATTTTATGGTGTCATTTTTTAACAAGCATGACCCGAATTAATGTGTTTAAACTCTTTCCTGTAAAGAGTCACATTTTCGGGTCGTTGGAGTCTGGAGACATTGAACCACTTGTGACGTATCATTTTCTGACGACACCAGATTGTTTTAATAAGCAGCTAACACAGCAAGGACAGATCCATCCATACGTGTGTCCATTTTGAATATCGAAAAATTCTGGCAGAGCTATACCAGAAAAAACGTGTCCAATTTTGGTGCGAAATTGGTGGTGGAATAGACCAAGTCACCTAGTCGATCACCGCTCCATTTCTAGGCTTTTAGAAAGGCTGAGGCCAAAACGTTTCCAGTGGATAGAAAGGGGATGAAGGGTAGAAGATAAAGAGAAAAGAAATGGAGAGAAAAAGAAAAGCAAAAGAAGCGAGAAAAAAATGGAAAGGAATCTGCAAAAAAGCAGTCCAAATTTTGGCTTGTGGGCATGCGTGGAAGCAAAATAATGTACAATTTACAACAGAAGCTGGCTCAAAATCTAGCTAAATTGTAAGAAAACGCTTTTGTAGCAAAGTTTACTGGCATTTGGCAACATAGCACTTAAAAAACTGCTTTAACGGTAAAAATGCAGTTTTAAGGAAAAAAGGCTGACGGGAAAGGGTTAAAGAACCTTTTTTTATTTTCTGTCTTTTAAGCAACTAGATGTTAGATGTTACTTTGTTATGGCAACAAAATTCAAATTCACTCAACGTAAAGAAAACATTGGCATTTGATAGTGACAGGGACTCGGTTTGATTTCTTTAAAGCTGCAGATACTTGCCTCTTAAATGATATAGAAGAAAAACGTGTGAATAAAAAAGTACATCATATAACTTTACCATAATCATTAAGATTAGCAAAATGACGAGCTGTAGATGAGAGAATCAAAGTTAGCTTCTTTAAGGCTACTTTATTCTTGACAATGTTCCAAGAGATGCTGTTTGAATGGGTAAATGAATAAATGTTTATTACATGAATAAATGAATTATAAAGATACATATTAACCAAACAAACACGTAGAACAGTGCACGTGCTAAAGAGTGAAAACCATTAACCACCCCATTTTTTTAAACGTCATCATTTTCTAGAATCCCCTTCCCCTCTTGGTTGCACATAACTAGAGCTGTTTAATTGTTTCCAAGAAGCAAAAGGAAAATAAAGAAGAAGAAGAGAAAAAAAGATGTTGAAGCGATTACTGTGAGTCTTCGCTAGTTTTAGGGTGGATTCATTTGCAGCATGCACGTATAGCTGTCGCTTTATTTCTTTTGTTTTTAGCCAAAAACAATAGAAAATTCGTAAGTGCCAAAGGGACAGCTGTACGCGTATGATCCAAATGAATCCACCCTTAGATTCTAGAAACCAAACCCGCACGTGATTCTTTGCTTTTTAATAAGCGCAAAAATGTTGACAGATGTGCTGTGCCTGAGATAACTTCGTGTGACAAATGTTGTTGTAGTGTATGTAGTGACACACTTCTTGAAAGCATCATCCATTATTTATAGCTTGGTCCTTCGCCCCTACTACAATTAGCACTGTACAAGCATAAGTTATAAGAATTTGAAATCTTCGGATGGTCCGTAACACGAGGTAGCAATTGAGTATAAATTATACACCAACAATTTCATAACATTAACACAGCGTTAAATAGTATGCTATAAACACTTTAGGTCAAAACTAACAGCGCGAAAAACGTTTCTAAGTTAACTCGCACGCTGTTGTTAATTGTTTACGACGTATGACACGTCGTAATTTGCTTTACATACATGTACAGTGCAAGAAGGGCCACGGCCGGGGAGCTTCTGACATACATCACCTTTATTTGTATTACCGCGGTTGTATACAAAACGCCGTGAATATAACGAAAAAAGATCGTCTTGGACTGACTAGTTAGCCAACGGCTTAATTAGTAACAGAAATTATGAGAACTGAACGTCACGTCCTGAGTTAGTGCCAAAAGCAAGCATAATTTATTAAATGAAATTATGAATATATGAAAAAATTCAGGTTTTCTTTTCGCAACTGCATAAGTTGCGTTAATAACTGCGAGGACCTTCTTTACATTTAGTTCATAATTTATTACTTTATTACCGAGTCGAGAAAGCAGAAGAAAAAAAAAGATTAGGAAGAAAAAGAAGAAGAATAGCCAAAACATTTACAAGTCTGTGATATTATTAGTTGAACGGGCCACGCTACTACGGCGATTGATGAGGAAAACAACCTCGTGTAAGAAGACATGAGAGTCGCCCGGCTGTTCCTTTTCGCTGATTGGCCAGAAAAATATTTTTCTGGCCAGTCAGAAAGAGAGAATTCAAACGCTTCTGGAACTAGATCGGTAAGAGTAAGTGCCCAGGGGCTCTCCCGTTCTTGTTGTAAACTTTCGCCCATGAAAATCCCGCCCTCCCGACCAGCTGCCCCTGAGTCTCCGAGGGTGGGCAAATTCCAAAGGTTTTGAAAAAAACAAGAAAGCCAAGATGGCGGATCCAAGATATCCGCCATTGTAGAACCTGACGTAATTGTTACGTCATATGACGTCATCAGCTTATGTTGCGGACCTCAAAGGAGACAGTTCTGAACATATTATCTGCCCTCCAAGTTTCGTTGTCATAGCTTTAATATTCTCGGAGTTAAGAGGTGGGGGCCGAATGAGTCCCCCCGGTCCCAGAAAACCCACAAAGCCTGAGTAGGGTTAAGTGGCCTGAGTTGCTAGGTTTGCTGAATTTCTATCGTCACCCGGTGTAGGGAGACCTAAAAATATATATATCTTTTCACCAGTTTCCAGCTCAGTTTCACCCTTTGTGTTTAACGTACAGCATCTTGAATTTTCGAAATCGCCGCCCAGTAAGTGACACCAAGATGGCGCCATGACAAAGCTGCCTCTTTTTGAAAAAAAAAGGTCTTTTCTTGTGATCTTTAGCAGTTTGAACATTTCAAGTATTTGGAGAGATGTTTATGTATACTGCAGCTCAAGTAATCGCACTCACAGCAAAAGTGAGTTCTAGATGTTTTCATTGATTTCTGGCAACCATGTTGGTGTCCCTCGGAAGGACACCAATATGGCGTCTGTATACTGAGCTCTATAAATTCGCGTGGAACGGTTTGGCAAATAACTTATGGACGGTGTACAATACAGACCTGAGACTTGGAGAAGTTGTTTATATGTTAATTTTTTATAACGTTTACAATTCTTAGCTTCTGCTATTGAACGGAGTTGTTTTTTGATGGCGTAACAGTTAAAACCGGCAATAAACTGACAATTGTAGGCTTGGTCAACTGATACTATTTCCAACCCTGCCTATCCCTTCTAACTTCGTGCTACATTTTTTTTGGGGGGAGGTGCCCTGGGGGAGTTGGTGTGGGATTCTAAACGTTACCTATTATTGTGGTTTTCGTGCTCCCAAAGTAATCATTGCAGAAGGCTGATGTCACGTGTTTGATTTTAATGATATAATTGTAGGATTGGTCAACTGATGTTACTTCCAGCACTGCCCCCCCCCCCCCCATCACCTCCTCAATCTCAGACTAATACCTGTGTATCAGTAATTTTAACAGAAAAACAAACCAACAAATGAACCGTGATACTTCGTTTCCAGAGTCCTAATTTTCTACTGTGCTCTAATGGGCTTGGTTCCTCGCCACAATCGCTGGTTTTTCGGTGTGTTGTGACTATTTTGGCGTCGCAGAAAGTTTTGAACTTTAAAGTAGTGCAAGGAGTAAGGGATGCATCAAAGAACCGGTGATAACATTTTAAGTAAATTGATGGCATCTTGAAAACATGAGCGGTTGGAACAACGAAACAACTTCCTGAATCTCAAGATGGGGAAACGTGGAAATTATGAGTGAAAAAGTAATTTAGACTTCTATAACGGAAAACGCAACCAGATGTCAGAAGTTACTATGATATGGTTGCAATAAAGCACAAATTCAGTTATGCACAGCAAACACGACATTTGAAACTAAGAGAAATGTTTGGCTGCTTACAGTTACAAATGTCTGTCGACTAAATAACATAAAAGGAACAAGTGTAGATATATTGGCCACCGTGTTGAATGAAAGTGGAATATTTGTGTCAGTAACAACAAAAATAAAATATATTACCCTCCGCAATAATAAATAAATAAATAAATAATATACAAATGAACGAATGGACGAGTGACTGAAAGAATGAGTGAATAATGAAAGATGGAGGGAAGGAGAGAGAAACGAGGACAAGGAGGGAGGGAGGGAGGAATGGATGGATGGATGGATGGATGGATGGATGGATGGATGGATGGATGGATGGATGGATGGATGGATGGATGGATGGATGGATGGATGGATAGATAGATAGATAGAAAACTTTATTTATCCACGGTGGTTTTGTCAAAATTACAATAGTATCTTTGGTTTACACAAAAGCCGTGCAATATTTACAAATAGTGTTTTAAAATGCTAAACTAACTAACCTTAAGTATCGTGTATTACAATTTTTTAAAAATAGGAAATATATATGTATTTAGAAATCGATACAGAGGTTGAGAGATTTGAGCTTGTTTTTAAAGGATTCGAGCGACCGTTCACATTTCAGATCATTTGGAAGCGAATTCCAAATTTTCGCCCCAGTGAAGGCGAAACTGTTTCTGTAATAGTCGGTTCTGGCTCTCGGTAAAGCGATGTTTTCTCTTGATGTTCGAAGGTTATAACATGACGTGCCAATGTTCTTTGCGAACATATCCTTTAAGTAAACTGGTGTCCTGCCGTTAATAATTTTGAACATCATCAGAGCTTTCTGTTTATTTCTTCTCTCCTTAAGGTTTGACCATCCGAGTTTTTCTAACATGTCTTTTGTAGGTGCCATGTAATGTGAGCCTGTGATAATTCGTGCTGCGCGATTTTGTAACTTTTGGAGTTTTTCGGCCAGGCCCTCACTAATGCCATTCCAAACAATACTACAATAGTCGAAATATGGTTCAACGATTGACTGGTAAATGTTAATTAAACTGCGCGATGGAATAAAAGGCTTGATCTTTTTTATAACACCTATGCCCGATGACACCTTCTTACAGACACTTGTAATGTGGGAATCCCATGAAAGAAATTCATCTAGTTCTACACCTAGGCATTTACTGCAATTAACTTTTTTTAATGATATGCCGTTTATAGAGAGATCAAGACTTTCAGTGACTGTCGCAATTCTTTGTCTTGAATCAATTAACATGTATTCAGTTTTTAATATGTTCAGAGTGAGTTTGTTTGCGCAAAGCCACTGTATGAGTTTTGGATGGATGGATCGATGGATGGATGGATGGATGGAAGGACGGAGGAATGGCTGGACAGATGGATGGACGGACGGACGGACGGACGGATGCATGGATGGATGGGTCGGTGGGTGGGTGGATGAGTGAGTGACTGAATTTATCAATGAATCATAGAATGAATGAATAAAACATACCTAAATAGAAGACGCATAAAAAGTAATAGATACCTAACCAGGCAAATCCACAACTACATCAACAAATACGTGTGTGCACGCTCGGAACGTGGTTGACAGGACACGTAGGAAAAGCGGAAATTATGTGGTTAGAGAGGTTGTCATAAAAGGAAAACGTCAAGCCTTTAAGGACCAGTAATACGTGCAACATTTTCGTGAAACCTGTCGAGCGACAATGTTGCGTTGCAAACTGAGTTTGTTTCTTGCGCGTATTACCACCTTCTTGCAGAACATTTGTTTATGTCGCTTTTACTTTTTGCAACATGACAATTTGTTGCCCGCAGAAGTGGTAATATGCGCAACAAACAACCTAAGCTTGCAAAGCAACATTGTTGCGTGACAGGTTGCACGAAAAATGTTGCCCGTATTACTGGTCCTTTACCACATCTTTTTCAACACGTCATCATTTTCTAGAACCCTCTTCTCTTTCCTGGCTTCACATGACTATTGGCAGCTGATTCATTGTTTCCGAAAAGAGAAAGAATGATAAGGAACAAAAATGAAAAACATTGTTGAATCGACTGGTGAAACATTTGGGCCGTTAATATGAGATAGAGAATGTTCTGTCGATGGTTTAAAGATAAACCCGCTTGTGATTCTTTGCTGTGAAATAAGTACAGGCAGGTGCAAGGGGCATAAGATAACTCGTGTAAATAATCATGTAAAGACAACGTCACCACCCTGTATGGAGTGAAGACGCCGCTTCATGGCAATTTCCATTACAAAAGCTTTGTCCTCCGCGGCCTAATTTCATTAGCAAAAAAAAAAAAAATTGTGCAAGCATAATTTACAAGGATTTGAAATCCTTGGCTAGACCGCATCAAGAGGTAGGAAATGCAACATTTTTTCCCTTTGAGTTTGTAGTTTCATAATACCACTGAATAACTACAGCGCTACATAGTAAGAACTAAAATCTTTAGGTCAACATAAACCAGAAAAATTGAAAGAAATATTTCTATCAACTAATAGCTGAAATGTGCGAAACGTTTTCTGAATTATGAACTATTAAGGTGTCGTTTAAATATTTCTATGCCAATAATAATCCGCGTGAGAAGCGGTTATTTGTGTCACATACAGTGCAGCTGAATGGCCGATTGATCTCGTGAAATATTTCACCTTTTAACTTGTATTACCAATTTTCAACAAAAACGCTTAATTATAATGAACAAAATGTATCTTAGACTGACAAAAATCAAATGCTTAAAAACTAACAGAATATGAAAACCAAAATTGTAAAGTAAGCACCTCATTTTTATTATTTCCTTTGACCTGAGAAAGCATTTGGGTCTGCTTTCTGGGTTAGTGCCAATAAGTCCCAGGCGGGCAACATATCCGTGAAACTTGTCGGGCAATACTAGTCAGTGCGTTGCAAGTTGAGATTGTCAGTTGTTCTGCGTATTGCCATCTTCTCGCGCAAAATATTTCCATGTTGCTTTTACTTTTTGCAACATTAAAATTTGTCGCGCGCTGAAATGGTAATATGCGCAACAAACAACCTCAACTTGCAACGCAACGTTGTTGCGCGACACGTTGCACGAAAATGTTGCCCGTATTACTGTTCCTTTAATCTGAGCAACATTTCATTTCCCTGTTTGGTGACATTCTTTGAACATAGTGACTGACGAAACCGATTCCCAGACTGTGGAGTTGTCTTTTCATGGTTGTCTCAGACCTAATCACATTATATTATAACTTCCATCAGCCTTGTTTTGATAGCAAAATAAATGAATAAAATAATAATAGCAGTCGAAACGAGTCAAATTTACAAGTTAATTATTTGTCATTAACATCCAGTGTCATTATTATTAACCCTGATACAATGACTCTCTCATGGCACTGCCCTGACCACATTATTAGAAGCGACACAAACACGATATTCGACTTGGACAGAAAGATTGCATTTTGACAGTGCTAAAATCAGTAACGGGTAATAGTGATCTGTGGAATGTACATACTAACTGCACTAAATTAATAGGGCAAATTGAGATTCGGGGTAATCCAATTTTGCCAAAATGATAAGAGAGTACAAAAAAAAAAATACCGGGCTATTTTAATTAAAACGAAGCTGATAAACATATCAGCATGCTAATCAAACAAGGAGTGCAGTAAACAGGCTCAGTCAGAGAACTGACGATTGGTCAAATAGATTAATGTGGTACCTGCTAAACAAAGTTTATCTTGTCATTGAGAGAGGTGGAAAGAGATGGTGATGGAAAGATAAGGTACATTTTTTCGAGTCTTTAAGGTAGGTTGTCTGTGTGAACGCTTGGTTTGCATTTTTGTTTAGAAATTTCATCACTTTTCGGACCATTGTCTGCCTTTGAAAATAACGAGCATGCAAGTTGGCGATGTTCGTTTTTATAAACAAAACTGAATTCTGAATTTACCATACCTATATAGGCCACAAATTAAACGCTAGCCCAAAACTGGGATATCTTTTTTTTTTCCGATATCTCTTTTCTTGTAAAAAATAATTTATTCAATATTCTTTCCTTTCTTTTTTAAGTAACTTGCAGTAAGAAAAGGTCAAAGTGCTCGTATGTTTTAAATTAAAATGAAAATGTATTGAATGCGTGGTTGCTTTCAAAAAATAGTGTACGCAGGCCTTACCTTAGATTCAGCATGGTACCCTAACAACAGTATTAAAAGTGACACAACATGATCAGTGAGTGACACATGCTGATAAGCATATTAGCATGCTTATGAATAATTAGTCCATGCAGTGAACAAGCTGACAGAGAAGTGATGATTGGTCAAGAAGATCAACAGGGTACCTGCCAAAGAAATTTATTTAGCTACTCACTTTACACTAGCTTCAATAAAGATAATGTCACAACAGGCACATACAATAGTGGAAAGTGGAAAAAAAACCGCTTCCAGAGGTAAGGTTGCCTATTGAAAACTTTTGGTTCTTATGTTTATTTTATCCATTTTGTTACTTTTTGAACTTTTTTTCGCCACAAAAAATAACGAGCAAGCAGTTTGAAGTTTTATTAGGTAATGAATAAATGAATTATGAATTTATATATTATAAAATTGTCCCCCGCAACCGACATATCCTCGTCTTTCTCGATATCTCTCTACTGATATTGTGGTAGTTTAATCTCTACAAAATCCTTATTGTTTTTGTGTTGTAAAGGCTATTTATTTATTCCACGGTAAAAAAACTTTATTTATTTTTGCGAGAAAGCGTTCGTAGGTTTCCATTAAAACATTAATATTTATATATTGATGAATTGCAGTGGTTGCTTTTAAATGGTAGTCTACGTATACTTCAACTTCGCAGTTTAAGATATTTGTGCCGTTCATTCAAGAAAACCTACAATAAGTACGTATGTGTATATAATGGCATGGAATCTGCAAGAACCTGTGGTGAGGTTTTGATGACGTCAGACGATCGCTTTTGACTGGCCCTTATGAAAATGTCGATTTCCAAAAGGGAGCTTGATTTATTTACTGGTCGTAAGACTGAACAGTTTCCACAAACAACGAAAAGGCGTCATTAAAACAAAGAATCAATCAGAAGGCCGAAGTCGTTGAAATTAAAATCATAACGATATAAATATGTCACAAGCCTCGAGTGGCTATTTTTTTTTAATTTATTTAATTGTGATGAGGTTCCCAGTTTGACGCCTTTGTCACATCTCTTGCTAGTCTGAAAAGCGCCAACATATTTACGTCTTTAACGGTTTGTAATAGAAAAGATTCTTACGAAAAAACCGTCAATATAAAAACTAATAAAACCAACTCGACTTACAATAACGAGTATCGAAACAGCAACTCTTGCATAGGGACAGCTATAACAAGCTAAGGACTGCGCCACAAATTGTAGTGCAACCGTGAAAACTACATTAATATCTCGTCTCGTGTTGGAGAGGTTTATATAAGTCAGACCAATTAACTGTGTATTACAAAGTGCAAAATATGTCGTTTTGCTAACCAGAGACGCAATATCCGGTGCCAACTGTTGATTTTTATCCGAACAATTTACACGGCGGGGTACAGTCCAACTGGAGTTTATCCCCTTACTGGTGAACTCTAAAAACTGTAATTTCCATCACAAAATCCAACACAGGAAAATTTAGGTTTGTGCTTTGCTTTTATTAAGTTGAAAAGAATGGAAGTGCATTTATTCAGGTTTGAGTGTGCTGCTGTAAGCGTCATTTTTGAAAGGCCCGGATACACGGATTCACTTCCATTTAAAACATTCACCGTTATTGAATTCAACCTGTTACACACACTTGCACTGCCTTCATGTGAAATGATGTTGGATAGCGTTTGGATGGAATATCATCGCCATAACATGTTGAACGTTGTTGAATCGAATATGGAAATGTTTCATCTGTTCGTCCGGGCTCTGAGATCAATTACAATTACGATGAAAAAATAAATTTAAAATCGAATTTGTATCACAATATAATGCACCTTGCATCTGCGAGAAAATGAATAAGTTTTTCTTTTTCTAATTTACTAAGTTAGCAAGAAATCTTTTACAAATGTAAATTATTACTAGAAATTTAATTTTGAGAAAATGACATGCTCTGTCCATCAAAATACATTGTTTTCCGGTGAAACTGAATGCAGAGATCTAAACCACTGGTCTCTGTGTTTAAATAATCTATACAGAAAAACAACCTCGCCATTTTTATCTGTTTTACCACATTGACGTTTTTACAGTGTATTATTTGCAGAAAGAAATAAAATTCTCAGCTTTTTTTTTTCACTAGGGCGCTGCGTGACAGAAGGATCATCCACAATATGATATTAATTCTGAAGTGAATGGATCTGAGCACAAATATTGCTATCTTAAAAACAAAACTCACATTTCCTCCAACACTGAGCCAAATGAAAGAATATAAATAAAATTTTTGCTGTTGACTTATAATATGCCGAGAGACTGAGCTTGCTGGTATGGCAAATATCATCCGGAAAAAAGCCACTGTTCCCTGTTTCGCTTTCTTTCTTTTTTTTTTTTTTTTTTGTCTTGTAATTAAGAATTTCTCGTATGTCTCGTAAACTAACTGTTCAAACCAACAGTTGTCTATCTTTTAATTTTTTGTATGCTGAATTTTTGAAATAATTGTTATATACTGGGTCTATACTGTGTTCACTGGATAAGCACAGAAGCATTAAGTCTATGGTAAGCCATGACGTCGAAGTCTGCAAACTAACTGTATAGTAACTAACCTAAGATCTAGAAAACACTACTATTATTATTATCTTTTCTTGGAGACGATATAATGGTAAATAGATATGAAATTGGTTCCAGTTTTAAGCCTGGTAATATGTAAAACAAACCAGCTGACTCAACGTAGGCCTAATTTTAATTATCCGCCTTATTTTCCTCATTGCAACTTAATTACTGTTAAGCGTTAGGCTGTTTCCAGAATTTTGGTTTAAATAGGTCAGTCTTTAATTTGCGCTGCTGTAATCTATAGGAAAAAGACAATATGTCAGTACAATGACTATTAAGGGACTTGACAAAGCAAGCATAAAGCGAGCGGTCACCGGAAATATTTTCAATACCTTATCGCGTTTGAATAATTAACGCCCTTGTGTGATTCATGACGGAACGCATGTTTAATAGTCCAGTGCTAAACAATAACCGTGACCAACTTTAGTTAGACTTGAAAACGTAGAAACCTCAACTACATATCTCGATTTCCCACCGTTTTAGATGAATATTCTCTATCAAATGATGTCGCCGTTCAATTTGGCTTGTCTTCTTCTTGCCTGCACGTTGACATTGGCCAATACGCTGTCAAAATTATCATCAAAGGCGACAACTGTTGCTGCTCAACAGCAGCCTTCGACAACCGCATTTCAATCTACAAGCTCGGTCGCTCCACTAACTGATCCACCAACATCCCCACCGTGGACGGGCAGCGATCCTACAACTCTGGAAACGCTACCAGCGTTTATACCGCCATGGATTCCCAAAGCTCCTCAATCGCCAGGTAAGTTTGCATGATTTCCAACTTGTAGTTAGATCTTAATGTATATAAAAATATTTCACTGTTAATCAGCACGACATAGATGTCGCAAAAAAAATTATACCTTGAAATAAAAACAAACCTGAAATATAACTAGTCTTGGAAACGCAATAAGAAAAAGAACAGCAAATGGCTTGATAATTTAGATAATTAAAAAATGGTGGTCCAAGAATTGCGTGATGTACAGTGTGAATTATGCATCATCAATATGGGTTCACAAAGCATGATGGGGCTATCGATCGATTCGAGCTCAGTTACAATGAACCTTCGTAGATCGTACTGTGCGGATCTCGAAGAGCAAGAAAAAATTCAACTGCAAGAGTTGGAAATAACAAAGATGGAAGTTTCTCCGATTCTTGTTGTCTAATTATCCTTTGTTTACATCTGAATATTTGATGTAACATTTTAACGGCTGGTTTCATGCATTGATCGATTGAACGCGTACACGTGGAGACTTCATGCCATCAATCCCGGGTTTATCAGGAATAAGCCTCTTTAGTAACTTATATGTGCATCCATCTCCGTACCACGAATAGCCACTTGGGCAATGAAGGACTTCTATTTCCAATCTTCGAAAGTGAAAACACAGATGCCTGGATTTCTGAGGTCTTGTAATTGCTACAGTTGTGTGAAATCGTAAGTTTTGCCCGATGGATAAGCGTCGAGTACGTGTCATGAAAAACCTTACGAATGTTCATTTTATAGCATTAACAGTCCTTTAATTTCCAGGGTGTCCAAAAGCTTCTGTTTCTCAAAAATACCGTTGATGCAGGATGTAGTAATCCTGAAAGGCTTGTCTGAAATTATACTTTCACAGTTTAGCTAAACAAGGCTGTATTAAAATATTATTGTTCAAATTGCTAGCTGTCAATATGAAGTAATTAATTAATTTGTTTTGCTTTTAAAAGTAACTGATGCTGACAAAGTTAGTCTGTGATTGAACGAGAATTCCACTTTCTTTTGCAGCAGACATGAAAATCTGTCTTAAGAAAATTTAACAAAGCTCTGTTCAGCCTGTAGAATGTGTGACAATATTATATACAGTGCACCCATATTTTTTCTCAGCTACTTTAATGAAAGCATTGACTCATTTACCCACAAGGACCTCAAGCAGAAAATAGTTCTTAACCGTTAATGCAGGGTTGTTGGGGGCTTTGCACTGATTATCACAACAAAATTATTACAGAGAACCTGTTTAACTTGGATCCTATTAAAACTAGTGAAGCACAGAGCAGTACATCCAATGTCATTTCTACAAATCTGTCAATTCTTTCAATGAGTAAAGTGATATTTTTATAATTATTAGAATGCTGTCCTAACTACAGAGCAAACTCTAACTAAATTTGACCTTTGAGCATTTTAATACCCCTTGCAAACAATGGCCCAGTCCTTCATTTGTTTACTTCAGACCTCTACCTTGTTGAAAAGTCAATGGTGGATCCAGAGGAGGGGCCAAGGGTATCCCCCGCTTTTTGTTCAAAAGAAAATAAGGCTGGATAAAACAGACTAACAGACAGCAATATACATGAACAAAACAATTATGGAGTTATTCATTTACTCCAGATTACAACGAAGCAGAACGCAGATTAGCTTGTGTACAACAGCATACTCCACTCAGAAAGCATCTGATTTTTTGTCGATTTACTTATAGTCAGAATGTAGTACAGAATAATACCAAGATATATCTCCACAAAAGTTTTGTGTTTTGTTGTCTCCTCTCACCCACCATTAAACTTGGACCCCACCCTCCATGAAAGTCTGGACTCACCACTGGGCAACAAGTGCTTCCTGTTAAGTTGAGAAACAGAAACTTAAGGGGTGTTTACATAATACAAGTTTGAGTTTCATTCCCTCTTATGGCTCTGTATAACTTCGTTTACATGATTCCAGCACACGATTTCATACCATAACGAGTCATACCAGTGCGAGTTTATTCTGGTTGCTGTACCAGATCAAGATTTTCGATCCGGTGCAAAAACTCGTACCTCAATCATGTAAACACGGTAAGACCACTCATTTTGGTGTGAAATCTGTCTCCTGGAAGACAATTCAGTGGAAAACAAATAAGGATTGATATCAATGTAAAAAATTGATGAAGAAAGCGAAAGTTGCGAGTTCCATTAGAAAAGGGATGTTAAATCAATTCACAGTTCTCAACCCTTTTATGGGTCTCAGTAGCGCTAATTGTTATTAATAAAAACTAAACTGACAAATTGAAAGGGATGTTCAATCAATAATTCACAGTTCTCCCTCGGTAGCTCTGGATTTTATTTCTTACAGCAGACCCCACTAACTTGAAACCAACCCCCCCCCTCCCCCCCACCTGCTTACAACTATATTGAACTGAAAATATTTTTATTGTCTTCCTTGGTTGATCTTGCTCAGTTATTTACTGTTGGCTATCTCAAATTTTTGATATCTCAAACAATTTTTGGTTTCTCTTGCATGTCTAAGATAGCACCGTGAATTTCTAATCTGAGTTATTGATCAATGCTGAATTTTTTTACTTTCTCAATGGTTCACTACACAGAGGTTGTAAGTTAAGAACCTCAAGGCTGCTGCTTAGCGGATCTTAGGAAACCAATCCACAACAGATGATGTGACTATATGTTAAGACACTAAAGCCCAGATAATTTTGGTCATTTCAGCAAACAAAATGTGTTTCTTGAAAGTTTGTTGCATACAGGGCAACAGAGCAGACTGAAGAAACCATTTTGCCTCTTAACCTAAAGACAACAAAACAAAGAAGGGAAAACACTCAATTGGGATGCCACACCATACTGTTGATACTTGTCATAATTAAAATAAGACGATCACTCGCGTTAATATTTGGCGGATAATTTTCACATCTCGCAGCGTGAGAGTAATATTGGAGAGAAAATTCGACAACTTAAACAACGCATAATTCTCAAACTGGAGGGGCGCTATCGGGCGCTATATGATTTTATAAAAGAAAATTTATCCATCTTGATCTTGGTGTAAAATAAACGGTTTTAGATTTTTGGGTTAGCCTACAAATTCTCAAAATGTAAGACCTACTCAAATATCATGAAAGCATTCGTTGCTCGATCCACCTACAACAAAATTGTGCTCAAAGTTGACTTACAAAAGATGACCAGATCCAAAAATTTCAAGACATCTAGATACACACCAATCCTAATTATTCTTGTTAAATGTAAGTTGCACTGGGGACAGATAGCACGTTAAAATGATAAGAAGTGAAGCTCACATTCCCATCAAAGGCCGCCATGTTGATTTCTCGTCCTGGTTAAGAGACTGCTCGTGATTGGATAATATACTGATCCACCATGCCTTTCGGACCGTGTCCAACCACCTCTGGAGCCCAGTAAAAAAAGAAATTTGCTGTAAGGTATCGGATTATCTGCAAGTTGCATGCATATTTGAACGAATTGTTTTGACCACAATTTGAGCGCCGGTTCTATGCTCAACATTAGACTTTAGTTAATTGCTGGATCACTTCGGCTGTGGAACTTTGAGCAGTATATATTCAGGCACAATTTATATAATTATATATTTTTTAACTTAAGGACGGCGCCTCCTTTTGTTACTGCGCCCACGTTCTACACGTCTCGGGATATTTGGATTTCTTAAGGAATTTGCCCACTAATACAACAATATTTTTGTGCAGTTTAAGATTATGTGGAAAAAAGAGATCTTAGCAAGGGCTATCAGCATACAAAAAGAAAATTGGGGGTGGGGGGGGGGGGTAACCGCGCATTTTTCAGAGGAAATTGAGCTTAAATTTGGAAAGACATTTCCATATACAATCTTTGTATTTTAACGCTTTTCTAGAATTATGGTTGCTTAATTATCTCTGAAAAATGGTTGGTTACCCACATTTTTATTTTTCATTTTCATTTTTGGATTCCAATTACCCTTGCAAAAATTCATCTGTGTTATTAGGCACCGTCCTTTAGTGAAAAAATTAAGAAGGACAGGAACAAGAAAAACGCAGGATAGGGAGGAGCGGCCCGGATGTTTTAACATTGACCCTGTTTAAGCCACAAATATCTGATTTTACTACCATGTTTAAGACCAACGGCTAGAATGGACTAGTCAGACTGTTTCTTATTTCAATATGCTGTACAATAGCAAACTAGTAAAAAAAAAAAAATTCGGCTTGTGCTGAGGTTTCTTTAAATTAACATACCTATACGTAAGGTCGTGTAACAATACGCTGTTCAAGACAAAAATTGATAAAATCGATACCCTCTGAAAACCATACCTTATCAGGCCGTAACCCCCCCCCCCCCAGGGGGTTAGCAAGCGTTTCCGTAGGCTTATCCGCTATTCCTCACTTTCCCACGCAGGTCAAGAATAATGTTGAATGATTTTGAAAGCTTTTGAAAGTTGTCGAAATGTTTACAGCAATGCTTGATTGTCATCAAACATCATGCAGCCAAGTTGTATTAAACAATATTGGATGACGTGGAACCGTTTGTCTGAGAAATCTTTTAAATTTTGTCGGATTTCTTGCCGTACGAATGAAGTTGCTGTTTCTTGTTCCTGAAACGTGCGTTTGACCCTCTCACTCTCAAGAGTACCTAAAATCAAAATACAAGGCAAATCCCAAATTTCAATTTGTAACAGACTAACATATATTAAATAGTAGCTTGTGAAAGTGCTGCTGCAGTGGAGTCATTTGAATGGTCACACCATAGGAATTCATCCACTGACTCAAGGTTAGAATTACCTCAATGTCTCCATATAACTGCTTCCGGGAGTGAAAGGGATAAGACGTTTTACGAGCCGTTTATCATGATAAATTTAACCAGAAAGTACGAATTTAAAAGCTTTCATTAAATGTGGTTTCATCCTACAACCAAAGGTTTGTATTGGTAACATGTACATTAAACTTGGTGACTTCGTTTGCTTTCTAACTCAGAGAAATGTGTCGTCAGTTTAGAGGGTTTAAGTCCATCTGCGAATTTATAATCAGTAAGTTGTTTTTAGTTGTTGCTTTTTTTTCTTTTTCAGTTCCATGGGACTTTGTTGTTCAATATTACGGCAAGAATATCAGTACACAAGACCTACTCATCAAACTGAACATGACCTCCGCTCCCTTTGATGTCGCAAACATATGTCCTTCTTGGAAACACTCTTGTGAGTCTGTTTGCCCTGTACATGGAAACGAAGCTGTGGAGAGATCAACTGAGAAGCCCTGCTACTGCGATAAATTGTGTCTTGAGGTTGGTGATTGCTGTTACGACTACTTTTTAAGGTTAGTGAACAAAGGATTAATTAGACCTGAGTGTTGACATCCTGCCTTAAATCTATAGTCATGTGATGGAAAATGGCCAGTCTTAATTCAAAAATAAGAGATTTGTAAAAACACCTTGTTAAGACGGGCCTTATGGAGCTGCCTTTGTAGGAATACGAAAAGAAAGGAACGTCGTCGTAGTAGGTTGTTCAACTGAATGTCACTGGAAGATTGATTGGCATGCTGTTGATTTATCGAGGACGAAAGAGGGTGACATTTTGAGTGTGATTTTCTTGGGGACAGGGTTGTGCAATGCCTCTGGCGACTATTTGGAGGAACTCGAAAAAAAGGTGGCAGTCGCAATTTTAAGAGGGTGTTAGATCAGGGGATAAATTGCAATCAGAATTCCTGGTGACCTTTTGACTAGGTCTAGGTCCTTTTGACTAGGACGAGCAACTGAAAGTATGGAACTTTCAATAGATAAAAAGCCTTAAGTTAAGTTGAAACTCCTGTATTTATATTCGCATAAAAGAACAAAGGTCTCTGTTATACTTAATGTATTCTTAGCTGTTCTTGCTGTTTTGTACTATTTGTTCAAAAATAGCGCTCCTTTTCATAATAGACCAAGAGTTGTTGTTGTATTTTTAGCTGCTATTCCTATGTCTTTTAGTTTTTGATGAATTGGATTGACTTTTACAACAGAACAAGTTTTTTTAAATATATCTTTAGCTTTGGCAAAATGTAAACTTCTTTGTAATTCGAATTGTTCATTTTTGCTAAGCTTGCTTTATTTAGCCTACCTTATAAATGATTTAGCAACCGATGGCATATATTGAGTGTTCTTGTAATTGTAAGTCCATTCACATCTGACAGACACCGAGAGCCCATCTGTTTCACATTGGATTCTGATGTCTCGACGTCTAAAGTGCGTTTGAAGTCAATTTCTGTGCGAGGTTCTGTGTGAGGCTCTTAGAATTGCCTACAGGAACTGCAACAATTGAACCATGCAGTTCCTGTAAGGATTTGTGACGTGTTTCCATTCCATAATTTCCCGCTACCTTCCCAGAACCAAGTGTTCAGTTTCCCGCCGTTTCTAGCACAGAAGATTACGGTTTCCCTCGCGAAGTTTTTGAGTAGAAAAATCTATCGTCACAAGGGTTTTAGACCGGTATTATACTGATCAAAATAGGTCATGGGAAAGTTCTGGAAGCCTGGATTCAAATCAGGAACTGGACATCGAAGGGCTCAAAGCTGCGCAAAGAAACAAATTAGTTGTTCCAGGACAAATATAATATTTTCCTCAAAGAGAAGGTTTATTATCTGAATGTCGCCAACTGCGAAACGAGGCATATCTTTCGGGCAATCTGCTCACATAAAGAGGGCACAAAACCTCTATAATCGACACTGGATTAATTTTGTTGCATCAAAATATTTAGCGCTGAAAACAAGCTTAGACTTTAACCAAATGTGAATTTACAATACGTAACCAGTTCTTCGCAAGACTTGTGACCAGGGGAGGTACTTGATCCATGTTTGGGTATAGGGGTGCCACCTTGACCTGTTAATGAAAAAAAAAACAGCTCTAAAATACCTCCCCTGTGTAGGACAGCACCCTCAATTTTTAGGTCCCTGTTTAAGGAAAACGAGGCCTTCTGTTTCATCTTGGCTCGAAGGAGATAAGCACAGGTATGACAAATGACAAGCTGACTACACACTCTTGTTCTACTTAATTTTGAAGTGTTTCAAAGACGAGCTTCAGCTGCATGTCATATTTAACGACGACAATCGTACTGGGCATATCCTTATACGACAAGTTCAGACTCTGTTTAAGACAGACTCGCGTGGAGGCTCCCAACCATCCCGATCGGAAACTCCAGTTGGAAAGCTTGGATTAACATACCACTTAACAATGACGTCACATGGCCTGCTATCGGTAATCGTGAATCCGGTGATATTTCTGTGACGTTATTAAACCCTCCACGCTTTAAAGGGAAATATAATTAAACGGAGACATAAAAAGATAAACTGCATGTTTGGAATCCGTGAACAATAACATGTGATAGAAGAATAGCTATAAATAGGAAACTTTTGACTAGGCTGTTTTTTGGCAGCAATATTTGTTGTTTATAATTAAAATTACCTAGCATGTTACTGATGACTGTTTTTATAGGTGTGCTGATGGCCAGACTAAGAAACCACAGCATTCCACCCAAAAGTGTGTTAAAACTACAAACAAGGAGGGCGACTATGGCTTCGTTATGATTAACAGGTGTCCATCTGATAATACCGACAAGGATCTAGAAACTTTGTGTACTGCAACGTCTTCTACCGCTGACCTTTTCACAATGCTTCCTGTTTCGAACTTGAATGATAATATTGTTTTCAAGAATGTTTTCTGTGCCAGATGCAATCATGTCAGCAACCAGGCGTACTGGAAGTTTTCTGCTTCATGCGAAAATGTTAGGGCCGACGATATCCCAAGCAACAGATCTCTAATGCTGGAGTTTGTGATACAAAAATGCAAATGGCATTTCAAAGAACCAAGTAATAACTATAAACACCTAAAAACATGTTTAGCTGTGGAGAATGGATGTACAGATTCAGAGTTGGTTGGAAAAGAACCATTGCTACCTGGAATGTGTTCGTTTTATGTCTTCCCGGTATGTGACGAAGTTCGAAAGAAGAATCCTCATTGCGAAATATGCCGTGGTAATGACATCAGCAGTCCGTATTATTGTCGCTGTTTAAGACCAGCACCTCCAACTCCGACAGAACTGCCAGGGCTTGGTGGCCCACCGTCTTTGGATATTCTATTTGATTTCTCCTCATCCTCCTCTCATTCTGTGAAAGTGGGAGACAAAACGACGGTTGTTGAGAACAAGGCATGCAATGAAGGGTTTCTGTTCGATCCATTCGCTGAAAAATGCGTGCAAATCCATAAGACAACAATTTCAGTAAACAAAACAACTGTTCGTTTGACTTGCAACGGGTCAGGCTTCGTCATGATGGACCTTAGTTCAGCGACTCTGTTCCCAAACGGTTCAATATGGATTCCTCTGCATAATAGATTGTACAATAATGGGAGTTACTTCATTAATGGTTCCTCGTTGTTCGTTTGCATGAACCTCACACGGAATTTTACTGAAACTACCACACTGACTTCTGAGAAATCCACGATTACCCCACTGCAGATAATTACTTACATTGGTTGTGCAATTTCTATGATATCTCTGATACTCCTCATAGGCATCTATATCGCCTTTGCAGAGCTGAGGACATTACCTGGAAAGAACCTTATGAGTCTGTCGTGTACCATGTTGTTATATCACACAGTTTACTTTCTGACCGGTCAGACCAATCACACAAATCTTTGCACAACGGTATCCGTCTTGCTTCATTATTTTTTGCTGTCAAGCTTTTGCTGGATGAGTGTGATGGCCTTTGATGTTGCCAAGACGTTTGGAAGAAAAGGTAACAAATATTAGAGGGTGTGATAGTGGCGTATAAGTCCCAATGAGCATCAATGACTTCAAAAAACGCCGTTTTATTTGACATTGGAGAGATTAAGCATCACGTTTACAGAAAACGCGAACGGCAAAAATACCTCGTGATCTTGAGTTTCCCGCCATTTTTCCTTTTTCCGTTTGCCGTTTCAACATGAAGAGGCCTGTTCTCGCCTTCATCAACAACGCGAGTATTTCTTGACAGTTTTTGATTCGTTCTGTTACAATTATCAGCCTGTGCTTAATCACACGGTAATGTTTTATTCATTTTTCAAGCAAACTGACCGGTTTACTGTCGGTGTTCACGCAAAAAGGAAGAAAAAAGTGCGAGAAAGCGAGCTGATGTTTGGTTGAAAAAGGCGCTCAAATTATACAGTACGTAAAAAACTACCCAAGGAAACCATATTCAAACTGTATCTAATATTTTAGTTAAGTTAGAAAGTTGCCTTTTTGTGTATCATAGCTTTTAATGAGTTTACCCGAACCTTAAGAGGAAATTGTTCATTTTAAAACTGCAGACGACAAGCGGCAGGTTGACGTTTGCCGTTTGCTGTAAACGTGATGCTTAATCTCTCTATTGATTCTTCTCCGCGCGGTTAATTTCAAATTCACTTGATTACTGTATTACATGTTTAGCTAGACTATTCATAGTCCTGTAAGACAATTTTTTTTACCAATTAATTTGAGTGGGACAGAGATTGAAATATGCACATACTTACTACTTTACGTTGTCACTTGCAATATGAAGTGCTTATCCAGATTGCCTGACAAAGCGCCACTCCAGAGAAGCCAGGAGTAGCAATACATCTGTAACAGCTTTGCAGCAGAAGAGTTTTCGAAAACATGACCATAACTCAGGAGGTTGTCCCAATTTTTCGGAAAATGATCTCTGGCCGTAAATGGCGCAGACATTTTTGAATGGAACGGGTTTGTTTCATGTCGCTCTACTGGAAAATACCTGACTGTGCGTTTCATAGAGAATACAGCTTGAGGGCGATATTCGGAACATTAACTTTGGCACGTCTGATTTACATTCGGACTTGCCAACTACTAAGTTAAAGCCTTTTTTCCAAACCTTCCTTCATTTCATATAATTTTTGTTTTCTGATGTGGTTTAACAATATCGGGAGTCTACAGAGTAAAAAACTGTTTCATTTTAATGAAACAACCTGAGAGCTCTACCTAGGGCGCAAACCATCAAAATGCTGGTCTATATTCCAACTTGTCTGAGCACTTCATCCTAAAGAAACGTTGAGCAAACTTTCATGAACAATATTCACCTTGATTACAGGACAAGTTGCCCGCTCATCAAGCACTGGGGGCAGTAAAGCAGCACTGGTGAAGTACAGTATTTTTGCTTGGATAACGCCTGCTGTTGTTGTCACGACCAGCGTCGTTCTTGATAAAACTGACGCGGTGTTTATTGGATACGGTGAGTGTAAACTTTCATTTGATAAAATCATTTCGTCTCAAAACAAAACAATGTGTGCGCTCGTCTATCTGTCTGGGTGTGGATGAGTAAGGATGCAATTCCAGCTCCTCGTGTGCATTATCGTTTTGTTTGCGTTTACTCAGTGGGAAAGCTTGCTATAAGCTGGAAATGTCTCCTACCTAGGCTATTGCGGCCCTTAGCTCAGCCCCCATTCTACAACTCTGCCAGAGTAGGCAAAGAGCTTTTTCTCTTATCATTTGTTCTTAGGTGATAAAATCTGCTGGATTTCGAATGGGAAAGCACTTCTCGTAGTTCTTGGTGTGCCTGTGGCAAGTATTCTTGTTTTTAACTGTGCTGCCCTCTCTTTCACACTGGTGTCCATCTGGAGAGTCCAAAAGGTATTAATTTTATTTTCTTTTTTAAAAATAAAATCGGCTTTTTAAAACTGTGATTCGAGTGATCACTCCATAGGTAACAAGTTTTGGAAATTAGGCAAGCATTCAATGAGATTGCAGCGCATAGTGGCCCCTCACCCCGCGGGAAATCATCCACGATATTGGTAACTGAAGAACAGACAGAGATACGTTGAATTAAAACACATAGCATTAAAATTACAATTTTTGAAATTAAAATGCATGTAATTAAACTTATATTTTGTTCTCGTTATTTTTTCGATTGCATGCAGTTTAGAAAGAGCATTTAATTGAGTCAATCTTAAAGGCACGTAAAATAGTGCAAAGCCAACAATGTAGACACGCGTTAAAGCATATATGAGACATTTAACGTACCTCACAATTAACAATATAATTATTCGCCGAAGTAAAAATTGGCGAATTACTGAGCCTGAGGCGAATAATTGTTTTACTATAATTTTGAGAAGTGGACTTAAAAAGTGAAAAAAAAAGGCTAAAACTTGACAAAAAACACACGAATAAAAGTAACTTAGCTTAGCAGCCGTGCCTTGAAATGTTATATTGACCTGTAGCTCGGAAAATATAGCATTAAAATTACACTACTCTGGGTTATTTTCTCAGACCACTCGCCGTGTTGCGGATCAGAGTCAACAGACCAGTCTACCTGTCCTGTACATTAAGCTGTCTTCTGCTTTGGGATTTACCTGGGTGTTGGGTTTTATTGTCCCATTCACTCATGTCGAATTCCTCGCTTACCTGTTTGTGATTTGCAACAGTTTACAAGGTACGTTGGTAAATATATACTGTCTCCTCTTCCTCTTATTAACATCCTTACACATCGTCCTTTACTTAATCTGTCTCCCCCACAGCCTCTCGGCCTTTTTTGTCTCTGTCTCTGTCCATCTGTCTGTCTGTTTGTTTGTCCAGAAAGTTTTGGATTTGTCAACTGAGTTGATAGGGTAAATTGGCCACCGTAAAGAGATTGAAAGCTGACGTTTCGAGCGTTGGATTCGCTCTGTCGAAGGGGTATCGCACAAAGTGTCAGCTTTCAATCTCTTTACGGTGGCCAATTCACCTTATCAACTCAATTGATAAATCCAAAATTTTGTGTTTCGCGTCCCCACTCACGCAGCACCACAGTTTCTTTAGAAACTAACCCCTTGCTTGTTTGTCTGTCCTCCTGTCCTTCTGTCTGTCTATTTGTCTATCTGTCTGTCTGTCTGTCTGTCTGTCTGTCTGTCTGTGTACCTGTCCCTCTGCCTGTCTGTCTTTTTGCCTCTTTCTCCCTCAGTTGCTTCGTTATTAAAGGTTGTATAACATTTCTTGCAGGGTTTTTCATTTTTCTGGCTTTTGTGGCAAATAAAAGAACAATGAACAAGGTGAAAGGCGCTTGGAAGGCGAGGCGGCCAAAGTCCAGTAGCTTGTTAAACACCCATACCAACGCTAATCACAGCAAGACTAGAACCACAAGGGTTTAGTTGATCTCAAAATTACGAAACTGTTATTTACCAAAGAGGAGGTGAAAAGTTGTGGATATTTAAGAGCGACTTTCAGTAAAAAATCAAGCAAAATTTCAATTTCGCGGCAGTAATTGAAAAATCGATTTCTTTCCTTATTTTGCATATAATTAGGTATTGGTAAAGCTAGAAACCTGATCTGGTTCGTTTCGCCAGAAGCGCGTTATTTTCGAAAAAAAAAAAAACGAGGAAATCGATTGTCGGGTCCAGGAGGTCAAAATCACGGGAAATTAATCTTGAAAATCAGTACTATAAACTTGCATCGCGCTGGTAAACTAAAGGGCCGAGAAAAAAGATAGGCACTTTCTATCGCCAGAACAAGTCTTTTTCCTTAACTAAACAGTTGTGAAACAGCACTAGCGAAGTCTACTGAACACAAACAATTCCAAACTAAAAGGCAGGTTTTGGTGATCACGTAGAAACTGATTTGGAACTCAACTTCTGTGAAATAATTTAACACGTTCCATGATTCTAAGCGGTCTCAGTCCTCATTCAATGGACAGCACAAACATTGAAATAAACCATACCTTAAAACTCGCTTGGGTTATGCATGCTACTTTGTTTGGGACCACTTCGAGCTCAGCAAAGTTTTAACAAATGAGGCTTAGTGAAGTTGAATTTTGCCGTACACAAAAACACGGGAAGATTTGCTTCTTTCACCAAACGGCCTCGCTCTACTTCATTCATGTTAATTTCCAGGGTCAACATTCTTTTGCTTTCCAAAAAGAGGAAAAAAAAACCTAAATGGGCGATTTTCACGTTTCCAAACTTCTGTTCCTTCGTGTGCAAATTTTCTTTGTACATTTGTTTGCATTGCGTTACCAAATAACGTGACTAAATTGTTTAACCAAATTTAGATGTATAATGTGACAGGTACAGGTGTAGCATATTAGATGGCACGTTTTGTCGTGGTTTGCACAGAGACTCACAATGACAACACCAGTATCGTTCATTTTTTCTTTTCCCTCTACCTTTTTTGAGATCAACCGAACATTTTAGCTTGAAGCCACCTTCAAGCATCAAGCAACGACGACGAAAAGAGAGATTGTGGAGCTTAACACGGACATTTTTGTGTATTTCTGGATGCGGCAAAGTTGAACTTCATTAAGCCTCAGTTTTCCCAAAGACAGCAGCATGGATAACCCAAGCCAGTCTCATGGTATACGGTTTAGTTCAACATTTCTACTGTCTGTTTAGTAGGGATTTAAAACAATTGGGGTTGTGGCACATGTTAAATTATTTCACAGAAGTTAGGTTCCAAATCAGTTTCTACGTAAACATTAGAACCTGCCTTTTAGTTTGGAATTGTTTGTGCTCATTAAATTTAATGAAAAAGTTAATGAAAAAGACTTGTTCTGTTGATAAGAAGTGTCTATCTTTTTCTCCGCGCTTTAGTTTACCAGCGCAATGCAATTTAATAGTACTGATTTTCAAGATTAATCTCCTGTGATTTTGACCTCCCGAACCCGAGAATCGATTTCCTCATTTTTTTCAAAAATAACGCGCTTCTGGGGAAAACGAACCGTCTCAGGTTTCTAGTTTTACCAATACCCATTTATGTGCAAACTGCGTTAGAAATCGATTTTTCAACTTCTGCCGCCGAATGCTCGATGTTTACTGAAAGTCACTCTTAACGAGCTGTGAAAGTTTATACCACTTAAGTGAATAGGCAGCCCCCAAAAGTTATGTTGTTTGCGATGGAGAGACAAAAACTTGCTCAAGGTGTCCCGCTGCTTTAATAGCGTTCGGAGGAGAATGGCAAATGCTACCCCTGTTAGGGTGGCCAAACAGAGCGCCCGAAAAAAACCCTTCTTACCTATTTGGTATATCCTGATTTAAAATTAAAAATATATATATATATTTTGGGCGGGAATAGGCCCGATCTCCAGCCTTTTGTGCGCCAGCGTTCCTTGGGAGGAGGATGAAACCCGATGGACTCCCTCAAACGGCTGGAAATCGAGCATAGAACAAGAATCGAAAGAAACAGTTTTTTCGTTATAAACCTGCAACGAGTAATTCGTTTGAAGAAGTCCTTCACGAATGTTACTAGAAAATTGTAACAGTTGTATGACAGCCTTTTGTTTTTGCTAGAATATTGTAAGAGTTATTTGGCAGCTGTCTTCAACGTCGCTCACAAACTCGTTGAAAAAGTTGTACAAACCATTGTCAGCAGCGACTGTAACAAGAATAGAAAGGACAAACAAACATAAAGTAATGCTGGCAGTGATGTGTTTGTAGATAATTAGAGACGTAAATATTCAAATGCATGTCAATCGTTTAGAGGGGCGATGATTATTGTTCTACATTTGTAGGCCAAAACTGTGCTGAAAAAGGCAAAATACTTATAGAACATCAGAAGCAACATATCAAAAGGAGAAAAAGTGTTTTTTTCGACGATTTCTCTAAGACACAAGGAACGAATTAAAAAAAAAAGCTTTTTTTCAAGTTTCAATTCATTGTTGTTCAAAGAACTGGTAGAGTAATTTACAAGAAAATCGAAAATGACCTGATAGTTTTCCTTATTTCATTTGATTTCAATAGTCTTTTACCTTTTTAAAGTAGTAGTATGCCGACGTCAGTCCATATATAGTACTTTCACGCTGCCTACCCAGACCATGAGTTGAAATATTAGAGTGAATACAGGTAGGTCAGGCCAAACCACAAGAAGGAACCTCTCCTACTTTGTAGGGGGGGGGGGGGTGGATTCTTAAACGTTACATACTGTCTGGGCTCTCGTATTCGTATTCAGATGTGCAAGTTCCTATTATAACTAAAGCTAACGACAAATAGGCCGATTTTAAGTCATAATACATAATCTTTGAAGTACAGCAACTATTTGAGTAGGATCCACCTTTTCTCGCATTCAGCAGACCGTAATCATAGACAAATCAAGTTAGCCAAAATATCGTTCACGGCATTAGGTTGATGTCACGCTACCGGACTTACTTATTCTAGGAGCCCCGGGAACAGCGCTTGGGATGCTCCAACATTTAATAATAATAATGGAAATATTAATAATAAGCCTACATGTGGTGAGCGTTGGACAACAATTTTACAGAGGAGGAGAGATAAGCAAATAAAAACACCAATTCATAGGACGTGAAAAATATAATTCCAAGCATTTTAAACAACACATTTTTACAAGAATTACAGAACCTGTTACTTGCCATAAATCGAAGTTACAAGTGCATTATAAGCTACCGAACTTACTTGTTCTAGGAGCCCCGCGAATAGCGCATAGGACATATGAAAAATAAAGTATTGAGATTATAATAGCCTGATGTTGCAACCATTCACATCGAAGATGACGCCTGTATAGCGTGAGCACCTTTTCTTTTTTTTTTCTTTCCGTTTGCTACCATTTGGTCGCTCAATCCTTCAGTTTCCTTAGACATGAGGACATGCGATTTTTAAAGACGGAAATCGATAACCAATCGCCAATCCCAATCTCCTCATTGGGTCGTACCTTCGCGCAACTCTTCCTGCCGGGTCATCACGTAACCTAACGACAACTAAAAAGCATCACGTGACAGCTCGTGTAACCTTTAGGGCCGTGTGAAGATCGAGGCCAAACAAGCTCAGAAGGCATGGCAACGAGTGAATATGGCCACCTCATAACAATTTCTTGATAAAGACTGGAAAATTTCTACACTTAATGTCACTTAGTTAAAATGAATCAAGTGATTTCCTTTTCAAGTTGTGTATAAGCGTGAGCGCGGACAGTGTCACGCAATGGCATCGCGCATGCTCGCGTTACTTACTATTTAAGAACTGCGCGCGACCTACGTCATCAAAGGAACAATGGAAAATTAGCCGTTAACGCGCGCGTATCCCTTGAATTGTGCCATCTAATTAACTCAGTTCTGCTCTGACTCTGCCAAATGTTTTCCTATTTTGTTTGAACATTGAGCTTAACTCGTTAACAACGTGTAATGTAACTTCAGTCTGCAAGTTTACAAACTATGAGGAAGCTATAGTTCAAGCAATGAACGACTTAGCGAAGAAGCAAGTGGGGTACAAGCAACTGCGCAAACGGCTGAAGGCCAGAGAAAAGGCTATCCAGGTAAACTTCAACCTTCCTTACAGTGAATGTACGAGACATTTTACGAATTTTTCTGAGAAGATTCTAAATCCGTTAAAAAAAACAGTATGCATTTAGCTTACTGTTATTAGTTTGTCACCAGTTGGGACTGCAAAGTTAACGCTTTAATCTAAATCGCACCTCACATCACGCAAATTTGGAAGCAGCAGAAAGGATCTGCTCCGCCTCTAATCTCTGCCCCAACCCTCCCCCCCCCTTGCCGAAAATAAGGGCAGTGAGGGAAATCAGAACTCGATGAAAGAGCGCAGACATGTTCCCCTCCCTATTAGGGAACTTAAGCAAACACGACGGCGACGGCTGACGAGAACGTCACAAAACAGAAGGTTTAATTAGCAAAACAATGACTCTGCACGTGCGATACAGGTTTTGGTACATTTCTTTGCCTTCCTCTGCAAAACAACAACGTGAAATGACGAAATTCAAAGTTTTATGTAGAACGTGAACACACGGCAGTGAATTTTATTTTTCTACCTGAACTGTAACGCCGTCCTTACAGAGTCAGCTCCCGGATTGTTCGGCTTCATTAGACATATTGAACGAGTTGAGACTATCGCGAAGAAGTTACGAATATTTGGAAGTCATTTTTAAACTGACGTTTTCCTTGGCGTTGCCGTCGTGGTTGCTTAAGTTCCCTATTTTCTTCCTCCTTCCCAGTATTAATTATTTGATTGAATCAAACTAATGACACGAGAAAAGTGGTGGTACTATCTCTTAATTTTCCCAGCGTTTGAGGAACAAGATTGCATGGCTAGAACTCCAATTAACGCTGCACTTCGTGGAAGATCAAAGAGCCAAAGACAGCGATGAAACAGACGTAGAGGCTACGGGTGATGATTGCCCCAAATGTGAGCAGTTAAGGGACATGCTGGATGCATCAATACAGGTAACACAGCAGTGTCGCCTATATTTATATTTTGAAAACGTATATTGTGGCCAATTACATAAATGAGCGATTAGGCATAGTCTAAAATCTGGACTGGACTATGGACTGGACTGGACTCTGTACTCTGGACTCTGGACCTTGGACTCTGGGATATATATGATATATGATCGAAACATCTTCGGCTTTTTTTCGGGAACCTTCGGCAATCGTCGGCAAACTTCGGAATTCTTCGGAAGATCACCGAATCTTCATCTATTTTCTTTCATTTTGTTTAATGTCCCATAAATAAAAAATCGCACGACCTTCTCGTGATGTTTTGAGAACTTTCAAAACATCACACCTACCCTAATTGTACTCGAGGCCTTGGATTTCCTATACTTATTTTTTGTGCCTTCCGCGATTCAATCTGTAATAGAAATGTAATAAAATCGTGCAAAATAGACTAAGCTCGAGAGATCTCCTTAAATTTGAATCGGAACTTTTCGATAAGACGAAAAGAAGGGAAGAGAGGAAAATGCAATGAGGACGGAGTATAGCGATGAAAAAAAAAAAAATGGGAGCCTATTCCCGAACCCCTGCTAGGAGCCCTTTATACCAGCAGTATTCTCGCGGCTCCGATTTCACTTACAACGCACGTACTATTTTATAGAAAAGAAAAATTACCAGGCATATATGTGCAATTTTCTTTTAGAAAAAAAAAAACACATCTTAAGCTTTTCAAAGAACAAAAACCGACCCCAAAAGCAAAAAGCAGAGAAAAAAAGCGAAGAGCAAATTCGTAAACAAGGGTAATTTCCTTTGTAAAGTTGCAAATTTTGTTGACATTTTGTTGACACGCGTGACTTTTTAGCTATCTTATGCGATTTAACGATTGTTTTCGTTTCCATTTTATTATTTATCATAATTTTCATTCGCATTATTTATTTTTATTTCTTTAATTCAATTTAAAACAAATTATCTAGTTAATCTCCAGTGAAATTTACCTAGAAAATGTCTTAATTTACCCAAGGGTTCGCACAAAGTATCCTTGTTAGGCAGGACGTTTCGGTACCCAGTAGTTCGAGATAGCATTAGCACAGAGTTAGCGGTACAGTGGAAATAAACATTGTCTCATTGGCCTCGCTTTTGCGCCCTATTTTGCCAATACTGTCTCCGTAGGGCAGTAATAATAACTAAGTCATTTGGCATTTCTATTACAGATCGTATCTTGCAAGGCAGAAACAATAAGTACAGGAAATTGAACGGCCTTCAGTACAATTAAGGTAGGAGTGATGTTTTGAGAGTTACATCACAAGAGGTCGTGCGATTTTTCGTTTACAGTACATTCAACAAAATGAAAGAAAACAGATGAAGACTCGGTGATTTTCCGACGAATTCCGAAGCTTGCCGACGAATGCCAAAGGTTCCCAAAATAGAGTCGAAGATGTCTCGATCATATATCATATATATCCCAGAGTCCAGGGTCCAGAGTCCAGTGTCCAGTCCAGTCCAGACTCCAGTCCAGATTTTAGACTATACCTGAGCGAATATCGTCGGTTCAGTCGTCATCATAGACCCTTTTTACCTCGTGGTTGCGCACTGTGACTTTTTGTCAACGGTCGAGGGTCGAGAGGTTTGTATGGAGGGTCGAGGGTATGTTAGTCGAGGGTCGAGAGGTTTTGGTCGAGGGTCGAGGGTATGTAAGTGTAGGGTCTGGGGGCTACTACAAAAACAAAATTCATGCAAGGGAAAATTGAGAGAGAAAAAAATCATACACAGCGAGTAGCCCAGAAAAAAAAGGAAAAAAAAGAAAAGAAAAGTTCTTGCATACAGAAAAAATATTCCGCAGCAAGGAAAATGTTAACGAAAAAATGTCCCTGCAACTGGAAATCCCCCCCCCCCCCCCACTTATAACTTTTCTTCTGGTCCATCCCTTTGCAGCACTAAATGAACACCAACAATTTGTCGGTATTTCAAAGCGTACACGCAGTAACGCTCGATCCTGTGGTTATTTCAAGAAACAGTTGTGTAGATTCGGTGTTATAATTATTTAATTGTTCACAAAATATTAATCTCTTACTAACTGAACGCGAGGGCCGTACTGGGGAATATTGGCCCGAGGTCGTGGCAGTACGGACTGAGCGCAGCGAGGTCCGTACAAAAACGACCGAGGGCCAATATTCCCAAGTACGGTCCCGAGCAAGTGAAGTTAGTAAGTGGTTTATTATATGGCATCATTTTTCGTACGAAACAACACTTCCGGTAGTTCATTCAAGTCAATTTCCGGCGCGGTGTCAAGGAAAGAAGCCAGCGATTTTAACAGGCTTTCGAATCAGTTTGATGATCGTTGCTGCCGATCGGCAGAAACTTCAGGGGCACCCAACGGTTTGTTTCGGGAAATATCTGTTCGGAAGGCCTAAAATCGCCTGAGATATTCGGATTCAGTTGCGGTGAAAGCTAGAGAATTTTCTTTGGCGGAACATCACCTCGGACTTTCGTAACAAGAGGACTCATTAGTTCCTGTTGTTTTCATAGGGACAAATATGTCGTTTGAGTGCAAAAAAGGTCAGCTAGCATTTTCGGCGAGCCGTCAGCAGCTCGGAAATTCGACGGATAGGATTCTGATTCCTAAAATTTTCTGCGGCCTAAATTTTCAGCGAAGAACGCCGAACAGATCAATCTGTATTAGCTTACACAAATATGCCTTTAAAAAGCTCTGAAACAATCTAAGAAAGCAGAAAATGATATCTCAAGTATTTTGCTAAAGGTTTCTCGTTGGGTGCCCCTGAAACTTGCGTGGCTCTTGAATGAAAACTGCTCTGCTTCTATTATATGTGTCAGTTTTTCGTCGTCCTGTACAACACAAGAAAGTTTTATTTGAAAATACTTCTTCGTTATGGGCAGAGACAATTCGGGAAAAAGAAGAATGATGAAAAGGCCGCGATAAAACTGGCTCACACACGTGCTTCTCAAACTCTGAAAATTGTGGCAGCGTGTTAGTCAGTGTGAACAAAGGAACACTCGAACCTGAAAAAAGACACTGGAAATTATCTCTCCATCAAATACTGCAAGTTGTTTGCTTCAGTGGCTTTAAAGAGAACTTTGTGGATGCTGAGAGCACATTTTCGTCGCACCTAGTTTTTAGCGCGAGCTACAGCAAGAGCGGAGTTGTGAACACGCTAAAATTATTTTCAAGGATGTGCACTACAAGAGCAAAAATCTCGCTGAGGAATCAAGGTACACTGTTAGTTTAATGCATGTACGTGTAGCTTTAATTTGTTCTTGTGGAAAGCGCTGACTGAAGCGATGGCAAATATTAAACTAGACAAGAACGTGATCGTTTGTTTTCGATTTATAGTTGCCGGTGAAAGCTGTAGTTGTTTTGCAGTTTTCATTCTTTTTCGCCGTGAGGTTTTCTTGTGAGAAACGTACTCTTTTGTTAATACTGAATTTTAATAATTATTGTTTAAGTCTTGGCTGATTTACTCGGGTCTTTACAGCTTACAGTCTATAGCCGTACAAAAAAACAGTAAACACACACAGTCACTGAAGAACGTTGGCCCAGTCGGTAAACGCTTTTTCTAAGTAGACGTGTTTACCTCGTTCATTTGTTTTGTACCAGCTCCAAACCTTTTCTTTTTTTTTATCTTCTTGCGTTTTCACAGTTTGAATTTTGCTGTGGCGTTAGCACGAAAAAAAAAACATCCAAAAAGGACCGTTTCCATGGTAATGGTCCGTACTGTAAAATCCCGACCGAAGACTAACCAATCAGAACACTCGATTTAGACTGAAGAATTGCTTGCCATATAATAAAGTACGTTTACAAAACTGACAATTCTACAACAACAGGAGCCATAATCGGGGATGGAGACCGTAACTAACTGCCATTTTCAAATGTGCTATTTTTAGAAAAAATTGCGCCATCGCGCGTGACACACACGCGCGTGTGTTGCGAGGACTCCGCGCAGAGAAAAACAAACAAAATGGCGTCGGAAGTTGCCTTTGTTGGAGATGAATAAATTCAATTTCTGTCATCAGTGTCACTTCCTAATTTGAGGCAAGCCCTTGGGGAGAACTTTCTGGATAGTGACTCTGGAAAAGAGGATTATACAAGTGATTCCGATGATGGCAGTGAGAATATTTTAGAAAAATCCTGTGGCGAAGATGTGTCGGACATGTTGGACGAGGATTTCCCCGTTAGACGGAAGAAACGTTTTACGGGCAAAAATGGCGTCGAACTACGAAAAAATCAGTTGAAGGCGAATCAGGCAGAAAAAGGGAAAATACATCTCGAATATATATTTCCTCTGAGGACGTACAGAGATTGAAGGGCAGCCGCAAAGACGGTAAAATGATTTTCCAAGCACGTACTGAAGAAAAGTAACGCACTGATAAATCGTTGTCACTTTTTTCACTCAAGAAAAATAGTAACATATATTCAAATACCGAGTCAGCAAAGAAAATGTCTGTCGAGATTTCTCAGCGTATGTTTTCTGAAATAATGCCCGCCTTTACCGAAATGGCCGAAATGTTTATAATGAAGACCAAGAATAGTGAAAAGCGCGCCTTGTTTCCAATCAAATGCTCTCGTTATCAATCGTCGACAAAATAGAGAACTGGAAAAACACCAAGAGAAAAAAAACTACTTCCGTCGATGAGAAGGAGAAAGATGAAGTGAAACTCCATGCTGCCCTAGTACTTGATATTACTTTCTGGGCAATTTACGAACCTAGAAGGGATACATAGCGCAGTGGATGTGGCAAGGGTTTCAACGACAGAGTGAGCTTTTTTTTTCTCTGCCAGCAACCCGGCGAGAAAAATCACTTTGTATCGAAGCAAAATTAAGAAGAAATTACGACTGAACGTCACTGAGACACAAATCTAAGTTGTTTCAGAGTGCTTGATTTCTTAGGACGAAAAGAAACTGTAGAAATAGAATTTTAAGCATTTAGCGCTTTGTTTACAATTTCTTTCATCGTCCAGTCAATCACTTGTTCTTAAAATTTCACAAACAGCAGGTTTCATACGGAAGGCTTTGACTCCGAAATATCGAGACAAGACAAAATAAAGCACAGTAAAATTGGAAAGAAGCATTTAATAAAAATTGTCACACTTTTTATGGCGAGTCAGTACAAAAATCATGCAACAGTCTGAACGACAAGCATTGAACAAATCCAGTACCAGAAAAGGCGACATTTTTTGGCTATACCACACAAAATTGACACTGGTTTACCTGTACTCGTTGTGGCTCTATCTGTGTTCCCTTGAGCAGCTCCAGACATTTAGACACAAGTCGGATGCCATGTAAAATACGTTGAATCGCTTTCACAGTTGTTTGAGTGTTATTTTTACCATTCCGTCGGCGGGCTATAAACTAAGAAAAACTGCGTTTTGTGGTTTGCGTTTAAAAAGTAAGATGATGAATTCTAATGTTCCTCACCTCCGTAGTCTTTTTTTCCGTGAGCTGCATAGTAATTATCGTTCAAGTTTAATTATTAATCCTGTCTTCAGTTCGATCAAACAAACACATGATGGCTCCGTTGTCAGCGTTGTGCGAATGGAGCGATTTCAAACTCGTTCATTTGAACTCCTGCAGCCATAACGGTGAGATCTTACAGCTTCAATCCACTTTGAACGACGATTACAACAATTTTCAGGAAAAATCAAACACGTACCACATTTCAGAGCCCATAATTGGGAGATTTTTCCCAGACCTTGTGCTTGTACGTTCACTTCGGAGCAGTTTCATTGATTCATTCAGCTCCGCAAAGAAACGCTGCAACACTTCGCAAGGTTTTGGCGCCTTTTTCGGTCAGTCATGTGATCGCGATCGATTCTTGTTCCCTCTTATCTCGGAGTTTCTCTCTCTTTTTTTCTCTGTCTTGATTAGTGATTGCGTTTTTAATAATAAAAACAATTGTGTACTCGGGCATACCGGATATCAAATAATTATAACCATCTTGGTCATATCCAGCACGCCCTCGTTGTACGCAAATTTGCGTGTAGCCACGCGCGTTTATGACGTTGAGGGTGGCGCAATTTTTTTCTAAAAAAAGCACATTTGTCTTTTTCGATGGGCCCGCGTGGACCCCGAGCTTACGGTCTCCGTCCCCGATTATGGCTCCTGATAACAATGATGACACAGCTAGTAAGTGTCTTAAACTAAACTGCCCAATTCAGTTTAATTTATAAATAAATAATGTGCGCTTTTTACGGTTCCCTTTGGGCTTATTTAGGTCTAAGACAGCTGCCGCAATAACTTATTTCTAAATCTTTGAATTATTTATGGACTAAGTAAACGATGACTAATGCTGCATTTTTTTTTTTGTTCGTTAATGCAAACGTGGGCCACTAATAAAGAGAAAATAAAGCGTCTGGTTAATGACTGTCATACGTAGGATGACAACGTTGTCGTTGCTTAAAATCTTATTATATCAACAGATCTCTGACCTTTGTAAATCACAACACCGTTCCCCAGATGTTGTCAATGAATCAGTTGCTCCATTTACTGATCCCGAGTCAGCAGCCAGCGGTAGTCGACAAGATGTCATGCTCACTATCGATCCGTCGCGTCATTCTCTGTCACTCGACCAACAGGGTGACACTTCAAACGAACCCCCAGAAAATCACGGGCTTTTTAGCCGGGAAACATCCAAGAACATTTGTTGCATATTTATTGTTGCGATGGCCATTTTACTTGTCAATTGGATTTAAGGATATCGTAATTTCTTGCCTCGCTGTGACCCAATATGAACTTTTATTCATTGACATATATACATGTCTTTAGAAGTGGCTTAGTGGAAACCAGGACAAATTTGTTTTTAAACAACGAATGTCATTTTCAGCTTTGTCTTGTTGACGTGTAGAGGGGATTAAATTATAGACATGGAAACGTGCGTTGCCCACACTATACTTGAGAGCATTATCTGAGATCTACAATGGCGATCGGCTAGTAATGAATTAGTAATTACCTAACCATTTTTTTTATCTTAAAGCTGACTTGACTTGCCATGAACAACTAGGCAGCCCGAAATATGCTAACTGTTGGACGCTGAAGCTGATTACCATTAAACAGTGCACTTTTTTGTTACGAATTAAAGGAAAAGGAAAGACTGAAGTACTTATGATTTCTGGTGTAATTATTCCAAATTTAATTTTGTAAAATACTTAAATATCATTATAGTACAACGCTAAATTTTGGCATGCTCCCATTGGTCGAAATCGATCACGTGGCGCAAGTGTCTCTTTTCAGCTGGCGCCTACCAGCGCATAGTGCCCGTTTTTGGCAATTTTAGCTCAAAATTTAGCGTTTTAAAATAAAAACAATAACTTCCTCTGTCTCAGGCCCTATGTGTGATAGGTTCCCTCGGAAATTTGATGTTCAAACTTTATATAAGCCCTCGAACTACGTTCTCCCTCGGGCTAATATTTGTTGTGAACATCAAATTTCCTCGGGCAACCTATCGCGCGATAGTGCCTCCGACAGAAGAACTCTATTGTTTAAATAGTACCATGTAAAAGTACTGCTGCTCTGGGAGAGAAAAGGTTAAAGTCTCCAATGACTATATCTACTAACACTATAAGATTTTTTGAGGAGGTCTTAGCTGGGCTACAATTAATAGTTCATACATTCGTCAGTTACAAATACAATGGGAACGACTTACCAAATATAATGGGGTGGATAGACAACTGCCTGTTGGAAAACATTCGTCAGTACCTTTTAGCCGATACTCAATACCCATAACGTCAAAACAATTAACTCGATGATTCATAATTAAAATAATTAGTCTAATTGATTTACGTATTAGAGCACCAGGGTGCTCGCAAAACTTTAATACATTTTACAACTTTGAGTGGCGGCAACTTATCAAGATTTGCAGACAATGGAAGACTTGGCAGGACAAACTCCCTATAGTGCGCTTGCTGAATGCAAAAGGGAAGGTGAGTTTATTTCACTATTTTACATGGTCGTCGAAAGGGCAAGCTACGAAATACGTTTACTTACTAAAAAAGGTTTGCACAGTCTTGGAAAAATCACAACGCAAAATTCACTGTGGAAGATTGGTGTCTTTAAACGACTTAAGACCGTGATGATCTACTCTCTTCTGTTTTTAACCAAGGAGATTAAAGGGTAAGGGTTTAAAAGCACTTGTGGCTGAGCCTATCTATACAAAACTTTGTTGAATAGACCCTACCCGATCTCCCTAAGAGTATTCCGCTATCATGTTTTAGAAAACTCACACTACAAACGGCAGAAAATTTCCTCGATAGGGTATACCACTACTTGGCATATTTCGATGTGTTTTTACCCGAACAGCCTCTTTTTACCAAAATTAGAATCTTCTCTTAATTCCTACGTCACGATAACTGTAACGTAATTACCGTACAGATAATTTTACAACTTTGTCTCACAAGTCTCGTTGGTACGAAGAATATCTTTGCACTTTTTTCCAGCACCTCGTATTAACGCCATCGTTCTCTTGTTTGACACAAAAGTCAAGCAGATAAAAAACCCTGTGAGAAAAACGAAAACCAGAGTGCTAAAACAAAGACTTTTGTCTTAGAAAGTTAGGATAAAAACGTTCGACAAAAACAAAAACAAACAAAAAAAAAATTTAAAGTTTACATTGTGGCGGCTTTCTATTTAACATAAGTGTATTTCCTTCTAATCCACATCTGAGTACTACGCATACGTGACAATTTCTAATCTAAACAAACAAACAAACAAACAAAAATGTCAATGCGAGTGGCTCACCACAGCTATTTTTTAAATATATCTCACCTTGTAAGCTGTTAACGGCGACGAACAGATATGTAGTTGCAGCCGCGTTTACGATAGAGCTGACAAACCCCAACACCCATGTGAGGCCAAGCACACACGTCAGCTTAATATACAGCAAAGCGAGACTTGAATTGTTTCCCTGATCTGCCAGCTTGTTGGTAATTATAACCTGTTATTAAAAAATGAAATGTCGACAGTTTGAATAAGGACGGTGCCTCCTAATACAGAAGTAATTTTTGCACTGTTTATAATCTTACCAAAGGTTATTAGAGTTTTAAAAGTAAATATTTAATTTAACCCACTGCTAAGCTGTTTAAATTTTGGTATTCAATAGCCATCTAACTGTAGTCTATTGCTTTCTTTTAATGCAAGTACTTAAAGAGACAATGACATTTTCCGGATACTATTTCACCTTACGAACTTTGTAGATCGCAACGACTGCCCAGGTGAGAGCTATGAAGTTAAACAGGATAACCAGTGCAACAGGGACACCAACAACAATCAGTAACGCTGTACCATTTTTAATCCAACAGAATCCACCCTTGCCTGAGAAGAAAGAATATAATATACGTTTTTAGAGTAGCGTGCTTTTTAAGGTCTGAAGACAAAGGCAACTGCTTTGTAGCGATCGGAAACCTTTAACGACAGATCTTCAGTTTGCGCATTCAGTCTGCTCAGATCAGGGGTTCTTGACCTTTTGATTTGCTCGATTTTCAATTCCATTCCATCATGTAAACTCATTTCTACACTTTTGAATATGGAAAATTCATCAGCTAGCTAAGTCAACGCTTTTTGTCTTTATTTAACCGCTCAGTGTAAAACGAAGACTGCGTACCAGGGGTAAAATGCAGACTGCAGACTAAGGGTAAAATGCAGGCAAGGGGTAAAATGCAGAATGAAGAACGCAGACTGCAGACAAGGGGGAAAATGAGAGAAAAGACAGCCGGAAATACGTCTGCGCTCGTAGAAGTTCGTAGAAATCTATTAAAATCTATTTAACATGGTCAAAACGTTTGCAATTTTTTTCGTCTTCTAATAGGAAAGTTTGTTTACTACTTGAGAAGTAGAACAGTTTTTCACCAAGGATTGTCCGGGAATACGTTGTTCATAAAAGAGTTTTGCTTCAACTTCAAGCCGTAGATTGTTCAGAATTTGATCGAACTAAGCAAAACAACCTGTACGTAATAAGCGAATAACCTTGGACGGGAATAGATGTAGAGCTAATTATCTCATTAATCGGAGCCTGTATTGTTCCAAAGGATCGCGTTTTGCGAATGAAATTTATGTGCGAACTAGCTGAGGTAAAAATCAAACCTGGCCAGCTACATGTAGTTCCCGGACGGTCACCCATCCAAGTAGTAACCCCGCCAAACAGGGCTTAACTTCGCTCATCGTACGGACAGAAGAACTTGTGGTAACTTGACCATGGACTGGTATCTAAGAATTCATTTAGTTGAAATATTTACCTTTTGCTTTCCATTTTTGTTTTTTCCTGATTTTTTAAAATGTATACTGTACTTGAAAAAACTTTGTGTGGGAGATAACAGAGTGAAACGTCTACATTAGTGAAGACATTCTCAAGATTAACGAAGTTAAGCCCAGTTCGGCGGGGTTAGTGCTTGGATGAGTGACCGCCCGGGATCTGCATGTAGGGTTTTGACTTTAACTTCAGCTAGTTCGCAAATAAAGTTCATTCGTAAAAAAGCGATCTAGTGGAACACTACAGGTTCCGATTAATGATATATTTAGCTCTACATTTATTCCCATCCGAGCTTATTCGTTCATACACAGGTTGTTTTGCGTAGTGCGATCAAATTCTGAACAATCTACGGCTTGACTGAGTTGAAGCAAAACTCTTTCATGAACAACGTATTCCGCACAGTCATTGGTGGAAAAACTGTTCTACTCCTCAATTAGTAAACAAACTTTCCTATCAGAACACGAAAAAATTGCAAACATTTTGACAATATTAAATAGATTTCTACGAACTTCTAAGAGTGTAGACGTATTTCCGGCTGTCTTTTCTTTCATTTTTCCCCTGGCCTGCAGCCTGTAGTCTACATTCTGCATTTTACCCCCAGTCTGCAGTCTCTATTCTGCATTTTACCTAGCCTGTATTCTACCCTTAGTCTGCAGTCTGCATTTTACCCCTGGTCCGCAGTCTGCAGTCCGCAGTCCGCTGTCTGCGTCTTACACTAAATGCGATAAAAAAGCAATGCTGATTCAACGGGTAGGGAAACTGTATATATTTTACCAATATTTCAAAAGGCACAGCCTTTCTTCTTCAGGGTCTTACAGAGAATGACTCTAAGGGCAACATATAACAGCTTTTATTATTCAACAAATTGTCACTATGCCCATATATGGTAAGGAAGCCCTCAATATCTGTCATCCGTACATGACAGATATCCCGCGATATACGTAAATGACCATATTTGGAAGTGCACTGCAGCTTTTCTTTCATTGCTTGTTTGGCGGCCATTTTGAAAAGCGAGGCAGTTTTAGCAGTGTTCTCCGTAAATGTTAACTCTCTGGAAGAAACTTTCCACGATTAAATGCTCTCAAAAAGTCAACAAGTATTTGCTTCAGCTCACAAAGATATCCAGAGGTTGACTTGGAATTTTCATAGTGAGAACTCAACCAAGAAAATGCTATTGCGAACGAAGCAGCACACTTGCTCACGGAAAGTTGTAAAGACTAAAGTTGAAAAGATTTTAATTGACAGAAAGAGGACTTATTCTCGGTAAGGTAGCAATATTTTTTTTCCTTTGTCTTGTCATTTCCAAACATGAGTTTGTAAATAAGTCATTTTAGGTGAACGGTAGTAAACTTCGATTTCTTGAAGTTCTGTTTTGATTTTTATTGAGCTTAAGTGTTGCTAGCTTTTAGCGTTTTTATCATAGAGCCGTGGTTTTTCTCGTTCTGAAAATAGTAGGCGATGGGAATTTGTTGAATAATAAAACAATTATCCTGCTCAATCTTGCGGAATATCCCCTGATTTAGCCAACTCGGCCTACGGCCTCGTCGGCTAAGTATCAGGTGATATTCCGCGCGATTTCGCAGGATAATTGTTAAATATTACAACGTTAAAAAACTGGCGAAAAAACTAAAAACGTTAAGATTTAAAATTTGAAAAATATAAAACATAAGTAGGATACGTGATACTATAATAACATAATCTTAAGTGATAGGGATAACACTGACCGTTTATTTAAATGACATTGCCTTTTTGTATTTCAGTTGAAATTTGGGGAAGGATTTCTTCACTTTTATCATTTCACTTTTAACTTTATCACTTCCATCACTTCTGACACACTATAAGCAGGGGAAATTTAAGAAAGTGCAGAGGAATCGGTAGAAAAGAAGGAACCTTGTTACAGGAAATTAACGCTTCTGTCATTTAAGGTATTTGAAATTAACGCGAATTGACGTGAATTGATGGGAACTATCGCGAATTGTAACAATTCGCGTTAGTTTCGTATAATAAGGTATGCTTGAAGTAATAGAACATAAGTTATTGCAGAAGTCAAGGTTGAATGATTGTATTATGTATTTTACATACCGTATCCCATTTTGATAACACTCGAGTGATCCAAGGCAAAACACGTGACAGTGACAACCGCTGGTAAACCCCAGGCGAATAAACAATATCTGCGGAGAGCTTTTCTGAGAGTGTTTTTACGTTGGGCTGAACGTGTTTCCTCTGTAAGCAACAAATTACGATTTTCAGCATTGTATGTGTGCGAATAAATTGTCTCAAAACGTGTCCATGAGTTTGTCGTATTCTACGCAATAATTTGATCGACCGTTCTAGGAAGGAAATCTAATTTTAATTTTATTTTGTTTAAAATGTCCAAATTCAAAGTTAATTAAACCCATCTTGATACAAGGTTTTTAGTGCTTCGAATTTCCACATTTCACTTATTTCACTTATTTTCGAAGGGTTGACAAACAATACTCAAACACGTGCCCAAGGTATTTTCTTTACTGATTTACAATAGCGGCAAGAGAATACTCTAGCAAATATTGAGTCCGAAAACGGAGGAGATTTCAATTAATTCAACATGATGGAGGGCTCGATATTGGCTGATTCGAGAAATGTGAGGTCACGTGGGCGATGGTACGCCGAAGTCTTCTCTTGTTTCCCGATTTTTGTTACCAATGGAGAAATGACTTTGGAAAAGAGGTTAAAAGTTCTAAAAAAACATCCCTTACCTCGAAAGACAAACGTTTTTGCCACATCAAATGCCATGACACTCATCCATGCAAATGAAGACAGAAGAAAGTAATGCAAGAGGATTGCGATCACTATACAAAGCCCTTCGATATTTCTTGACCCAGCAACGAAAAGAAAAACATGATAAAACATCATAGCAAATGACAGGTTGATTAGGTTCTTCCCTGGCAGAGTTCTCAATTCTTTAAACATGCCATAAACAACGACTAAAATCAGCAATGAAAGAACCGAGACAGAAGAGCCAGCATATGTTAGGATCTGCAGTGGGGATATTACATACACGTATGACCACATTGTCTCCCTCGTTGAGTAATTACTTGCAAAGTTTGTGCATACAAATACATACGAGCCATTGAAGAAGTAGTCCGTTTTGTTGTATTCGGTTTTGTACAAAGGTACCCATAAGCTTCCGTTTGGGTAGAGAACAATGGTTGTTGCATTTAATCGAACAAACAAAGTGCAATTTGTCATCATTTCCTCCATGGTAGAATTGGTTGAGTTTACAGAGCTGTTTGTATTGAGCATCACGTTACGAAATGTCTCCCTGCACGTGTCAACAAACGGATCGTAAACGGAGCCCTCCTCGCACGTTTTTTCTACATCTCTAAAATCTTTAGTTTTACCTTGAATGCTTATTTGACTTGAGCCGGAGGAGAAATCAAACAAGATGTTTAAGGGGGGCGGTGGTTGCGCTGGTAGTTGGGTTGGAACAGGTGCTGTAGGCTTTGGGATTGTAGGATGCCATGGTGTTGTTTTCCCAAGGGTCGTTTGGTGTCCTGGTGCTGTTGGCTCAGGAGTTGTAGGATGCCATGGTGTTGTTTTTCCAGGGGTCGTTTGGTGTCCTGGTGCTGTTGTTTCAGGAGTTGTAGGACGCTCTGGTGTTGTTCTTCCTGGGGTAGTTTGGTGTCCTGGGGCTGTTGTCTCAGGTATTGTAGGATACCCTGGTGTTGCTTTCCCATGAGTAGTTTGGAATCCTGGGGTTGTTGTATCAGGCGTTGTAGGATATCCTGGTGTTGCTTTCCCAGGGGTAGTTTGGTGTCCTGCGGCTGTTGTCTCAGGAGTTGTAGGATACCCTGGTGTTGTTTTCCCAGGAGTAGTTTGGTGTCCTGCGGCTGTTGTCTCAGGAGTTGTGGGATGCCATGGTGTTGTTTTCCCAGGGGTAGTTTGGTGTCCTGCAGCTGTTGTCTCAGGAGCTGTAGGAAGCCCTGGTGTTGTTTTTTTTGGGGTGGTGGGTTGACCTGGTGCTATTGTCCTAGGGGTTGTGGGCTGCCCAGGAGTTGATCTTCCAGGGGCGGTGGGTTGACCTGGGGTTGACCTGTTAGGGCTTGAGGAGCGTCCTGGTGTTGTGCCTGTTGTTTTTCTAGGGATTGTGGGATGTCCCGGAGTTGTACTACTAGGTGACGACCCAGGGGTGGTAGGCTTCAAGCATCCACAGTCATATTGTGATATGTCATCTCCATTGCACAGTCCACAATGAGGATTTTTATATGAACTCCCACACACAGGAAAGGCATAGAACGAACAGAGCTCATTTAAAATGGGTTCTCTGTCAACTCTTTCCTTTGAAGAGCAGCTGCTTCCGGCAGCAAGACATTTTTTGAGGTGAGGTTTCTGTTGTTGCGTGGGCGTGTAGTTTATAGAGCAGTTCTCCCTAATAAAAACTATTAGCAAAGCGTTATCTTTAGGAAGAGCTGAAGCTGGTATGCGGCCACAGTCCGCAGCCATTCTCCAGTACGATACACTCCCCACAAAGTTGCATCTGGCGCAAAACACGTTCCTGTACACCACGCTTTTCTGTTCATCTACGACTGGCAAAGCTCTTAGGAAGTCTGAACTGTCTATATTCTCGCATAAGGGGTCAACATTGGCTTCTGGGCACTTGGTTTTCATTATAACACCATGCCTTACAGAGGTGTTGACATTTACGCACTCCCACTGTCCCTCTTGGTCGGCATGCTGTCTATGGTTGCAGCTATTTTGAGAACAAAAAGGACACTAGATAACAGTGATTAGAGTGTAACAAGAGACGAGAAGACTACACCGAAATTTTGAAGGCTGACTAGCTAACCCGTAGATTTGAATGTCAAACAATCCCAGATTTTTCGGAAGATCTTTAACTTTCGGACAAACAAGCGAAGTCACCACCCTCACCGTAGTAAAAGGTGCGTGTGTGCGGGGGGGGGGGGGGGCAATCCTTCCCTTGGGTTTTTGTTGTGTTACAATATTTCGAAAAGATGACACCTTTGGTAGATAGTCTGTGATCTGCTGTACGGGATGAGGTATATATTATGGGTTGTGACGCTGCTGGGGGCCCGTGACACCATCCAAGATGGCGGCCATCTTGGCCTGCCATCTGGGATTTTACTCAAAATGAGAATTATTAGAATGTGACACAATTAAGAATGGCTACTTTTTGTCTACATTTTGTGCTTTTTTCATGAAAAAAGTGAAAAGCGTGCATTTCTATTTAAAAATGGCTTGACTACCTAAGACTTATGTTGTTAGATCTCATAACCGATTCAATTGCAACCGATTCTCACCAAACTTGTTTCAAAATGTAAGGGATACGAGTACTAGCAGCTCAAAATGGCAGGTGCCGATGAATTGACTTGAAAAAAGAATCAAGAGAAACCTTATGGGGGGAGTCCATCCATCCCCCCTCCACCCCTTCTTGTGTGTCCAAGGGTTAAGAATGGTCTTCAAGCCTATCTTGAGGCCCCTTAATCTCTTTAAACTTTCACATTTTAATAGTTGTTGGCTTTCGCTGCTGGTGAATGTTCTAAAAAAATGATCAAATGATGGTTTTTTTACACTGACAAACTTGGGTCTGTAGCGTCATGTCTCATGCTACGTGAATTTTGGTAGGAGAAAATAGCACTGCCTGTATAGCCTCGTTTCCAAGTTTTTGTTTGCAACTGTTGCTAAATAGGAATGCTAAACACTACTCAGTGTTTTATTTTGACTTCGTTTGCCTACATGAGTAACGATACTTCCAGCTCATAATATAACCAATTTTGTTATTTTTAAAGCTAAATACATAGTTTTTAAAGCGTCAATGAATCACCTGGAGTAAAAATCGTAGCAACAATCTCCAGCTTTGAGACAATGACTGTCACAGTAGCAAGGCAATTCTTTATGTCGCTCTGCTGTGGCGTTGATCTCGCCTTGAGAACATCCTGCTTTACACGAATGTTCATCTTTAGGACAGAGAGCACTGAAGCGAAAGCTGCCATTGATGTTCAGTCGGTCCAGAAGGTGAATGGTGCTTATGTTGTTGCCGTTATATGCAATGACAAGATCGTACCCTATTTGTACATTCAAATAAGAAAGATGGCATATTCGGTTTGTCACAAGCGTAAGACAAAGGAAAAATCAACGTCCTCGATGGGAATCGAACCCATCACCCCCCCCCCCCCTCCCCTGTACACCGGTTGGAAGGTCATGGGTTCTATTCCCGTCGGGGACTCAAAATTTTTTCTACTTCCCACTCTCGTAGCACGCTGAGTATTCTATCTTCTCAGTTACTTCTTTCCGAGCTTAAGATTTTCCGTCTTGCTTTCTTTAAATTCAGTTAGTTAGCAAACGTATCATAGGTTTAGCCAGGAAAAACAAGCCTATGCCACCCCTTTTCCGGGCCTAGTTTATACAGGATGGGCGAGCGTCTGAGAGCGTCTGTACGAGCGTCTGAGAGAGTAAACAAAAGTCATACCACACTTTTTTTCCTACCGTTAGGAACTGCTACTGATCCAACCCACGAAATCGCTGTGAGACTTGAATGAATGGTCAAAAAGGCAATAACGGCCGCTCCTTTTGAATGTTTGTCCATTGCAAATAGCAATCTACAGAATCCCCTGTGATAAATAAGACAACCAAAATACAAAAGTATCTTTTGGATAAAAGATGGCATATTCTTTCAGTTGTAAAATACACAAAGGTAGTAATCAAAGGAAAAAGCCTAAGCAAATGATCCAACAGCTACTTTCTAACCATATCTGAAACTTGACGTAATATATTAAATTTGTTCTGTATGATCCAAAATACTGTACCTCTGAGCCTCTCAATTCTTCCGTTGTTTCTCGAAGATATTGTACATACATGTACTTTATTTGGCGATTGGCCTTTGAACAAGGAAGAATATTAGCATAAATATTAAATTTGTAGCTGTGCGACATTTAATTGGTTAACTCTTATATCAGTAATCATTAGAGATGCATAGCCAGTGGTAATTATCCCTTCTTTAAAATAATTGGGTTTGGTTTCAATTTCCTTTCAACAACGCTTAACGATAGCCAAGCTACAACCCAATAAAGTCAACACGGATAAAAGTGACAGATGACAACTCCATCAGTTTTAATTTTGCTTTGCCGCACCTGCAGTGACTTGCCAATTGGTATTGTTTGCCTTTGGTGGTCGAAAGCTGAAATTACCACGGATAAAAGGATTCTAGCTGTTATGGGAGTTGATCACCCACACGCGAACGACCTGTCAGGACGTCTTGAGCCAAAGATTGAGGAAGGGAGGGGAAAAGAGGCATATTGCGCCCTGCCACCCAAATTTCAAGATTTTTAAAGCTTTGACAACGAAAACTGGACACTGAACGTCCAGGTATGTTTCCTTCGAGATCAGCGTTTACAGGGTCGCTATCTTACATTTTTTGACATGCATTTCCAAAACTTCAGAGAACCACCAAAATTAACTCAAAGTTAATTCAAACTATATTTAAAAAAAACTGCTACCATGGTGTAAAGCGTAAAGAAAAAAACCTAAAATATCTAATAAATAAAGTTCGTTAAATTCCCTTTTTCCAGAAGATATTGTTGTATATAAGTGTATGTGTGACATAATTTGTTAACTCTTATATCAATATTCTCCAGATATGCAGAACTAGTTATAATTATCCCTACTAACATTGACACAATATTCTCCTGAGATGTAGAACTAGTAGTAATTATCCCTATTGACATTGACATTGGATCCAGCTTCAATTTTGTTTGAATGTTAGTTTTCAAAGGAATATAATTTAAAAAAAGAAGAAACGTCAGCAACGTTAAATGATATCCGAGCAAGTACAATACAACCCAATAAAGTCATCAATTTTTGTTTCGTTTTGGTGCCCCTGTGACTTGGAAATTAGTATCATTTGCCGCTGGTGATCGAAAGCTTTACTTTGCAGGCATAAAACGGTGTTCTAGCTATACATGTATTACATTTAATAAAAACCTGAAAATAATGGTCAGTTTTGCATGTTCAGACATATGGCTACGAATACACAGGATGAAAATGGATTACAATTTGAAAACGTGGTTTAAGGTGATTCCATTCAATTGCATTGCGCATCCTTGCTGCGCATCATTTTTTGCGTGATTAGCGCGCGCACGTTTGGAACTTGGCTTATACTTCATTGCTAGTAATGACTTTGTTAAAGTAGTGGGTGTCTCTAGTACAAGGATAGGTTTTTAATATTGTTGTCGATAGCTAGCAAGGTACCTATATACTACAGCCCTGCAGCGTGAAATCAGACACGGTGACCCCCTCTTATTAGTTTATTTTTTCAATGTGCTGGGTGTAAGTAGTAACTGTGCAAAGTTTCAACAAATTATCAATCACCTTAAACTTGAAAACGATGGTTCAACGTTTTCAAAGTTGTCAAGCTCTGCGATTGTGTCTTACAAAAATCTTCTCAAACTCCTGAATATTTCATCAAGAGGAAACAGAGGAAGTCACTGCCGTGACGGTGGTTTGGATACCGGATCCTGAATTAGCATTTCTCCAAGAAGCCATATAAAAAACTCGAAAGAGTGTTTCATCAGGTATCCAAACACCTCGAGGTGGGTTAAAAAAACCCGGCCGCGCCTGGAACGCGTTTTTTCAATTCACTTCTCGGTGTTTGGATATCCTGGCGAAACACTCTATCTCGTGTTTGATATTTTACGTCAAAAACTTATGATGGTTTGCTTTCCTTGTGAAAACTGTTTTATTGCGAAAAAATGTGCAAGCAAAGCTATTTAATCAAAATTTCAGTACAGCTTTGACAAAACGCCCTTTAAAAACAGCCCTTAAAAAAGCAAATGAAAAAAAATCGTTGTCAACGTTTTTGTTTCTGCAGGGAGATTTTACTCTCATTTAATCCGCGGCCTCCCTCATGGTCTAAATATAAATAAGCAGAGCTAGAGAGTTCTCTGACGTCCTATGTGAAATATTTATTAAGACTTAAATATTCCCCGAAGATGCCATCCGGGAATTAATATGCAAATTAGTGTGAAAACAATACGTATTAGACGGTTAATTCGGTTACCAATTATGTGAGTGATGTTCACTGTTTACTGAAGTGTACCCCCCTGTTTATATTTCTGAGACAGTAAAAGTTCAAGGTAAAAGATAGGGGCAATTACTGCAACTTAAAAAAAAAATTAATAAACAGGCTTCGACTCTGTTTTCGATTCAGTGTACATTACAGTTTACAGGATCGTTGACATATAATCTCTCTCATTTTTACTCTTGATTCTTTTAAAAATCTCTATTCAATATCTGAAGACTTACTAGAATCACTTGACATATTTCTCGAGAAATATCAAACGTTACACCAGAATTTTACAGGAACAAATGACAATAAAACGTACAGTGTACCAGTATATAACAGGGTTTTGTTTCCAGTTAGATTAAGCTTGTACACCTTTTTTCTTTCCTTTTTTCTTTGCCATTTGTCTACGAAGATCGCTCTCAGAAATAAGAATACAAACATAAACCTTATATGAGTCAAGGACAAAAGCAAAGAAATGAAATAACATTTGATAATAATCCACAAAAGAACTCACTTAACGTAGCCAGTACTAACACTTAAGGAGCATGCCTTACAAAGGTACATTTTGACTAACCTCGGGGTAACAAAGCATCATCTACCTGAAATGTATTGACCTTATGTAAAAACAGTGATACTGTTTAACAGTAGCTAGTTCACCCGAACGCAAAACCAATTAGAACTCTCTCAACGGGTTAACTTTAATTTATAGCATTTCATTGTTGACAATCGAAAAAATTCATTATCCCCCGTGAACGTTTAATTGCAATACCAATGAAAACAAGCGAAGCAATTGGCGAATTTCTAATTTTAAAAAAATTAGTGCAATATTTGCAATGAAAAATTGCACGTCAGGATTAAGCAGGTGCCAAGAGGAACTATGCAGTTTTGAATCTGCACATAAGTAGTGGTGGTCTAGCAAAAAGGAAAGGTGAATGAAGGGAAATAAAAATATGTTTTCGATACCAACAGATGCTTTTGGTTGGATTAATAATGCTACCTACCGGATGCTGCCTGTCTTATTGTCTAAGATCCGGCATCTGGGGAGGAAAGTGATCAAAGTAAAAATTTTAAGTCACCGTATGAAAGCCAATTGCTCTACCATCTTGCATGTCTTTGTCAAAAAAGACGCCTTTAAACATGCCGAACACGGCATTTCTTCATTTCTTCATTTGTTTCTAAGCCCCATGCACACCATCAAAATTTGTAGGACAAACTTTCGGTGACAAATTTTAGCTTGTGCGAGCAGATGAGAAAATTTATCAAATTTTCATGTGACAAATGAAAATTGGCCTACCACATTTCACTTGTCAAAGAAACAAAATTTGTCATATGTGAAATTTGCTTTAATGGATGGGTCATTAAAGAAACTTTGTCAGACGAATTGGGGAAATTAGCTCTCAGACCCTTCGTTCACGCATTTCTCGAGCTTTTATGCAGCTTAACGAAGTGAATTAGACGTTTCAAGCAAATTCTCTCCTTTCAGAAGTATTACAACACTACGAACACTACGAGCCTCCATTTTCCAATAGCCTTGCGATCGTCTACGCGTTTTTCACCTGCAGTTGCAATAAAAGTACTGCTGCCGAGCGAGATAATATATTTAAACTTGTTTTTACTTGATAAAAGAGACATTTATTCCTCGATAAATGTTCTCACTTACTTTGTGCAGCTGTCCAGCTTTCTTTCTTTGGGCCCTTACGGGTCCAAAGTCCAAAAGCTCTTGCCAGCACATAATTATTTGGAATAAAATATATGCTCAAATCATTTAACCCCCCCCCCCCCAAAAAAAAAAATGTCGTAGAAAATTTGCTTGTAGGCATCAGGGGCTGAGCCTCTTATCTCCTATATCCTATGTCAACATTCGCCATATCATATACACTTTTTTATCCATGAAAGAGACGTCTTCTGGGACAGATAGTGCTGTACATATATTTGTTGTTTTGTAAACATGGTTAGAACGGGTAAGATATTGATGTTCAAGTATTTGTGTTGTTCTTTCTGTTTTGAAGTTGCTGTTCTGTTTTTTAAATATCAGGTATACTCATAAATGGGCCATTTTCATAATGGTCTTCTTTTACTACAACTACTGCTGCATATTTTTTGCGCATCTTATTTGAATTTTGTAATCCCACTACAGTGGAACCCCGATATAACGATCCTCGATATAACGATATCCCCGGTATAACGATGAATTTGCTATGTCCCGGCAAAAGTTACAGTAAAATGAATGGGACAGAACCCCGACATAACGATCTTCGATATAACGATATTCCCGATATAACGATGAGAATTTAGCGTACCGAGCGTAAAATCTTCCCCGATATAACGATATTATAGTATCAGTACACAGTTACAATTTAAATAAAAATTGAATTTAATACAATAACATTCGGGTACAGTAATCTGTAACGTTTCTGTCAACAGCTTTCAGTTTGCGATGCCTCTTTATCCTCCTTGTCATTTGATAGTCCTCTCAATTTTAGTATCTTTGACTCCTTCTTGTGACCAAACGTTTACGTCGCCAGGATTTCAAGGCCAATGCCTTTGTTCCTGCGTTTTCCTGTAACTTTGACGGAAATCTGCCCTCCATGTTTCAAAAATAAATGAAAGATTCGTGACAGTGTCAGTGGCACGTGGCCGACGATGACTTGCTTGCGCTTTCTTTTGCCCTCCATTCGTTTTATGGCAACAGCATGAGTATCGTGAGGATTATTTGGTTCGTGCTGTGCCAAAATAAAACAAATGTTTGGCCATGTTTTCAAGCCAAATTACCTTATTGAAAGCGTAGAAGAAGGTGGAGAATCTAGTTTATGGAGAAGGGTTGTCCAACAGTATCCCTCGCTGGCAGATATGTCATTCAGCCAGTTTGCATCTCTAGACCAACATGTTACCACAGAGAATCAAATGACGGAAAATGACGTCGAAAGGGAAGCTTTGGAGGAAGTCCAACCAGTCGCGCATGCTAGCTCTCAAGGGGACAAGTCAGACTCTGATGATGATATATCAGTGATTGAACCTACGCCCCTGACTCTTGTGAAAGCTACTGAAGCTGTCAAGGCAATAAGAGATTTTATTATTACGTTGGACGATTCAGGCGAACGAGAGAGAGAATTCCTCTCCTCTCTTTCAGCGATGGAGGATGCGTTTTCAAGATTGCAAGTAAAACAAATGAGGCAAACCAAACTTGAAGAGTACTTTAATTAATGAACAAGTGTCTGTTAAAAAAGGAAAACAATGAACACGCAAAGAGCGATAAGTAAAGACGATTACAGTCGCAACTTCAAATGTTTAAGTTTAGTTTTGTTTCCCTTTTACGTTTCATACCACAGACTTTGTCGTGTAACCTTGAAAACGTCTAATGCTTTGCAAATTGTTTAAGGACATTGCTGCGTGCTTGAAACGCTACATTTGTGAATCAGTTGATACTCATTACAAGTTTAATTAAATAATATGCAGTAAAAAAGTACATTTTAATTTTACCCCGATATAACGATATTTTCGGCCATTTTACGGCCATATCCTTATATCGGGAGTCTCGATATAACGATACCTCGATATAACGATATAATTTCACTGCTCCCTTGGCATATCGTTATATCGGGGTTCCACTGTATAGTTTAAATAGTATTATCGAATTAAAAATCTCGGTTATTACATATCTAGCATTCTCATTGTCTCACCGCACAACGGTTATCAGTTATTATTATTCAACCAATTGTCACTATGCCCATATATGGTAAGGAAGCCCTCAATATCTGTCATCCTACATGACAGATATCCTGCGATATACGTAAATGACCATATTTGGAAGTGCACTGCAGATTTTCTTTCATTGCTTGTTTGGCGGCCATTTTGAAAAGCGAGGCAGTTTTAGCAGTGTTCTCCGTAAATTTTAACTCTCTGGAAGAAATTTTCCACGATTAAATGCTCTCAAAAAGTCAACAAGTATTTGCTTCAGCTCACAAAGATATCCAGAGGTTGACTTGGAATTTTCATAGTGAGAACTCAACCAAGAAAATGCTATTGCGAACGAAGCAGCACACTTGCCGGCACGGAAAGTTGTAAAGACTAAAGTTGAAAAGATTTTAATTCACAGAAAGAGGACTTTTTCTCGGTAAGGTAGCAATATTTTGTCTTGTCATTTCCAAACATGAGTTTGTAAATAAGTCTTTTTAAGTGAACGGTAGTAAAGTTCGATTTCTTGAAGTTCTGTTTTGATTTTTATTAAGCTTATGTGTTGCTAGCTTTTAGCGTTTTTATCATAGAGCCGTAGTTTTTCTCGTTCTGAAAATGGTAGGCGATGGGAATTTGTTGAATAATAAAACAATTATCCTGCTCAATCTTGCAGAATATCCCCTGATTTAGCTAACTCGGCCTACGGCCTCGTCGGCTAAGTATTAGGTGATATTCCGCGCGATTTCGCAGGATAATTGTTAAATATTGATCATGATTTTTGCCTTATAAGGAAACTGAAAGCCATTTGAAGTGCGCAGTGCACGTGCTCAAACGTTTTCGTTGCGAAGCCAGAGATATGGCGGAAAAAAATTCAACTGACGATTATCAAAGTTGAGGATTAATTTATTAAAGAATACTCATCTTACGACTGTAAACATGAGGTGACTTCAACAACTTCGGTGCTGCGTTTGTCGTTTGTTATTTTTTTTACCTCAACTTAATCGGGCGTACAATGGGGGAGGGGATACCAGCCCCCCATGAGGTTTTCCTGGAATTTTTCCGAGACGAATTATCACCTAGACCTGCCGTTTTCAGTAGCTGTGCGCATACCCTATGATACATTTTGACACAAGTTTGGTGAGAATCGCTCGCTATAGTTACGAGATATGACGTCATAAGTAGCTGGTGGTCAAGCCATTTTTGAAGAAAAATTCGTGTTTTTTATCCTTTTTAGGTGGAAAAGGCAAAAACTGTCAACTAAAAGCAGCAAATGTTTAATTATGTCACATTCTACACGTCCAACATCGAAAATTTCCAATATTTAACGTTTTTTGACAATTTCGCATTTTCGGTAAAATCCAAGATGGCGCCCAAAAAGGCGGCCATCTTGAATGACGTCACAGCCTCCCCCAGCAGCGCAGCAACCCATAATAAGTACCTCACCCTGTAGAGCACATTACAGGCTTTGTACTAAAGGTAAAATATTTTCAAAATATTGTCACATAACGAAAACCCAAGGGGGGCTTCCATCAACCCCCCTCTTGTACCACGGTGGGGGTGTGACTTTGCTTGTACGTCTGAGGGTTAACACTTCATCGTGGAATAAAGTCAAATAATGTCCTAATTAGTTCAAGAAAAAAAACAGATGATTTTCGTGCAGTTTTAGTTTGCAGCACTAACTGTCGATGAGCGTGGTGTAAGGCCGCGTTGACAACAGAGTCAGGATAGCCCCGCTTGTTGATCGACGGTCAGCACTGCTAACGTCACAGAAGAGAATTCATTTAAGCTCACTTGTCACCCACACAGCCTCGCAGCCAAAACTACATTTGAAGATCTATAAATAACTCCGAAATGACAAAGAACCAGGCGAAGTCTTTTCACAGTACCCACAGATTTCATAGCAAGAGAGGATGAAGTAAGAGAGTGAATTTCCGTGCCCCATGGTAATTATTTGAAATTTATTATTAGTTTGCACTCATGCTGCGAAGGTTATTTACATTTGTCGTTCCCATGTCAACAACCTAAAATTACATAACGTCATTTCAACTGACCAATGAGGTGTCGTCCTTTAAATAAGTACAATAATAGTTTTCATTGGAAGAGGCCCATGTAGGGGGGATTCGCTCTCTCCCTTCATCCTCTCTTGTTTCTAGAAGTGTGCTGAAATCTGACGATCAACCTGGTACCATTAAGTGCGTGCGCAAACGTTCGACTAACACTTGTCGTTTTATTAATAACGCGGACAAAATAACAGTACCCAAGCGATCTATTAAAATGCCTGATGGCTTAACATTCAACTCAAAGGCTATATGTTGCATAACTTGCATTTATGCAAAAAGATTTTGGCAAAACAGGGAGGAGACTAGGTGACCGTTTCCGCGAACACCTACTAGGCGTCGAAAAACAAGGACGTACTCAAACAGTCGCCCGAAAATCCAATCTCCCTGATCACTCTAACCAACCGGAACGCTTTTCATTCAACTAATTTATACTTGGTCTTTACGTTGCCGTGTTCCTACTTATAATGTAGCTCCACTGTTCTCCATAGTACAACCCACAATTCCCTGATTCGCTCTGACAAATTGAACAGTTTACGCTCGAAACGTTGGCTGCCAATTTCTCAGCGGTGGTCAATTTACCTTATTAACTTATTTGATAAATCCAAAGTTTTGTGTTCCACTTCCCCACTGACGAAGCACCACAGTTTCTTCAGAAAATAACCCTCTTATATATTTAAAGGGAACCTAGAAACAGCCCCTCCCCCACCCTTTGAATAACTGGCACAAAAAATTAGTTTCGATCACCGGAAGAAGTTTACAGGCTCTAAAACCAAAATATTTTGTTTCCCAGCCAGTTACTCTCCGAGCTCTCGCTCTACACAAGCTTATTTTCAATTTCTGCGCGCACAGTCCACATAGGGCATAACATCTGGCCAACCCAGCTCGAGGTCGTACTGCAAGTTACGGACCGACTTTTTTCCCGTTGATTCATGGCTCGCGTGGATCCATAACTTACATTATGGACTGAGAAAACGATATTTTTTTATATCGCTTAATTAAAGATCAATCGAGAACACGGGAAAGATAACCAAAGTCAAGCAGAACGGCCACATATGATTAACAGGCTTGCGTCAAAATCCAAAACAAGAATCAATCTTATTGGCTTTCAAAATCGTTGCTTGCACGTGATGCCATAGTCCAAAATTTACGAAAACCAACCGTTTCACGATCACATTTATTTGACATCAACAAGAATGAAAATCTGGCTAGAAAATGGTCTTCAAAATTAAGGTCTTTCATTCACACTTCAAGATGGAATCATTCTCTCACAGTACTCAAAATGTTTGTTAACGAGAGAAATAAAAGGTGTTGTTTTGTACAGTAAATTTCAAAATTATGTGAATGGTATAATTTTCAAATGTAAAGGAAATACGACGGGAAGAATCTTTCTAGCTGCTGTCATCCCGCTTTGGTCACTTCGCTACGTTTTTATATATCGGAGCTGCCAGCTAGATCACTCGGCTAAAGAACACGCAGTTGGAAATTGATTCGACTGTCATCGACGCGAAGAATGAATGGTGCGGCATCGCTTGAACATTGGAACTAATCTGGTTGGAAATTGAATACTGCAACGAACTTCTGTTTAGGCCGACAGGAAAAACTAGTGTATGTACGCTTGAACTTGGAGGAGGAATTTGCTGTCGAGGCGTATCTGACATTTGTTGCTGATGAGCGAGGGAGGCTGACTGGTATGAGCTTAGACTTTGCAAATTTTTGGGACTGCTCAACTGTGTGACGAAATTTTCTGTGATGCCTGCATCAAGTAAGTGAGAGATGATTGCTTTTGTTACCGAATGGTTAGACATTTTCCTTCCAAAAGCTTGCAGGGCAGCTTTTGGCTGCTTTTGGCAAGATTTGACCGAATTGGTTTTTACCGAGCGGCGACACCTTGTACGAGGCAGATTTACTTCGCCAAGCGTTGTGGTTTATGGTCAGAAAGGTAAGAGAGCTGGAGTGTTGGCTTTTTCAGAACAGTGGCTTTCGAAGATCTTGCAATACCAGACTGGGCATCGCTCTGTTTCAGTTGCAAATATTTTCGGGTTGAACTGTCTTGGGTGCGAACCTTCCAATCATTAGCGAGTCTTGTTACCCCTAGCCTCTCTACCAGCCAAACCAAGATTTGGCCGCCTGTTTCAGGATCAATTTGGCAGCTCCAAATCGCCTCAGCGAAGTTTACGGCTTTCGTCCCTGGCTCTGAGGCCGACGTGAAGTGAAACGACCCACCATACTGTGCACTGGAGTAGTGCTTCAGGGATATGTCAACCAAACTCGCCACTCTCAAATAACTTTTCCTCTTCTTCGTTCGTCGATTCTTAGCAAGCGTTTGGCTTGTCTCCTCGCCCTTGTTTCACAAGATTTTTTCTTTTGGCGGCCAACACCTCTCTGGAACGACAAAACCTTTCATTTCTAAGAATACTGAAGGGCAACTTCAAGCGACGCTAGATGCTTATTTGGAAACTTGAAAGGTTGTCTGGCTCGTACATGTACTCGCCATCATTTTGTTTGCGAACATCCTTAAAATTTGTTTTCCAAAGAGTTTGTCAAGAACATCAGCAGGTATGCTTTTCACATAAAAAACATCCATTGGGTCTGCTCCTTACAAAAATCTTCATCCTTATCCACTCATAATCCGACTTCTTCACTATGTGTGCGGACCTTCCAGCCGAAATATAACCGTCCAATTCTTGATTCAAGCCAGGTTTGTCTTGCACGTTTTGCTCCAGTTGTCGCTGGCTTTCGTTCAAAAGCTCAAGAAAATCAATTTGAAGTTTTATAGCACACTTTTTTTGTCTTTTTGTTTTTTTTTTGTTTGTTTTTCTTGTTTGTTTGCAAGTCTCTTAAGTTTCTATTAAAATTGTCTTCACGACAGATGTTGGCGACAAGTTTTCAGATTTATCGGGACGTACAGTAGAATACGGCCCCTTAAACTGGCCAATCACAGCGCGCGTACTAACTGATGCCCCATCCACACCAACAAAACATGTTTAATTAAACCAGGTTTAACAAAAAGAAATTCAGCAACAGAAAGCTGAATGACTAGTTTAAACAAAGGATTCAAGGGAGCTTTTGCTTGCTTTTTTTTTCTTGTTTTTTTTTCATTTGCACTAAATTCGCAGTAGAAAAAAATCAGCAAACAACTTTTATAAAGAAAACAATTTTAAATCTTGTTTAATTAAACAGCTTTTAAACGTGTTTAAGCTTTGGTGTGAATGAGGCATGAGTAATATAATAATATGAGTGAATAAAGTAAAGTCATTACCCGATAGAGAGAGGGTAATGTAATCCTGCCGATTTTGGAACTAACCGGTTGTTTAGAGACTGAAAAAAAGGCGTCAGTCCAAAAATATTATTCAATTTACAGAGGTACAAGAGGGGTGATGGGTTGGTGGGCCTTTTTTTGGCAAGCTTTTCAAATTAGACACGCCACTGTGGGATTTTATCTGTACATAAAAACTCCTTTTAGTAACTCTTCATCCAAAAGTTCTCAGACTTACCGAGGCCGTCATTCTGACATGCACAGTGTTTGTGACGGATCATTTCTTTGTATTTCTAATATTAATTTTCAAGAGTCGTTCCCAGATCCATTCGTTTTTAAAGCGGCGAATTCCAGAAGAAGAAGAAAAAACACTTAGAGAGCAAGTCTGGACGTTTACGGGATAATGCCTCTGCTGTTTATCGCCTAAGAATCATTAAACTTCAATTTGTCTTACTTTTGCTTAGTTTCACGATTTTTGCGATAAGGAAACAAATGTGTAATTAGCTACACAATAAAATGAAAAAAAAAATGGAATGTACTACGAGCTACGTTTTCTTCTGAGATCGCTTAAGGTAAGAATGGCGAAATACTGGTCAGTCAATTTGCAAGATTAAAGCGCATGCACGCAAAGAATCGAGGATGGCTGTTACAAACTTACGTGTTACTACTACACATTCAGATCTTTTGTTTGCTTAAAACAAAATATCTATATATTTTTTCTTTAACGTTTGGTCTTTTCATGTGAACTAGATTAATACAATTACTGATGAAAAATTATCATTCCAAGAAAATGGTTATCAAAGCTTTTGTTCGTAGAAAGACCATTGCTTGTACTTTGAGCTCTTTCGATCCATCTTATTTTAATACGAAAACGTAATTTTGTTATTAGTATTTATACCCCCTACCGATGGGTAAATTTAATAGTCCTTTCTTCAGTCTTCCCTTGACATTTGACGATAAAACAAAACGATAAAAAGAAGCTGCTTTCCCAGGCTGTCGAAAGGCAATATTTGTAAGGTACAAGAACAATTTCCGCTAAACAAAATATTGCGAAAGTTTAAGATAAGTGCAGGAAAGACAGACAAAGTAATAAATGACGCCAACCTTTCTGTATGATAAATAAGTCCATTTGGTCATGTGTAAGAAAAACATTATATGTGCACAAAATTAATGATTTTATTATCGTATTTGCAGCAGTTTTGCGCTGTGCGTATTATTGTCAGATATATATGAACAGCAGGTGAGTTTTCTTGATTTCTAACATCCATTTTGCTGTAGTTTACGATCAGGCAGGACAGGTTCTTTTTATCACAAACTTCACACATGTTGCGACCAAAAATACGTTTCTTTTTCTTGCCAAATGCAGCAAAGACGAAACTCTCTTTGCATTTTTAATGAGAAAGGGATTCTGGCAAAAGTTTAATTTGTTTCTTGCCATTGTAAATAGAATAATGTAACGACATAAGAGGAAGCAACAAATTAATCTTTGCCAAATGCTTCGCAAACAAATAATGTCATTTCTGGCGACGTCAGGACGGATTTAGCATCAACAGCTGGATTAATATAAAAGTGACAGAATTTTGCACTTTTGTTTATAAACTTGAAGTCAACTTAGGTTACTAGTGAGTGAAGTATATTCTTAGGTACTGAAATTCAATTTTCTGCTTTTCTCAACGGGTGGCTAGGTTTTCCAGCCGTGTTTAAGCTTTTGTGACTCGCGCTTAATATTATGGCTGCCCTTGAACTCATCGACGACGTTAACGCAAGTGGAACGCATTTTAAAAATAAAACAACAACGCAACGGCCTACTCCACAAAAAGGCCTAGGATGCAACTTTGGCCAGGATACTACATCCATACGAGCAGCAAAAGTCGTCGCTTACTGTTTGATAATTGTGATATCGGCCTTGGGAAATTCTATGACGATAGCTGTAGTGTGGCGCAACAAGAACATGCGAAAGGCGTTTAATTTCTTCATTGTGAACCTGGCCGCCACAGATTTGACAATCACTTTGGTGTATATGCCTCGAGTGATTGTCACTTGGCTTCAAGGAAGCGAATGGCTCGTGGATGGAGTGTTTGGCTCAGTCCTGTGCAAAATGGTTCCATTTCTACACGGTGTCAGTATCTTGGTGTCCATTCTCACTTTGCTGACAATGGCTGTGGATAGATTTCTCGTGATCGTCTTCCCCTTTAGGCAGAAAATCACCGAGAAATCTTCCAAGTTCCTCATCATTTTCATCTGGGTCTTAGCCGTCGCCGTTCGATTTCCTTACTTTTATTCTTTGAAGGTTACATATAATGAAACAAGAGGAGAATTCGTTTGCAACGCTAACATTAAAAGGGCATTCGAGAACAATCAAGCACGAGAAATATACTACACGTTCCTCTTTGTCGCGTTCTACGGTCTTCCTTTTATTGCCATCATAGCGTCTTATTCAGTGATAATGGCAACCCTTCGTCGGCAAAAGCCACTTCTCGACAGAAACATTGCAAAAGTAGTTAAAGAAAGTCGTGACAAAGCCAGTAGAAAGGTTTTCTACATGTTGTTGACCATCACAGCTGCTTTTGTTTTCTGTTGGCTGACGTATTTTATAGCTCAAATTGTGTATGATCCAGTGCCTTGCAGCTTAAGGTTTTGGCGCCTTTTTCTTGCTCACAGTAACAGCGCACTTAACCCATGTTTGTACGCAGCTTTTAACGAGAAATTTCGACAAGGGTATAAGCGTTTGATGAGAGCGTTTTGTTGTAGATAAACAATTTAAAATACTTGACACCACCTAGTATTTTACTCAGTCTAATTCTTTGTGTTTCGATAAGCCAAAAATTGTATATTTTAGCTTAGCAAACATAATTTAAGCGTACTACCGTTGAACTAAGTGAAAATAACGAATGAAGCAACAAAGTAAGGATTCTTGTTGCAAAGTTTTCATAAAATATAGTCCTAATTCTAATTTAATAGAATTAAAAAGGATTTTTTTTTGGCCTAGGCAAAAAGCATATCACAATGATAAACACGCGTATATGAAACGGACTTTGCTTAAAGAACAGGATGTGGCTTAATTAATGATAACAGATCAGCAATGCCCGTGCTCTAGTAGCCCTGTATATAAATGGAACGTAAATGGAACGTCAAATACAGGATTTCCTACAATGCTGATTTGATTTCGCCTCACTGTTCGTTTCGATCCCACAAGCTGTACACCCTTTTTGTTTCATAAATTACGAATATATATCGTATCGTATCAGTTATCGTATCATTGTGCAACTAATAAAACTATTGCCCTTCCCACCCGACAAAAGCCTCCCTCCCTCTCCCCCTCACGGCTACCCACACACACACCTACAACACAATATCAGCAGTTCAAATATCGATGAGTTTTTATTTTCAAAAACGCGTGAAATGACATTATCACTCTCAGTACGAGTGTAATCTAGAAATAACACGTGCCACTTCTCCTTTCTTTGAATTAATGCTTTCGAACGTGTAGGTGAATGTGACGGGGAAAACGTTTTTCTTCTTCTTCTTTTCTTTTCTTTTCTTTTCTTTTCCTTTCTTTTCTTTTTTTTTAACAGCTGAAAATGCGATCATATAAGTAATTTCTAATTACTACCAGAGTCCTTTACAAAAAAACTACTGATTGTAGTAGTATTTTGATGAGTTTGCTCTTCGATCTTTATTCTTCTTCAAGGCTATTTTAGCTGTACGACTTGACCATGTTCATTTCGAAATACTCCGCAAAAGGCATCACATTAATGGTAAATTATTTAATTTAAATAGGCTCTGAATGTAAGTAAAACATAGCACAAATCTTTTACATGGATCAAAATAGAAACAATTTTTTTTTTTAGTCAATAAGATATAACTAAAGCGTATTCAGATAAAGGTGTATCTTTAATAAGATTTGACGAGTTACGGAGATTCAAATGCTTTCAACTCTTCCAAATGCTTGAAGGTTTTGGTTTATTCGATTCCTCCTGTGTATAGTTTATTGTCTTATTAGCAAAAACGAGCGATAACAACTAAAGGAGCCTATGCGAGTGTTGTAAAATAATAAAAGAAAGGAACACAAACATTAAGCGTTCGATCGGCATCAAAATGAAAACATATGAATGTTTACCATTCAGATAAGATTTAAGTGCAATTCAAAATAGCCGCTCCTTTAATTAGTTTTGACAACGTCGGAGAATTATAAGCAAATTGGTAGAATATATTTGGGAGCTCCAGAATGTTTCGACAATCCCCTTGTTTAAATCTGTCTTAAATGTCTTAAGCTAATTTTCAAAAAAAAAAAATAAATAAATAAATAAAAAATACGCAAGACCACACCGTTTCACTACGTATCTTGTGAATTGACAATGAATAATTATAACAAATTATACGCAACACCCCGTGAGATTTCGCTATCTTGCAGGGATGGTATTAAACAACAGACATTTGCGATTTTCTCACGATAGAGCTCCGGTACTAACGGAAATATCCAGAACGACAAAGTCAAATATTTGCTATATTCAAGGATGCTCGTTCTTCAATGACGGAGCGATTTTTGTGATCGCTTCTGTCTTACGCAGTTTTAGAACTATAGAAAAAAAAAAGAAATATCATCTAATTCCTATTTAAGGATCATACCTTTTCTAATCTTTAAATAAAGGAAGAAAACAAGATGAATGAAACAAAGCGTATGAAAGCGAGTTACTATATGTTTTAATAATTTGCGGCATGAACGAAAAAAAAATATTTGGAAGTGAAATAAAAATTTTAATTCTACAGTCAATCTGGAGAGGAGACCAAAACGTACCGGCATTGATTTCAAACATTCGCAACACTGTGTAACATAAAAACAAAACTCCCCATACTCTGTGACTTCTCCTAGAATTCTGATCTGGCAACAATTCTGTATGATACGCCTTTTTTCAAGAAATGTGATGTTTTCATGACAGCCATATTTTAAGTTTCCATATTGTTTGAATTTTCAAAGGTTAGTTGATAGATCATTTTGGTGTTTCTTTATTCGTTTAAATTAGTTTTCACTCAACTTTGTGACGCCTTTTGATGTTGCATTGTGCTGCATGATCTCATTTCAATTCAATGTGATTTACAGTTACCATGGTTCAGGAGCACTTTTTTCGCGCCTTTTGCGGACAGAAAGAGAAAGGTGATCTATTCCACAATTGTTGAGTTGCTTTTTCTTGGGTAACGAGTGGTGGCCGGTCAACGAGCAAAAATAATTATGACGCACTTACGGACGGACCATTAGGAAAGTTATGGGGAGGGGGGGGGGGGTACACAAAAAGTCATGCAAGGGAAAATTGAGAAAAAGAATTCATCCATGCACAGCGAGTAGCCCAGAAAAAAAACTTCTTGCATACGGAAAAAAATTCCTGCAAGGGAAATGTTAACGAAAAAATTCGTGCAGCTCCGAAAACTCTCCACCCTCCCCTCCCCCCCTCCTAATACGTTTTGTAATGGTCCATGCCTTAAATCCCCGTCACTGACTATGTCATTTGCTTTCACAGTTACATATTAAATGACCACCCAATTTTTTTTTTAATATGGCTGTGCTCATGCAAGGAAGGTATTAAAATGTCTGTTTGGCTACGGATGACCAAGATAGGAAAGGTTCTAACCTTTTTATTTTTTTGTTTCTCGAAATATATGGTATGCTATCTCTGATATTAAAACTTAAGAGACGCTAATCTCTTCTTGGTTTTAATATATTTCGGACTTTATGAACGGGTTTATCATTTATGAGTTAACAAGTAAACAGTCACATGAAGGGAAGCTCAAGGTTGAAGGCAATGGATGAACGCACAAGCCATGTGACCGAATGAAAGGCCACAAAACGAACGGATGAAAGCAGTGAATGAAGAACGAACAAGATAACGCATGAACGAACGAACAAACCCGACAATCGAACGAGCGAAATGCCAGCTAAACAAACGGAAAATGGACTAATAGCACGAGCAAACGCCCGCAAACCCGGCAACTCAACAAATGGCTGAATATACCTATCTCTTTTTAAAATAGAAAAAAGCAGTGCCAGTTTGGTTCACAATATAGAAAAGTATTTTTGAGGGGCTTAAAATAAAAATAGTAGAGATTGATTTGATAATGCCATTGAGAAAAAAAACCGATTGTTTATAAAAGCAAAATAGATTTAAGAAGAAATTTTTCAACATGCAAAATTTACGAGTATTGTTTCTCAGAGTATTTTCCATTTTTCCCTCACTAAACTTAAGAGTATTTCTATATACAAATTGTTTCTTTTAACCGACTTTTAATAATCTCGTTTAAACAATTGAACTAATGAAATGAAGGAGTTCATTTCCCTCGTAAGTACTATTTCTCTCGCCGTATTTTCGCACGCGCGCTTATTCTATGACGTCTTGCATCTGCTGTTTGGTTTTTAAGTCGCGCATACAAGCGAATGGCGCAAGCCGTTATATCATTACGACCGGAGGAGGTTGTTTCTCGCTTGGCTGTGATTTCTCGCGATGTGGAACTGTCTTCTAACAATGATTTTGAAAGCACTCTATTTCAACTTACCTTTGCAGCCTTTTTTTACCCGTAAATAATGTTTAATAATAATAATAATAATAATAATAATAATAATGTTTAATACTTCTATAGCGCTTTTCACATTCACATATGATCAAAAGCGCTTTACAAACTTCAAAAATCCTCTCTAATAATAAATTACATGATTTAAACAAATTATCTAAAACTAAATGACTAACTAAACTATTTACATCATATTGCATAGGACAGTTAAAGAAAATTGGAATATGCCATTCTGAATAAATGCGTTTTTAGCATTGTCTTGAAAGTAATTATATTAGTCTGGTCTCTTATCCCTTTTGGCAGTGCATTCCAGGTTTTGGGGGCAGATGCCCTGAACGATCTATCACCTAATGTGACTTTGTACCGACAAGTTGGATCTTCAAGGATCAGTCCATTGGACGCTGACCGTAGAGAAAATCTATTGTTTCCCTTGATAGATAGTAGGTTACTTAAATACTGCGGTGTTTTAAAATGAATTGCCTTGAAAGTTAACAACCCTATTTTATACTGAATCCTATATTCAACTGGGAGCCAATGCAGCTTGAACAAAACCGATGCAATTTTCCCTTTCGTAAACGGTCGTTGCCATTTTTAAGACACTTAGAAAATTTTTGAACTAGTATTGAGAGTTTTTCTACTAAAAAGAAAGACATTCACAACCCAGACCTGAACCCCAGTCCTTTCGTATGCTAATCTCTCTCCCTTACCACTACACTACCACGCCAATCCGCCACATCTCCGAAAAATTAAAGTATATATTATAATTGACTGTCTTTCATAACTGATACATCTATAATAGGTGACCCTAGCCCTTTCCAGAACTTTTAACGTAAATTCAACTTGGGCTTAAACTTTGTTCTTTCTAAGACTATTTAAAAATGTATTTGTTACCTTATTGTCACTTAATCCAGAGCATGTATTACATCTACCATGTCAAGAGGCTTGGTTACCAATGATGGCATCGACCCGTCAAAAATGGCAAGGACCGTTTACGAAAGGGAAATAGGCACCGGCGATATGTGATCGAATTTAGGCGTGAAAGTAATTAAGCGCGCTGCAGTATTCTGGAGACGTTGTAGCTTGGACAGATGTACAGCAGGCACATTATATAGTAAACCGTTACAGTAGTCAATTCGTGCCATAATTACTGCTTGCACAAGAAGCTTAGCGCTATCCTGCGTAAGGTACTTGCGAATTTGTCTGATATTGTGCAGATGGTAGTACACAGACTGGCAGATCTTATCGATATGAGTTGACATACTTAAGTTACGGTCAAACCAGGCTCCTAAATTACGTACAGCGGCAGTCTCCACCGTAAACCTCTGTGTTAACCGAATCTTAAGCTGCAATTGACCAGTGACGACGCTGTCCTTTGAACTGCGCAAAATATTGGAGCAGAAAACTCAAACAACCTCCAGCAAGGTACAGCAAACATTTAATTTGTAGTTAACTGTGTAGAGTGATAACTGCCAGCTCAGGCACGTAGGGCCAGCTGTGGTACCACAGTTTGAAACGTGTGGTCAGAGAGTTTACCCTAAAGCGGAAAATTTAGAATTTCTCCCCGTTGTTTACGTATAATTTTTCCTTCGATCCGCACGTTTCACAATTTCAGTTGCGTTTTATAACTCTCTACCAGGTCTGTTCACTATGCCCCTGACGAGAATGACAGACCTTCTGAGCAGACTAAACAGTTTTCTCGTTATCATTCTATGCGGTATCTAACTTAAGTTTTGGTGAGCTCACTAAAATAGTTGTACAAAGTTAATACACATTTAATCTTTCATTTTCCGTTTTTTTTTCTCAATGGCATTATCAAATCAATTTCTACTAATTTTATTTAAAGCCGTTCAAAAATATTTTTCTATATTGTGAACCAAACTGGCACTGCTTCTGTTTAAATTGAAAAGAGATAGGTGTATTCAGCCATTTGTTGAATTGCCGGGTTTACAGGCGTTTGTTCGTGCTATTAGTCCATTTTCCGTTTGTTTAGCTGGCATTTCGCTCGTTCGATTGTTGGGTTTGTTCGTTCGTTCATACGTTATCTTGTTTGTTCTTTCATTCACTGCTTTCATCCGTTCGTTTTGTGGCCTTTCATTCGGTCACATGGCTTGTGCGTTCATCCATTGCCTTCAACCTTGAGCTTCCCTTCATGTGACTGTTTACTTATTAACTGACTCATAAATGATAAACCCGATCATAAAGTCCGAAATATATTAAAACCAAGAAGAGATTAGCATCTCTTAGGTTTTAATATCAGAGATAGCACACCACATATTTCAAGAAACAAAAAAACCTGATCATAAAGTCCGAAATATATTAAAACCAAGAAGAGATTAGTATCTCTTGGGTTTTAACATCAGAGATAGCATACCACATATTAAAAAAAAAAAACAAAAAAGCGAAAAGCCTGGCTGACTTTTACAAGTCCTTTTCTTGAGTTTTAGATAAAATTAGTTTAAAAAAGTATTATGGCTTGTTCTTTCTTTCGAGTATTCATTTGTTACTTTCCCTTGGTGGTCATCGAGACGGAATTCAACTGAGATCAAGGTACTTACTAGATATTTCAGTTAAAGCCAAAGCTTCCGTGACCATACCGAAATATATTAGTCGTTATAAATCGATGTGAATTGAGAAATTATTCCCTTCGCGTTTTCGCTTTTAATTGAGTGAGGCTGATTTTGAAAATTCAGAAAAACCCAAACCACCTTGCAATCTTAACTTACGTGCAGGCTTACCCCTATTCACGTGGGGCTTTTTTTGGTCTTCTGGGACCGGGATGTGGGGCAGATCCGCCTCCTCTCCTTAACTCCGAAAATATCAAAGTTATGAAAACGTAACTTAGAGGGCAGATAATACGTCCAGGAATGTTCCCTTTGAGGTCACACCGTGCGCTGATAGCGTCATACGACGTACAATTACGTCATGTTCTTAAAAGGCGGTCATCTTAGATCCACCACCTTGGATTTCTCGATTTTTTTCCAAAATCTCCGAAAAGCACCCAAATATACCAAAAGAAGTCAAATTCAACAAATTTCGCTATAGCGATCTAAACAATTAAGTTACGACGAGAACGGTAGTCGGTAGCTGTTTGATTTAAAACAAATCTGCCCTGGTAACGTCAAATTAGCTAGCTGAACAAGAACTTGCTACGTGAAATTTATGCCCAGCTAAATTTTAGATGAAGACACCGAATTTGTTGGCTTCAGCTTGCGAGCACAGAACGCGCAGGAACACCTCAGACCCCCAGGAGAAGCAAAAAGAGAAGATAAGTTGGAAATGATTTATCTAAAAAATATTGGGATTCGTTTTCGGTGGAAAGAAGAAGCAACACATTGAGCCACAGTTAAATTTACAAATAGTTACCGTTATAAAATTATATGAAGATCATCGCAGTGAAGCTGTTTCAACTTAAACAGTTGAAAAGAAGAAACCTGAAAAAAAATTCAGGCTTGAACGGGAATCGAACCCACGACCTCTGTGATACCAGTGCCGTTATAATTAATTACAGTTACCGTTATAATTAATTAACAAATTATAGCATTACAGGTGATTGTTTTAATGTACAATTAGGACACTAGTCCTGTATTGAACCAAGGCCTTTCTTCCCAAAACTGGTGTCAAAAATCTTAAGTCCTGATAAAATACTTAAACGCTACTGACAAGTGATGGCTTGCAGTGCTGTTTATCGTGTTGCAAAAGGTGGTTCTAACTGACCTTTAAGTGAATGCACTTCAGTAGTACATTTCCTTGGTTATGTCTGTTTTATACTATTTTACAATTTTTTTTTCGCTTCGAACCTGTGCAAATACAATTAACAAAAGTAATGGCGTAAATTGTAAGTCAAAAGCGCTACATCGTGGTAAAGAGAGAAAAAAACGGTGATTATTATGGCTCACTTGTGGATGACGTAAGCAAGTACAAGTTCGTTCTTCGTTTATTATCTCATATTTAACACTGTTATTTCAATAAAGTAGTTATTTAGCCCCAATAGTGGGACTTTTGGTTCTCGTCGATACTTTTTGAGGAGGATCTTAACTGACGAAGTGTCTTTAACGAGTTGTGTTCCCGTTTGTTATAGAATGACCAATCTCTTGTAAAATCTCCTCCATAATGATGGTGTTGTCGGTATTCTCAGCTGAATTGCTTTTAGTCAAAGGTGTGCTTTTTGAGGCCTCTTTCTTAGCGGTGTTGTACCAGCGCTTCTTCAGGTGAATGGTTACCAGCAAGATAATCACCGCGGAAACAAACAGAATTCCCGCCAAAGCCAAAACCAAGATCATCGGGAGAGTGAAAAATTGTTCTTTCCGATCTGTTAAAGAAAGCAGTGTGATACGTTTGTTCTACTGTAGCTTCGTAATCCCTAGGTCACTCTTCACAGCGGTCAAACGCCACTTACAAATTTTCAGAGCCCTGACATTTGGATCCGCTTAAACATTTACGAACTAAGTAAAGTTCATTTGAAAATGATCCCAAAAATGCTTTGGCCGATAAACCTTGTGGATGACGGTTACTTCATTTTGAACACGCACTCAAGTTTTTACGTTTTAAAAAAAAACTTTTTCAGAAACAGCGTTCAGGTTTTGACGTTAAGGTCAACGTTTACACGTTTGTATATTTTTCTTTGGAATGTTATGGCCGGAACTGCACACGCGTCGTTCGTTTGTCCGCTGTGAAAGTTCACCGCCCAACTGTATTCAGTCAACGAAAAGTTTACGGGTGAATCTCATTGAGGAGTTTGATTATGTCGAATTTTTTTTTTCATACATATGTATTTCATATATTTTGAATATTTCACTTAAAGAACAAAACATGGCTACACGCAGTCGTTTTGAATACAAAACCCATCATTCACATGACTTTACTGCAGGCAAATTCTGATCATAGAGGAAACACAATTGCAGGGGCATTTAAGCGCAAATAGCAAACCAACTCAGTATAGGAGTTTGGAAGAATTCGAAAACAATTAGTTGGCAAAAAGTTTCAAACTCGTTAGTTATTGTTATTTTAGGTTAGCTTCCTTGTATGAATGATCTTGATAGCCAAAACAGTTGTTTAATTTTTATGACACTTTATAAGAAGGCATGCTCCTGAAGTTAGAGTATCGTCGGCAACAATGTCATCTAATGAAGTTTTCTTCTATTGTTGCCACTTGTGAAAGGAAACCATAAAAGTGAGAAGGGCGGCTACAAACACCGATACACTTATTGCCATGGCAACGATCGGCAGTTGGGTGATAAATTGTTTTGCCCAGTCGTTCTTTTCTGAGAAGAGACCACAGAACAAAGAACACAGAAGTCACGCTTATATTTGTATTTATTTATTTATTTATTTATTCATTTATTCGTGTGTATAACCTTCTCAGAATAACTTTATTTTGATGCTCTTTAAATTGTGAATAGCAACTTGATTTGTTTTTGAGACCGAAAACAATATACTACCCGGTCTAAATGGGTTGGCAATTCATTGCACTGAATTAAATTCTCAACTTAAGGTTACTCCGGACCTTCGCAGGCGTCCTCTCGTGCCCTCGGGGAAAAAAATCGTATGTACGCCATTTTGAAGGAAAACACGGCAAACTATATATCGTTGGAAAGGCTAATAAATGTAGAATTCGGGAAAAAAATATGAATTGCCGGGTTTTTTTAAATTCCGTTTTGTAAATGGCGCGCATACGATTTTTTTTTTCCTGGAGGACACCTCCGAAGGCCCGGAGTCCCCGGTTTGAGTGTTCTGGTCTGTTTTATTACAGTTTGAAGCCAACAAGAGTGTAGCTGTCACTTCGACAAATAATATGACAGCCTTTCCTAAATTAGCGAGCTCACTTTCTAATCAGATTGGTCCTATACACGTTGCAAGGGGTTGTTTGAAGGTTTCAGTTTTGACCATACGAACATTCCTATTAAACCGCTAGTTGAACTTACCTTTGGTTTTTGGAGCTGTGCTGGTTTCAACTAGTACTGAGGATAGGGCAGTCTGAGAATTCCCCACATGCAACACAAATTTGTACAACGTTGATGGTTGCAGCTCCGATACAGTCACGTGATTGTCCTTCAAACCTTCTCTCCCCGGCCAATAACGAACGTTATTACCACAGTTTTCAGTACAGAGGTGCTGAACGCTATCACCGCCATGTTGACATTTGAAGCACATAATTTCGTAGCGATCATAATTGAAAAATTCATGGGGATGGTCCACCGTACGCCACGTTAGAACAGTCGTGGTGTCGTCAACGTAAGTTTTGTGTATCACCATTTTAGCTGCAGACAAAAAGAAAGGTAGGCTGTGTACGATCTTCCTTCTGAGTGTATTTGATAATTTCGAAAAGTGTCTGTTGTTGGGGATAGTGAGTGACGTTTAGACAGCCTGCTCTCACGTCACCAACACAGTCGTAGCTAATTAAGTGAATTGAGTATATAGGAAAGCTAAAACACCGCCGCAAAACTGCAACACTTCGTAGGCGAAAAACTGTATCGATTAAGTAAGTCAAAGCACAAACTTGAGCATCCTTGAGGTGATGACAAAAAAAAAAAAAGAAAACGAACAATACTACACCAAAAAATTGCCCAAGATTCAGCATACAGCTGAAAAGTGGGTATTAAATTATACAAGGTTGAAAGCGCGATTAAGATAATTCACCATAAGTGCAAACTTTAAAATCAGAATTCAGCTTCTGAATGGCAATTACCTTGAATGTTTTTTACCCCTTTGTTGTATGTTGTAATAATTATCCATCTGACACTTTCAATGAAGACTGCCAAGAACTTTGGTTATCAACGTTTAATGTTGTAGGAGGGAAATGGTTCACCAGTTAAGCCTAAAAGTTTACCATAACAGTCAAATATTTTCTTATCCGGACACCTTCCTGTTACGAAAAGTTCACAAGGTAGGGGGTTATTAAAAACTTATTCAAACTCTGATCAATGCACAGCTCTGTGTTTAATACCATGTAATTGCTATTCTAGTAATGGAAAGAAGTATGTCTCAGTTACCTGAAATTCTCGTTCCGAACTCAATCTCAGCATTCCCAGTCACATTTGGTCCGTACAAGTAACTCACGCCATTTTCAGCGGCAATCCTCAGTATATAAGATGTATTTGGCTGCAGTCCCGTCAAGGTCACGTGGGTAAATGGATTGTTCTCTCTCATTGGCCAGTACTGTAGTCTTCCTTCACAGGGTCGTCTGTTGTTACAGCTTTCGGTTGAGTCGCACTGAAAACAAGTGATGTCATAGACAACATCCTGTCTGCCTCCGCTGTCTGAAGGTGGCAGCCATGCGACAACTATTACAGACTGGTCTTGAAATATTATTGATAAATTCCTTGGCGCAGTTGGTGGCGCTAGAGAAAAGATCAAATAAAAATGATAATTCATGCATATTAAGTGTTTTTTTTTACCGATATACGAACATTTTTCAACAAAATACGAAGAGTATGGGATGAGAGAGTGTGCATGTCATTAATACGTACAGATTTACTACCTTAAGATTTCTTAAAAATCTAGTGGTAGTTTTTTCCGTCTTAACTTTTTGCACTGGTATTGATGTTGATTTTTTTTATTATTTCATATTTTACTCATGTTGAAACAAAGGCCTGAATTTTCCAATGTTTCAAAATAAACTTGAAACTTGCACCATGTTATAAAGGTCCCATTCTTGTCCGATCCCAGAACAATTGGAATGAATGTGTTTAGTCCATTATTCAAACCACTTGAGGGGTCTAATATTATCAGGTGAAGCACTCCCATGCATAAGCTCTATGAATACGTGCAGCAGTGAAGGGTATGGTGTTCAGGCAGTTTGCCCTGATATGAGGGTTATAGAAAACAAATAGATTGGGCCTAGAATAGGGTATCATTTTTTGTGGCACCACTCAGTGGTATAAACAAATTGACACTCGCCGAGTCTGGGGTAGGGTAGGAATGATTGGTGACAAAATGCAGCAAAACATGGTCTGGTATAGGGTAAGGGTTTCAGGGTCCCATCAGCATAATCAAAAGAGGATGAAGTAAGAGAGTCAACCCCCGTGCCACATGATAATTGTTTCAAATTAATTATTAATTTGCACCAATGCTGCAAAGGTTATTTTTATCTGTTGCTCCCATGTCTACTGGCTAATGAGGTTTCCGCCTTAAAATAACCGTGCAGTATGACACAGAGCCTGAAGAATAGATTTCAAATAATTTTCATCGGAAGAGGCCTATGTATGGGGGATTCGCTCTCTCCCTTCATCCTCTCTTTGCATAATCCACTCAAATACTCACAGAGCACCCCCCCCCCCCATCCCCCTCGCTGTTATGTATATCAGAATGAAGAAAAACAGATTTAGGTGGATTACTACTTTAGAAACCTGATCCCCTTTTCACAAAGCAAGGATGGATGGAATTTAATAGGTCCACATGTATAAGAACTTTAATATTAATTAAAAACAAAAGAAACCATTTGTTCGTGGACGTTGACAGAACTCGATAAGAGCTTAACTCTGGTAATATTGATACCTGTGCATTTTCCATGCTTGTTGTCTTTTTGTGCTCGGTAATATCCTGAGTTACAAGTGCACTGCAGTCTTGTGTTGTTTGAATTTGTGTTTTCAGGACAAACACCACATACTGAGTTGCTGAGACTTGGTTTGTATGTTCCCGCAGGGCATGCTGTGGAAAGGAAGAAGAAAAAGTAGAATTAAACAAGACACCCCTTGAATTAACAAGATCCTCTTTGCCAAAAGAACGTTTTCTTTTTGCTATTAAAAACGTGCTATCATTTGGAACAGAAGCCACACAAATATTTAGTTTCATTTGACGATTTAACCAATCAAGTTTACCGACCTTGACAGCCCTGTGAAGTGGCTTGATATCCAGGTTTGCAGAGACACGTCATATCGTATCTGGGCCTGCTCCAACTGCCATTACTGAGACACTCCATGTACAATGAGGAAGCATTGTGCAGACTCTCCGAGTTTACCCCACATTGGCCATATACCCTCCGCGCACCCCCGGTCGGTGGGGAAGACGTTCGATCGTAACTTACACCTCCGAATGTCTGAGCGGGGCAGTAGTTGTAAGAGACACGAACTTTCCCCAGGGCAATGCAACCCCCGTTGTCTTGGAAACCAGGTAAAGTCCCTTACGCTGGACACTGAATTGCACCGTTGCGTTATTATAGATCCTGGCTTGACCCGGAGACCACACATGTTGTGCTTTGATCTGTCCAGCTAACGTGAATTGTCCAGCGAGGATCGTCGCCTTTTGAACTCCAGACGCTAGCATGTTATCCGTCGGGTAGTAATGTAAATTAAAGGATTGTTTGCAGAATGGAAGCGACTGGAAATCGCATTGTCTTGCGGTGAAGTCCACATTAACAGTCACTGATATAGCACCTTGTAGGTCAATAAAATTAGATATCAACCAGCTGTTTGTATTTTTTGTTGCTGTTTCTGGGAGGTCGCACACCAGATATTCCCCCGTCTGGGAACTACGGCTCCACTGAAACAAACAGAAACTGGAGAATGCATCTGCTAATAATTAACTTGCGAAAAATTTGACCAGTGGTACTGCACCTTTCAAGAATACACGAACCCTGAACTACAAAACCTGACTGAGGATTACGTTTTACAGCCGTCGATCCTGAAGGTCTCTTTTCATTACTTGTTCGCATGGTACTAAATCTGCTGTGCTGGATAGCAAATGGCGTAGTGGGACATCAAAAACAATGGAATTAATATCTGGATGGCTGTCATCTCATTACGTTTTATGTTCCACTGAGTCACTTGACATCCAGCTATCGAGTATGAGAGATTTTGTTGCATGCGAACAAGTCTTGCAAAGGGGGCATTACGTTGACAACCAACACACCATAGAAAACAGAGTAGAACAAATCCACCAATCATAGCGCACGAATGTGGCCTTTTAAACCCGTTTTGGGAGTGAAATAGGCAGTCGTTGGTTTAGGTTTGAACTACGGAGTTTGCATTTCATTAAAAAAAAAAGGGTGATGCGGTGATAGGAGTGATATTCATTCATTCATTCATTCATTCATTCATTCATTCATTCATTCATTCATTCATTCATTCATTCATTCATTCATTCATTCATTCATTCATTTTTTTGGATGACGATTTAAGCATGCACAAACGCACTACGCGGACCACAAACGAGAACAGAGCTGGATAAAGGACCAATAAGATGGATCTAGGTACCACCCCAGCATCTGCCCGAACTACGTATACCTGCCTTTACAGCTGAACGTTGTTTTTAATTGATCCGTCGTCGTTTTCTAAATTCTAGTCAGAGATATTAACAAAAAAAAAGTCAACAATGTCGTCTTAATAAGACATGACTTACCCCGCTGCCAGTTGCGAGCTCATAAGTGGTGAGCCAGTCCCATGATTGGTGGTATCGTGAATGATCGTCCAAAAGGACTAAAACAAAGAAAACAATAAATCAAAGCATAAGCTTTATTTGATTGGTAGTCCTCATGCAAGCGTCACCAGCTCAAAACTGACCCCCAATACTCGTTTGTACAAAATTCTTTACAAACGTTTGACAGCTTGACATGTTTTTGTGAGTAGTCTGTCAAATTTTGCTTGTTTGGGAGGTTTACACTTTGAAATCGTGGATGGGTCCCTCGATTTTAAAGAGAACTTCTGGCCATTAGTAAGAGTATAGATTACGGTAAATTCACAACACCTCCACTACCCCCATAGTTTGTTGTTTAGACTATGTTTGGGGTGTAACGCATCCATGTCTCCCACACTATGTTTGGGGTGTAACGCATCCATGTTGTTCACACTGTAGCTGCTCTTCGGACAAATCTTCCATCCCTCAACCCTTCCGATTTTAACATTTAATATATAGGCATTATGTCGAGAGAGGGTGAATGTATCGTTGAAATCCCTGCTTCAATTCAGATTCAAATCTTTTGCCAGAGTAAAACAAATGTTTTAAGTAAGGAAAGGAAAAAATTTCTTGCAAACCAATGAAGCTCGTTAAAACCCCTCTTTCGAGCTGTTTTCACCTGGTTTCACAGCTCGGTGGAGGGGTAACTGATACCCAGTCTGTTGTTTAGATGGCCTCGGTCGCCGCCGTCGGATCCATTCAGTGGTGGCTGCATCGACTTCGGCCTCCTTTCAACAATCTTCAGTGAATCTTGGTATATTATTAATATTCTATAGTGAAGGTGACCCGTAGTAGAGCACTGTCGTTTGAGATATTGCGTTACTTACCTGTATCTGAGGAGGCTGGTTGAACCACGAACACAGCCTGGATCCACAAACATAGAAAACATGCTTCTTTCCAGCGCAACATGTAGTGTTCTCGCTTTATCGTTTCTGACATCAGTATGCGTTTGAACCAAACCACTTGCTTAGTATTCTTGAGGACTGGCAAAAATAGTAACACTGAATAAAGTGAAATACTTGGTCCAGAAAACTACGGCCGCTAAATACAACTGAATCTTAAGGTTAACGAGTTTCGAGAACTTTTTATTGATCTCCGATGAAAATGCCGATGGTGTAAATCAATTACCACTTGGTTGGCTACTTTTCTTGTATAAACAGAAATCAAAAGGCGATGTAGTTACAAGGTCGCGTATATGTTTTCCTTTTTTGCCCTGATTGCGAAAACCCATTTATGCTCCGTTTTATATTACCGGTAATGGAACCCCCTTTAAGAAACGAAAATCCTTCGAGATACTCGTTTATTTAAGTAAGTTGTCGTATTTTACCGATGAAAATATTCAATAAAAAGGTAAAGGATTAGTTTTGTGTAGGGAAGGAAGAATGTGGACTGCGTACCGACACCAGTTTGTTAATCAACCAGCGAAAGCTCCACGCGGTAAGCACAATTTTCTAGGTTACATTTGGGTCAGTTGCTGTTGGTCGTAAAAGTGTTTTTGCCTGAGTAGATTCATCGCAAATTGGCCCTGTATGTTTAACGCTGTTTATACAAGAACGTAGTACAAGTAATAGGTCACGTTTACCACACGAACAAGATAAACATTGAAAAAATGCTATTAAAAGTCACGCAGAATGCCCATGCACACGTCATTCTGGTTGACCGAGGGTTAAGAAGAATTAGCGCTGCTCACGAACTTTTGTTTGGACATAAACTTCGATACTTAAAATAACTTTATGCCACATTATCTGCATTATAAACAACGTCACGAGAAAGCAATGCTCAATAGCTTTCGTTTGAATTATCACACCCCAGGTTATATTTAACTTGAGCCCATTTCACCTTATTCGAGATTTGACTCTTTTTCGTGTTTCCCTCGAGGTTTTAGAGAAGAGAACGACTGTTTTGCAAACTATCAGAGTAGTCGACTTTAATTTCCTCATAGCCACTGATGAAGGTAAAGTTGTGTCCGTAGGAAGTTACTTTTCTTGATTATATCGGTTAAACTTACCACGTACTTACGAGAAGTTGAGCTTGAGATGGTAGATTACTGAGACCCGCAACTAGAAATACTAGAAATATTGAAATTTGAAAATCATATCAAAGCACAGAATGTGAAGCTGGTTTGACCCTAACACGGGTGTACAACTGAAATAACTAGTTTTGTCATGCTCATGAACACTGCATACCTATTACGTTTTTTGACAGAAATTCACCTCTTACGATCTCAGCCGATAAGAGCCCGAAACTTGCATTCAGTGGGCTGTCGACTTTTCTTTCAATGTAATCAGTCCACAGTGTCGGATATCGAAAGACAGGCCGGTCGCTCAAGAATAAGGCAAGTACTTGTTAGGGTCATTCAAGATGTCAACGCAGAATGTATTCGATTTGCTTTTTATGTAGTGTAAACAAACCTCTTTGTCATAATATGACACAAGCGTTTGTTTGCAGACGGATTACGCACATTGAAAATTCTTCGCTTTCCAAGTAACTGAATACTGACTTAGTGCTTTGAACTTTGTGAAGGGCAATTGAAACATCTTACAGGATCCACCACATTTTGAATTCTTCAGCCCCCCTTACCCCCCCCCCCCCCTCCCCCTTCCTGCCTCTATTATTTTTGTCCTGTCCCGTCCCTATCATACAACCAGTTCTGTATCCACACCTTGCAACCCACCTTCTTCTTAAGGGTGCTCTCTGAAATTTTAAAGGAGTTATACAACATAATTATTAACAATTATAATTAACATAGTTAATTAATAGCATAATTATTGGAATTTAAGGAAACATACAAAAAAAAATTCGCATTGTCTACTAGTACTTCACAAGTCTTATAAAACAATGCTATAAATGTCTTTGGCAACGATTGGCCAGAATGGAAACGGATTGCAACTTCAAAAATTGAGCCACTTAACTTTTTCCCAGTTCTTCCCCTAACGTCTTGGGAAAACCGGAAAACATAGCGATTACGATTTGCTGCCCCTTTAAGAAAATCAATTGCTGCCTTTACCTTGATGTTCTAGGAGTATTTCATGTACGAGATAGCGTTATTATTTTTTTCTAATTTTAGTATAATAAAAAGGTAAACGTACAAACCAAACCAAAATGAACGATTTTTTTTTTCTGCAACCTAAACTTCTTTTGCTTCGAAAATGACGAAACTCTACTGCCTCTTTCAAACCAATAGGAAAAGGAAAGAAAGGAAAGAAATCATCAAGGACGGGTCAGGGGGGAAACTCAGTGTCCCAGCCGAGATGACATGAACTATCTAGTTATACCGATTCATCGCTCTTCAAATTAAACATCTCTTTATTGAAAGGGTTTCTGGAACAACTGATTTTGATGAGTCTGAGTAATCGAAGGCCAATAGCAGAAAGTCTCCATTGGAAGAAAAGCCAATTAATACATATTTCTCCCGGACCATAAAACACAGCATCCACCGGGATCGAAGAAAGATTAGAATCAGGCTAATATCTTTTAGGGAGCTGGGGGGCAGGTGAATATTTTCTCTCTCTTTTTAATTTAAGAATAGAAATCAGAAATTTAAGGGGTAAATGGAATCAGCAATAAAAAATCCACCTAGCCAAGATCGCGTATGTCCCTTGCTGCATTTAGAAACCCCAACCCTGAGAATGTCACACGTTCGTTTTTACCTATCAAAATTAGACTTATTACATTGATCCCGATTTTACAGGTTAAAGAACTACAACGACGACGTGATTCGTCAAATCTTGAAGAATAAAACTAGCCATTTAGTGTTCTAACTAGTTTGTTATCGGTACGGTCAATGTTCATCATCCTTGCCGCTTTGTGTTGGATTATCACTTCTCCCACTGCTTATGTGTCTACCCTTTACCTTACAAGATCATGTAGATTTCAAGATTGACATTGAAAATAACAATTATACAAAGATGCATTCTGTGGCATAAGGTGATGTTACACAAGACTTATTGGCACACAATTTGCACGTTGCGAGACAGCCAAGTTGCATTATGGGCGTAACATGGCTCGGACAACGTTTATTGCAACTTGTCTCGTTCTCGACGGTGCGGAACAGCGCAAAAGGACTGGAACGAGGACTCGCTCCACGAAACGTTGCAACACAAGTTGCAGGAAACACTACACAGCGATTAAAAAAAAATTCATTTTAGTGTTCCGAGAATCGTTGCGAAAAGTAGAGCGAATTCTACTTTGCGCAAGGATAAAGATAAAGATAAAGATAAAGATAATTTATTTTGCGTCAGGAACACAGGGAGTGGTTGCCCAATCTCCCGAGCCAGGGGCTCATGATACAAGTGTTTGACAAAAAAAAAATCTATGAAAAAAGCTAGCTAAAAAACCAAGAACAAATTTATACAGCTAGTTAGTTAATTGCAACAACTAAAAGGTGCAAGAAATGTTCGCAGGATATGTTCACTAGATTTTTTAACGTGCAGCGTGTATCGCATCTAATTAAGGCACAAGTGCAAAGACCAATTGCTTACTGTAACATATATAGGATATAATTCATTTATGTAGCCTAACACATAGCCCCTCAATTTGCAACGTATACAACAACTAATTCACTGATTTTCCGATGATCCCTTTTAGCTTGATAATCCGTACCCAAGATTCAAAAAAAAAAAAATATATATATATATATATATCTATATATATATCAGTTTAAAGGTTATAAATACCTGGTGATCTATCACTGATAAGACACCTGGATATTTTTTTGTAGGTTATGAAAGAAGAACAGGTTTTGCCACATTACAGTAAAAATATTTTATGAAAAGATGGTAACAGGAAAATAATCGACCAATACACAAAAGAAAACAAAATTACGGAATTCAACAGAATTATTTTTAACTTTTACTTTAATCAAAATTGGGTGAGATCTTGTCATGAAAGTCGTAAGACATTTATAAAATTGACACGGACCGGATAAAACGTTTTAATATCTGGCCGGTGGTTTTATCTGGAAATTTGTCAATCGTATCTTTACGTCACAACGTAACACGGTCGACAAATCGACCGCGTTATATGCAACAAAATCGTTACCAAAAGTTAGACACGCGGTCAGATTTGTACGTTCCTTTTTTTCCCTCTCCTTGTTGACAGTTGATCTCTATACCACCCCATCCAGGCCAAATTTATCCTATTTAGTGAAGTTCGTTAGCGAGTGCATTTTGACGGGGCCGTAAAATATGTCACCAAACGCAAAACACAGTGAGTGATTTTACAAAAACAAAAATGAAAACATCGTGAATATTTGTTTCCTTCTATGTTTTAGTCAAATTGGCTATTTTATTAATTTGTGATTGACATCCATAGCACTGTAACAGGAACCTTTTTTATCTGAAAACACCTTGATCATTTAAGTCGTAGCACTGTCATACGCGTTTTGTTTTAGGTTTCTGCAACAATGGCCCTTCGGGAAAGTTAATCCAAACGATTGTTCAGTCATCGACCTCTCCACTATAATTACGTTAAGAAAGCTTTTTTATGAATTTTTTTTTATCCTATATCTGAGATAAGCACAAGCTTTGCCGTTGCTTTGTGACAAGTGGCTTTAGCTTCGTGTTTTATGTTAGTACCGTTAGAAGGGGAAATATACAACACTTCCTGGCATCGTGAAGCAAAGAGATTAAAGAAAAAGAAAACAATTCCAAAGAAAACGCAGTCACACATTAAGTCACTTGTCTTTTCATAACAAACATAGGTATCGTTAAATTCGATAAAAGACTCCGATTGACCTCAACGAGCAATTAATGCACTAATTAAGGTACTCTTTTTAAAACCGCTATTCCCAAGAGACATTTATGCATATAAGTTACGTACCTGTTGTTTTACTCCCAATTTGCTTACTTTTTAAAAGTTATATCGCTTGTCCAAGTTTTTAGTGCACGGTCGTCTTTCCACAAGCTTTTAAAAAGCCATTTTATATTAATTTATGTTGAAACTAATATACGGCTTTAATAACCGAGAATACGGCTTTTATCACTTGTTTCACGGACCACTTACCAGCAAGACCACTTCAATTACATCACTCCAAACAATTCATTTTGACGTTTTTTATTAGCTCTTGGAGAACTGATTTGCATAATCCTTGATAACAAAAGTCCGAAAACTAAAACAAAACTGGACAGACTTAGTGGTACGTGTGTAGTTGCCGCAATGTCGTGATCATAAGCACACCAAAGGTTACTGGCGAAATCAGAATTGGTTCGCGTAAAGCTTGCGATCATTTTAAGAAAAATATAGTTGCTGAGGTGTTCTTTCTTCAATACTGGATCGATAGAAGACGCGAGAAGCTTTTGGCTTGTAAGTGTTGAGAAAACAAGTATGAATACAAAGTGCTACGATAAATTGTTTGGCGTAGTACTCGTTGTGTTTCTTTGCGGACGGAATTTTATGGCGGAGGGAGAAAAAGGTTTGTACGGCACAATTGAGCTTGATTCAATTATGTGTACAATGTGCTTTTATTCGATTTCTAATAGCTGACTAATACGCTAATAGTAATGCCTACGATTGTCTCTTAAAATTGATTTATGTCTGATTCACGTTTCAGCAATTCCCTTGCACAAAAACCAGAACTCGTCATGGCATTGGTTGACGCGTTTCGAGTTTGGCCCATGGAGTGGGGTAAGTGTAAGGAAAAAAAGCCAAAATTGAGACTCATCACCCCCGCTTAATTTAACCTTGTTAAACTCACACGTTTTTAGCATGTGTGTTGCTGGGAGAGGGTCTTGTCCCATTCAGGAATTTTCTCTGAACTTTTTAATTCATTTATGCTTTCACACTATAAGCGTACAAAATAACACAAATTTGAACCTTTTTCTATCTGGCTGATATCCTTTTCAAAGGGAAATGTTACCGTGGGAAAGCACGAATTTTGCTCCGCAAACAAGCGGAAATTACAATGGCATCAGCATCGTTTTATTGCGGATAACAAGACAAAAATAAACAATAGTATACACTGGGTCAAACAGGTTAATACTTTAGGTAGCTACGTAATCAGCTACGTGCTGTTTTCTGTGACAAGTTTGAATCTGTATAACATCCACGACATCGACACTGGAAAAGCTAAACTAAGTTACAACGACAAATTATTTACTAAGGCCAAGCCAATATGACTCCTAATGTAGCATTAAATACCAAATGCACACAAACAGACAGTTTTTCTTATTAAAAAAGGTTGAGAGCCCTAAGCAACCTGTACGCAATTTATTGGCAACGGGAATATTTATTGGTAAATGTGTTCTCCGAAAAGTAAATACACGTGAACAGTGATTGTCACTTGTAGGTATAAAATTTGCGCGTCATGAATTTTGAACATAACAAAAGTCAACATAAAGAAAAAAACAGAACGTTTTTTTTTTTCTTTTCCTTAGCACGTGTGATTCAGAAATCACATCGGAATATACTTTTTGTATGTACTCATCATGACTTTACACTTCTTCCTTATCCCGTCAACGTAAAATGCGCCTCGAAAGGAATCCATATCTTATTTTGCCAAAACAATGTTGTTCCTCGTAAGCAACAAATAATATGTAGCTGCCAATACAGCAATCTGTCTTTTAGTGGGCTAGACTGGTTACAAAGTTGTATTAGGCAAATACATAAATGAAAACATTCATTGCTTCTATTCGAACTTATTTTGTTTGCCAATAAAATAAGAATTGTAAACAGACAAGCAAACTTGTTAACGTTCCTAATCGCGTAATATTTTTGATTGATTAATTATTAAGTCACACAAATCCCGATGTCGAGCGTTATGTCATACAATTCAAGCTCAAACAACTGTGGATATTTTAGGGAGGCTACAAGTCTGAAGTCCCCCTCGGTTATTTAATTCTCGAGTAATTGCTACCCCACCTCGAACTATTGTACCGTGACAAGCAGTATAGATAACGTTAGAGGTTCTAATAAAGTCCTTTTATGGAGACTACAAAGGATCCAAGTCAAATTCGTATAATTTAAAAATTTGTATCTTAAAAGCAACCAATGGTCCTTTTTAGAGCTATCATGTGGACATTTAGCATTGAAGATGGGAAACTGTTAAGTTTACAATTTGTGACAATATGCCTCCTAAGACCATTCTGTTTGTTTGCGTAGCTATAGACGCAATAAAGAACGTTCGCCTTGTACTGCAGCATGCGGCATGCGTGGATACTGGCTTCGTGTGCGTTCAATTCTTCAGCGTACACTGAGTGACGCAAAAGCGTTATCCGGCCTAATGAGTTTAACGCTAAAAGGCAAATAGATGGTATGACAAAAGCCTTGACAACAATTTTACCAGGTTCTTTTTGTTTTTAATGTGCAGTTAATAATGAGCATACAGGAACGCACATGACGTTCATATTAATTAAATAACTTTGCTGAGGCTTCTTTCTGCACGCAATACGAAATTTATAGCTGCTGACCTACTAAGCCTCAGTTGCCCTCCTTTATTGTTTTCCATCACTATAAACTTGCTTGCGCCTTAACTGGATTTGAAACATGCGCTAGTCAGTCAGTTAGGAATGGAATTAGTAGACTTGTAATAAACAACAAAACTGGCTTTAGACTTTAATATATCGAGTTGACGCGTTCCATTGGTTGATATAACTACATAAAACGAACATAGTCAGTATTTGCCACGTTTAAGGCACGCGCAGTCATACAATTGAACTCTAATCTACTTAAAAATATGCCAAACAAAATTTGCCCCGTTCAACGGTTCGTGCATGGTACTGTAATTGCGGTAATTAACTGCTGACGATTCCTTCACGGAGTTTCCAATGGTCGGTTTAGGTAGGTCAGTCACGTAACTAATTCTTTTCTTATGATCTACAATCTCTTTTCTAGTTGCCTAATTAATTTTGTGATATTTTCTGCCAATTGTCCGTGCCTAATCCCCCTTTCCACCCTGATCACAAAATTCAGTGTGCAACATCAATTGTTAAGACTTTTAATCCCTTTTATTTGTTGCCAGAAGAATTCAAGAAAACTCTAATTGCGTCCAAAACAACTGCTATGACACAGTAAGATTGGAAAACCTTTTGAATTTCTCAACTACTAATAAATAGCTGGTGCACGTCTAAAGGAACGACGGTTAACTTCTCGTATTTTTCAAACTTGTACGAAAGAACAAAAGCTTCAAGAAAAGTTCAAATGTCAGTGGTCCGAAGAATTAGTTATGGTTCTTAACCTATGAAGAGTTCTGACTAGAGAAATTTTAAAAATCAGCATCCAGAAATTTTCATCAGCTTTGGAACGAATAAACAATCCACGAAACAAAGAGTACTGCATAAAGACATCACTCGGTAGTCGCCTCACGAACTAATCTCCATAACAAGTTTGTACTACACAAAAAGAAAATAACATCAGTATGTGCAGTGTACTCTAATGGTCAATTGGATCCACAGGCTAGAACATTAGAATCACTTTAATTTTGACCTTTTGTTTCAAATTAATTACAACTTAACGCGCAGTACAAACACAAAAGTACTGTTCAAAAGCCAGTCTTTAAATCAGAACCTCTGGAGGTTAAATCTTAATGTTATCTACTTTCCAGAAAAATGGCGTGTGTTATGTCAATTCTGTGTCTTCCTGGGGGCGGCAGGTGTAATTATTAAAGAGTCTTTGGTTCTTTCTTGCGAAACTTTTTTGTCGTGGATGCTAAAACGTATACCCCCTACTTAGATAGGTTAAAAAACAATTCACTCCACAGGTTATATGTCACGGTTTTATTAAAACCAGTCCCTTTATGTGATTTCCATAAGTTTATAGGCTGCGCTACTGCCTTATTGATATCAATTGAATTCAGATTGACTTTGAAAAGAACGTCGAACACAATCATTCTCCTAGTACTAGTTACTGGCACCGATACATACACATGTGTTTAGGATCGTAAGACAACTCTTTTTTATGTGAACAAAAAATAAGCATGTTCAGTAGACTAAAAAAAAGCACCGTTCAACTCCTGATTTGCCGATCAACAAAAGTTACGACCTCTGTCCAGTTCAACAAATGTTGTAGAGTGTATCGTTATATGTTGAATGTTAAAATAGGTCACTCGACATGTCGAACGTGGTCTCACGCCGAAGAACCAGGATCTATATACCATTCAACAACATTTCACTGAGGTACCAAAGGAAGAAATTTTAAAAGCAAAGTACTGAAAATGTCGATGTCTTTTGTCTCGGATTGTTTTCAGGGCCTCTTAAAGGAAATGTGAAGAATTTAGGTAAGCAAGATTTGAGAAAAAGATCTGAAGAACGGAGTCTAATCTTTGAACTTTTGAACTGCTGTTGGCATTTCAGAAATGGTTGCTGACCTTATTATTCAATCCAAGGGACATACTTGTCCCTCCAAAGCCGAAATAAATTAATTTTCCCTAGTCCGAAAGTCTGACGCCATTTCGCCCTCACTTCGCCATAGGAAAGCCAGAATTTTTTAGTCACAATGCATGCAGTCCGAATTTCGGAGACGGTTAAGACCTACGCAAAGGTCCCTTGTGGTGCCTCTGATTTCAACAAGTTGAAAGGTAAAAGAAAACATGAAGGAATTCATTTTGCCGCCAGGAAGTTTTAATGAATTAGTTTAGCACCAAATGTATGTCGAACTATTCTGAACCACGTGTCATTCGCTTACAGAACCAATCATAATAATGATTGTCTGCAAATTCAACATGGTGTCATAAAGAGTGGCTCAAAATGCTTAGTCGCTGTTTTGAGCATTTTTTATTTATTTAAAGTAAAACACCTCTTATCACTAACAGGGTTTTGGTGCTTAACGATTTTCTTTTTTTATAAACAGAATAATTTCTGTACAGAGTCTCCCATTGTCTCCTTTCGAAGATAACACCCATTCTCTTTTAGTAACTAATTAGTTCCTATACAATCCCGTTATAGCTATCGCGAAATAATCTAACGGCGTATGCCACTTAAAAAAATTGGCCTAATGTATACCCATTAGTTGATTTGACATAAAGGCTCCAATTAGATATAATGCTTCATAAAAGAAATATACTACCTACTTAACTCTATCCTTCTGAAATACGGTTCCGCTAAGTCTGCAAGAATTGTTCCTCCGAAAATTAGTTGGTGCCAGAATGTTAGGCGGCGACAATTTCACTGGAAGTGTAGAATTATCTGCTTTGTAATGACAGACGGTTTTGATAACAACAATGCTAATAGAAATAATAGTCGAACAAGGTTTTGATGATTAAGAAGTAACCAAAAAATAACTCATGCTATTTCGATCCTTACTTCTCAGTTAATTTGCGAGTGGTGACATGGAGTCGTTAAAATGATATTCGACTGTACTACCGCTGATTTTTATGCGTGTTCTATTTTAACTGAAGTGTTAATCGAATTAATTTAAATTGAACTAGCAAATAGACCCCTCCACGGTTGTTGTAGTTGTTGTTGTTGTTGTTTTTTTTTTCCAACGTTTGACAAGGATCAGTTAGCGAAAATTAATCGACACTGCTACTGCTTGACTGAATGACTGGCTGACTGGCTGACCGACCGACCGACTGACCGACTTACTGCACTAATGCCTTTTGTTTTCTTGGGGATGAATTTGCAAAAGTGTTGTCTACAACAGGTTGGCAAACGTTAAGGCACTTAAATCATAAGTCGCTTATAAAAGCTGAGAATAATTAAAAGAGTGTCCAGTAAAAATAGTTTGATTGTTGTTAATGACACGTGCAAAAAAAAAACCAAAACTAAAAAAAAAAAAAAAAAACATATATATATATATATACACACACACCTAATTGCAATAACGTTGTCATATAAAAATGAAAAAAGGGAAAAGAAAATACCCAAACAGGAGTAAATTAAGTACGCTAACTACATTCAGGGAATTGCTCTGACGAAGGGTTAGGGCTCAGAAGGTCTGTTAGGTGGCTAATTTAACTTGTTTCAACTCATTTGATATCAAATTGAAGTATCACACCGTCGTCCATAATTGCTTTGACAATTATGAAGATCTAAGAATGTAATCTGCATGGCTAATTAATTCCTATTTGGCTTTTTTCTTTATTGTTTTTTCCATTTTTGTATGACAACGTTATTGCAATTGGGTGTATATATTTACCGGCTGTTATCGCCAAATCCCAATGCAGTCAATGTAATTCAAGCGCTAAAATATTTGCAAAAGTAGAAAGAAATGAAAGAAAGAAAGAAAGAAAGAAAGAAAGAAAGAAATGATCCCATTTTTTGGCGATTGCGTGCGTTTGGAGCTTAAATTACATTCGAGGCACCTGAACTAGCTTATATTTGTTATTATTAAAAACTGGGCTAGGTATATTGGATTTCTAGCATTTTGATTGGCTGAACGAAGCTACCGAGCTAGGCTATCAGCTCATATACCTGCTGCGACCAAATATGGTCAATGAACGCTCAACACCAAAGTGAGCTGAAAGTTTTTTCCCCACGAGCAACCCGGCGAGAAAAGCGGACGAGAAAAAACACTTTGCAGCGAATTTAAATTAAGCAGAAATTCCAACAGCGACACTAAGACACAAATCCAAAATTGTTCCGTAGTGCTTGATTTTTTAAGACAACAAGAAACTGTGCAGAAATAGAAATTCAAGCATTAAGCGTTGTGTTTACAATTAATTTCTTTCATATATCGATTGTCACGTCGATCATTAAAATTGAACAAACAATACTGTATTTATTCGATTAAACGCCGCCCTCGAATAAACGCCGCCCTCGATTAAGAGCCGCAGATGGAAGCAAAATTACAATAAACGCCGCCCTCGAATAAACGCCGCACCCAATCAGAAGAATGCGGCGTTTGTTCGAGGATTATAAGAAAAAAAATAACAAGAACGGTAAAACTCGGTAATCTACACATGAACGTTGTACATATCACAAGCCAGACAATTATGATTCTATCTCAGCAAAAAAGCGAGACATTGGAACTTTAAACATGTTTCTGTTTTACATAGTATTTACGAATGATTTACCGTAATTATTATCAGTGGTTTAAGAAATATGATTTTGAAATAAACGCCGCCCTCGAATAAACGCCGCCCTTGAATAAACGCCGCATCGGAAACGCTAAAAATTTAATAAACGCCGCGGCGTTTAATCGAGTAAATACGGTAGGTGTTATCACCAAGGCTTCAAAATATCAAGACAAGACGTGAAATAAACACAGTGAAATGGGGCAGAAGCATTTAATAAAAACTATCACACATTCATGGCGAGTCGGTACGAAAATCACTAAGCAATCTAAACAAGTACTAAACAAACTACCAAGAAGGATTAGGAAGGGCGAATTTTTTTCGGCTATAACACGCAAAATCGACACTGGTTTACCTGCACTCGTTGTAGGTCTGTGTTCCAACAGGTTCAAATGTTCAGATAGATATCGGATCCCATGTAAACGGAGTTGAATCGCTTTCCCAGTTGTTTGAGTGTTGTTTCAGTACCATTCCGTCCGCAACCTCTGAACCGAGAACAACTGCGTTTTGTGCTTTGCGTTTAACAAACTATGATGGCGAATTATAATGTTCCTCGCTACAGTAATCTTGCTGCTGAGCTGTATAGAATTTATCTCTTCAAGTTCAAATTAGTTCTGTCCTCAGTTCGATCAAACACGCACATATGGCTCCGTTGTGCGAACGGATTACAAACTTGTTCCGTTTCAACTCCAGCAGCTAATATGGTGAAATCGTACAGCTTCAATCCGCTTTGAACGATGATTACAACAATGTTTCAAACACGTACAATATTGCAGAGCCAATAATTAGAAGATGTTGTCCCAAAACTTGTGCCACTTCGTTCACTTTCGAGCAGTTTCATTGATTCATTCAGGTTTGCAACGAAACACTGCAAACACTTTGCAAGATTTTGGCGCCTTTTTCGCTCAGTCATGTGATCGATTCTTGTTCCCTTTTTCTCTCTTTTATCTCGTTTCTCCTTTTTTCCTTTCTTTCTTGACTGTTTTTTTAATAGCGGTTAAGTTTTTAACAAAACAATTATTCATTGCAGTGGTCACGTGACGCTAATAGCGGAGGATATACCGTGTGCGATATTTCCGAAACGGCAGCGAATCATACTGACAGTTGGCTTGTCTCAGAATACGTCGATTTACGAGACGCCAACGAAGTTCACCTGGAGATCGAGTTCATAATCAGACAGTGCCCTGCAGGATTTCCATACTGCAAAGAAAGTTTTAACGTTTACCAACTACAAACCAATGGGCCTTTGGTTAGTGGAGTCACAAAGGCGGATGTTCAATCTGGAAATTTCACCCTTGTCAACGCCGTTAATGCCACCCGTCTTTGGACGCCTGGAAATGAGTTGTACATTAACCGAGTAAACATGACTTTTGCTGTTAATCGAGGGGGCGTTTACATTGCATTCCAAGACAGAGGCGCTTGCCTTGCGTTGATTTCCGTGACGTTATCGTACACTTACTGCCCCGACGTGATAAACCACGGTGTCGTGCTAAAAGAAACGGCGGCGCCGTCCTCCAGCCAGAATTACATTTCAGTCAACGGCACCTGTTCTGACAGGGCTTCTCCGTATCCAAGCAACATCACTCTTTCATTGACGTGTCTTTCCTCCGGCCAGTGGGTGATGGACGATAAGGTGACGTGTGTGTGTACTGCCGGATATGAGCTGATTGGAGATACTTGCACTGGTAAGTATTTCAGGGCTCTAGATCTTCACAATGTAGTGCAAATTAACTTTGGATACGATAATCATTCACTACCGGCATTCTAAGCAAAGAGCTTTGACTAAGAATAATTTTGTATTTGTTAGCACGTTGAATCTTTGGAAATACCTCAGTCTTGCTTTAATTTTTCGCACTACACAAATGTGCTAAGTAAAAGCCCTTCGGTAATCAGAAATCTTTCCCGATTCCCATTTTCTCCTTTTCGGTTGTACATAATCTTATTTTAATTTCAGGCAAATTTATACAACTTTGTCGAAGAGAGTTACATTTGCAGCTATACAATTGTACGAAATTAGTGATTTCCTTAAGCCACCCCCCTTCCCACCCCGTTACCGTTAATAGATCTGTATTTGCAAAAACAATGTTTGACTACATCATCGCGTTCCTCGCAACGCGAAAATTTGAGTCGGTCGAATGAAAACGTCGCAGCGTTCAGTTGTTTACCACGAGTGATCTCCCATGTCCTTACAAAGTTGATTGCAGTAGGTTAGGTCTTAGGGACAATTGCGCAAATTAACTGCAAATCCATTCCTTTTTCAGAACACTCGGAATATGCATCAAAATGGGTACTCTTTTCAGGTTATTTATTATCATACTGTCTCCCCAGCGTGCAAGGCAGGGTACTACAAGAAGTCAATTGGCAATGGGCAATGTATTGCATGTCCAACTAACAGTGTGTCCAATCCCAGCCGCGACTCTTGCCCCTGCCAAAATGGATTTTACAGGGCGCCCCAAGAAGGAAGTAACGACAGTTGTACAGGTAACTACTTTTTGCTTATCAACTAGTTTGGCAATACGAAAAGCCGTTTCAGTAAGCGACCTGCAATAAAAACAGGAAAGAAAAGTGCCCACAGTGGTGAGATCTTGGTCAAACAGATTCAACATTGGCAACCTTGTTGAATACGGTCGTTTGTTCTGCGAATGTTTGATGTTTGCAAGCAAACTTTTGATAGTAACAGGATGCTCAATACCTTTTAACTTGCCGAAATCAACCATGTTGAACGTTGTTGAATGGAAAGGCAGGATCCCTTAGGCCGGGAACTCACGCGAATTCCCTATTGGTTTGCGTTTGGAAATACACGTCGCCTTTAATTCATCAGAATATTTCAGAAATTAAAGAATGGATAAGGTTAATCGTGTAGCTAATTATATCCAAGGACGATTATTTTATTTTATTTCCAAAAGGGGGCGATTATTCAGGGGGAGGGGGGAGGGGGGAGGGAGGATGTTAATCGAGAACTTGTGGTTTGCCCTTTTACTATACAGTAGCCCCTTCATATTTGGATTGGCTGCCTTCTAACGGGCTATCGACTCAAACCCCACGAGTAGGAATGTCGAACGGAAAGGAAAGGACAAAAAATGGCTGGCTTAACAGAAAAGTTTGTGCTGGAAGCTGGATAACAATTTTCATAATATAAGTGAGCACGACACCTGTTTAATAGGAGCTTCTTTTCTAATACCAAATCGTCTTCTTGCCTTTGCTAGCACCTCCCTCGGAACCAAGAAATATCAACGTAACAGTGGTAACAGACAGTGTTGTCATGGTAGCATGGTCCCGTCCTGCATTCGATGGTGGGCGGGCAGATGTAAAATACGACTTGCGATGTGGCGCTTGCTCCAACGTGGGTTCCTGCTCAAACAGTTGTTTGGGGACGCAGTTCTGGCCATCAAATGTAGACCTCACTACACCTCAAGTAACAATGTCTAACCTGGAGTCTGATTTGTTATACAATATCACTGTAATTTCCAAGAATGGAGTTAGCGACCAGGCTGGGTTATCATCGCTCAGGTATTTGCACAGAACGTTCTCCTTGGCAAAGGGAACGACGACTAATCCGCCAAGTATAACAACGATACGCTTCCCGGTGATAACTGAAGAAATCCCCAGCGGAACTACCACGACAGTAGAAGGTATACAATCATTTAATTTTACAATTTCCAGTTATAGAGTAAGACCATCGTAAATTAAAACGAAAATTGAACCAACAACGAACAAGGCCTATTAATTACGGTGGTTGTAGATAATACATGGAGCCACATAAGAATTCTGTAATCCCTATCACTGTTGAAGACATTCTCGATATTGATTTTGATAAATGTTACAAGGGAAAAGTGGAGATCCAGATTCGAGATGGGGTAAGAATACTGGGGCCCGCATTGAAAATGTTTCAGAATTTTTTGTACTATTTTTTAAACAATAACTTCTACTTATTTGCCACACCTCAAAGACAACAAGCTACTGGCAAATGCACACATGAAAGGAATGGCGAGGAGGCCTATCTGCCATTTGCAATAACAAAAGTAATTGTCAGCACCTTTCATTTGAATAGTTACAACTTATGATTCCAGCCATACAGTTAACTTGTACAGTATCACAAACAACACCAGAAAGAACTGCTCATTTAGCCATTGAGCCAGATCTGTTTTTTTTCTTTCTCCTAATAGCTACAATAGTCCCAGGACAAGAAAGTTCAAGCTCACAAGTATCTGCAGCTATTGGCATCTCTGTGGCAGTTACTCTCTTCATTTGCTTTGTTGTCGCAGCTATCATTATCTTTCTACTAATGAGGTTCTGGAGGAGAAAACAATTTGAGCACCACAGCGTGCAGAGCTCTGTTACCCAGCTCTCAGAACTGTCGACGTCGATGGATGGTACTCAGTTAAAGAGAATGCAATCCGTCACGACCACAACGGAACTGAGCGAAAATGGAAGCTCAACCGAGCTGCAGAGCGTAAAAGGCTCTCCGCTTCCCCCCATTAAGACTCAGGATAAGAATGCAAATTCACGGCCTAGCTCCCCAGGGAGCAGATTACCTGCTATAAATATCGAGGAAGCCAACTCAAGGCCTAACTCTTCTAAAAGCACCGAATGGCTACCTTTAAAGAGAAAAGGAGGATTGCCGTCATTACAATGGACACCTCCGCGGGCCATCACCCCTGTGCTGTTGCCAAGCGCACTTAGAAAACAGTCATTATCTTCTGCTCTCAGTCCAAGAAAATCCCCTGAAGGTTCTGAGCAGGAGCGAAGCCCTTCAGCGAACAGCTGGTTTCCAGCTGAGGAAGTGCAGTTCAATGTCTGACTTGCTTTGTAACATTTCCTATTTCAGAGAGTTCTGCTCTTACTCGCAAAGTCATTTAAATTAGTGCAAAAATCAGCCTTTTTCAAGAACCGCTGATTACATCTTAACTTACTGTCACGTCATATGTCTTTACTAAATATTTTCATAAGTTAACGTCTATAAGGACCGTTTCAAACGGGTCGAACTTTTCTTGTGTCAAAGCTAGTGCATTTAGGCAAAAGTGATAGTTTTGCTCATTTGCATGGAGCTTCAGCAGATAAGAAAATCAAAGCCTAATAAAGCGATTATAACTAGAACAGGACCTTTTCTTTCGAAGAGGGGACTGTAGAAGGTGTTTTATGAGGACATTTAAATTGCGGTCAACGAAACTATGGTAACGCGTGAAACCAATTAGTTTTCTTCAAGCCACATCTGGATGAATAGTAGTACATCAGTTAAAAAAGCGTCAATATAAGATAACTATAGCCGACCTATTTCCATTACAGTTTAAACAGCAGTGTGTGTTAAGGATTTTTTTTTAAACGCCGAAAAAAAATCTAAACAAATCAAATCTTCGGTCTCTGTAAATACTCGGGGTTGTTTTTCAGAATGATTGGAACGGTTCAGATGACTTATTCGAAAATCTCGAGGAAAAAGGGATATTTGTCCGAAACATTCGGATAAACTGGTTGTACGACTTAAATATGCTTCTAGCATAAACTCAATAATGCATCGTTTATACTTGGAAACATGATTTTCGAATTATCTTCTGAAGTTTACTGAGACATCTCAATCATTATTTGCGGTGCTCACTTCTCAGATGTCGAGTTCCCCTAAAGAGAAATTTTACTTCCGTGTATTCACATCATACAGATGATATGCTTCATTTAATAAAAGACCTTAAACTCACTATCAAATGAGGCACCAGATCAAACAGAGAAAGCCCCGCAACTGACCTAGCCTGCAGTAGATAGTTTGGTTTATTTTGGTTGTAGTACGAAAATATATGCATTTGGCACCTGTTAACGCTAAAGTCAAGTCATTTTTCGTGCTCTATAAAACTGTGTATAACAATCGCTGACAAACGTCTCTATGAATTCGATTTATTGGCATGAATTATGATTTGAGCTACAACTATGGCCATAATTCTTGGGACACTTTGCTCAAGTGGCGTCCCACTAGCGTCATTTGAAAAATACTCTTGCCTCGCCCCCCTCCCCCCTGTACAATGTTGAAGTTAGGTTTTGAAACTGGTGACTGATCTTCAACATTGTTTGGGGAGGTGGGGAGGGGGGGGGGGGGCAGAGATAGTCTTAAAACTTGTAAAAGACTTCTAATTACAGTGGAGATTACATTTTCTTACTTCTCATTGAAATATTACCAAGTGTCCCAAGGTCTAATGGCCATAATTGTCTACAGACCAGTTTGAAAGAGAGAGCGTTTGTCGCTTAGAATATAAGCCTTGACTAGTAGAAATAGACAGTCTCGTTTCGGAAATAGCTCGAACAAGCCATAGTCCTGGGTAGTTAGTATATTTTATCATCACATGTGGCATTACTTTGCGGACTATTAATTGAAGATACAGGAAGTGGTATTTATGACATCTTTTCATATTTTCTTTTCGGGCTAAAATATGCGTTTATAGGGTTCTGTTTCCTTACTGATATAAAAAAGCGTTGTTCAATAACAGGCAACATTGCTATTTTCACAAACAGTCTGATTTAACAGAGGAACGCCATATGAGCGTTGAAACATACACGTTTATGTTATCACTGCGTTAACAGTACTCAGCTAAAAAACCAACAGTACTCACACAAATTGTCAGGCGTAACAACACAGGTTATTCAGGTTTACTTTTGTTTTCTATGGCAATATGTTAGCAATAGTTTCTTCAACTTACTGAGATTGAAAAGTCTCGAATGATCCCTAGCTATCGAATTTTATCAACAGTACTCACCTATAAACAAGAAGTAAATATTCCCTCTCTTGTTTATTTTAGTGCAAATATGCCGAGTACTGTGCTAAAGTCGACCAAAACGAGCATCATTGATATAGAAAACCTGATTAAACTATTATTCTAATAGGAGTGATACATTTGAACCACTTTTACTGGGATTCTTTCTATTCTAGAACGAGAAAAAGCAGAAAATGTTGCTGAGTACTGTTGCCGAGTACTGTTGGCGTTACTCATTAACCATGACGTATTATACGCGTGACTTAAATTCCAGTTCGAAGTGTCTGGTGAGGAACTGCGATTTATTAGCATTCAACGGAAAGAAAATATTTTCAAATGCAGAGTGAATTGTGTCACTTGGGTAAAAAGGGCGCCCTATAGCCTCATTGATTTGCTGTTGGGACAATAAAAATCCGTTTTCAAGCTTGCTCAGTCAATGCTATTACTTCGTGAAATAAGCCTTACATTTGTTGCAAGTACGTTCTCTCTCTTTTAACAGTAATTAGGGTATCGTTTTGGTGTGATAACTTCGTCTTTCAATGAGAAAAGTCACTCGAGTGTATTATATTTTACACACCAAGAACCGTTCCACCAACATTTTACTGGAATAACACTTACCCACCCCTCCCCCAACTATTCTTGTGTCACATGTGCCATTTGCAATGCAAAACGCCCGCAACCACAGTTTACCACTGAAACTGTACATAAGTCACAGAGTTTGGTTGGTTTGCAGTTACACTGGGCAATTTCATCATCGATCTCATTCAGACAGTAGTTATATATTATAATAAAATACGAGCTTAGATTTAAGTGTGTTGCGTGTAAGTGCCATCTCTCCTAAGTTACTGTTGTTGGTCCTTGTTTCTTGTTGTTGTTGGTACAGTGTCCATTATTTTAATATCACCTTATCTCGTTAAGCAACGTGCTTAAAAAAATGAGTTGCTTAACGAGATAAGGTACGAACATCATAACGCCATCTCTAATAAAATGCACAGCTTTTATGCGGAAGACAGTAATTCAGATATTCCATCTACAAAACAGATACCTTTGTAAAATTTCGCCGAAAGAACGTCAAATCTATAGTAATCATCATTCTATGCTTGCCGACGGGCCATTTTGGAATTTCCAAAGTTCCTCCTCTCCTGCGTACTATTGAATAAAAAAAAACACACTCGTACGCATTTAGCATCCTTCCCACAACGCCCCGCGTTTTCTGTTTGCCCTCGCTAAGCCGGCGTCTGGGGACGAGGCAGGGTAAATCCAGTTAAATCTACGCCCTTAACAACGCGACAGAGGAAACAACTATCTTTGGTGTTGTCTGGAGCTCTTCAGGCATTCTCCCAAGTTAATACGGCAAGTCTGTCGTCAATTGTTGTTTGCTTCCTCTTGCCATCTGGATCATCGGATATTTCCTCGGCACTCTCAGTTTTCTGGTTATTGAAAATAAAAGAAATAATCCTCAATACACGTATTTGTCACTCGTTCTCCGGACTTTTGCCAGTGTGCAACCGTTTGTTTTTAATGACGTTCGTTAATAGCAACGCCATCCCAATGTCATAAAAAAGTAGGGAAAGTAAGACTTAAGCAGGAAAAGCCATGACAAAAGGCGACATATCCGAACGAATTTACACTAAAACATGAAAGGAGCAAAACAAAGAATTTGTTAGCTACAAAGTTAGAATTCAAACATTTTCTCGACGAAACCAAAACTCTTTGGGGGTTAATTAATGAGCAAGAATCTCATTTTGCTCTATAGCAACCAGTGTCCACCTTCATCTTCCCACTAAATTCCATTTTGAGACGAACGGGTCGAGAACCCCCTAACAATCAGTTTAACTCTCGGACGTACAAGGGGAGTGGATGCTCCCCCGTAAGGTTTTCCCTTAATTTTTCCAAGACAATTTATCATCTGCACCGGCCGTTTTCGGTAGCTGTGTGCATATCCCTTAGACACATCTTGACACCACAACTTTGCTGAGAATCGTTGCTATGGCTACGAGATATGACTTTATAAGTAGCGGGTGGTCAATCCTACTTCAAAGAAAAATGAAAAATGAAAAGATGAAAAAGCACATAATTTTTTTAACAAGAAGCAGCAAACTGTTTAATTTTGTCATATTCTACATGTCAGCATAAAAATTATCAATTTCAGCGGTTTTTTTTTTAATTTCTAATTTTAGGTAAAATCTAAGATGGCGGCCAAGATGACGTCACAGTTGCCCAGGACCGTATACCTCATCTTGTGGATTACATCATAAGATTTCTGATCAAGTTAAAATCTTTTCGAAATAATGTAACGTGGGAAAAAACCCAAAGGGGGGCTCCATCAATACCCTCCTTGTGCCACGGTGGGGGTGTGTCTTTGCTTGTGCTCCCGAGGGTTAAAATTGTGATGCTGTACCATTGTTTTTAATAAGATTAGCTAGACTGAGGTTTTTGAAAATTGATTCTGATTTGAAAACCCCGTTCAAAAACGATCTAATAAGATAATATTCTATTGTATTGTCGTCTCAACAACAATTCGGCAGATTCCGCTCCCCTCCCCCACCCGGTCTGAAGAAAGTTAAACCTTGATCATCTTATCATCTTATGAGGGACTTCTCGTCGGAAGATGAAGCGTTTCGCACCTTTACAGCCATATAGTTCCACTCTCATTGATATGTGACCATGCCAAGCTGTCGGTCGAAAACGTATGTAACGTGCTCTGATGGGTGGGCTTAGATCATGCGCGACAACAGTATCTCGGTCCGTATTTCCAACAAATTCCTAAAACAATAGGATCGACGAGAAGTTTGTTATACTACACATTCTACCTCTTTTTGTTCCAAGTTTTATATTCGCCCCAACTCTGAGACAAAAAATTTTATCGCTCTTATTGAGCATCTTCACGGTATGTGTCCAAAAGTATATGTAAAAGGACTACATGCTGTCCAATTTGGAAATAATTGGGTGAAAAAAATTCCGAGGACAGCCAAAATCATACGGCCGAGTCCAATTTGGCTGTCAGAGGAATTGTTTGAATCAAATTATTTACAAATTGGACAAGCATGTAGTCCTCGTTCTTATTAATTATATAGCTAGTTAGTTAATCCAGCATTGTCAGCAAAAGTATTATCCTTAAAGAAAGGCAGACTAAGATGTTGAGAACTTTTTGTTTCCAAAATATTAATAATATAAAGTCATAATCACATAGAATAACACTGAACAATATACTAAATAACAGATTACTGTAAATTTCAAAAGTGAAAAAAAAAATCGAAGAATGTTTTCACTCATGATAATGGTAGCTTATTTTCAAAATATTCATGAAGGTTCAAATATACCGCGTAGAAATAACACATGCAGTAATTGACTAACGCTTGAGTAAAATTTTTACCAAGCTGACCTGACTGCCGGAGGAATTCTATGTTTGCTTTACTTACAGCGTGAGAGGCATTACTTTTCCGTAACTATAGAAATACTATACAAATACAATAGTTTCTGCCAGTTTATGAAATGGGGGTCCAACGAGCACTGCATGACAGCGAGATTTTCTGGTTTGTATTTGTCATCGCCTTTTTTTTTCGAATTTCAGCAAGAAACGGCAAAGAATTGCAGCTAGCTAATGGCGAAGGATATCTTCCAAATTTCTCGCTTCTCCACTCGTTGAACCAAGTTTTTGTACTTTTGGAGGTGTTTTGGTTTTGCTTTTTGCTTTTTCGGCTAGCAAGCTTCTCTTCTGGCAACACTGGAAATCTCGCATTTGCGTTACTATTGCTGAAAATATTATGAGTAATAAGAAAATTTAACAAATCTTCACTAAAATTCCGCCCTTGTCAACTAACAATGCGACAGGACGCCCTGTTTGCAGTGCTGACGCTGTGTTTTTTGTTGATTGGCTGGTTTCTCTCATCCACTGTTTTTTCTTGAAACTATCCAAAATAGATCCTTAATTGAACAGTTCTCAGAAATAAAAAGATAGTAGTTGCGCTGACAATATTGGATTAACTGTCCAGCTACATAATTATTTAATTAATTGAGCCTCAGCAAGGCATTTCGAAGGAGGAGAATGTGCTCGTCAGCTGATCAGATTCAACTGTAATTTGAACTCGTCTTTAGCCTTTATTAATATGTTGTTAATGGTGCTAAGTTCCAGATTGGTAGTGATCATTTCCGTTAAATAAACTCTTTTCACCTTATCTGCACTTTGTCCTTGCTCCTTGAAGTACTGGAAGTTCCATCCATCGTTACTATACTGAAATTTGTACTTGGTTACCCACTGGCTGTGAGATCCGGGGGGCCAATTGTAGCGATAATTCCTTCCTTGTGTTGCTAAACATGTTACTTTGGTGTGGTGACTACCCTGTTCAATCAGCAGCCACTGATTGAAATCATTCGTGCCAGCCGCCCATGACCCTGTTTTTGATAACGTTTCTTGAAAGTTGAGTCTTCCTTGGCTGGGGGCATGACTTCCATCCGCGTCTGAAGAAGCACTGATTTGTGCACCAGAGATTGCACCGCTTTCCATGCCGAGAGCTTGTTGACATCCTAGAAATCCAATCAACATATTCTGATTTTAATGGAAATTTAAAGCAAACTTTCACTGTTTACCAATTCTACTTACAAGGTTCTTGAGACAGATGCATGGGCTACACCGACTAACAGCAACTTTTCACCACTGAAGCGGTAAAAAGATGGCAATGTTTGGTATTTTCTTTCCTAATTTAAGCTTAATCTCTGAAAGATTCGCGGTTACCAAAATTTTCTTTCTGGATTCCAACAGCCCTTGCTACGATCTGTTTCTTACTATTAGTCATAAAACGTCGGCATAAACTACCTCAGTATTTTAAAGTTCCCGAGTTTCTCGGACCATTAAGAGATGCGCATAACGTATGCGCAGTAACAAAAGAGGCACCGTCCTCAATATTTCAATCATGTCACCCACAGCAAAACTACAGGTTTTATTAAAAGAGTATCAAGGGGACAATGCCACTGCTATCTATATCTAGGCTCAAAAACCATCACGAGTTTTCTTGCCAAGGAATTTAAAGAAATTTTCTAAATCAGCCCCTTTGGACCCGTTGTTTAAATTACAGTTATGTTTATCCAGTTTAGTGCAATAATTGAGCTCAGAATTCGATTGTAACGATGGTGTCTATAGAACATAATTTTTTTCTCCAAACCTACACTGCCTACCAACAGGAACAAAAACTTTGGCTAACTTTTAATCCCGAACCAGCGTCTGCCGTCTCTCGAAAAAACTGGTTAATACGAGAACATGTTACTCTGATCAGGTACTCATTTTTTGCAACCAGTACCCTTTTTTAACAAAATTGTTCTCGACTCAAGCAATTCAAACCTTGACGCAGTTCACTTTTATCCGGCTTCTGGTGTAGGAGAAGCCAACTATTATTGTTTTGACCAAAAAGGGTGCTCAGCAGTTAGAAACCTTAAATTTTTGGAAATAGCAATCATTCCCAGCAAAATCAAGTGACCACGTAGGTATACCCAAGTGACCAAAATAGTGATTTGCTTTTCAATGTCGCCAGAAATCATTTTACAAGCAAAAAGTTTTTTTCCATTTGTTTTTTCTGAAACGATCACATTTGTATCTTTGTTTGTCTGAGATGTCTGTATAGTATTTATTCTTTCTTCGGTAAGTAAGCTATATTTGTCATTGTTTTCTGTATTCTCTCATAGAAAGATTCAATATTCACAATAACATCATTAAGTAGTCGTTAGGGCCCTACTATAAGCCAGAGTTGTTGTTGTTGTTGTTGTTTTTTTTTTTTGCTGCAGGTTTGAAATGAGCAATCACAAAGTCAACAAAGTCTGTTCATTCTGAACTAATTCAACTGTTCATTCAACTAATTTATTCTGAGGACGTGTGTCACTACGAACTCAGTAAATATGACCTATGCTCGCCACGAGTCTCTCAGTAGCTCAGTGGTTAGAGCGTCCGACCGGTTTACGGAAGGTCATGGGTTCGATTCCCGTCGGAGACTCAGATTTTTTCTTTGTCCCACGCTCGCGACATGCGGAATATTCCATCTTTTCATAATTTATTCTTGTTTTCCACGTTGCCCCTTCCCACTAACAGCGTAGCTCCACCTTTCAATGTATAAGCCACATACAACCCACAATTCCTTAATTAGCTCTGACTGAGGAATTTCTCCTAGTTGGTGATCGATTTAACTTATCAACGTAAACTCAGTTGATAAATCAAAAATGAAGTAGTAAAGTATGTTGCAAGTCCTAAATGCTACGCATTTGCGCAAAAACGAAAAAAATAATTTTCAAGAACATTGAAATCAGTGCAAAATCATTTTTTTTAGAGGGGGGGAGGTAGAGGCAAAATAATGTATGGCAGTCTTTTTATAATCCATCCAAAAATTTTAGTAAGACCGACAATTTGAAATTATACATTCAAACTGACGTAAGTTGGGCTTTCTGTGGAATAGGATTTTCGTCCGCAAATGAACGTCTTTATGTGACACATCCTTTTAGTGAATGTTCTCTCATTTGCATTTTCTGTCATACCGCTCCACTGTGATTCATTATGTTTTCCGTACTCATCCACGCTCACAATTCTCTAAACCCTATAACATTCTCTTACGTTAAATCCCAGCAGATTAAAAAAGCTGTGCTCGTTTAAAGATGAGAAAGGAGCTGTTGGAGTTCGACACTTCTACAACTGGGAACGAGTGAAAGAAACGGTTCATACCTAGAGTATGTTTTTACTTGAAATCTCACATTACCTACAAGGATGTTTTTTTTTTCCTATTCTTTTTTAATTTAAAAAGCTCAACCAGTGTGGACCATCTAAGCACGAATGTATTTCTTACCTCTTACAGTCAATTTCATTGCAAAATATGCTTTAACGAACTCATTTGATGAGGCTACACAGGTATATCTCCCCGAGTCCTCCACTTTTGGATTCCAGATTCTCAGTGTTCCATCCACACTTGCCTTTGATCTTCCAACAGGCAGCTCACCGTTCTCTTTCGTCCACTTTATTTTTGGCTGGGGGTCGCCGTTGGTCTGACAGCGGACTGTAATGTTCTGGTATTTTCACACCTCGAGCTTTGCAGGTGGTCTAACTGTGAAATGGGGTAGTTCCACAACATTAAGTTGTGTCACGGCAGAGTCATGTCCTAAATGGTTTGACGCTTTGCATTTGTACAAACCAGAATCCTTCTTCTTGGCATTTATTATTAACAGCTCTCCATTTTGCACGAGACTATCATGCAGTTTAAACCAAGTGATCACAGGTGGAGTGAAGCCACTCACGTGACATACTGGTAAGGTGATGTTTTTTCCCTTTTCAACGTAAGTTGGGCCAAACGACAGAGAAACCTTGGGTTTAACTGCAATGAGTGAGAGAAAAATATCTGTTGTAAAGTAATATCAGTTCTACGTCAGAAATAAGAAGGATGACAAAGGGGGATGACAAAATATGGAGCAACTATAGCAGGATTATTTTGTTATCAAAGTAATCTGCCGTAAAATCAAACTTATTAACGTAAGATCAACTGAAAACTATTCCAGTATGACTAAAATATTTAAAAAAAGGGAAGCTAAGAAAACGGATTTTGATATAATTGGGGGTTTATATTTGCACATTCTGTATGCGGCCTAAATAAAAAAAACCAACTGAAATCAAAACAAGGCACTTAAATAGCAGAGATGTGAAAAGTTAATCAACTGTTGGCACTAATCATGCATTACAAGATTGACTTTTTTATCCAACACGACAATGCAACTAAAAATGGACTTTAAAATACCAAGGTGTCTCTTTTTGCTAACCTCCCGCACGATAAAAAATTACAGGACAGTATTTGTGGGAATTACTTTGTACGACAAGGCTAGCAACATCTTCGTCTCTTCCCAGATAGTTACGCGTCATGCATTTATATTTCCCAGCATCCTCAAGTCTCACGTCCTTAATCTGCATCAGACCTTCTGTCACCTTAGTTCTGTTGCTAGGCATAGGAAGTGTTGCATTTACTCGGGACCAAGCTACTTTTGAAGCGGGATTTCCCGAAGCAGAGCACAGTAACGAAGCAGTGGTGCTTTCGTTCACAGTCAGTTGAGAAGTAGAAACTGTTACTTTTGGTGCAAAAATGGATTCTCCTGGTTCACCTTTCATTCCTGGAATAACCGGTGCACCAGTGTCTCCTTTAATCCCTTTTTCTCCTCTTATTCCGGGAGGGCCCATAACTCCTTGCTTTCCACTTCTGCCAGGCTGTCCCATCACCCCTTGCGAACCTTTTCTACCCCTCCTCCCTCGGTCACCTTTGTCACCTTTTGGTCCAGCTCTTCCTGGAGGTCCAGGCATTCCACGCGGACAAACGTTAAATTTTCCTTGTTTTGGGCAAATTCTTAAACTCAGTGTGAGAAAATCGTCCAAAACTTCGTTTATGAATGCTGACTTATCAAAGGGCGTATTGTTGCCAACACTTCGTGTGAATCTGTGCAGTTTTATTTCGCCGCTTGCCTTCTCCTTTTTTTTCAGAACCTAAGACTGACGACCTTTCTAAACAATACAAAGAGAAGAGAAGTGTACATGCATATGATAACGAGAGAAGCAAAATATTTCGACTCTCTCTGTCACTGAGGGTCCTATTATTAGCTACATAGAGACAAACAGTTGCTGAAAACATTGATGCCCATAAACGGAAATAACTGTTTTTTCATAATTGTCAAATTCCTGGCGGCTTTTTTTTTTTTTTTTGTTCCAGACTTTTAATTATAGAGCGCATTGCGAGCACTGACATCATCTGTAAGATTTGTATTTTAAAGTTATTTTCTGCCAAGCGTTTTATACATGAGCCTCTGGCTCGGATAGGGCAACCATATCCCACGAATTGACATTGATTGATTGATTTATTGATTGACTGATTGATTGATTGATTGATTGATTGATTGATTGATTGTTTGATTGATTGATGCCATTGCTGTAGTTTCTTCAAGTTGTTTGGCGCTGTTGTTCTAATTGCCAAATTGAATTCAAAACTAGCATTCTTCAAAGTGAAATAATCCAAATTGAAAATATTTCGGAATGAAATTTAAACTTGTGTCAGAATTACTCTGCAAAAGCAGTCAGATATTGGAAATACTGTGACCTATTGCACTGCTTAGAAACTTAAGTGGCAATTTCTCTACCGAGTATCAGAATACGCCTACGTACGCAGCCAACTAGTTTTTTTAAGTCTGAAGTATTCAGGTCTAAGTGTGTCAGTTTTCGTAGCAGGTAATCTAGGGAAAGAAATGACAAAGTTTTCCACATCGATTCCTATGTAGGGATGCTTCTTCTCCTCCTCAGGAAGATTCAACATTTAATCGTGATCCCTTGTGGTATCCATCTCTCGCTTCGTGTGCTTTAAATACAGTAAGGCTGTTACAGTCGAAACTCTCGTAAACGACCACCTCGGGAATTCAGAAAAGTGGTCGCAACTGGAGCTGTTCGCTTACGAGAATGCGGGCTCTCGTAAGCGACCACATGATAAAACAATAGAGAGTGGTCGTTCACAACAGCTTTCAGCGTAAAGCTTGGCCTACGACAATGGTTACTAGTAGTTTTGTGGTAATAATATTGAACAGTTTTTTTATTGCCTATCACAGAACAGGTCTGCGTAGCTACAAGTCAAAGAACCATTTGCACTTGTGTTTTGTATTACTCTAAATTTAAACAAGAACCGAGTGCTCCGCTTACGAGAACTTAAAAACAAAGGGAAAAGGCCGTTGATAATTCACAAAAGTGGTCGCAGTCGCTTACGAGAGCTTTTTATTACAGAGTTTAAGTGACAAGTCAAACGGGGTTTCACAATGCTGGTCGTAACAAAAGCTGGTCGCTTACGAGAGTGCTCGCAAGGAGAGCTTTGACTGTAGTTTGTTTCACCCAGTAAAAAAGATGGGACATTTTTTTAATGTAGTAACGAGGATTAAGAACGCTGCAAGAACGTAAAACGTTTTATAGCATATAAAATCATTGAATGTCAAAACATAACGTGACGACCTTTCTCCGACGTTGAGGGTCAAAACATTACTTGACGGCCGTTCCGCGAGATTACCCGAAGTCTTTCAATAACGAGTGAACCATATGATAACAGATAAGTTGTGTAAAATATATGTGATAACAAGAACCGCAGCTACCTAAAGAAAGTGCAAGATGTGATCACAGCAATTGCGTGGACAGCTGTTCCTTTTCACTTCCTTCTCTAGATTTTAGGTACTGATAGACGTGAGCTACACAGGAAGTCACAGACGGTAATTATTGTGAGTTGATTGGTTTCACTTTTTGCCAGCTGAAATACTGAAATACACATCTTGCTACTGGCGAAACTTTAAGTGACACACAAGAACAGAAGTTCAATGAACTATTTTAAGATTCCGTCCCACTGAGTCTCAGAAGTTATCATAACATGATGGTATTTAGCTCAAGGATCAATTAAAAGAGTAAAAATATATCTGTAGGCTTTAACGTCTGATCGACGTAGAATCGTGTTCATTGGCAAATGAAGGCTTTTTAATATAACAGAGAAAATGCGACAGGGCATCGGAAGGAACGTTAATCGCGGTTTTTCAGGGACAAAGGACGATAAAAGCTTACCTTCAATCGAAGTTTTCCCCGTGTCTCGCTTCATTTGAGAAATGTCGACTTCCTCGACAGCTGTCAACCTTTCTTCCTGATCATTAAACTTCACCTCGATTCTGATGAATCCAGCAGAGTAAAGAAGCAAGCAAAAAACAGACAACACTGAACCGGGGCACACTGAAAAACAGTTGCTTTTAGAAGACATTTTGTTGATGGAATGATCGAATCGAACATGCCCAGATTTGTACTCCAAGGATTTGTACTCCAAGGATCTGTACTCGTTGTGACACGCTTGTAACTCTGCACTGGTTACACGTGATACCCCATCAGATAAACAGGATGAAGAGACGCTGGCGGGAACTGGAAGTAGTTTGACCTGGGCCAGTGTATTATCGATCTCAGTAAACATAAACATGAAATAGTTTGACCCGGGTGAGCGTATATTGGTCTCAATAATCAGGGAAAAATAAGGGCTGTAAATAAGGGGGGGGAGGGGGAGTGCAGTAACTGATAATGTCGATTACTGGTATCCTCCATAGAATTTAGTCCTCTTCCATACCCAACTGTGCTGCTCTATACAAAGTTTCATTCTCGTGACGACTATTTTGAAAGAAGGGCAAAGAAGGCACAAAATTCAGTTTTTGTATCGAAATCCCAAATAGCGTCTAATGATCTCCATTAAAAAAAATATGTTTATTTACTCTTTTGCAGGAAACTACGAGGGAGGTCGGGAGGGATGGATGGGTGGGTGGATGGATGGATGGAAGGATGGATGGATGGATGGATGGATGGATGGATGGATGGATGGATGGATGGATGGACTGATTGATTGATTGGTGCCATTGCTGTTTTTTGTGAAGTAGTTTGGAGCTGTTTGTTCTCAGCGCCAAATTGAATTCAAAACTAGCATTCTTGAAAGTGAAATAATCCAAATTGGAAATATTTCGGAATGAAATTCAAACTTGACTGTGTGAGAGTCCCACACAGAATATGGCAAATACTATGACCTTTTGCACTGCTTAGAAACTTCAGTGGCAATTTCTCTACCAAAAAAATACGGTAGAATAAGGTTGCGCCTTCTTTGCCCTTCTTTTGAAATGAAACTACGAACATAAACTAGAACACGCTTCCTAGTACGTCACAGCAAGATCCTTCAGTTTCAACCGGTATCATGTTAGGTCAGATAACTTGAGTTCGAAAGTTTTTCAAGAAACAAACTTTACGGAAATGACCTAAAGTTTCAATCCCGCACAAAGACTATGTTTGCGTCAGTTTACGTCAATTAAGTTTACCACACTTTCACAAATGGCGGTCAGAACTATGAAACCCTCCCCTTTCCCGGCCCGATCCTTTAAATTTGCGCCTGGTTGCTCTTCCAATAACAAACATCAGAAAATCTTGTTGAAGGCTGTCATGTTTCGTTGGATAGAGAGTCTGCAGTCCGTGAGGGTTACAACAGTTTCTGCTGTTTCGAGATTCTCCTTCTCCAAACCTTTCTTAAATCCTGTTTTGTATACAGAAACATGGAAAACGTTTTCCATTTAATTTTTACCATTAAACAGTTAAGGGCAAGATTTATTCTCTCCGTAGAAGTTTACAAAGCGTAACAAATTCACAATGTGTTTCGTCTATGCCTTGGAACATATCGTAATTTAATAAACTAAGTCGAGCTTCACGTTCATGTAATTTACCCATAGCATTAGCCCAAAATCAATAACCCTTCTATGCATAGGGTAGGTAAGATTGACTGGATTTTATACATAAATTCGTATAATGTTGCAGATTCGCAGTCATGTGTCATTCATGTCCTTAACTTAAAGTTATGGTCGCGTTCAATTACTTTGATTGGCACATAAAGTTATCCCTTACTAATTATATGTAGTAAACGTTACTGCTTTTACAATAAAACAGTTATCCTTCAAACTATATTCACATTGAACATTATAATTACCACTATCGCCGCAAACAGTTATCCGCCTAATTATACAAAGTGTTATTATTGAACACGAACCTCCCTACTCAAGCTCTAATATCACATCATCGATTACCTACTCATGCGAAAGAATGACAACTCTCCAAGAAAGAGGTACTCTTCTAGGACTTTTCTTTAACACCATTTCTCTTTAATTCACACGCTAATTTTATAACGAGTTTCAATAGCTCCTGCAGTTGTACTTCCTTTATTTTAATATGTTTATCTCCAACAGGGAGTTACAGGGAGTTATTTACTGTGGTGGTAGATTTCAGTTGACTCCTGTAATAACTCCATTTGAGAATAGGAGTTAGTTCAACTGTGTGCCGATTTGGTGTTAAATTCAGGAGTTACAATAATTCACTACAAACATAACTTTCTAAGAATATCTCTTCTAATTACTACCTTCTGTACGTTTAAGGCAGGGGGGTGACAAGCCTGTGAAATTTTGTATCGGAGGGAACACTGGTCACCACTACCGTTGTTTACATGACATGTACACCGGTACGACTTTCATTGTCACGTTTATAAAGCACTGTAGCGTTGCTAATTTTCATAGTGGTGCGAGTTTCATTCTGGGAAAAAAAGGTGCAGCTAAGACTGTAACATAGTATGAACTTTCAAACGGCGTTCACGTGATAGTGCTATGAAGTTTCGTATAGCAATAATAATCTCGATCCGGTGTAGCTACCGGGTTGAGCTTTCACCCGTATGACTAAAAAAACAGAGTTATTTTTTGCGCTCAAATTTCTTAGCGCCACAAATTTTCGAGACTGCTGTCCCTTTAGTAGTGTGCTTCAGCCGTAACTGTTATGACTTATTGTACAGGTATCATGTAAACGAATAGAGCCGCTGAGCCACACCCTCTAAAACATGGATAGCGATGGCCTACTCCATGCAAAAAACTTTTGACAATGGAGCATTGCCATTTCAATAACGTAACAATCACTGCTGTAAATACGACATGAATTAACACCTCGTCTAAGACTTGTTTCGTGTGCATAGCAAAATTAAAGAAGAAGCTTTTTGACACTATTTAACCTGGGCCTTTTTGTAGTTCCTGGGCAAAGGGGTGGGGTAGACAAAGTGCGTCTTGGGGGTGGGATGTGCAAGGTGCGTCTCCTTGTTAACTCCGAAAGTACGGAAGCCATGACAACGACAGTTGGAGGGTACAGAGTACGTCCGAATGTGTTTCCTGTGAGGCCTGCAACATGACTTGATGATTTCACAGGGTCAAACGTGGTCATCTTGGGCAAAAAAGTTACAAACGTTCGATGTCAACGTGGGCATTATGTATCCCCCTCCCCAAGAACCCCCCATGGTTAATACCTTTTGGCTTTCCGTCTACTTATAAGCGATCAAAAATGATCAAAAACCGAGGTTCTCGAAAACAATGACGTGATAACATCGAAAGAAGTCAATAGAAAGTAGTTAGTTTTAGTATCGTAGTTATTTTGTGTCCCCAAATTAGTATCGGTTTTTCCCAGGCTAGATGGTATAGAAACGTCAATAAAGTTTCTTGCTTACTTACTTACTTACTTACTTACTTACTTACTTATATTTTCACGTGTGAATAGAGAGGCACAACGAATGGAAACTTGTGTATTAAACTAGTTTTTAAATAGGCATTTTTGAAAAGAATCTATCAGAAACATGTAGTGTGCACGGAACTTAAGATATAGGGGTTCCTACCCTGCCTTAAACTTTTAATATGCGAGAGTGTGCTTCTCAAGTTATCATTTATATGTTGGATTAATCTAAAAACACACGAAAAAATAAGTAATAGAGGAAGAAATAAGCTGCAGAAGTGGTAAGGAGAAGAAATGAACAGAGGTGATTGTCAAAGTTAGTTTAGACATCCGCAAGACAATGTCGACAATCTTTACTGTTATTTAGAATATTTGTAGGATATTATTTTAGCACAAATATTTCAACCCTAACTGCCGGCCAGCTATGGTATGTAACGTAATAAAACCGAACGTATCTGGCTTTGACGGCATCACGAAGGGAATTCTTCACAATACTATTTCGATCTGAGTTTCCTGGGAACACCTGGGAAATTAAAGATAATAACACAGATTAAATGTCTTTAAAATGACATGAGTTGATGACATGATAAGTTTGAAACAAAATTACATAGCTATCTACGTACTCAGCTACCTACCCTCATTCTTAGTAATTACCTACCAACCTGTACATAAGCACCAACCCTCCTATCAACTTACTTCCTTCTCGTTTATCTATCTATCTACCTACCTGCCAACCTCCCTCCCTACTTACATTCTTAATAAAATGACATTCAGCTTTCCTTGCAATCGAGGACATTTCGTGCGGTCGACATATATTGCAAAAGCACTCGAAAATTATCGTAACTAATTGTTATTGTTGTACTTATTGTAATCGTGCTTGTAATTGTTTCTACCTTGAAGCAAAATAAAACAAAAAACACTCAAAAAATGCACCAGGGATCAATTTAATAAAAGGTTTACACTTGTAATTTACAAGATGGGCCCTTGTATTTACATCGTTACAAGACCATTTTACAAGCCTTTTTGGGAGAAGTTTCGTCTCTCTGTGGACGCTTTCGCTCATCTTTTAGAATTAATGGAAAAGGATATTTTGTTTCAAATGTTTCTTTTTTTCCATTAAACCTGATTAATCAACCAAAATCTGTCTCAAAAGAGTAAGACTTGTCATGATAAACGATTTTAGATTGTTTGGTTAATAAACCTGCGATTAGAGCATACATTAGCATATAAACGATTTTAGATTGTTTGGTTAAAAAACCTGCGATTAGAACATACATTAGCATATCTTAAAGCAGAGAGATTCGATTGTACACTTGTAACCTAGCTACAAGTGCATTCCAGCGGAGTTTACCATTGTAAGGCTACAATTGTAATTTACTCTTGTATCTGACTTGTGCTACACGTGTGAGACTGACTGACTGACTGACTGACCGACCAACCGACCGACCCACCGACCGACCCACCGACCGACCCACCGACCGACCCTGTGACCGACCCACCGACTGACTGACTGACTGACTGACTGACTGACTGATTGGTTGGTTGGTAATGGTTGGTTGATTGATCGATCAGTAACAGCAAAAGTTTATCTTTATTGTGTTTTACTCTCCAAAGGGAGGTATTGGTCTAGGTAGCCTACAATAAAGGTTTTGAAATAGTAACATCTAGTAATAATGATTAAGAATCTCTTTCCCTTTTTGGACATCAAGTAAATGCATACATATTTACCTAAATAGTATTATGTTTGTCCGCTTTAATAAGTATCATTTTGTCAAGATCATCCAATATCTTGAGGCAGTTATCAGTTCCTACAAATTGAGCATTAACCTCGTCTCCTTAAATAGCGTTACTCTTAAATATTAGAAGTATAGCCAATCCTTGAATGATGTTACTTTCTTTTATTTTCATATTTCTCTGTTTGAGTCCACATTGTATGAGCCCCTAATATTTATTTTGCAAGGATTATTCTGTGAGCGGGATTTGTGATAGTAATTAAGTAGCTTCCAAATTGATGAGGGCTTGATTGATCGATTGACTGACTGATTGATTGACTGATGGATGGAAGGATGGATGGATGGATGGATGGATGGATGGATGGATGGATAGATGGAATGAACGTCCGAGGGTTATCTTACGCACCTTTTCAGCATTGTCCTCTTTGTAAGTGTTCCAAGTTATTCCATTTACCGACAGATGTATTTTGTAACTGGTGGTCCACTCATTAATTGAGTTTGCTCCTTGAGTTGCAACTGCACAGACAAAGTACACTGCACTCATATCAACTTGAAGGTAGTCTGTTCTGTCTGATCTGGTCTTTGGACACCACCCTATTCCTCTGTTCTCATTCAGTCGGCCGTAGTATGGATAATAGCGAGAATCATAGAATGAGCTTGCCTTTATTTTGTCGTCCGGTATCGTGTTTCTATCCGCGACGCCAACAGCTAAGCATGCTGGAGAGATAATACAAGAAATCATAGAATCACGCACAGCTCCAAAGTACCGTTGCGTATAAGCAAGGTGAAACCGCCGAATACTTGCAGGGTAAAATAACAATTAAGGCATTTTTTTATGACGTTGATACTGGTTTCAGTGTTAGGTTAGTATAAAGTGTCATGTCGTTTATAATTTTGCTGTCAAGCACACTAGAAGTTTTTTAAATCAGAGGACAGGTGTTGACGGGCATTGACGGGAGGTATCTTTTGAGTTCCCCTTAAACACGATAAAAGGCTAACCAACCATTAATTTTTTAGGTCACCCATTAACAACATGAATAAAAGATGCCAGTTAGATGCAGAGTCCGCGACCTCGGCAGTCATCTGGGGACATAATCCTTCGTAAAGAAAATCAGCTAGCGGAGTGAGTCAAGCGGCTGGCTTTGCCAAAAGAAAGGGGGCGAGTTCACCCTGAGTCGGCCGCATTCTTATAAAGACTGTTAATGTACTATGGCCCTCAAATATTAATTAAATTTAAAAGTAATTTCAAAAACAACTCTGAAAAGCGCAGAGGAAACAAAAACCCTATCATTAATTACAAAGATTTTGCTTGCTATCTAAAGTTTGATTTGAGGAAAAAGCTTTCAATTGGGAGAAATAATTTGCACCGCGCACCGCTTGCCAGTCTCTCGTAACAGGGCTTTCACAATTAAGCTATCGAGCAAGATAATAACAGCTCTCTCCTTATAAATTTTCAGCTGAGGGAAGTGTTTATTATAATCATTTTACTAGGCATTGCTGGCGTATTTTGCGGGCTTAAATATTTTAGCCCGCTCAGATCACCAATCAGAAGGGCGAAAATTTAGTTACCAACCAATCAGAAAACTGGAAACCTTTCAAATGTTCGCGCTGTTTTCTCTGTCAGTTCTGTTTACTTCACTCGCTTCTTTGCCGGCTCTTGAGTTTGTGTAAAAAATGGCCGATTCTTAGTCTTCTCAGTTGGATGAAAAAGATTTAAATAGCCTCGAAGAAGCTGTAAGTGAAAATAATGCCTGTAGTACTAGTAGCTCCACGCAAAGCGGAGAAGTCGACGAGCGAAACTCGCTCGTCCGTTCAGGATATTATGCTAAACTGCTAATTCACAAATTGTACAATCAACATCAACACTGCTAAATGACTTATTTTCTGCTGGTTCTACAAGGGTTTGTATCATTTTTCTTTCAAACATTTTAATTTGGAGCAGAAACTATTTCTAAAAATATTTCCCGGTTGCATGTATTCTGTTGGCCTCTGTCGTGTTTGTTTCAAAAACATTTGCAATAAAATTAAACGCCGTGTCGGTTTAGTCAACTCATCACCCACTATCCAGCTAATATTTCTTTTCTAATACCCTCTAAAATTATTATAATAGAAATAGAGTTGATGTTCTTGGACGTAAATATGTTTTTGGCCCTTTTCAGAGCTCATTTCTCCTCGCCTTCGGCTCGGGCTAAAATGAGCCTGAGTCAGGCCAAAAGTATATTTACAACCGTGAACATCAACTCTCTTGTTATATTACTTTTGAGCCTGAAGATGGAAATTCTGAGTGTGGTCATTCAAATAATTAAAAGATACTGAAAGTTACTGAGCAGTATTTTCCTATGATTCTTTTTGTTATCCTGTGCAAAGTGCAACCGAGGTCTGAGTCTGTGGATAAAATCCTAAAGCGTGACCATTCAAATGAAAGCTATTGAGCAGTACTTTTATGCGGTAAAGTTTATTAAGGTGTACGAGTTGGATCTAACTTTTAAGCCTAAGGATTGAAATTAGGATTGTAAGTGTGACCAATCACATAAAAGATACTGAAAGATTCTAGGTATAGTGTTACTTTTCTATGGTACTGTTTGTTTTGCTGTACAAGGTGAATCTGACTTTGTAGTCTGGAATGACCATAGCTACTCAGCAATATTTTCCTGCGGCACCGTTTATTATGCCGAACAAGGTGGTTCTAATGTTTGAGTCTGTGGATAAATTAAAACAAGTTAGTATGACTATTTAATGAAAGCAATTACACGGTACGTGCATGACATTTTTCATTTACTCACATTTTAAAAGGTCAAGTTGGAAGCGGATGCAAAGGATCAAGTTAGTACTGTCTCTTCATTTTTTTGTACTGGAGGCCTGAGCCATTTTAAGTTATAACGTTAGGGAGAATCATATGTAATTTGAAAGCACAGACTATAGTGTGGGTTTCAGTGATTTCAATGGCCAGATGGCTAGTCTATTCTACCCTGTACCTCAAGTGCACAGAGAAAAAACAATTAAATTCATTTTAGCATTGTCTGTTGGAATACTTAACAATTTTCATCGAAGTGAAGGTGAATGGTTAAAAACTATCCAGCGAAATCGCACGAAGTATCTAAATTAGGGCTTAGCCGAAGAAGCTTCAGGCCGGTTTAGCAAATCAGGGGATACTCCGCAAGATTGAGCAGGATAATTGTTTTATTCTTCAACAAATTGCTACAAAGTTCAATTTTCAGAACTAGAAAAGCCACGCATGAAAAGTAAACACATCTCAAGTTAGCACAACGGTCATCACAGCAAATAAGCATTCGAAGTTTACTGCAGTTCCCTTCAATACAGGCTCATTTACAAACTTGGTTTTCGTAATCACAAGTGAAAAGAATGCGTTAGTTTATTTTTTGTTGGTTTGTATTTACGTGTCAGTTGAATGTAATTTACGCAAAAATAGCGAAACTACTACCCATTAGAAAAAGGTATTAGGGTAATGCCTTGAATAAGCAAAGGAAAATAGCAGACGTCTGCACGCACGCTATGCCTTGAACATCTTTGAAGAATAGTTGATAAATAGGATGGTCGTATCTGATACTTGTGTTTGTTCATGTGCTTATGGCTGATTGTTATTCAAGAAAGATAAAGAAATGATTGTCTTAAAAAGAATAGGAGACATGAAGTGACCAATTTTTACTGTTTAGAAGAGACCGTGATAATAGAAGAGTAAGCACACAACACTAACCTTTATTAACTAAGATCGTTCCTATTATCAGGACGTGTTCACAAGAGAGTCACTTCAGAGTGCTCAGCGCAGCTTTACCAGCACAGAGTCATGGCGCAATAAGAGAAAAAATTTAAAAATAATCTTTTTTCAGTTTTTAAGGGCGCTTAGCTGAATTCAAGTCTTTTTGATATCGAAGTTGGATCAGGGGATAACTGAGTTTTAGAGCCGTTGCACTTAAATTGTATGGTGTTCCCCCTTTTACATCCTCTTGGTCTTTATTGCAAGCTTAACCCAAAGAGGTTAATTGAATTTCATTCAGACAATTGTTGGTTGAGTTATGTGAATAGTATGTCACTAGATGGTGATTATTTAGGCAGTTACTGAGTTCCTTTAAATTAATCAAGTCGTGAAGTAGAATAGAATGAACTACAGGTATTTCTCGTGTCTGGAACACTTTAACAAAAACACAAAACGTTTATCTTCCAGCTTCAGGTACAAGTTCTCGTATCTGATCTCCCGGTCTTTTTGGCTAATTTTCTCGCGGGGTTAGTTTCAGTGTCATTTCTCCGCTGTGATTCTCCGAAGTTCGACGTACTGATTATAGCCTACTACGCGCTTCGACTACTCCTTGCATGCATTCTAAATACCAACCTAAGAAAAAGAAATTAGGAAAAATACAAAACACGCCTAGCCTGCCTGCAGTATTCTGTGACGCTGTTAAGGGGCAATGGGCTTTGACGATACAACAGTTGAACACAACCACGGGATCTCGTCCGTGTGCAGTTTTCGTAATTTGATGTATCGTTAATTCTACTGGATATCTTGTCGTACGGCTAGAAAAGTAAAAGATTTGGGGTAGCTTTCCAAAAAAAGAAACAAAAATGGTCGGTCAACAACGTTGATTTTTAGAAAATATACTAAAAAAAAACTAATTTAGAGCTTCTTTTGGTGAAACTCTAGTGTTGCCATTGAAACCAATCATATTCAATTTTACCTTTTTTGACAGTCAGTTCCATAGTAGAAACTGCCTTTGCGAAGATATTATTCGATGACGCTACACAGCTGTATCTCCCCGAGTCCTCCATTTTAGGATTCCATATGTTCAGTGTTCCATCAACACTAACTTTTGATCTCCCAATGGGCAGCTCACCGTTCTCTTTCATCCATATGACTTTTGGCTGTGGGTCCCCAGTAGCCTGACAGCGGACTGTGATATTCTGGACTGTGGACACTTGGAGCTGAGAGGGGGGTTTTGTTATAAACTGGGGCAGTTCCACAACGTTAAGCTGCGTAAATGCCGAGTCTTGACCTAAGTGATTTGAAGCCTCGCACTTGTACGAGCCAGAATCTTTCTTCTCAACATTTAGTATTGACAGCTGTCCATCTTTCGTGACAGTTCTGGCTTGATCAAGATAACTATCATGCATTTTGAACCACCTAATCACTGCTGGAGGGAAACCAGTCACGTGACATACTGGTAAGGTGATGTTCTTGCCCTTTTCAACGTAGGATGGGCCAAACGAAAGGGAAATCTTGGGTGGACCTACGGAGAATGAGAGCAATAATCTATAGATTCAATCAAAAATAACTCATTTATTTGCAAAGCAAATGTGAGATTTGACTTCAGGAGTTAAAACGGAGATGCTGATGGAAAACAGCCAAAACTTTGGAGCAAACATGACAAAATTAATGATCCATGCCGGGCCAGTTTAGCTAATTCTCATTGACAAGGTGAAACTGGAAACACAGGGCTTAATTTTTTGATACTCTCGGGACTTTCTTTTACACATGCAGTAGAAAAGTAAACAAACTGAAATCAATACAAAACCATTCAGATAGCAAAGATTTGAAAAGTTAACCAAATGTTGGCATTACCTGATTCTTTACCTTATTTGATCAAATCTCGATGCAACTAACAATTAACTCAAAACAAAAAGTTTCGTTTCGAGTAACCTAGCGCGTGTCTTCAAAGTTGAAGCGGGATTTGATATGACTTACTTTGTACCACAAGACTCGCAACTGTCTCTTCCCTTCCCAGAATGTTACGCGCCAGGCATTTATATTTCCCAGCGTCCTCAAGCCGCGCGTCGTTGCTCTGAATCAGACCATCTGAAGTCACCTTGGTTCTGTTGCTAGGTAACGATCCATTCACTCGGGACCAAACTACTTGTGGAGTGGGATTTCCCGAAGCAGAGCACAGTAACGAAGCAGTGGTACTTTCGTTCACAGTCAGTTTAGAAGTTGAAAGTGTTACTTTTGGTGCAGAGATGGATTCTCCTGGTTCACCTTTCATTCCTGGAATACCCGGGGGACCAATGTCTCCTTTAATTCCTTTTTCTCCTCTTATTCCTGGTGGACCCATAATTCCTTGCTTTCCGCTTCTGCCAGGCTGTCCCATCATCCCTTTTGATCCTTTTCTACCTCTCCTCCCCGGAGGTCCCGACAATCCACGCGGGCAGAAGTTTCCACTGTTGTGGCAAATCTTTTTAAAGCTCGAAGTCACAACTTCCTCCAAAGCCTGTTTTAGATTTGCCGACTTATTAAACGAAGTGCTGTTGGCAACGCTCCGTGTGAATCTGTGCAGTTTACCTCCATCATTTGCCAGATCCTCTTCAGTATGTAAGACCATTGGTTTCTCTATGGTGAAACACGGATTAGTGTTAATGACAATGAAATTTAAAATTACCGCATGACCGTTTAAATCAAAATGTTAGCCGGCTTAACATCACCTAGTGCGATTTTCGAATGAAAACAAAAGGTATTTTACTGTTGATTGTTCGTTCGTTTGTTTGTTTGTTTGTTTTGTTTGTTTTGTTTTGTTTTTTGCGACAACTTATTGGTAAGGTGGAAGCAACTGAAAGATGTGTTTTCTTCCTTATATTGTTTATGACACTAGTACACTATCCGTAACAGCACCCTGGAGGTTGCAGATACCATTGTAAGATATCTGGTTTCAATTGACAGGTGCTATTGACTACAACTAGTACACAAGTACACTGAGTTTAGACTGCGAGTAGTCTCTAATTTTGGCGATGGCGATTGGGAAGCGGGCGAAATACACACACGCGCGCGCGAAATTTCGAGGAGACGCGACGCGAGGGGAGCGCCAAAAAATAATTATTTTTGGAGCTCCCCTTGCGTTACGTTTCTTCGAAATTTCGCGCGGGCGCGTGTGTATTTTGCCCGCCTCCCTCTCCCCCATTCCCCTCTCGTTTTTACCCCTATTTTGCATAATCTATTCATTTCCACTCGCGCGTAGGATCTGAGGAAAATAGGACGGCTGCTCGCAGTCTACTTGCAGTCTAACTGAGTTTGACAAATTCGCCTTGCAGAAATTAAAGTAGAAAAATAACATCGCCAGTGGCGGGAAGGAACATGTGCCGTTCTTTAATCAGTTAATTAATCAATTAAAACTTTGTTTTCAAGGGACGCTATCACATAAGCCCATGGGCCAGTTACTCGAATCAGTTAAGGCTGAATTTTTTTAAGTTTGAAGTGCCAAATTCAAAATGGCGTGGACAAGTGGCGGCTGTCACAGTGGAAAACGCAGAAACTCTGAGCGAAAGCGAGTATTCGATTCCCCCAAAAGAGCAGAAAAAAGAGAGTGGTCAGATGTTTTGAAGTCAATCAGCGCGACTGGGATTCCAGTTGTACTGTGCTCAAGAGCGTGAAATCGTAACCCTACTCAGATAAAAAAATATATATAATTTATTATACACTAACTCAGACTTACCCTTTAAACATTTCTATCTTTGGGGACCAAAACGACGAAAACATTCCCTTCCTTTTATAGTTTTATAGCACTTGCTCATATTTCCCCTCCCCCTCCCCAGCCCATAGGAACCAGATTTTCCCCCGGAACTTCAAATTTAAAGTTAAAACGTAAGGGGCCATTTGCATACAGTATCTCATTATGTTTGGTTTATTAACGTTTTTTTAAATTTTATTAAAAGCAAAATACAACGCAATTAAGGAGACGCCTAGTTTGAGTAGCAAGAAATTTAAACATACTTTACCTTTTATCGAAGTGTCCACCATTCCCTGTTTTATGCGAGAAATGACTTCCTCGACAGCTACCAATCTTTGTTCGTGATCATTAAACCTCACCTCGATTCTGATGAATCCAGCAGAGTAAAGAAGCAAGCAAAAAACAGACAACACTGTGCCAGGGCACACAGAAAATCCGTTGCTTTTAGACGACATTTTGTTGATGGAATGATCGAACGTGCTCGATGTAGATGACCCGTTATAGCAAGTCTGTAATCCTACACTGCTTAAACATAATACTTCTTTAGATCATTAGGATGCCGCCAGACAAGGTTTTAAAACAGAAATTTAAAGTAACTGATCTGAGTAAACAGATCAGGGTCATTGATTCAGCTTCAGCTGCTTGGGGATAAATAAACATCTAAAATGGTGTGAAGTGAAGCAAACTAAGTTTTGCATCAGTATATTTACATGCTAAAAACAGTTGCAAAATGTTTGCGACAGTCTCCCAACTAAAAACTTGGATTTACATGTAAAAAGGAGCCCTTGAAAACAGATGGCCAACTTAATTACAGAGGTCCACCCACCCCTTTGTTGCTTGCTAGTTTGAATCTTATGTCATAAATAATCGATACCAAATTGGTAAGGGGGGGGGAGGGAGGGGGTAGATGTGTATTGGCTACGGAGAATGTTGGAAATGACCGTCAATATATTGCGAGTAAAGCCTTTTCGAAAATGGTTGTAGGCCAAAATGACTTGGTTTTGTTAACAGTTCGTTTCGTTAAGATTTTTATTTATTTGGTCGAAACTCAGAGGTATAATCACAGCGATCAGATATCTTTTGAGACAAACGCAATTAAACAAAAGTGTGAAAAAAAAAACACGACGACTGTGTTGGCTCACAAATAAACCACAGCTTGAATTGTTGGGCAAAAATGCTCGTGCCAGGGTGCCCTGGCCTTTACAAGTTAATGGAATGATCGAACGTGCTCGGGGTTTGTACTCGTTGTGACACGTTTGTAACTCTGCACTGGTTAAACGTGATTCCGCGTCAGACAAACAGGACGAAGACACGACAGGAAAAGGAAGTAGTTTGACTTAGGTCTAGGTATCGTCAAGATACCTACACGTACGTAGTTTCCCAGTAATTCATTGTCATTTTTCTTATGGTTTATTTTTATGATTTTCTTATTTTCAGCTATTATGAGGACCCATATGTAAACCACTCTAGGGTGATTTTGGTATCCTCAATAAGGACTATTATTATAATTATCACATTAATAAGGCTGTCAGGTGAGCTTGATAGCTTCTAACAATCTCATTAATAGCGAAATTCTGCTAATTTCTCAAGCGACCTACAATGTTGTACATTTTAAATGGAACACTTAGACCACCCTCCCCCCTCCCCTTAAATCAAGGATGGAAATATGGCGCGTTTTTCCCTTCGCGCGACTTCATCATTGATTTTAGGGGGTAAGGGGGTTTCTGTTCCATGTTATTCCGTCCGAGATTGTAGCGCTAAGGGAGGCGCCTGCTCTGGGCTCTCAGAGGCCTAGTTCAAACATCGAACTTTACATGTGTCGAAACTAATGCAAATGAGCAAACTTTTGCTAATTTGCATTAGGTTCGTCCGACAGAAATTTCGTCGTTTGAACCGGGCCTCAGATAACGCCTTTCAGATAACGCCGTTTTCACTATTTTGGAGCCCGGAATGGGCTTGAAGTGACCTTAGGAACTGTTCGGCATGACGACCACCAAAAGAAGATCTTCAAATTGCCAGTTCTGTAACATTTTTATTCCAACAAATATTGCTGAGCTATACATAGAATTAAAGAAAACAAAAGAGAGGAAATGATAATTAGGGAAAATCAACGCAACAAATATTGTAAAGTAACGCAATCTTGAGGTGTATTTACAGCAATTGTATGTCAAGCATTCAGCGCATTCTGGAAACTGAAAACAATAATATAAAAATAATAAAATAAAAAACCTAAAGGCATATTGTATTTGCACCTCATAGTTGTGTCCGAAAAAAATTGGCTTCAAAAATAACTACAAATTCTACAGAAAATAATTGTGAATAATTCTTCTTTACCTAAGCTTCGATATGATTGTCAAAAATACGTAGATATATGTACAGTTGATCTAGCTGGTACACAATTTAAATTTTCAATTCAATTTCTTCCTCTTATTATAGTGGCAATTGGATGAACAAAATCTTCAAATTGAGGGAGGAGGGGGGGGGGGGGGGGCGACCTGAACACGTTTCTCTTCCTGTTCTCAAATCTTCAATGATTCAGTGTCTTAATGCACTTTTGGAAATGGAGTCGTTTGGATGGAATTTTATGGAGTTTTGGAAAACCTCGTCTTTGGTGTCTTTTCATCCAAAAATCATCAATTATGATGGGCTCTTTCGATTGACAGAGCATCTCAGTTTTTGAAATTTGTGATAATAATTACGACTTCCAGATTCCTGCTTATTTTCAAAGCTGTGAACTCACGGTTAATGAGAAAACACTTTACCACCCTAAATTGACACACTGCTAAATTCTAATAACTAACATTAAAATAACTGTAAAGCATTTGACAAAAGAATTAATATTTCAATCTTGGTATTGAATTCAGTTATGAGTAAAACGCGTTGGCTAACTAAACATAACTTAGGGTGCGTTTCTTTGGGATGATTCAGATCAGGATCAGTGATTCTGAGGTAGTGAGGAGATATGTACCGTGCAGTTGGGGTTTAACCCTTTAAGCCCAAACAGTGACCAGCATAAAATTTCTCCTTATCATATCAGTGCATTATAACACACAAACGTCACGAGAACTAAAGAAATGATCACAAAAGATGAAACGTCTTGGTGTTTACGCAAATTCTCCCAGCTTATGCCATAAGAAATATATAGAGAACAGTGAGGAGAATCTACATGCTGATATTGGGGCTTAAGGGTTTAAAGTTAATCAAAGCGTAGTAACTCAAAACCAAAGAGAACTGGAAGACCAATCTAACAGTAGTTGCCTCCTGTATGGCCAACGCAAACTTCCTTGTAGATTAACGCCATTGTTTGGGTTCTCGTTGTTGATGCGAAGTGCCAGAGATCAATTCAAGTTTATCAATTACAACAAAAAAACACCCTACCAGATTCCGACGCCGAACTGCGACTAAGATTGATTTACCCTTAAATGTATCAAAAAATTGTGGCTATATGTGGAGTAGAAATTTAATTTTCGATCGCAATTTCGGAATACGATGGGCCAATAGGTACCCTAACGAGAAAACCCTTTATCACTCTCTGAATGTTTTTAGACTAATACACTAATAAATTCTTATAACAAACATTAAAATAAATGTAAGATACTTGATAGAAGAATTAATTTTTCAATCTTGGTATCGAATTCAGTTATGAGTAAAAGACACTAAATGTTCTTCACATAATATATTTTTCATTACGTCTTTCAAAAAGAGCCGGTTAGAAAACGCCTCGACGTTTCAAGTGGGAATATTCGCGACATGCGCGATAAAGTTCATTCTTTTTCTTTCTCTTTCTTTGTTGATTTTTAGAAACGACCAGCTGTAGAAGGTTTTTTCGTTGAAAGTGCCAATTCGTTCAGCCGAAAGTACAATGTGCCCAGAATGTGAAAACTTGTATATCATTTTGAAACCAATCATAGATGCTAAAAATATTTATTATTAAATTTGGTCTGTTTAAAACAAATCCCTTTTTTCTGTCACCTTCACTGGGATAGCTTTACTTTCCTAGAGCGTAAAGCTATCCTAATGAAAACTACTGAGTAGTACTTCCCCGCGGTAACGTTTATTAGGTTCACAGTTGCAAAACTGAGGGCTTCTCTCTTTTTGGGCTAATAAAACCTGTTCAGCACGTAAAAGCCATTGTTTTTTCCTCAAACAAAGTGTATCACGGCGCACAAAGCTATTAAGCAGTACTCTATTGTGTTGCTTAACGTGGTCCTAACTTCAGGGACGGTGGGACAAATCCTAATGCGTGATCACTATTACAACTGAACTGCTGAGCATTCCATTTCCTGGTGCGCTACTAAAAATAATTTGGGGAAACTGTAGCAACTCAATTTTCCTTCGTCGTTCCCAAGATCCCTCCACGCGCCTACATGCACTGGGGACCGGAAATGGGTCTGTGTAAACGCAAAGCAAAAGAAGCCCCTTTCTCCAGTCCCCTCGGGGTCTAAGCCCTCGTCACGTCTTTGTCAGCTTGAAAATGGGCCTTTTCTAAGTCTAGAGAACTGGCTCTAAGTTTGTAACTTAAATTAACAGCGCGGAATAACTGATCGCGAGCACTTAACTTAACGTTATTAGTATAAGGCCCCGCTGAGAGCCCTGTTGGGTCTAGAGGGTTGCCATTCACCGCTGAGATATTATCCATTGACTCACCTCAAAACCTAGGAGACGCATTAATATTAACGTGGACTACCTTGAAACAATGCATTTACCAACTCCAGTGTCACCGTTATTTGATCTTTAGAAGGCAGTATCTTTGCTCAGCGTTTTCTTCACTTCCCTCAAACTCTTGCGAATCTTGTTTTTGTGGCCAATCAGCTTGATTCCCATTTCGTTGAAGTCCAGCTCGTCTTCTGTAGCCACCTGTTTTAACTGCGTGAATCCCGCGTTTGTGAACTGGTCGTAGTACTGCCCCATCTTGATGCTCTCCAGCCAATCACGAATTTTGGTGTCCTCGGTGTATTCCAACTTTGGCGACCTGGAAATAGTCATGGTGATTACAAATCGTGAGTGACTGGAAACATGCAAGTAACAGAGTTTCATGTAGCTCACAATAGATAACACTGATCTATTGAGTAAGACCCACTTCTGGAACTGCGAATTACTTTAGAATGCGCTCCTCCTATCTGTGACTACTGCTAGTTCAGTTTATTCGCTAATAAACACTTCACAGCCAATATCCATCTTGAGCTCACGATTACAGAAAATGGACACGAATCACTAAAACAGCTTAACTAAACCAAGGGAACATGAAATCACTGGCTACACAACAAAGAGAAACAAAGAAATAACTCTGCAGTATAAATTTAAGTGCTGGAAGGAAACCACGAAATTTCCTACTGAGCACTGCCCTAGCAAGGAAATGTGCTCCACACGTGGTTAAGAAAAAATCTCTGACCTCGGTGGGATTCGAACCTACGGGCTGCCCCAGTCTGGCCACGTAGTTCCGTCGGTAGAGCATCGGTGACCATAGTCCGGTGGTTGTGGGTTCCAATCTTTCTTTACCTCGTAAGTACAGCATTTCCTTACTAGGACAAGGCTTCGTAGGATTATAAATTAAGTGGTTTTCTTTCAGCACTTAAATTTACACAACAGAGTTAATTCTCTGATTTCTAACTGTCGAACACGTTCCTCTCATATATGCCTACTGCTAGTTCGTTTTCGTTAACATTTCACTGGCTGCCAATATCCCATGATTCCCCCTTTATTTTTCTTTCCTATTTTTTCATTTCCATTTTTTCCGCTTCTTATTATCGTATATTATCCGGTAATTGTTATTTTGCCTATCTCCCCACTGTCGTTTTATTAATCTTTGCAATTAAACATTAGTTGAGGAAGCCCAGGCTCTATAAGCCTCATGGTTTCTTCGGGGCTTCCTCGCCATTTTCCTTCACGTAGTTCTTTTTCAACGACTCTGTAATTTACCTTTGGTGGCAAATTTAAAAAATAAAATAAAGTAAAATAAATAAAATAAAATGGTTGCAGAAAATGGATAAGGTTTTTTTCAAACAAGCTTCTCCCTTAATAACAAGAACTGCTTACTTGGGTTCGGCGGTTGAGACCTCGTTGGGTTTGTCAGGGGAGCGGATGTACATGTCCAGCTTCTTCACAATATCAGTAAACTTAGGTCTCTTATTACGGTCAGCGTGCCAACATTTTAACATAACATGGTGAATAGCCTTAGGGCACCCCTGAAAGGCCCGGGCCATACCCAACATTTGAAGTACCATTAATTTGCCATCCATTCTCTGAAAAAAAAAAGTAAAAAAGAAAGAAAAATAAATAAATAAATAAATAAAATGCAATACGCTTCACTAGATAAAGCTTGGTAGCGAGACCAAGAGGAAACAAACCACGGAAATTAAATGAAAACGTTTATTCTTTTTTGTTGTATCCTCTACGCCTTCTTTTTTGCTGTGTCCTTGGCGCTTTCAAGTTGAAATTTGACGGATCGAAAACCATTCTCGATAGGAATGCAGTGTATGACGTCAACGCTCACGCCTCCCACCATCTAACGCGCGCGAAAACTTTTTCCGATGTTTGCATTTAGCTGATTGTTTGTTTACATACTTTAAGATAGTTACGTACAAGATACATACCTTAAGAAAGTTGTCAAGGGAACCATTTGACATGAACTCGATCACAATCATTAAAGGTAAACCTGCATAATAAGAAATAGACAACTGCAGTGGTTTCAATGCCATCAGTGGTCATATCAACAAGTTGCCCTGCACTCAACTCTTGGCGACAAACTCCAGTAATCCAGTTGTAAACAGTTTTCCCCACTTCACTTATTTCTGTAGTTCAACTGCCAATTCAAACTTCCGTGAACTACGCCGTAATTCCCCTTGGCAGTCTGAGTTATCGAAATTTTCTACATTAATTTTTCGTTACATATTCTAGTTCAGATTGACGCTTTATGTTCCGTCCACATAATCGTTTTCAAAAGTGTCCGTCTTCAGACGCCCAAGCGTTTTCGTATCGTTTTTACCTGTCCAAAATAATGCATTTGCTCCAGAAAACGGACATCTTTTTATGCGTTTCCAACTATTTCCCACGCTAAGACAATCAAGGATTCTCCATTTTCACCCACCCACTCTCTACAACGTTTTCAAAACGACGCGTATTCACCAATCCACAGAAAAAGCAATGCGTTTTAAGTCTCCAAACCCTTTTCCAAAGTCTCTGTTTTCATCAACGTTTTGACGTTTTAGTAAAGAAGATAGGCTAATACCCCAGGGGGCGGCACTCCTCGGAATTTATGGTGAGAGTATGCCGCTCGGTTCTCCAGACCCGGACCCTGTTGCCGAACAAAATATGTAATTTTCTAGTACCCGTTTTCAGACCTCGCCCCTTAAAACGAGACCCATTTTCAGACCTGGTCTGTAAAGTCCATTCCCATACTAGAATTTTAGACCAAAACGACTAAAATCCATACCCATTTTTAGACCAAAACGGCTCAAAAACCTTACCCCGTGGGATGTACATGCCTATATAGCTTATAAATGGGAGTACACCAACAGGGGTTTGAACGAATCGCAATGTATGTGCTTTCAAACAAAAACGAATTATTGTGGTAATTCTGACGTACTTTTAGTACATTTGGGTCGCAAAACTGTCCCCTGATAGAGGCTTCACAAATAAAGTCTTTACGGTCCTTTGGTGAAGCACCAGACTACAGGTAAATAAAAAAAAAATGAAAGTAAAAATATCATAAACAAACAAATAAGGAAATGTGATCTCGCTGGTGTTTAACCCCGATATAACGACGCCCTTTATAGCGAGCCCCCGGTATAATGACCGACATTCTTCAATCTGGCGAAAGTGACAATGATATGTATAGAACAGAAACCTGATCTAACGAACCCCGGTATATCGAACAGTATCGAAAATTTGCCGTGATGTAACAAATTAATACTGTCCCGCGACTGAAGCTGAATGCATAACAGAGCAGCAAAGAAGGGGGTTACTTTCTAAAGAAACTGTGGTGCTGCGTCAGTGGGGACGTGAAACACAAAATTTTGGATTTATCATGCAACTGAGTCGATGAGGTAAATTGGCCACCGTAAAGAGATTTCGAGCGTTAGCCCTTCGTCAGAGCGAATCAAGGAATTGTGGGTTGTACTTCGTTTATATGGAGAGTGGTGGAGCTACGCTATTGGTAGGAACATGGCAACGTGACAAACAAGAATAAATTACTTGAAAGAAAAGGGTTCGTTGATACCGTGGGGATTAAGTGTGCCAATTTAAAAAATTAATTTTCTTCTACATTTTCACGGCTCTCCGTGTTACCCTGGTGTAGGGAAAGGCCACAGATCGTCATGTGTTGGCTAGAATGATTAGGGAGATTGAAATGTCGGGCGACTACGGTTTGGATGCGTCCTTGTCATTTCTTTCAACGTCTCGTAGGTGTTTGCGGAAACGGTCGCCTAGAGATGTATGTAAAGCGATCAGTGATTTTAATCGATCGCTTGGGTCCTGTTATTTTGTCCGCAATGTGAATGAAAGGACAAGTGTTGCATCGTTTGCGCGCACATTTAAAAACCCGGTTGATCATCAGGTTTAAGTACACTTCTAACTAGAAAGTTCCTTATGTTTTTGTCGCGTTTGAATAAAATCAATGGGGGCTGTAAAAAGATTCTTCCCGCTTCATTGTCATTTTGGGGTAATTTAAAGTTCTTTAAAATGGTTATGTGGATGGTAAGTGAGTGCGATTGGAATTCTCTCGTTCTTTTCCGTCTGTGACGTTTGCAATGCTGACAGTCGATCAATCTGTTGAGCCGTTTTGACAACAGAATCAGGATAGCCACCCTTCTTGAATAAATGGCACGTTTCCTCTGCTTTGTTAGAAAAATCGGAGTCATCACTACATGAACGTCGAAGTCTAAGAAATTGAGAGAACGGGATGGACTTTTTGACGTGGGAATTAAGGAGGAGAGGATGAATGCAACAAATAACTGTGGGAATCTGTAAGTTTGTAGTGCACACTGTTAGATAGGCCTTTAATGCCAACAAATGTTTGACCGTTTACCCACCTCTGCCAAGAAGGCTTTGCCAGCGGGAAAAAGCAACCAATCAGAAACGCAAATTGGGTGACGTAAAAGTTCATTTTCTGCGGTAACCCGCCAAAAGCGTTGTGTGGGCTTATTTTGTCCGATGTCGGTCAATCAAGCCACCGAATGTTTTGTGCGCCAAACATCATGCTAAAATGTTTGGTCATGTAGCTGGGGCTAAAGTCAACCGAAATTAATTGATAATTAATTTATAAAGATTTAGTCAGTTTAATCAGTCAGTTCGTCCATCAAACAGCCGTAATAGCGCCAACAAACCCCCGATCCCAAAATACAAATATCGTTAACAAATTTAAAAAAAACAGTTCTAACTGATAACTAATAACAGAATTAATGTAAAATACAGGCCCAAAAGATTTGAAATTTATTATTACATCAAATTCGTATTAAACACTTAAGAGGCTAAACAAAAACAATTAACTACAAATCAGAATAACTACGGTATTAGTTTTCTCCGGCCATCTTGAAATCAAACCGACAAACAGATCAAGAGATGTACGTGAAAATACAGTGAGGGAAGAAAACGTAAACTAACTGATAGTCTGTGTGTCTCAGTCCTTTGTTAACTTCATTCATTTCACATAACAACAACTGGAACTCTAATGATGGGTGAGTAAAGTCAATAAGGACTTAGCAATCCCGTTAATTAGAGGTACTCAATAACGAAATTAATAGGGTGAAAGTACTATAGTTCAGGATCCAGTTGTTCAACGGCCGGATAATTTTTAATTATCCACAGGGTAAATCACTACCCAGTGGTTAAGAATGTATGTTTGGTGTACATTCTAACTGTTGGATAGCAATCTACCAAGTAGGTAGAAGTATCTGGCCTTTGAACAGCTGAGGCCAGCTAAATACATATTCTAAAAAGAATGGCATATATCATTTCAGCACAAATATTTCAACTCTCAAACAAGGCCAGGTGTAGTATGTCACAGGATAAAACCGAACATATCTGGCTTTGACCGCAGAACTGAGTGAATGCCGCACGATGCTGCTTTGGTCTGTGTTTCCTGGGAACACCTGAGAATGAAGAAAGGACACCAAATATTACATGGTTTCAAATAAATGAAGAAGCATATTTTAGAGTAATAACAATACGTAATTCTGCAATTTTTCTCCAATCAAAATGCCCAAAAAAGATTTGAAGGTCACGAACTCAAATTCCACGAAGACATATCTGGTGCTTTAGGTGTTGGATTGTGGAAAGCGTTTTTTTTTTGTTTGTTTGTTTTGTTTTTGTGTTTTTTTTGTTTCGCTTTGCTTTGTTTGTTCGTTGTTTGTATTTTGTTTTGCTGTTGTTGCTGATAGTATTTTCAAAGTCGTTTCTTCCATTACTACTGTATTGGTGTCATATAAATTCGCAGATTGAAACCTCTCTCTCGAACCTCAACTCTAATTCATGGCTTTGAGTGAAAAAAACAACGCTTTCAGTCAATCTATTCACCTTATCATGCATTGTACCCCTTGTACGTTTTCCAAGTTATTCCATTTGGGAAGGATCAAAATCAGTTAGTTGAACAATCAGCCAATCAATCAATTTGGAGAGACGGACAGCCTCTTTGGGCTTTCTAGCTTGACTGTCCGCAACTTACACTGGTAGTCTGTTAACCTTCTTTACCCCCTTGTGTTGTCCAACCCGAAAATACCCCCCCTCCCCCCTTTCCCTGCAAAGTACTAATAACAATTCAGTTCATCTTCTCACCTTCACAGTATCGTTCTTCTTGTAGGTGTTCCAAGTTACTCCATCTAAGGACAAATGTAGTTTGTAACTGGAAGTCCGTTGACCTTCCTTTCCTGCTTGTGTTGCCACTGCACAGACTGAGAGCAGTGCTCCCATATCAACTTGAAGATATTCTTTTCTGTCATATTCACTCTTTGGACACCACCCTCCTCTTCCCCTGACTCCGTTCAGGCGACCAAGGTATGGATAGTATGGATTAGAAGAAAGCGAACCCTGGTGATAAAATGTGCTTGCTGTCATTCTGGCATCCGGTATCGTATTAATGTCCGCAACGGCAACAGGCTGGCACACTGTAAAAACAAAAATTAATGAACTCTCAGGCGTACAAGGGGTTTTGCAAACTCCTCACCGGTTTTCTCCGATTTTGTCAAGGAGATATTTTTAGTCAGCACTTGATATTTTTAGTCAGCTGCTGATCTCTTAGCAAATATTTTATCGTTTTGTAAGAGCCTGTTGATAAGGTAGCCTAGATACCGTACCATCAGCAGTGTCAGTTTCAAGCATTTGTTCCTTTATAAAAAACACACGTTTTACAAACAAAATTGATTCTTTTTTTCATTGAAATATACAGTGGAATTCCGATTTTTCGAACCTCCAAGGGAAATGGAAATTGGTTCGAAAAGTCGGGAGTTCGAAAAATCGAAGGTGGCATCAAATCACACCTATTTTACCGCGGTATTGTTTTATAAGATCCACGAAGGCAGACAACAAAGGTATATCACTCTTGTTAATGTGTGAACCATCTTTATTTACCAACAAAACGCACATTTAACACAAAACGAAAATTTAAGGATTTAAGCCAATTTCGGCAGAACAAAAACCAGTACTGTACTGAAACATGTGTCTGTAATTTTGCGCGGACTCTTCGCTCCTTTTCCCTTGATCCCCTTACTGTATCAGTACTCCACGGCTTAAAGGAACAGCAAAACGTATTAATGTGCTACGGAAAAAGCTTGAAAAATGCAACTAAACGAAGGAACTTTGATCATTTGCAGTAATTCAAGACCCTCGACTGTGTAAGAACGGCGTTGTAGTTTCTTATGACTTCAATGACAGATTTATCTTTTAAAAAATACAAGAAAACACCTCCAGAACTTGTTAATTAATTGCATTCAGGTGTATATGTGGCTAAAACCGGTTTTTGTTGGTTCCTAAGTTTTCAAAGTTCGAGAAATCGAATGTAAATTTTTGAAAGGAAGAAAGAATTAGTTCGAAATATCGGGAGTTTCGAAAAATCAAGCATTCGAAAAATCGGGGGTAAAATTACAGCGTTTGACTGAAGCAAATCCAACGGAAACGACTTTTGGTTCGAAGAATCGGGAGTTTCGGATAATCGAGTATTCGAAAAATCCGAATTCCACTGTGGTAAACGGATAACAAAAAAGCACACACACACAAAGTGTTGAATTCTAAATAATTCTGGTAGTAATATGGTTAAAAATTGTAAATATATAGTTCTTCTGAGGAAATTAACCAAAACGCCGCCATCGCAGATTACATTAGAGACCCCGGCAGCGCTATTTGTGTTTTTAAACATTAAAAACACCAACCTTATATTGTAGAGGACATAAATATCCAAATGAAAAGCTTTCTAAAATGTTAAAAACAGCAATAAACCCAGAGGAGGAGTTTTAACCACGCCCACGCAAGAGAAACAACATCGGCTGCTCATTGTTAATTTAAAAAAAAAACTTTTTTTTTAATAAAACTGTTGCTTCCCCCGAAAATTAGTTATAATTTCTGCTGGAAAAGTTTACTTCTAAACGTATAAAAAAACAAAAATTTGTGTCAAGAAGTAGCTTATGGTTGGTTTATACCAGGAGACAAACGGTTGAATCTGTAAAATTTCCATTTTAATTAGGCCGTTTCCTATTGAATCGCGCAGTTACTTTTCATTGCTCTTTAGATCAAAGAGCAAGCCTTCTTGATATCTTTTACACGATCGCACTCTTTTTGATAATGTGGTTCGTTTGATACGATGTACGAGGTGGCTCTAGCTCTTAAATTTGTGAATGAAATTTTGAAGAGTGACCATTTAAATGAAAGCTACTGAGCAGTGCTTTGCTGTTTTTACTTCTTACAAACCGAGCACGAGGGCCGTACTGGGAGAATATTGCCCAAGGACTTTCTGGTATGGACCGAGCGAAGCGAGGTCCGTACAAGAAAGACTGGGGGCGATATTCTCCCAGAAGGGTCTCGAGCTAGTGAGGGTTAATAAGAAGATTGCTATATGGCAGTGCCTAACACTTTATTACTTGAAAAGTGAGCCGTGGTGGATTGGGATGAATGAAACAGTTTACCGGAAAGCATTCAAAACTCAGCAGTTTTATTCCACAAAAAAAATTTATATCGCACAAGAAAAACTGTCTCTTTTCACCTAGCTTCAAATCACTCCAGTTATTTTGAATCAAACGTACTTTCACATTTTCTATATTTCCGCTTTACCAGCCGTCCATTAACATCTCTCATAATGCCCGTGGGTATTACGGGAAAATACGGCCCCAAGTATTGGCCAATCACAGCACGCCTTATATATTTACAAGCTCTAGCCATATCGATAATACTGTTAACTTTACTGCACTGCACAAGTCGGCGTTAACTTTTTACTCTGTGAATAAAATCCTAAGTGTGACCATTCAAATAAGAGTTTTAAAGAATGCTTTCCTGTGGTTAGTTTTTGCTATGCTGTGCAAAGTGGCTCTAACTTTTGAGTCTTTGGATAAAATTCCGAGGTTTCTCCAATCGAGGTGGTTCTAACTTTTCAGATTATGGATGAAATGCTAATGCTGCTCATTAAAAAGAAAAGCTACTGAACATTACTTCCCTGCAGTGCAGTTTATTGTGCTGTTCAAGGTGGACCAAGCTGGCCCTAACTTTTAACTCTGTGGATAAAATCCCAAGTGTAACCATTCAAATAAGAGTTTTAAGCAGTAATTTCCTGTGGTTATTTCTTGTTATGCTGTACACAGTTGCTCTAATTTTTGAGTCTGTGGATGAAATTCTAAAGTGTGACCATTCACATGAAGGCTACTGAGCAGTACTTTCTGGGTGTCTGTAAACCCCTAACACCCCCGGAACACCCCCGGAACACCCCGGAACATCACCAGAACACCCCCAGAACAGCCCGGAACAACTCCGGAACACCCCTGGAACATCCCATAATACCCCGGAACACCCTCGAAACAGCCAGGAACACCCCAAGAACACCAAAATAGTGGTCAGCGGACAGACTGCTCACGAATTGACTAAGCTGAAAACCTCCGAAGATTCCCAATTCTTCATAAGACTTGTGCTGATCACCCTGAGATTTCCGAGCATTTCGAGAATGCTTCGGAATATTTTCGAAGCTTTTAAGAACAACGAAAGAACCAATATTTAAATTTGAGCTTTTAGATGGCCAATTCACCTTTTGTCAGCTGTTTATATTAATTTGAAGTATCATACCGTATTGCATGAGTGCTTCGGGAATATTAAAATCCGACAACGTATTTTCCATGTCTCAGTAATAAATTCCCATCTCGCAGCTTTCTCATTTCGTATTTGAATGACAACGTTTTTGCAGTTAGGCCTGTTATATGTTTGGTTAACAAAAGAGCGTTGCTCGGAAGATAAATGAGTAGGAGAAATGTGCGCCTGCAAAAAAGTACTCACTATAATTTTGTACAGGTATCCGAGGGCTTAAAATGTGGGATGTCAAAACGTAAACCGAGAGCAAAAGGATCAAACGAGTTTACACTCTTATAGCAGCAAGCATTTTATTTACTGTCACAAGATCTGACTTTAAGGGAAAAAATTCAACAAACGAAAAAAGGGAAATATCAACGATGAGAGTACATACCACATTTTCTTGAACTTTGCAAAGTTCATGTGCTCCCTCAATAAACCAACTTTATACGTTGCGATAATCCTTGAGTTACAACTTACTTCTCAAAAACTAATTCAAACATTTTGCTAATGGGTCTTTAGAAGGAGCGGCGGTGTTTCTTTGCTCGGTTCATACAGGAACAGCAAGTGTGGCACTTATTGAGAAAATGCGGTAGTACAAGCTATTTAAATTGAAAAGGAACAGTATTTATATATCACTAGATACACCTTATTTAAAGCCTTTACGGAAACAAAATAAATCCTATATACGTTCAGTAGCCAGCAAAATCTGTCACGCAATGCCCAAGAGTAAGTTATCGCGACCATGACGTGTTATATAGTGAATTGAATTTTTATCCCGGATGCCTACCAACAGAATTTCACTTATATCCATGACGTCACATCTGTTTGTCGAGAGTTAAAATGCAAATCTCGCATGAGATACAACAACTTCAATAATTGAATTGAAATATTCAAAATCAAATCATGGGTGATCTAAAGGACACCAATGTTATTTTTTTGTTATTTCATTTTGTCATTTGTCTTTGGGTGATAGATCCTAGGGTCAGGTCAGACCGTTGACTCACCTGACAGCTTAACGGACGAAACCAAGTACTTAGACGACGTTTTCAAGAAGAACAATTACAACCGGGACTTTGTTAGACACAACACTTACAGAAACTCCGAACCAAACGCTACGAACACTAACGCGACACCTGTCACTACTGCAACCATACCTTACATCAAAGGGACTTCTGGCTATCGCACGAATCCTACAACCCTACAACATCCACTTTGCTCACAAATCTATCACTACTTTACGACAGCTACTGACGAACGTTAAAGACAAAGACGAACCGAGCGACAGACGGGAAACAGTTTATAAAATCAAATGCTACGACTGCCAGGCCACTTATATTGGTGAGACCGGCAGAAATCTGAACGTCCGACTGACTGAACACAAACGAGCGACTAGAAATGGTGATATCAACAATCACATTGCTAAGCACCATTTAAAAACAAACCACAGAATCGACTGGGACTCTGCTGAATGCGTTACCTACAATAAGGACTACTATCAACGAATCACTCTGGAAAACTGGTTTACTAACTTAGAACAAACACCACTGAACCGTTGCCAACAGCTACCTGCACCTTACAAACGACTGATTGCCGACAACAACAAGACAGACAAACAATAGACAAACCGACTTATTTGACTAACAATAAACCAACGGACATCTGACAAACAAAAGACGGATCGAAACGCACCAATCACGTTTAACAGTCTTCACAGCCAATAAAATCACGACCCAACTGACAGACGACCAATAACATCACGAGATGGTCGACCAATCAGGACAACGACCAGAGACTTATAACATCTACTGGCGATTCACAGTTCACTTGACTCTGATGATGACTTCCGCTCAGGTTGTCGAAACGTCAGTTAATGTCACCTCAAACAGTCCTTCTCAGGACTACACTCACCTGGACGATCACAATTTACCGAATTATGCAAATAATCAAGTTAGTAATGTCCCTGACTTTTTCCCTAATGGGAGCCTCGGCCATTTGGGTTATAATGTTAGGGAGAGTCGTGTAGTTTGAAGGCTCAGTTGTGCTGTGATTTCAGTGGCTAGTGTATACTACACTCTGTCCCTCACGCTGTGACTTTCACAGTGTACCAGTCAGGCGTCCTTTGCATGGCTTCGTTTCTGTTTTTCAAGAATCCAGACTGCCACGAAAATTGCAAACAATAAAAAAAAACAACAACAACAACGCGGCAGAAACCAGGCTCGATACTAAATTCTTAAATTCACTTTAGCTTTTTTAGTTGGAATTCGTAACATTAGTATATACCCAACCAGTGGATAGCGTTTTTCGCGCGCTCTGATTGGCTACTAATACTCGGAAGAGCATCTGCTATTCACCTCCCAGCATTTTTCTCGACTTTGCGCGAGAGTTTTTCCTCATTTCTCAGGAAAAAGGAACTATTTGGTCCTGGCTCTCCACTGGTTTGTTATATCCTGAAACAATTATTCACCTCAGTGTCGGTGAAGAGTGGTAGATATTTTTCCCGCCACTACTCGGCTCGGCAAATATTCACCATTACTGATACACCTCAACTTCCGTGAATTGTTAGTTATTTACAGACGTAAGGGTGAGTCCCGAATTGCAGAATACTTGTTTTTTGTTTTCGCCGGCTCAGAATTCGCAAAAATCGTGTAAAGTTAACCAGTTAAATGAATTTTAACGAGTGAGATTTTAATGATGTTCCTTAAGACATTTTAAAAACTGAGAGCAGTACAAGGTTCTTTAAGACCGAAAAAAAAGGACGACAAAAAATATAAACACGTGCAGTTCAGAAAACAAATCTAAAAAAGTAAAAATATGAGCAGTTAGGAAAACAAAATTAAATCAATTGATTTAGGGGGGTATATTACCACCCTATAGTTTTATAATGGCAGGCAAAGGAGTCGGGTTCAATCTTCGCGATCCTATAACAAAGCACACTAAAATATATCGGAATTAAAACTAACGCAAAAATGGCATTAGGGTAAGGTCAAGGTCAAACGGATTCGACATCATTCAATATTGCTGAATACAACTATTTTGTTGTACGATGTTCAAAGAGGCGACCAAACAAATTTAACATTGTTTTCCCGCACCTGAGAGCAAAAGAAACTTGAATCAACATCATTCAACATGGTGATCAACGCGTTTAACCATGTTGAGTTTTACAACGTTTAACATTCTTCCCAGGCCTAATGTCTTGAACATCTGTAAAGAAAACGATTACTTACGCTCCCAGAAATATTACCTAAAGTAGGAAACAATTAACAGAGATCATCCGAATAATACGACACTATATTTTTTGAAAGAAAAATTGTGGAGAGAAGCAAGATTAAAAGTAGGTTTAAGCTCGCTCTTACCTGCACTTTTGACGGTCAATTAGGTGGAAACAGCCTTAGTTTCCTTCACTCCTTCATTCATTCATTCATTCATTCATTCATTCATTCATTCATTCATTCATTCATTCATTCATTCATTCATTCATTCATTCATTCATTCCTTCCTTCCTTCATTCATTCATTCATTCATTCATTCATTCATTCATTCATTCATTCATTCTATCAGTCGGGTGTCCTTTACAAGGCCACTTTGATTCCTGGTATTCAAGAATCCAGAGAAGGAAACAAACAAGCAAACAAAAAGAAAGCAGCAAAGTGTTGAATTCTACATAATTCTTGTAATTTTGGCAATTTTCTCTGAGAAAGACAACCAAACCGCAGCCATCGTGGATTACATTAGAGACCTTGGTAACCGGCACTGAAATGTTTAATATCAACCTTATATCTTAGAGGACGTAAACATCTAAATTAAATGAAAAGCTTTCCAAAATGTTGAAAAACAGCAATAATCTAGAAGAGGAGTTGCAACCACGCCTAGGCAAGAGAGCCAACATTGGCTGCTCATTCGTAATTAAAAAAGAATGGATGAAATCCTAAAGTGTGATCATTAAAACAAAAGCTACTTTGCAGTACTCCCCTGCGGTACTTTTTATTAAGGTGCACAAGTTGGATCTAACTTTTAAGCTTAAAGGTTAAAGTGTGGCTATTCAAATAAACGTTTCTGAGCAGTAGATTCCTGTGATGCTGTTTATTATGCTGTACAGGGTGGTTCTAACTTTTGAGTTTGTGGATGAAATCCTAAAGTGTGACCATTTAAATGAAAGCTACTGAGCAGTACTTCCACGTTTGTAAAGTTTCAATATGTGCATAAATTAAAACAAATTAGTCTGACCATTCAAATGAAAGCAATTGGGCAATACGTGAAGTTGTTTCTTTCTCCGTACATTTCAAAGAACATCTGAAAAGTTATTTACTCGTTTCAAAGCAGTCAATGTTTATAAGATTAAACGAGTAAAAGTAGCAGGGGAGTGGTGTCCTTGATCAGCCATGGTGGGTTATATCGTTGGGGAAAGTCATGTGGAAATTCAAGGCTTAATATATAGAGTCAAGTGCGCTGGTTTCAATGGCCATATACTACTGTATACTACTCTATACTACTCTGTGCACACCATCTTTTGATTCTCTATCTCAGTATCAGTCGGGTTCCCATTATAAGCCCTCGTTCCTTGGTATTCAAGAAACAAGGGGGAAAATCTTCACAATAAACGTAATGTGTAGTAAAAGAGAGTTTAATGCTCAGAGAATATGTGAATGTAGTATGACCTTTGTACCCCTCAGAGAAGGTAATAAACGATACACAAAATGGTCGAATATCATTCTTACCTCTTTTTACCGTCAATTTCATTGTAGAAACCGACGTAAAAAACTCATTCGATGACGCTATGCACGCATATTTTCCCGAGTCCTCCACTTTAGGATTCCATATTTTCAGTGTTCCATCCACATTAACTTTTGATCTCCCAACAGGCAGTTCACCATTCTCTTTCATCCATGTCACTTTTGGCTGTGGGTCCCCTATGGCCTGACAGCGGACTGTTATATTCTGGTTTGCTTCCTTTTGGAGCTGTGCGGGTGGTCTGACTGTAAACTGAGGCAGTTCCACAACGTTAAGCTGTGTGAAGGCCAAATCATATCCTAACTGGTTTGACGCTTTGCACTTGTACAGACCAGAATCTTTCCTCTCAGCATTTATTACTGACAGCTGTCCATCTTTCACTACAGTTCGACCTTGCACAATATTGTCATTCACCTTAACCCACGTGATCACAGCTGGAGGAAAGCCAGTCACGTGACATACTGGTAAGGTGATGTTCTTTCCCCTTTGAACGTAGGATGGGCCGAAAGACAGAGAAACCTTGGGTAGACCTGAATTAAGCAAGAGATTAATATCTTTTGTTCACTTAAGGTAAATTCAAGTCATGCATCGACACTGACCATGAGCAACCCAAACCTACAGCAAATAGCCTTACTACGGTGACAAAACGTTAGCCAGTGCATGTCATAAGGCCACATCAACGTGAATGCATGATTAGTGTTACGCTTCTTTTGGTATAAAAAGTAGAATGAGAATAATTTTAAGGTTTAAAATATACGAGGCATTTAATTATTGCCAGGAGCCATAATCGGGGACGGAGACCGTAACTGAATACCATTTTCAGTGATGGGGCTGGCCCCATCGAAAAAGACAAATGTGCTATTTTTAGAAAAAAATTGCGCCATCGCGCGCGTGAAACACGTGTGTATGTTGCGAGGATGCGGCGCAAAGAAAAAACAAACAAAATGGCTTCGGAAATTTACCTTCGTTGGAGATGAAGAAATCCAGTTTTTGTCATCAGTGACAATTCCAAATCTAAGGCAAGCCCTTGAGGAGAACGTTTTGGATAGTGACTCTGGATATGAGGATTGTACAAGTGATTCCGATGATGGCAGTGAGAATATTTTAGAAAAATCCTGTAGCGAAGATGCGTCGGACATGTCGGATGAGGATTTCCCCGTTAGACGGAACAAACGTTTTGAGGGCCAAAAAGGCGTCGAACGACGAAAAAATCAGTTGAACGCGAATCAGGCAGGAAAAGGGAAAATACATCCCGAAAATGTATTTCCTCTGAGGACGTACAGAGACTGAAGGGCAGCCGCAAAGACTGTAAAATGATTTTCCAAGCACGTTGTGAAGAAAAGTAACGCACTGATAAATCGTTGTCACTATTTCTCCAGCAAGAAAAATAGTAACAAGATTCAAATACCGAATCAGTAAAGAAAAAGGTTGCCGAGATTTCGCAGCGTATGTTTCTGAAATAATGCCCGCCTTTACCGAAATGACCGAAATGTTTATAATGAAGACAAAGAATAGTGAAAAGCGCGCTTTGTTTTCAATCAAATGCTCTCGCCGTCCGTTATCAATCGTCGACAAAATAGAGAACTGGAAAAACACCAAGAAAAAACTACTTCCGTCGACGAGAAGGAGAAAGATGAAGTGAAACTTCATGCTGCCCTAGTACTGAATATGACCTTACTGGTTAATTTACGAACCTAGAAGGGATACATAGCGCAGTGGACATGGCAAGGGTTTCAACGACAGAGTGAGCTTGATTTTTTTCTCCGCCAGCAACCCGGCGAGAAAAATCACTTTGTACCGAAGCAAAATTAAGGAGAAATTACAATTGAACGTCACTGAGACAAAAATGCTTGATTTCTTAGGACGAACAGAAACTGTAGAAATAGAAATATAAGCATTTAGCGCTGTGTTTACAATTTCTTTCATCGTCAACTCAATATCTTGTTCTTGAAATTTCACAAACAGTAGGTTTTATACGGAACGCTTTGAGTCGGAAATATCGACACAAGACAAAATAAGCACAGTAAAATAGGAAAGAAGCATTTAATAAAAATTGTCACACTTTTTATGGTGAGTCGGTACAAAAATCATGCAGCAGTCTGAACAAAAAGCATTAGACAAATTCAGTACCAGAAAAGGCGACATTTTTTGGCTATACCACGCCAAATTGACACTGGTTTACCTGTACTCGTTGTGGCTCTATCTGTGTTCCCTTGAGCAGCTCCAGACATTTAGACACAAGTCGGATGCCATGTAAAATACCTTGAATCACTTTCACAGTTGTTTGAGTGTTGTTTTTACCATTCCGTCCGCGGGCTCTAAACTGAGAACAATTGCGATTTGTGGTTTGCGTTTAAAAAGTAAGATGGTGAATTCTAATGTTCCTCACCTCCGTAGTCTTGTTTCAGTGAGCTCCATAGAAATTATCGTTCAAGCTTAACTATTAATTCTGCCTTCAGTTCGATCAAACAAACACATGATGGCTCCGTTGTCAGCGTTGTGCGAACGGAGCAATTACAAACTCTTTCATTTGAACTCCAGCAGCCATAACGGTGAGATCGTACAGCTTCAATCCGCTTTGAACGACGATTCCAACAATTTTCAGGAAAACTCAAACACGTGCCACATTTCAGAGCCCATAATTGGAAGATTTTTCCCAAACCTTGTGTTTTTTCGTTCACTTCGGGCAGTTTCATTGATTCATTCAGCTCAGCAAAGAAACGCTGCAACACTTCGCAAAGTTTTGGCGCCTTTTTCGGTCAGTCATGTGATCGCGATCGATTCCTGTTCCCTTTTATCTCGGAGTTTCTCTCTTTTTTTTTCTCTTTCTTGATTTCATAGCAATTAGCGATTGCGTTTTTAATAATAAAAACCATTATGTACTCGGGCATACTGGATAACAAATAATTATAACCATCTTGGTCATATCCACGTTGAAGGCAAATTTGCGTGTAGCCACGGGCGTTTATGACGTTGAGGGTGGCGCAATTTTTTCTAAAAATAGCACATTTGTCTTTTTCGATGGGGCCGCGTGGACCCCGCGCTTACGGTCTCCGTCCCCGATTATGGCTCCTGTTATTGCACGTGTCGTAGACAGGGCACAGGTAAAGAATTTGAAAATCATTAAACAATTAACTAAGAAATCGTTTTGACACAATTCGGTTTAAGGATTAATTAGCAAATTCTGCATCTAGTTTCGTTAGTTTGATCCGTTCGCTTTAACGCATCTCCTTCTTACGAACAACAATCGGCCCTTCAGGAAAAAACTAGCAAATTTTGACTTAAACTAAGTTAGTACACAGCTATTTCAATTAACGTTGTCAGAAAGTCTACGCGACAAGACTGCAAGGTGTTCTGGATAATTTATAAATAAATTTATAAAACTTAGGCTATGACTTGCCCTTACATAAAATAAATCACATAGGCAAGTGTTTATGGTACTTTCATCCATTCTATGGCAGTGACAACCGTGAAATTACAGCCGAATCACAAAAGATGTATAGGTACCCATACAACCTTTCGGTCTTGTCGCTTAAGTTCGAGGCTTTAAAATCCGACAACGTTAATTGAAATAGCTGTATTTTTATGTGTTTTTGCAAGAGCCTAATGACATTACAAGAAAAAAGCCACTATCAAACATTGACTTACTTTGTACGACAATACTGGCAACTTTTTCCTTCCTTCCAAGAATATTTCTGGCCACGCATTTATATTTCCCAGCATCCTCAAGACGAACGTTTTTGATCTGCAGCAGACCTACTGACGTCACCTTCGTTCTGTTGCTAGGTAGCGTTCCATTCACTCGGGACCAAGCTACTTGTGGAGCAGGATTTCCCGAAGCAGAGCACAGTAACGAAGCAGGGGTGCTTTCGTTCACAGTCAGCTTAGAAGTGGAAAGTGTTACTTTTGGTGCAGAAATGGATTCTCCTGGTTCACCTTTCATTCCTGGAATACCCGGGGGACCAGTGTCTCCTTTAATTCCTTTTTCTCCCCTTATTCCAGGTGAACCCATAATTCCTTGCTTTCCACTACTGCCAGGCTGTCCCATCACCCCCTGTGAGCCCTTTTTACCCCTCCTCCCTTGGTCACCTTTGTCACCTTCGGTTCCATCTCTCCCTGGTGGTCCCGGCAATCCACGCGGGCAGAAGTTTCCACTGTTGTGACAAATCTTTTTAAAGCTTGAAGTCACAACTTCCTCCAAAACCTCTTTTAGATTTTCCGACGTATTAAAAGGAGTTCTGTTGGCAACGCTCCGTGCAAATCTGTGCAGTTTAACCTGATTATTTGAATGATTCTCTTCAGTATGTAAGACTGCTGGTTTCTCTAAGGAGAGAAGGGATAAGTGTAAATAACAATGAAATTTGAGAGGGCATAACTGTTTGTAATTTTAATATTAGTTTTAGCGTAACACAAAGTATCTTAAGGTTGTTTGTTTGTTGGCTTTTGTTTTGTTGTTGTTGTTGTTGTTGTTTTTAGCAACAACTGAACGCGCCAGTTGAATTTTTTTCTTCCTTATACTGATTACTAGACTAAAGTACACTAAAAAACCGTAACGCAACCCCGGAAGATGTAGCTGCATTGTAACACATTTGGTTTCAATTGGAAGGTAAAAATGAACACAACTAAGATAGTCAAAGTACACTGAGTTTGACAAATTTACCTTGCAGGAATCACAGCAAGAAAATAACATCGCCAGTGGCCGGAAGGAACATGTGCGGTTCTTCAATCAGTTAATCAATCAAACTTTATTTTAAAAGGGTAACACTAAATAATGCACAGCCTGACAACCACGCAGCCCTCGTTAACACAGGAATAGAAAATTCTTAAAATACAGTTAAATTATATATTAAATTATATTTATTCACGCTTTATTCGGAGACTGAGAAACCCTTTTCAGAGCAAAGTGCATTATAATATTTTGTAGTTCTACATTTAATAACTCACCCTTAACGCTGTTCTACTTTTTCCAAGAAAAATAACACAAATTTACATCCTTTAAACATATTAATCATCGATTTTCAAAATTACACTTTTTCTGTACAACAAGCTCTTGAAGATTACAAATAAAAAATTACAGATTAAAGAAATAAGAAAGCTATTTTCCGCTTCAAGAATCCAATTTGACATGGTCCATTCACATTTTTGAGTGCAAGTGTATGTAGCCCACCTGTAGGTTTGAGCAAAATTATGTGACGCCTTGTTTCAATCGTTGTTGTTTCAATCGTTGCTTTTACAAACTGAAGTGCAAAGTTTGAATTTTCGAATAAACGAAATAATTTTGCCTTTAGAGAAAACAGAAAATATATACTGACTACTAGAGAATGTGTGAGAATCGCTTTCTCCTTCTCTAATCAGACTTTATCCGGTAGGGGAGGGGGGTCGTAGTTGTCTTCCAGAGCGTAAAATTATAACCCAATTTCAGATCAAAATACATAATTTATCATACGCTAACTCAGGCTACCCTTCGAAGATTTGCATCTTTGGGGACCGAAATGACGAAAATCGTCACCTTCGCTTAGACCAGTATGCAAAACAGACTCTATTTGAAAGCTAAAACAGTTCAAAACTAAAGAGAGTACTTGCATTTATACTCGGCCCACCGAAAGCAGTTCTTTACCCTGGAACTTGAGAATATAGTTAATAAGGTAGAGGGCCATTTGTATTCAGCATTATGTCCATTCTAACAAAATGTTATTTAATGCAAAATACAAACGCAATTGAGGAGACGCCTATGTTGAGTGGAAAGATATCATAACATACTTTACCTTTGATCGAAGTGTCTGTCGTTCCCAGTTTTAAGCGAGAAATGACTTCCTCGGCAGCTAACAACCTTTCTTCATGATCATTAAACTTCACCTCGATTCTGATGAATCCAGCAGAGTAGAGAAGTAAGCAAAAGACAGCCAACACTGTGCCGGGGCACGCAGAAACACCGTGGCTTTTAGAAAACATTTTGTCAATGGAATGATCGAACGTGCTCGATGGAAATGACCCGTTACAGCAGGTCTGCAATCCTACACTGCTTAAACTTAATACCTCTTGAGACCACCACGATGCCGCACAGACAAGGTTTTAAAATAGAAATTTATGAGAAGTAAATAGATTAGGGTCAATAATGCGCAGCTTCAGCTCTCAGGGATATAAAAAGATCTATAATAATACCTCTATAATATATAAACATAAACATCTATAAACATCTGTAATATACCTCTAAGGAGGTATCACAATGATATATCTTTAGACAGGTGTAGTAAAAAAAAAGTGAAAAAAAAAGCAACTGAGTTGGCCCACAATAAAACTCAGCTTGCTGGGCACAAACGTCAGTACTGTGTCGGGGTGCCGCCTTTGGCGGGGGGGGGGGGGGGTACACCCGTATATAAGATTTATAGGTTTTGTCCCTTTTTGGAATTTTGATCCCGGTGAGATCCTTAGATAGGGTTCCTTTTTTGTGTTAACTAAAATTGCAATGGTTAAGATGGTTTATTGTTAAACTAGGCTTAGTCCAGGATCCTATGCTTGATGCTAAACTTCCCATGTTACAGAAAAGAAATAAACCGACCTTTTCACGTAATTATTAGTGATCATTTATCCTTTGAATAGGGTGTCATTTTATCGGGTTTGGGCCCTAAATGGTGTAGTAATTTCCGATTTTCTATGCTAAGTTGACGGGAGTACCCCGGGGGTGGGGGGTTCCGTGGCTTTTAGAATACATTTTCATGGTGAAATGATCGAGGGTGCTCGGGAATTTATACTCATTATGATACGCGTTTCAGTGCTGCATTGGATACGCGTGACACCCCATCAGACAATCAGGATGGAAAGACAACAGGAATAGGAAATAGTCTGACCTGGGTCAGGGTGTGATCGATCTTAACAAACATGGATAGATAAATACATTATCAGTTCTCGTGGAGAAGTAAATGCTGCGGGTCATGTAATCAAAAACTAAGACTGCTGTTTTTGCTCACACAAACAGCGGTAATGAACATTATTAACTTACGCATTTTTACATAAACTTGACGTTTCGTATGCTAGTCAACATACATTTTCAAAAGTGACGGTTACAATTTTGACAAACCTTTTATACAATAGTGATAAAGGGTCTGGAACCAAGATTAAGTTAACAATGTTTCTTTGATTTTGCAGTGGTAATCAGTTTTGCCCGACACTACCGACCACTTGATGTTATGTCCGATGGTTTTGACATGGTCTGCAATGGCAGACGTGTGGTCATTTTTAACGAGGGCCTTGAAGGAAGGGTTCAGTTTTTCTATCATGAAGTCGTCGTTTTGTTTTACCGATGTAGAAATCATTGCAATCCCAGCAACTGGCTTTGTAAATTACTTTAGATTTTTGAGACCGATTCAAGCGGTCCTTGTATGGAAAGAAAGATTTGATGCGGCAATTATTTTGAAAAATGATCTTGAGGTTGACAAAAGAGTAGAAATTGTATACACATGATTTCAGGTGTTGAGAGATTTGGTTGCTCTGCAGAGCTAAGTAAGGCAAAAGAATAATGATATCTTTCTTAGGAACCGTGGAGACAGGGCTCCTTGGCTTGTTTCTGTTCCTGTTTAGAGCATCGTTAACGTTGTCGGTGATTATCCCTTGGGGGTAACCATTTTCAAGCAGAAGCTTTCGGAGATCGCCAAGAGCAGATTGCAGCAAGGAAGCAGAGGAGCAAATTCGGTAGCAACAATAAGTGAGAGTGCATTTGAGCAGGGGCCTGGAACTAGATCGCAATTATTGTGGAAATCCCTCATATATAATTTCCAAGAGATGGTTTTGTCTTAAAAGGGCATATCAGAATTAATGAGATTTGAATGAAGAGTCACCAAAGAAGAATTTCCAAAAACTGGTTATTAAAGACTTGGGAATGGGAATAGGAAAAGTTTTCTGGTTGCCCCCTTTGCCGCCTTCAATTTGAAGATTTTGTTTTATATATATCCAATTGCCATCATATTGAGAGTAAGAAATTAGATTCAAAATTTTAATTGCTTGTCAATTGTACATATAAGTATTTTTGACAATCATATCGAAGCTTAGGTAACAAAGAATGTTTCGCAGAGTTATTTTGGAAGCCTTTTTTTCGGACACATATATTGTGGCTCAAATCAAGCCACGATATATGTGTCCGAAAAAAAGGCTCCTGCTCGTTTTTGAAGTGGCGAATTCACGGCTCACGAGAACACCCTTTACGATCCTCCAATAAGATCTCTTAGGGTGATCATGCGTCGCTAAAGTCTGATAAAGTTCATTGAAATAAATATTTGGGGTTGGATGGAATTAAAAATTTCAAGTATCGAATTCAGTCATAAGTAGAAGGCGTAAGCTAAACATAATATTAACTACAACAAAGCGGTTTGTGGTAATCACTCTCAATCAGAATTCGAAGCAAAACACATGTAACCATGAGCTGTGGTAAAATGTAGCTCGCGTCCCCATCAATAAAATTATCACCTAGCCTTTCCGTCGGTTCTGTTAGGCTGTGACTAAAAAAACACGGGAACGTGGGGACGTGGAACGTGGGGACGCGTGGGGACGCGATATCGGGGACGCGGGGAGGTCAGGTTGGTGACGCGAACCTCCTTGATACCGACCCCATAGTTACAGAGCAATGTGTCCGTAAATATTCTTGTAGTCAAAAGAAACCACCCTGAAATTTTACCTAGCAAATTAAATTTTTTCAACCCAAACAGAGGAATAAAAGGTCCACTGTTTTCATTTAGAAGCTTCAGTCTGGTGCTAAACTATGCGAGGTAATTGAGGAAATGTTTATGAAACCATATTCAACAAGCTTTTGATCCTTTAATCGTCATCTTTTAGCTGTTATGGACAGTCATATGTTCCCTTTTATCGCCATAGTGTTTTCTTTTTCCCGTTATTGACTGTACTTGATTATTTGAAGTTTACTGCGCCAAAACAGCTGAAACGATTTTTGCGGAATGGTGTATTGGTGAAAGTTTGTCATTTAGTGTGAGCGTTCTTGCGAGAGTCAAGGTTATCCAAAAAGCTCTGAAGAGAATTAACAGCTGCGAGGTACGATTAGTAAACATAGACTTTGAATAAGCGTATAAATTCCACAACTCAGGTAAACCTGCACAGAGCCTTTATAATGATGTGACGTGTGTATCGTTTTTTTTTTGTTTGAGTATTTTTGTGACTGTATGGAAAAGAAAAAAAAAAAGGAATATGGGGCACACAGATGCTGTTAACGAGGAGGTCGAAAACGCCACTAAATATTGGGCAACCAAATGGCCGAAACATCGCCTAGTTTTCCGATCTCAAGTCCTCGACTGTACCATTAACCATGCATTGCCAGCGGCCAAATAGTCACTTTATTTCTGACAAATCGGGGAAAACGTTCACTGAATTGCACTTCAAAGAAGGGAAATTCGCCTTAGGACCCTACTCGACAAAAACTTCTTTGACACAACCATAATCAGACTCAGTAGTTGCTATTACACATTAGCAACAAAGCGGTGACCGCAAACCCACAGGAGATTTCTGATGTTCTTAACACATAATGTTCCACTGTGGGATCTTAGCTGGCGTCTGTAATGCCACATTCTAAACATAACTTCCGCGAATACCTTCTGGGCCAAACGCTCTCGTCCTCGTTCTTATGTGATCCAATTACCCCGTCAGAAATAAAAAAAGAGATTCTGTCCTTATCAGTCAATAAAGCCCATGGACTGACCCAGTACGTATTTTCAAATGCGTATGTACAGTAATGTCCAAACCATTAGCAAAAATCGCGAATTTATCGATTGAAACAGGTGTTTTCCCATTATTCTTAGATGCTAAAATTCTTCCTGTGGATATGCTTTATTATAAATCTATATCTATCTTAATGCATGATAATAACTGTAAAACCGCACCTCCCAACTTGTTAAATCTTTTTACTCGCGTAGATTCTGTTTATTCCTTTAATACTAGATCTGCATCTGCATCGGCTAAAATATTCAATGCTGAGACGACAGAACCACTCCTTTTCGCACATTGGATGTAAGGTATGGAATGGACTGCCGGAACATCTTCGAAAAAATTGTCTTCTCCAAACATCACTGCGGCTTTTAGAACACGAGGAGATGGGGTCCACACCTTAATACAAAAAATCGGTCTTTGCTAGGTAACTGTTTAATGTAATATAGGCTAACTTATTTCAACAATACATCTTTATTTACAATGTATTAATTTCTCATTTATTCTATTTATATATTATCTATTTTACTCTATTATTTATTTTTTCCCGTACTTTTTTGTATTTTTTAAAATTAAACACTACCTGTTCAGATTAACAATATAGCTATTTGTGGGCTTGTGTAGCCTTTTTATTATCATTTATTGTAATTGTATTCCATTGTAATTTATTTTAATTAATATCATAATAAACAACCAGAAACAGTCATTAAACGCCTTAGTAAAGTGCTGGCTGAGTAGCCAATGATGAGAGATCAAGTAATGGTCAAGTGTTTAAAGAGTGTTTGGTTGACAACAATGAGGAAAACAAACCTCTGAACGAGCACCCCTTATTTGAGTTTCCCACACAGAAGTTTTGAGAAAATGATTTCCTAATGCAGTCTAGTGCAAACGTACAATACAATATCCTACGCTTGTACAATACAAGCGTAGGAGCGAAGGACTTGGGGAATTTATTAGAACTTTGAACTTATAAGAAATCCTTGCCCGTATAAGTAGCTATAAGTGCTACTCCATGGATTTCCATTACCAATCAAATTATAACACTGAACATGCTGCAGAATTGGAACTTGGCGCATTAATTTAGTAACGAAAATAAAACCATCAGGACCACTCTACTTTGGGAATCACTGCGTATACGCCTATTAAGGCTCACGGATTTTGCTGTTACTGCTCAACTGAAAAGTACAACGTGCGTTTAATATACGAAAAACTCCTCAACTCAGTTAATCTAGCGATTCGGGTTTTCTATTGTTTCCGTGCATAGGAAACGCTCTCAAGCGATATCATTTTGCATAATCACAGGGTCCAGAGGAGTTAAATTTGTATGCAAGAATTATTCTTGGTACATCTTACCTTATAAAATACATAACCGCGTCATTTGATCAATAAATTTGCCCAAATTTGTGAATTCAATTTGAACGGCTTTCTTCTCTTTCCATGCGCTGTATTTCTCGCTTAGTATGCCATTTCATCCACCACATTGAAAATTGCCATTAACCGCACACCATTCTTCCGCGGTCGCCTAAATACGTTGCCCGAAGGGCAACGGCTTTTTTTCCGAAAGCGAAGCTTTCCGAACGAGGCAGTAAGTCGATCTCAGTGATCCTAAGAGCCCACAGTAATATATGACCTGCGGTAAAAATATAGGTAACGCGAGTAACGCAAATTCGCAGCAAATTATGTCGGTTATCTTTCGCAAGGAAAACTTAACGTTCTGCTCGAACTTCGCTCCTCTGGACCCTGTGGCATAATCACCAGAAAATAACACAATAGACAGTAAATGCGGCATTATCGCACCTCGGCTGAATAACACGATGATCAAAGCAGACGCGTCGATCGCGTTACGTTGTCACTAGCCAATCACTATGCAGGGTTTTATCATACCTCCCGATACCTACTTGCGCACCCAATACTACCTTGAGCCCCAGTTTGGGCAAATCGATATATATGTATTTTCTGGTATATGAACTGCATATTCATACTGTAAGTTCTTACACGTGAGGACTTCGGCCTCTGAGCCAAAACCCCGCAGGGGCAAAAGTTAATTTATTACATCATTTTAGCACAGAAATTTCAACTCTCAAACAGGGCCATCGGTAGTATGTCACAGGATGAAATCGAACAAATCTAGCTTTGACAGCAGTACCGAGTGAATGTTGCCTAACGCTTATTTGATGTGTGTTTCCTGGGAATACCTAGAAATAAAAAAAAGGATGCCACAGAGTTACAAACTGTCCAAAATGTAGCAATGGCAGAGATTAGTACATCATGTTTCACACCATGTTTCAGATCAAAGGCCTAGGACGCATGATGTTTTCCACGTGATGTTTCAGATCAAACAATGACAGAAAGCTGTATACGTTAAAAAATACCTATATTATTCTTTCTCCTGGTGAATGCCGACTAATTTTGTTGCGGGTTTAAAGTAAAATGCAACGTAGTTTATTTAAATGATACCAATAGAAAGTTATGGTGGAAGGCTGCTAAAGGGTCCCAGTTAAGAGTGCTGATGCCACTAAGCGCTTTTTGTTAAATGCTGCAGGAATAGGCCCACCGTTCATAGCTCTGCCAGAAAGTCAGATGCTGCACGTTCACGTCGTGACCCTGAATACAAAAATCAAGCAACGGTGGAGCGAATCAGGGTTCTGGCCCCCCTAAGTAACAAGTACCCTGTGGCTAAATGAAGGAAAACCCTGAGAAAAAACCTGGCCGTCCAGGTAGGGGCCTGAGCAGTGGGCAACCACCTACTCTCGTAAAACCACATTGGTTACAGAAACGCGGGAAGGAGATTAAACCGTTTTGGGGGTAGGAGGTCTCAGTCAAACTCTGGCTCACCAAGAATTTGCTTGGAGGAGTTGGGCTGAGATACAGTTAGCAAAAAGCAGACCGGAATCTTATGGGGATCTTTTGTTCGCACCCTTTGTGACACTGGGTGCAAAAAGGACTTTTTGCAAGGCTTATTAGTCTTTGATATTGATATTATGTATTACTTTATTATCGACCACGACCACATCAGCTCTACTGTAAATAGTTTTTATCGTGTACAAATAAATGCTTATTATTATTTGTTCATTCATTCGTTCATTCGTTCATTCATTCATTCATCCATCCATCCATTCATTCATTTTTTCATTCATTCATTCGTGAACGCAGTAATTCATTCACTTTTATTCGTTCGTTCATTCATCCAGTCATTTATTCAGAAATGCGAACCAAGCAATAATACTTCCTCTAGCCCAAAATATTAGCGCATGCGATTATATAGTGTAACAGAGACATATTCAGTTTATTACTCACTTTTTCAGCATTGTTCTCCTTGTGTATGTTGTACGTTGCTCCATCTGAAGAAAACTGTAATTTGTAGCTGGTGGTCCACTCTCCATATAATTTTTCTCCTTGTGTTGCCACTGCACAAACAGAGCACACCTCTCCCATATCAAATTGAAGATATCCTGGTCTTTCAGCAGTATTTGTACACCACGCTCCATATCCTCTACCTCCATTGAGTCGGCCGTAGTACGGATAATAATTAAAACTTGCACTTGTGCTTGCCGTCATTCTAGCATCAGGTATCTTATTTACGTCCGCTACGCCTACAGGCTGACATACTAAAAAAAATGGAATGGATTTTCTATGATAAAATGCAGGAGAACCTTATAGTTAAAAAGATATAATTGGTCATATTAAATGGGGAGGTGGCGGTGAGCAGAAATATGAATTTTGTCCATGCAATGAGTTAAGTCACTGGTAAGAGAAGGTATGTTTTTTTAGGCTCCACTTTAGTTAAACTCCCACACCAGCCTCCTCTTAATACATCTTGCTCAACAAAATTCAATGTTAAGCTCAGTTTAGTCCATTTTTTAACACAGACGTCAACTAAAGCAAGAGAGTTGTGGGAAGAAATTAATATGCGAAATAGTCTCGACGGAAAGAACACTGCAGTGTTGTTAGAAAATTTAGGAGTTGCAAACATTCAATTTCAGGGTGAAAAAAAAAATACCCTTGAACCGCATTCCAGCCAAGACCGTAAGATAGTGGTGCCATGCTCTTTCCAACTGAAATGTGAAGCCAACTGGCTGTTGGTTAATCGTGATTTCGTATTAACCAGTAGACGGTCAACACCTTAAGACAAATGTTATATAAAATTATCATATATGTGAGCTGCGGATTTATCATGATTTTTATTAGTAAGACACACTCACTCTGATAATAGCAAAGACAACAGTCACAAAAAAAAGTCCTGAAAATAAAACGGGCATAAACGTGATTCGTCCCGGACACTCACGACCTCCCGGCTTCTTCTTCTTCTTCTTCTGCATTCTCCAAGTATATTTCTTATCTTTATTATTACTTTATTATTTCAGCTGAAATCATGAAAACAGCCCGATCTGAGCTAATCCAAATATTAAAGGGATTATTGTTAAAAACACCGAAATTAAGTTATGCCAATATGCCGATGACGCCACTTTAACACTAGATGGCTCCGAGAAGTCCTTCCAGAAGGTTTTGTCAATGTTTGAAACATTTGGAAGCGCGTCCGGTCACAGGCTTAATTACAAAAGGACAGTCCCCCCCCCCCCCCTCTGTCAAAACACAGGCCTTAACAAATAGGTCATGGGGCATACAAAAACGCATTTCAGATAGATAGTAACATTGTTCACAATGCCACAGTTTGTGTCGATTTCGTCAAAAGGACACGTTTACAGTGGGGACATCGCTCGTTGAAAATTTGCCAAAAAGCTGCTTCCTGTTTGCTTTTTCACCGAGAAAAGTTGTTGGCAACATCCGCCAGATTTATAGCATCAGTTTTAAAAAAGTATTCTTTAAGATAAAAGGTTTGTTAAAATCGAACATTTCGACAACCAAGAGACGAATTTCGCATATGCACGTTTTACCTAACTCTCGTAAACGTTGTCACTCGACTGGTGAGGTAAATATAACTTTGTCCTTAGGCCTGTTTTACAAAAATGGGCTTAAAGCTTGCAGCAAATACACAGCAGTCACTTAGCTATTAAAGATATTAACTAAAGGTCCTTTACAGTCTTAAGCTATGCTGCCAGGGTCAATGTGATGTGAGTGAAAAAAAAAAGGTAAGGAACCTGGGTGACTGAAATGTGCGGTGGGCTAGTAGATTTTTGAAGCCCACTTTCCCGTTGGTTAGTCACTCAACAAATGTCGAACCCTGTGAAAGGTTGTGAAATTATAAAAGGCACTTTTGGCATCAGCATTCTAGACTGATTGTTAATTTGTTTTCATTATATATTTTTCGCACATTAATTGAATTTTTTTTTGACTTCCAAAAATTCTGGGGGGCTCGAGCCGGCCCATGCCCCTCCCCCTGCTGCGGACCTGCAGTTTTCTGGATAGGTTTACGTCTAAATGTAAATCCACTCTCTTCCCCAGAAAAGAACCTCAAATGGCCGCAGCAAAAAGTAAAAGCTTTAGGGGTCTGGTTTTCAAAAGACCCACAGATATCCTTATCACTAAATCTTCTCGAAAAATTGGAAACAGCAAGAAAGTGTCTGAGCTCGTGGAGTCTCCGAAGGTTAAGCCTAATCCGGAGAATCGTTGTTTTAAAACGTTTTGAGGCATCACAGGCAGCTAGTTTATGTCTTGACATCCCTTTAATCAAAAGGGGAAGTAAATGCCTTTTCTATGATTTTCTATGGGACAGGAAATGCGATAAAATAAAGCGAAAAGTCATGAAACGACTTCAAAGGTGGCGGTCTTAGAATGTTGGAAATTTAATTGAGTCTTTTAATAAAGCCCTAAAGTGGTCGTGGATTAATAATGTTTGGATGATGAGAACAAAGGCAAATGGAAGCTTTTCCTAGATTTAATTTCTGTCATCGGGACGTTTTGGGGGGAAAATTTTCTTTACCTACAACCTGAGTAAAAATGATCTTCTAAATCGCGTTCATTTTAAACACCTTTTCTTAAAGGAAGTTCTGAATATCTGAACCGCAGTTAACTTTAATTTCAGCCCCATTTAAAATTGGTGGAGCATTTTCATTCTCAAACTCTTTGGTTTAACTCGATGTTTAAAATCGTGAAAAAGACTTTCTTCTATTCCGACTGGTTTAGGAGTGGTAATAATCAAGTCTAAGACTTGCTAAAGGACGAAAACTCCTTTCTCTCGTTTCAAGAATTTAGGGCAAAATTTAAATTCACGCCGTGCCCTCTTACCTATTGTGGAGTTATTTCTATGCTTACTGAAAACAGTGAGGACGTCTCTGGGAAACAGTCCAAAGGAATCAGTGAAGCACGAACCGCTAAAAAAAGAGACGGGAAAAGCAAGTCAACTCTTATACAAGGTCCTTGTAAAAAAAAAAAAAAATGATCTTCGCCAGCTGCCAAGAGTCAAGAAAAATGGTGGTCGGATTATAACTGTACCGAAATAATGTGGAAGGCAGCTTATCTGTTAACCTGTCAGTGTTCTAATAGTTCAATGTTGATGGAGTTTCAATTTAAGCCCTTAAATCGGGAATTCCTACAAATTCCTCCCTGCAAAAAATATCTTAAGGGAAAGCGGTAATTGTTCTTTACTCGAAACACTTGCCATCTCTTTTAAGATTGCGACAAAACACAACTTTTTTGGTCTAAGGTTGTGGCTTGGCTGAAAGAATGTAAAATTGATCAAGTCTTACATCCTAGAAATAACGACGGCTCTGGGCCTGACGGACGGACACATCGAACTTTAAGCTACAAATTGACTATCGTCTCCTGCAAGCAAGGTCCTTTGTATGGTGTTGCAAAGTAAAGTGAAAAATTATGAGTTAGGTCAATTTTAAACGAATTCTCAAAAGAAACTGAAATTGAAACAGTAGACCACCTAAATAAATTGGAATTAAAAAATGAATCTTTTGTTCCCCCCTCTTATAGGTACTTTTTCTTTACTTGTTTTCTAGACGATCCTGACCCCAAGCCCTCTTACTTTAAACAAGATAAGGAGGCAACACATACAGTGTATAATGAAGATCATGACGCACGTCTTATCCTTTTTTTTCTTTCTTATTTTTTTCCTACCACCTATTTCTTTCTAGTTTCTGCTTTTGTATTTGTTGTATATTAGTGTATTTAAGTGAAAAGATATATTTTTAAATATTTGTAAACCTTGTTGTGAAATAGAATAGAACATCTTATTAAAAAAAAACTATCTTTCTTATATATGGGCGCGGTTGCTATGAGGCTACTATGTCGTTATCACATAACAACGAATAGAAATGACGTAATTTCACGCCAACGGCGCGCGGGGGAAAAAACCGCCAGAACGTCATGCTAGCCCACATATAAGGCACTAATGTGAAGGTAAGTGAGTACAAGTGAAGGGAAGTGAGTAGAAATGAAGGAAAGCGAGTACAAATGAAGGAAAGTGAGTACAACTGAAGGAAAGTGTGTGTTAGTGGAGGTAGGTGCGTTAATCAGTTGGTGTATATATTCATATAGGATTGTAATGTTGTTAATGCCTTATATGTGGGCTAGCATGACGTTCTTGCCCAAAAAAAACAGTTCTTACATTAATTTTGAATTTGCGTCTTTGAATACTCATCAATTATTCACCAATTATTCACCGAAGTGCTGCATAAGTACCCACCAATTCTCACAAACAGTGAACATGTTAGCGTATACCACACAAGCAAACAGTCAGCCCCCAAAAGTTATTTTGTTTTTTGCCAAGTAAATGGGCAAAAACTGTCGCGAGGTGACTGCTGCTTCTTTCGCTTTGAGTTCCTCCAAGAATTATGAATGGTTTGAGAAGCTATATCAAAAACTCGAAAGAATGTTTCATCAGGTATCCAAACACCTCGAAGTCGGTTAAACAAGCTCGGCTGCGCCTCGTTTTTTCAACCCACTTCTCGGTGTTTGGATATCCTGATGAAACACTCTTTCTCGTGTTTGATGTACTATATCAACAAAGAGGCCGAGTGCTTTATCAGGGTATCCAAACACCGAGAAACTGATGAAAGCACGAGGCCGCAGGGCGAGTGCTTTTATTGTTTCGAGGTGTTTGGATACCCTGATGAAACACGAAGCCCGGGTTGTTGATATGACTTCTCAGTCGCGCATAATAAACAATGGATAATCATCACTTTCCTGCCAAGCAAAATTTGTTTGCTTTTGTGACCAGAAGCTTCTGATATCCAAACACGCTTGATTTCATTTGTTCTTTACCGGGGTATAAATGGCGCATCCATGTGACCCAAATGGGGCCAGGCAATTAGCTTATTACCTCATGCATAATTAAAGAGTTTGAGAGATATTTCTTCCAACTTTGAGTAGCAAGTCATAGGGAGGGAAAAACACTTTTCACTCATGTGGTATCAGAAGTGAAAAATATATATTTCGGAGCCTTACTTGATTGGCATATATTGACTGACACTTGAGAGCAACGTTTTAAGAATATGCTATCCCTGGACGATATCCAAGAACGAGAATAATCGGTATGTAAATAAGTCTGGCTATGTACTTGGATTTTCTTTGTTCGGAGGCTGCAGAACCGAAGACCTATGCCAAGTCAATGTATTTCAGGTGCTTTTCGTTGCAGTTTTTGTTGTTGTTGTTGTTGTTGTTTTTTTATCTCGTGGTTACGATAGCAACCAAGAGATATTGTGATCGGGTTGGTACTTTCCTGTGGTTATTTTCGAGAGTTCTAGAGCAAATTCGGTGTTGCTCAGGGGATGTTCGGTATTCCCAAGAGAGTAACTTCACTCTGTCTTCGGGCTTTTTCGGAGACATTTTCGTTATTTTTAGGCGGTGATGTATCGGATAACTTGGGCCATGATGGGGTTCCTGCTGACTTGTGTCCTCTAAGAGTGAGTTCACGCGCAGTACTCTCTCCTCCACAGAGGCTCTTATCAGTAAACAACAGTGAAAGAAAAAACGCGAGCGGGAGCGCCTGGAGGGAGAAAACAGCCTCCGTGTGTTTTTTTCCCCGAGCGTGCAGTCAATGCGCGACCGTAGGAGGCCTCTGCGAAGGAGAGAGAGCTTTTAATGTTTTTAAAGCGGCCAAAGCTCAGGAAAAACAATTCGTTGTGCTTGTGTTTGTGAACATTCGGCTTCCGGTTTTGATTACATAATATTCTTTTATGGTCTGAACTTGCTGACGTGAGCAGGGATTGAAAATGGAATTCTGCATCGTAGCAGTGTGCTTTTGCGTTTTTTGTCCGTTAGCGATTTTTATTTAAGAGATACATTGAAAAGATTGTTTTAACAAGCGAAAACAAAAAGACGAAAACGTTTCTTGAAAGTGGTAATTGAACATTATCTACAGAAGAGTATATCGTTAAGGGAATAGAAGTTTAGAGAAATTTTTCAGCCAATAACAATGGCATTGGAAGTATTTCCATATCGTGTTGTTCTAAAGGGAGAAGGTTAACAAAAGGTATTTTTTCCTTTTGGTTTCGCTACAGGTTATAAACGTACTATTACTGAGAAGACAGTTCACAAGGAACAAATTCCACGAACTCAAGGTAGCATATTCATTCTAACACCACCTAGCGACTGCACTAGAGCAGAAATCTTATTTTTACTCGGGAGTCAATACATTTAATGCGGTCTATTGTTTTGAATATCTTAGGCTTAACCCAGAGAGGTTTATTGAATTCCATTTAGACAATTCTGGGTTCAATTATGTTAACAGAATGTCACCAGTCCGGGCCATAACCAGAACTGGATATATGGTGACGTCATCAGAAAAGTCAATATGGCCGCCAAAGCTGGGCACACTATATTTAGTCATTTCTGAGCTCTTTTCTCGGTCGTAAACGACCCTTTTCCCAAACAGTCGGGGGAACAAGTACTTCTTTTGGTCAATTTTCGTATCTATGCCCGAAGAAGCCCGAAGGGGCCCGAAGAAGCTCCGATTGATATTGTCCAATCAGAAAGAACTACGAACTCGCGCAGAAAAATGAAAGGGAATGTTTCCAAGTTTAAAAATGGCGTTCCTAGCACGGAGAAATCTGCAGGTGATAAGCTTACTTCCAGTCATGCTTTGGCAGTATCAGCGAGAAGTTTGCCGGGCTGTTGGAGATTCTGAAATTTATGCGTTGCTGTTGAATAATGGTTAAAGATAGTCTGTTGAAGCTTTACTGGTTTACACATTCAGAGTGTTCTTCATTTATCTCGCCGTGGCGCAACACTAAATTGCAAAATCATTTTTTTTACGGCTTTCCAAGGCTGAAATATAGCGTTGTTCAAGGCACGTTAAGAGCTCCGATAGAAAAGACGGTTACCTGATCTTAAGTAAGGTAGTTAAACTCGGATTAAACGCGGTCCACTTGTGGTTTTGACATGATTCAAGACAGCTTTCTACGAAGGCACGAGAAAAGAAATAATTAAGCTTATGTTAAAAGTGCTTCGAACTGTATTTACACCTCGCTGCATTACTGCGGAAGCAAGTATTCTTCACGAACGAGAACGAGTATCCTGCACATGTTAAATATTTTCCCCATCCTTGTTGACATTATATTCATGCATAAACTGAAGAAAAAGTTGACTTGCGGAGCGGAAAACAGCTGATTGCATGAAATTCTTCTTGCACTTGACAGCTAGAGAACAAAGCAATTCTCCATTTTCAAAGCTTTAAAAGCCTTATTTAGATTCTGCGTTATTCCCAATGACCACTATTCTGATCCAGGTTAATTTTACACCAGAAAAGACTGATAAAATAACGGGCTTTTTTACTTGAACAAGAAACAAGAGCTAAACTTTTGTTTCCTCAGCGGTCCGCATGTTGTGTTGATTCTTCTCGTCAATAATTCTCAAGTGTTTGTTAGTATTGCTGACTTCGTTTATGACCCACAGAGAAACGCCTTCCAAGACAAACACATCTGTAATTCTTTATTATTCAAGCTCAGAAAAAATTCATATTGAAAAGCAACAGGAAATCCACAAATTCCGACCTGAACCCGAAGTATTATAATACCGTTCCAGCTCATAATTCTTCAGTTTTAAGACAAACTACTGCTCATTTGCTCAAGCATTTTGCTATGCAAAAATTAAAGCAAGACAATGTTTCGATATCGCTGACATCATTATCAAGACTGAAATAGTGATAAAGTGAAAAATTGTCAAGAATAAGGACACCGCGAATCTGAATCCGTAAGTCTGCGTAAGCTTATGAATCAGTTCGGTCCTTACAATGGATTACGCACGGATCTAGTGATAGCTCGACGGCAAAATCGTTGTTGTTGGTAGCAATGAGTGTTCGTTGAGTGGTAGTTTTGTTTCCCCATCCATTCCATGCTCAAGATACTTCAGAGACCACTCGTCCAGCCGACTTGTGGACTTCATTTTAGTACTGGCTCTTACCTGTGCGGCTCGTCACAAACAAAATAGATGTCACCCAACTCTAATAGCGAGCTTGTAGTTTGTCCTGATAAATATTTTCAAACAGTGTGCTTTTTTCCAAGTTGAGAGTTATCCGTTATTCGAAGTAACAATAAACTGGCCTTGAAGTTAAATAGTTAATTAACAGAGTTCTTTAAGTATTTCACTCGAGGTGATCGATGCCTCGAGGATTCATATCTGAGTAGCCCACTGGCCAAATGCCGAAAATCGTGGGCTCAGTCTTTTCTCGGAGAAAAGATTTCGCCATCAAATGGCACTTGTTCCCTCGACTGCAAAAGGCTTTGCACACAATAGCACTAAACAATGAAGATGCAGTCGAGTGAGGAACTAATGGCGTCGTGTAACGTGTTGAGGATTTTGAGCACGAGAACCGTCGCGAGGTTCGCTAAGTTTTATTCGATTACATAGCGAGTGGGCATCAGATAAGTGGAAAAACAAGGTACGTAGCATTTTTTTCGTCTTTCCAAAAAAATATCACGAATATCTTTATAAAATTTGCCGTTAATTGATGGTATTTTTGCATGGTAACGCTGCTGCATTGTCGGTAACACGGCTTTCGAAGTAGCAGTGGAGTTTCGGCTAGTCTGTTGGCCGATCGAAGGCTGCTGTGACTCGAATTTCATGCTGTGTTCATTTTTCCCGTGCAGTCAAGGAAAAGCACCGTGATTGTAGATTGTGTGGGAGTAAAAAACATACAAAACTAAAAAAAAACATGGGAGACGAGACCCTGCAAGCTGTAGGCCGCATCGGAAACGGTTCTCTACGGTCGTGAGAAATTAGGATTATAAAAGCTGTGTGCAGCACGCAGAACAAAATGTTATCATATCCTGGCAGTAGAAATTTAAATGGGCTTTTAGATGCTCATTTCATCATCTATGTCAAATGTGCTTTTTGGAAAATATTTGTGGTGCTTTCTTGCAGAGGCAGCTCCAAGATGTTTTTATTCACGACCTAAATTTTTTTCTTCCAGATAAATTTTGACACATTTTATTTACTTGGTCAGCTCTCACTTCTGGCACTGCTGTAAACTGGTGTTGTTTTTTTGTTTGATGCTAATGTGATTTGAAGACTTGCATCATTTTGTTTTCTACTGTCTATTTAAATTAATTTACTAATTTGTTATTACCATCATAAAACAATTAAGACTAAGAAAAAAAGTATTTGCAACAACATGCTCAGAGGTTACTTCAGATTTAACAACAAGAGTTGCTTTTTTCCAGGTTATACAGAGCTGCTTACCCAGAAGAACTGGCACAATTGGAGTGTTTTGATGGAAGATGTTTGCATAAATAATAAATTATTGTCAAAAGAAACATTGTTAGTAATGCCTTTTCATTATTTTTGTGCAACTATAATAACCGTGTGGGGTTGCCAGGCTGGGAATTGAAAATGCAGAGCACTGGGGAGTCAAAGGAAATGTTGGGGTTTACCTCGGTGTAAGAACCTGACAAGATTTTCTTTGTTTGCTCGCTTTTGTTTTGCTGTATGGTATTGTTTTAAATGTTTTTGTTTCCTTTGTTTTACGTCATCCGTGAGTTTCACAGGTTCTTACACCGAGGTAAAGCGAAATGTTGGCATCCCTAGAAGGGGATGATACCTATACTGCCCCCAAAACTACAGCATGAAATGTAAGCATTCCTAAGTTTAGCCTTCAACCTTCCCACTGCTCTGCATACCCTGGCTAATAGACAAGCTAGGGAAGCGGATGGGTCTTCTCCCTGGGGAGATTAGAATAACATTTTCTTACATGATGATAGTAGTGACATTCCTTAGACTTTTCACCTGTGGCATAACTCCAGTGAGTCAAGAATAATATTGCTCTCCAGATTTTTTTTTAATTGTAATCCTAGAGGAGACCAATCTGGACATGACAGAAGTTGACTGCTTTAAGATCCCATTATGAAACCTCTACACCACGCTCACAACAATGATGGAAGTATTTTTATTTCTTCAGTTAAAACCCGAAGTAATACCATGATGTATTACTAGTATGACTAGTATGTATTATTATATAGTATGTATTATTAGTATTCCATCCTCTCTACTCAAAAGTGATATCCAAATCGGCAGTTTACAACCCCTCTCTCCTTCCATATGAGATTACGCCCTGGGTGGTTTGAACACTTTAACAGTGAAGTCGAGTGATCATGGGGTAGACAAATTTTCCTTGAATGAAGTTGAATTATTCCCTGCAATTGTATCAGTGCTTATTGCTGTTTTACATAAGTGTTTGCAAGTCATATCTTGTCACAATATCAAAACTTTTATTAGCAATGCATAGCTTATGACAACTTAAAATGTACTTCCTGTAAAGATATTGGGAGAATAAGATCGTCAAACAAGATTGAACAGTTTGCTTACACTTCTGATCAGTGTAGGTTACTTACTACTTGGATAGTGTCATTCAGCAATGAATGTGATCTTGCTAGCCATCTGAACTGGATCTATATTAAAGAGATCCTCTTCATTGAGTTGTGGAGCCAATTTAGGGGCTTGTTTCAGTTGGTTTTTGCATTCACACTATTTATTCAAACTAGTACCCTCTCTAGTAAGTGCTCTGGGTTGGATGGGACTATTGCATTGCCCTATCTCAAATAAGTGTTATGTCTTGTTTATGTGCTCACTGCAGGGCCAAAATCCTTGTATCCTTACTGGTACAGTAAAACATGTACCTTGGCCATTAGTTCCTATCCTGTGATGTGAAAGAATATAATATATCTGCTTTAACCCTGTATGCACAAAAATAAAAAGCAATCAGTTTTAACATCAGCCTCTGAGGCCTCAGCAGTGAAAGACACCTTTACCATCTAAGGATGGCCACTGGAATTTTAAATTTCATTGATAGTGGATTTTCCACAGCTAACAATTACAGAGACAGTTTTCAGCACTGGATCAGTTTATTTGTGACCACTGAATTTTTCTACACAAGCAATTTTGGGTTATCCTGGGTTATCCTGAACATTTTATACAAGCACACCTGAAACACTTATACAGGCATGGCAGAACATTTTCAGTGCCAAATCTGACTGTCTTCGTTGTTTATAAAATTGCACGGAATCCTCCCGTCGTATATAGCCGGGATATAGGTCAGCTTATGCGAGTGAGGTGCGGGATTGCGGAAAATTAATTCAGAGTTTAAAAGAACGAGGCATCTAACAAATGTACTGTTTTGTTATTCTTTTGTTATTCAATGAGATGCAAATGAGTGTGCGGCGTTTTTCTGCAATCCCGCACCTTAGAGGCTTATGCCTGCTAAGTAAAACAGCTACCGATAAGCAAAACAGAGCTACCGAGAAAGATTATGAATGGTACCGTCCGCCTTCAGTTTAGTAAGGCGTAAGTCTCACAACGATCAATCCGAACCACACAGCTTCGACTATGCTAATTCTCTGATGAATGAGTACTTTAATTTAGAGACAACAAATACCGCGCGTTCTGCTTTTATAAACTCGAGTAGCAAATTATTCTCGGCGCAATAGAGGCAGAAACGTCTTCGTTGATGGTATAATTATATACCAGCCGTAAGCAAGTTTTCATGACGCTTCGGCTGTCCTAGCTAATACTTGGCGAATAAGACCTCATCCGAATGAAGAAAATTGTCTATGTATACGTTTGAACCCTTTCTTCGACAAGACCTGCGAGCTGAAATCGAAAGCTTTCGATCTGTTTTTCGCTGTACTCTCTCCTGGAACTTAGTCCTTTCGCGGGCAAGGTAATGTTTTGGTCATGTGTGAACCAATCAGATTACAAGAAATTTTATATCCAGTTCTGGTTATGGCCCGGACTGGTCACTAAATGGTACATGGGCCGACAATGTGATCATTCAACCAGTTGCAGATTCTTTAAATTTATCAATTCGTGTAGTAGAATCGAATGAATTGTTTGCTCCATTGACCAATATAGAGCCTGTTGTTTAACAACAAGAAGCTAGCTCTATTTTTCTCTTGGCCATGTTGATGAAGTTCATCATGTATCTTCTTGAAAATTCGGAGGAAACAGTATGTTTAAAGTCAGATTGGGTGGTAAACGAAAAGTTCCCCTCAATTGTCAGCGAGAGGTTATGAGAAAGAGAAGACTTAATGAACATATTCAAGTGAATTAACCCTATTCAGACCGGGTGTTTTTTTTGGTCTTGTAGGACCTAGGGGGGCGGATTCGCAGGGGCGGATTCCCCCACCTCTTAACTCCCAAAATATTTGAGCTATGTAAACGAAACTTAAAGGACAGATAGTACGTCCAAAAGTGCTTCCATGGAGGTAAGCAATATCAGCTGATGACGTCATATGACGTCACAATAACTTTTCTCTCAAACGGCGGCCCTCTTGAATCCTCCATCTTGGATTTCTTGAATTTCCCAAAACTTTTAAAAACCGCCAAAACTTGATCAAGAAGTGATCAAAATTAATAAACTAACACGAAAATGATCTAAAACTGTAAAATTTACAACAAAAAATAATTATTATTTTATTAAAAGCAAGGAAATTCAATATTCTAAAAAAAAACCTCTTGTCTTGTCATTAATAGACAAGGACTTGCTACACTAAATTGTTCGCAGATAAATTAAATTTTAGGAAAATTCGCCACGTTTGATGGCTTTAGCTTGCTTGTTAAAAAAGTTATAAAAGTCCAAATTTCGTGCGGGCAGAATCCGCCCTCCCCTCCCCTGGTCTGAATAGGATTTAAAGAAGAATAGGAGAAAAGTAGTGAGAAAAGACAACGAAAAAGAAAGGATGTTTCTGAATTAAATCAAAAAATTTCATTGTTGACTGGTAGTTTCCATGATAAGATAACGTCACTGGAGGATAGACATATTTCACCCCGTATTCCTTTTATGGAATATATCGGGAGCGGATTGCAAATTTCTCACGTGGTATCGTGAACTGATCGCTTAGGGCGGTACGCGGGGTATGTAGTTGCCTAACATCAGAAAGGAATCACTAGCGCTGACAATGGCGCACTCTAACGAAAAAAACGAAAGATACATGTGAAAAATTCTTGAAAAAAGATACTAAAAAGAAAAAAAAGAGAGTTATAGAATCAATTAATCAACTTCGATTCAGTGTTTATTAACAAAGATAAACCAATTAGTGTAATAAAATACAAAACTCTCCTTGCAGAAAATAACTAAAAACATTTTTCTATTAAAAAAAAAATAAACAAGCAGAAAGCAGCAACAGCCACCAGGGCTCCAGTAGTCCGTGGCATGGTTCTTACTATTTTATCTCTGGATTTACCCTTTTTTACGTTAATATCAGCCGCTAACGCATAAAATATAGATTATTGGGTGCTTTTTCTGGCATTTCATGGCGTGGTGGTGTAGTGGTTAGTGCGTTGGACTTCAGATCTGAAGGTCGGTGGTTTGACGCCAGTCCCTGCCATCGTGTTGTTTTCTTAGACAAGATACTTTGCCCCACATTGTCTCTCTCCACCCAGGTGTATAAATGGGTGCCGGCGACATACTGCTGGGGGGAGGGGGTAACCCTGCGATGGACTAGCATCCCGTCCAGGGGGGGTAGCAATACTCTCAGTTCCTTCATGCTACAGAAAAAGGGATAAGCTCCGGCCGTGTGGGCCTCCTTGGCCCGAGTGCGACTTTATCCTTCCCATCCATATTTCTGAGCCCCATTAGTAGCAGAATAACTTTTTTGGCGGGGTTTAGATATCACAAGATCGTGTAAACGTGATCGGTTAAATTTTAATTTTGCGGGTAAATTTTTATTTATGATATTCCATAACTTGACACAAGCAAAAAAAACTTACAATGTTCAATGTAAAAATGTACAATGTTAAAATGTACAATGTTCCCTAAAATAAAATAAAAAATACCATAAAAAATAAAAGACGCGCAGTAACGAAAACAATTCTTAATTGGTTAATTTTGGGTATATTACCATCCCACATATTTGTTATGGCAGGCAAGGAAATTGGGTTTAATTTTCTCCATCCTGGAACGATGCGCAAAAATGACGAGAAAAACTTATGCGAAAAAAATGTTAGGTTAAGAACTTGGAGAAATTGTGCTGGTAAAGCTGCGCTGAGCACTCTCAAGTGACACTCTTGTCCTGATAATAGGAACGATTTCTTTGACATTCCAAAGTTAATAAAGGTTAGTGTTGTGTGGTTACTCTTCTATTATCACGGTCATTTACGTCTTCATATTACGTCCGGGTGAACTAAAATATCAAAATGTCTTTTTTTTGTCTTTTCTAAACAATAAACATTTGTCACTTTATGTTTCTTATTGTTGTTAAGACAATCTTTTCTTTATCTCTCTTGAATAACAATTAGCCATAGATGTTCAAGGCATAGCGTGCCTGCAGACGTCTCCCATTTTCGTTTGTTTATTCAAGGCATTACCCTAATACCTTTTTCTAATGGGGCTCAGTTTCGCTATTTTTGCGTAAATTACATGTAACTGACACGTAAATACAAACCAACAAAAACAAATTAACACATTCTTTTCGCTTGCGATTATGAAAACCAAGTTTGTAAATGAACCTGCATCGAAGTGAATTGCAGTAAACTTCGAATACTTGTTTGCTGTGATGACCGTTGTGTTAACTTGAGACGTGTTTACTTTTCATGCGTGGCTTTTCTATTTCTGAAAAAGGTACTTGGTAACAATTTGTTGAAGAATAAAACAATTATCCTGCTCAATCTTGCGGAGTATCCCCTGATTTGCCAAACCGGCCTAAAGCCTCTTCGGCTAAGCACTAATTTAGATGCTCCGCGCGATTTCGCTGGATAGTTGTTAACCATTCACCTTCACTTCGGTGAAAATTATTAAGTATTCCAACAGATAATGCTAAAACGAAGTTAAGAATGTAGTATAGGAAATGCTTGCTACCGACGGTGGGTTTGTTGTTTGTGTTTGTTTGTTTTTTCTGTGTTCTTGGATACGAGAAAAAGTTGGCATGTAAACTGAGGACACCCGACTGATAAAGAGTGAGAGAATCACAGGATGAGTTACAGGGTAGAATAGACTAGCCACTGAAATCACTGCAGCCGACACTATAGTCTGTGCTTTCAGGTTACACGTGATTCTCCCTAACCTTATAACTTAAAAGATGGCTCAGGCCTCCAGTAAGGAAAAATGAAGAGACAGTACTAACTTGACCCTTTAAATCACAATAGCTCTCAAAGTGAGAATATGTGAAATAATTATATCATTATGTCTTCCTGACAAATGAGAAGAAGTTTCCTTTGAAGTTATATTTTAGATATGCAGCCTTATGTAAAGTTTTAAATGTTTTAAAGCTTTGTTTGATACAGTCGTTTGTATCTCTATTTTATTTAATTTCTTGTCACCGAATTTTCATTATTAATATTTAGCATACAGATAACATTTAAGTAGGCAGTATAGAATGCACAAAAAAATACTGCTTTGAGGAGCTGGGATTATCCGGTAATTAAGAGCTATGATATTATTGTTATTTTGTTTTTTAGTATTATGTGAGCCAGTCGGCGTGGCAGATATAAACATCATACCCGATGCTCGAATGACGGCAAGCACAGTCTATAGTGCTTATTATCAGCCATACTATGGTCGACTGAATGGAAACAGGGGAGCACAAAGATGGTGTCCAAGAACTAGAACTGACAGAACAGACTATCTTCAAGTTGATATGGCTTCAGTGTGCTCAGTTTGTGCCGTGGCAACATTGAGAGGGAGTGGTGAATATACCACCAGTTACACGCTACGTTTCTCTGTAGATGGAGTAACTTGGACGAACTACAGGGAGAATAATGCTATAAAGGTAACTCCCTTGTATAATTTCCTTGGGTATTTTACGTAATACTTTTAAAAGTATGATATACTTGACTAAAACTTCATAACACTAGGGCTTACAAAGTGGGCGATGCAGGCAGAGGGAGATATCTTTTATTCGATTTTGATAGGCGTTTTCTTTTACAGGATCTGAAGGTTTACTAGCACTTTGCCTATCCCTTTGCTGAACTTTGGGACCTTCGTTACCTTGTAACTATGGTTTTTTCTTTTTTTGGTTAAAGTTATTTAACATGTGGTGTTATTTTCTTTAATTTTCAGACATTCCCAGGAAGTGCAGTGATGAATAAAATTGTACGAAATTCTCTCAAAGCTGTGTTCAAAGCCAGATTCGTTCGGTTTTACCCCGTTACCTATGGCTCATTTCCTTGCTTGCGAGTTGAAATATTCGTTTTGAAATGAAAAAAAACAACAACAACAACAACAACAACAACAAAAAAACAACAAAAAACTGACATCTGTCAGTTTGATTTAAGGAGAAGAAAATATGTTAATGTTTTAAAAACATTAATGTTTGCTTAATGTTTAGCTCTAATCCAAATATGCCATGCGTTTATTATAATTTGTTCTCAAGCGTATTTTGTTACAAAAAGCAAATAACATTACCGGAAGGGAGCATAAGTATTAACAGCTAAAGATTATATTACCAGGGTATAAGTCTCCACTAAGGGGCCTGCTCAGAGGCTCCGGAGTCGGGAATCAGTGGGACTTAGGAAAATTGGCAAGGTTAGTGAGCCGTGCGAGTCTTGGGGTGGGGGCAACGGGGCCTGTAGACATTGTGTTGAGACCAACCTTACCTTTCAGTTAACGACCAGCGCCTTTTTTCTTAAAATAATAAATGCCTTTACTTCATGGATTTTAAAACAAATTCAGCCCTAGATGTAAAAGCAAGAGTACAAAGGTGCTAAGTGCGAAGCATTTTGCATAGTACCACATTGGAGAATGGAATGAAGAACGTTCCACCGGTTTCAACTTTGTATAAGTAATAAATCCTATATGTAAAGAAGTCATTTTTTAAAAGTTGAAATCAAAGTGTAGCACAGTTAAGGATGGTGCCTCCTAACACAGAGGTATTTTTGCAAAGGGTTTGACTATTGGGAAAAAAGCAGATCTTAGCAAGAGTTATACGGAAAATGTGGGTAGCCACGCATGATAAAGCAACCATAATTCTAAAAAAGCTCTGAAATACAGAGAATGTATGGCAATTTCTTTCCAAGTTTGAGCTCAATTATCTCTCAAAAATGCGTGGTTAGCCCCAATTTTCATTGTGGAATTTTATAGCCCTCGCTAAGATCTGCTTTTTTCCACATAGTCATAAACCGTGCAAAAATCCCTTTGTATTTGTATTGTATATCTCGGACCAGACTCAAGTTGGACAGAACGTATGCGTAGTAACAAAAGGACGCACCATCGTTAAAAGGTCCTTTTCTGAGACACACAAGTGGATTTCGAAGCGAAACCTTCCGCATTTTTTGGTTGATTTGAAGCATATCCAGTTTGCCCCCTTGGCTTAAGTTTGTTATCTCGTTTATTCTTGTCTATCGATCATGGCACCTTGGATAACTCGAGCCTATGTGGTTAGACAGAAACCATTTCAATACCCCTTTACGCAGTTGTCAGCAAACCAGGTGAAATCTCCGCACAGCCTCACATTGATAATGCATATAACTACCGTCATACTATGTTTTATAAAGAAACAATGATTATGAATAGAGCTTATGTCAGATATGTCAGATAATGTATGTATAATTAATTTCCAGTACTTTTGGGAAATGTTACCGGTTTTCGGTTAATTTCGAATTTTGTAACATTTCCCTCCTTTGGCCGTGTTTGTTTTCTTGTTTACTCTGACTAATTACTCTTGCCCTTTATTACCTTATTTACTCTCGTCCTGAGCTGTGCGGAAATTTTACCGCAAACCAGATTAGTGCCGATTAAGTGTTATGCATGAACTGTGGAAAATATGGAATTCGAGTGGTCAACGAAAGTTGTTTCAAGCAAACTGTTGAGTTCTTGGGTTATTGTTCTACTGTAAAGAACGTGGAGACTTGTTATCTCACTAAATGCTTTCTTGGACTGAACTAAACTGTTGACTATTACGATCATATAGGATCATATACGAAATAGATATCACGCGGTTATATAGTTGATTTCATACATGCTTGTTTGCTACGTATAACCTAAAATACTACACAAACAGCGGTGAAAAATGCCATTAATTCAATAAAGTTATCATCTTATTGTCAGTTCTGTTGTCCTATGATTTCGATTCCACATCTTCTATTACATATAGCTCTGTTTTCTGTCCTGCTCTTGAGTGTATGTTTTTCCCCCGCTATTTAATCTCGTACCCAGAGTCCTCAGGCTTCTTGGTCAGCGGGTGGTCGCCGGATGAAACTCTGGGGTAATGGAATTGTTACCGGAGGAATCCTGCTGTTAACGGTTCTTAATTTTGTTGCAGTGAACAGCTCCCCCCCCCCCCAAATAAAAATCAAAATTTTCTATTAACCCAGAGTCTCTCACGGTGAGCACCCGATGACCAAAAATCCTGAGGTCTCTGGATACAAGATCTGCCGCTATCGTGGGTCATTTTGAAAAACCACTCAGTCCCAGTTCTACGCAGCTCACTGTTTGAAACCTACTATATGTTAGCATAGCTGGGTATGACAGAAGGCAACATCCTGCATTGGATACCTTTAATAAAAGGTACCTTCTAAGACATCCCAGATAAAATATTTGTGTGTCCCTTGTTGCTGAAGCCGACAGTACACTAATCCAAGTCAAGCCCCATAAGGAGGGAGAGTGGGGGAGGGGGGAGGGTTACTGCCATACATCAGCTATATATGTATGTGTCGCTGTGAAGGGTGTATGTCTGGGATGGGGTAGGGATTTGGGGTGTCTAGTCAAATGCAGCTGCTTAAGGATAAGTGTCTCAGAGTCCCAGCGGTACATCCCTACACAAAAGTACCCCCCTCCCCTTTCCCCACACCCGACATCGAGTGGCCTTAATCACTTTTCAATGTTTGCTTGGCAAACTGAGGGGAAAAGTATCGATTTAAATATTCAACATTTTGGGGGTGGCATATGCTAAATGCAAACTTCTAAGAGATCCAGAACATGCCAAAAATGAAAGGACCCTTAAAACTAAGTTGTTTGCCACCGGTCAGCTACTGTTTGCTGGCGAGCCAAAATGTTGAAAGGATTATTCCTCCGAAAAAAAAAGAAAACAAACAAGCAGAAAATATAAACAAACACACAAACACATGAATAAACCAAACTACTGTGCATGTTCCAGAATCTTCTTACATCTTTACACCATACTATTATAGATATTTATCCACCAGTGTTTATTCCTAATTGCTGAAGCAGACCCTGTCTGTGCGGCATCCTATTGATCTAAAGCAGGTATCACGTTTAAGCAGTTTTGGGTTACAGACCTGTTGTAACGGGTCATTTACATCGAGCACGTTCGGACATTCCATCGACAAGATATCTTCCGAGAATCACGGTTTTTCTGTGTGCCCTGGCACAGTGTTGTCTGTTTTTTGCTTGTTTCTTTACTCTGCTGGATTCATCAGAATCGAAGTGAAGTTTAATGATTCCGAACAAAGGCTGGTAGCTGTTGAGGAAGTCTTTTCTCACATGAAACAGGGAATGGCGGACACTTTAATCAAAGGTAAAGTATGTTTAGATTTCTTTCCACTCATGCAACTTAGGTGTCTCCTTATTTGTGTATGTATTTTTCATTGAACAACATTTTGTTATACCGGACAAAATCAGATACTGAATACAAATGGCCCTTTACCTTTGAACTAGTTTTTGAAGTTCCGGGGGAGAAGAACCGGTTCCTGTGGGCTGGGGGAGGGAGAGGGGGAATAAAAACAAATGCTATCTTTAGTTTGAACCGTTTTAGCTTTCAAATAAGGTATGTTTTTGCATACTAGTCTTAGAAACGATTGTCGTCATTTTGGTTCCCAGAGATAAAAATGTTTGAACGGTAACTCTATCTTAGCGTATGATAAATTGTTTATTTTGATCTCAAATAGGGTAATGATTTAACGTGATCCTCCTCCCCCACCGGATAAAAAATCTGATTAGAGAGTGAGAAAGTGATTTTCACATATTCTCTAGTGAAGCGTATTTTTTCTTCTTTCTCCAAAGGTAAAATTGTTTAGGTTATTCGAAATTTTTTATTCTTTTGTGCCTCGGAAAATATGTCACACAGTTTTGTCGAAAGTTTCTCAGTGAATTGCATCTGTTGTTCTGTTGTTAAAAATATTAAATTAAAAATTCCTTTTGTTTTCATAAAATCTTCAAGAAGTTGTTTTTTAGGAAGAGCGTAATTTTGAAAAACCGACCTTTCACATGTTTAAAGGATGCAAATTTCAATTTTTTTTTCTTGGAAAGGTAGAACGGCGTTAAGGGTCCGGTCTTTAAACATAGAACCATGACCAATAATACATTTAAGGTTTAGGTGGCTTGAGTTTTGTACTACTCCCCCTCCCTTTTCAATATTTCTCCATTAGTGAAGTGCAAAAATATAGATTAACTGTGTTTTGAGAACTTTTGCATGATTCATGTATAAAGGCCGCATGGTTGTTAGTCTATGGGTTATTTAGTGTTACCCTCATAAAAATAAAGTTTTTTTCTTGATTAACTGATTAAAGAAACGCACATGCTATGGCGATGCCATATTTCTTTTTTCTACAAGGCGACTTTGCCAAATTTAGTGTACTTCGACCATCTTAGTTGTTTCAATTATTTTTTACCCGCCAATTGGATCCCGGAACCAAATGTGTTACAATGTAGAACTTCCTAGGTTGTGACAAGGTTTCTAAGTTAACCAGACAGTAAATCAAACAGACAGAATAAGGAAGAAAAAAAAACATCCCTCTGTTGTTTCACGCTAGTTATTACGAAGACTCCAATGGGGATAACTGTCTTAAAATGACGACTCGTAAACTGATAAATTCAACACTCGGTCTTTATTACACGTAGTGACAAGAGAAAATAACGGGACAGAGAGGGACACTGCCAGCCCAGGCTTTGGGATATGTCAAGTTCGGTAAAGTTATTTTTAGACGGCCATTTGAAGCGGAAGTCTGTTTTCCGGACGTCCGCATAAAGGCAACCTCGATCTGGCGCTTGAAGAACCATTCAAAATTTTGCTTGTAATGGCGGACCAAATGGTGTTACGTTTTGTCGATGAAAACGACTTCGAAAAACAAGGGAAATGGTATTTATGCGGACGTTTCGGGAAACAGACTTCCGTTGAAAAGCCAGTCTATAAATAACTTTTGTGGAATTGACATATCCCAGCCAACGCCCTCAGAGTCCCTCTCTGTCCCCTTATTTTCTCTTGGTAGTGAGTAGTAAGGTTGAAACTGTAAAACACACACACACAACAACAGAAAATTACAAACCGAATAAAAAACAACGGCCTAAACGACAGAAAGTACAACTGACAAAAAAACGACGATGACTGAACACTTACATTGTAATGGCTACGAAAAGACTATTACCAAAGGTAGAACTGATAAACTTCATCCAACTGAAATTTTACTGCAGCAGGCGCGACTGCCAAAGGCTCAAATGCAAATATTGCTGAGAAACTACGCTTTAAAAGTGAAAGACAATTATGCGAGAAAACTAACCAAAAAAACAGAAACAAAAGTAGACTAATGAAAAGGTGCTGAGAAACTACTTAAATCGAAACAAGTGATAACTGAAGATACGTAACAAAAGAAACGAAAAGAAGAAAAAAAAAATAATAACACGCTAGATCCTACAAAATATGTTGTCCCTCAAACAACAACCTTAGGGTACTATTCAAGATTTCCGAATCTTAAAGGTCACACTTCACTGGATGATCTTAAATCTAACATTGCAGTTTTAAACACTTATGCCTTCTAAAATTTCGTTGTTGAGTTATCCTTTTCCCTTCCTAGAAAAACCATCAGTTTTACATACTGAAGAGAATCTGGCAAATGATCAAATTAACATACACAGGATCAAACTTAGCGCTGGCAACAGAACTCCTTTCAATAAGTCGGAAAATCTAAAACAGGTCTTGGAGGAAGTTGTGACTTCAAGCTTCAAAACGATTTGTCACAACAGTGCCGGGACCACCAGGGAGACCTAGACCCAAAGGTGACCAAGGTAGAAGAGGTAGGAAAGGTTTGCAAGTGCTGATGGGACAGCCTGGCAGAAGTGGAAAGCAAGGAATTATGGGTCTACCTTGAATAAGAGGGGGAAAAGGTATTAAAGGAGATACTGGTGCACCGGGTATTCCAGGAATGAAAGGTCAACCTGGAGAATCCATTTCTGCTCCAAAAGTAACAGTTTCTACTTCTCAACTGACTGTGAACATAAGCACCACTGCTTCGCTACTGTTCTCTGCTTCGCCGGGAAATCCCGCTCCACAAGTAGCTTGGTCCGGAGTGAATGTGACGTTACCTAGCAACAGAACTAAGGTGATATCAGAAGGTCTGATACAGATTAAGGACGTACAACTTGAGGATGGTGGGAAATACAAATGCCTGGCGCGAAATCTTCTGGGAAGGAAAGAAGAAGAGGCCAGTCTTGTCGTACAAAGTGAGTCACACCAAAGACTGCTGTAATTTTCTTACGTGACAAGGTTAGTCAAAACGAAGTCTTGGTATTTTATACGTCGATTGTTAGTTGCATCAAAGTGTTGAACAAACAAAGTAATCATGTAACATAAGGTAGACAGTGTCAACATTTGAGTAACTTTTCAAATCCTTGCTATTAAAGACTTAAAAATCAAGCGTTTCATTAACATTCACTCCGCTCTTAGATTTCGTTTCTGTGAAATTCTGTTTGTCGAAGACAATAGGAGTATTAATCAGAATCATATTGATTAGGAAATACCTTATTCGCATTCACTTTCAACACACTAATTTACATACCCGACTACAAAACTAGTTTCGTCGAAAGACCTCGTCACTCGGTCGCCCACTTCATGTAACAATGCACGGAAACTAATCCTTGTAACTAGGTAACTGTAAACATAAGAAAAAGTATATAATAAAACACACAGTAATATTCAGTTTTGCGCAAATGTTAGATGGATACATGTCCGTAGCTCTATCTTTGGAGTTTATATTCCCCCCCCCCCCACCCACTCTCTCTCCCTTCCCTTCTATTCCTGACGGAGATCTTACAATTACAAATTCACCCATTGCAGGTAAACCCAAGGTTTCTTCATCGTTTGGACCATCTTACGTTGAGAAAGGCAAGAACATCACTTTCCCCGTATGTTACGTGACTGGATTCCCGCCAGCAGTAATCAAGTGGTTTAAAGTACACGATAATCTTGCTCATGCACGAACTGTCATGAAAGATGGACAGCTGTGAATAATAAATGCGCAGAAGAAAGATTCTGGTTTGTACGAATGCAAAGCAACAAATCACTTAGGACACGACTCGGCCTTTACACAGCTTAACGTTGTCGAACTGCCCCAGTTTACAGCCAGACCACCCGCACAGCTCAAAGTGTTCACAGTTCAGAACATCACAGTCCGCTGTCAGGCTACTGGGGACCCACGACCAAAAGTCAAGTGGAGGAAGGAAAACGGTGAACTGCCTGTTGGAAGATCAAAAGTTAGCGTGGATGGAACACTGAAAATTTGGAATCCCAAAGTAGAGGATTCTGGAAGTTATTTTTGTACAGCGGCGGCGAATAGTATCCCCGCTAAGGCAATTTCAACCATGGGATTGACTGTCAAAAGAGGAGGTAGGAATCATTTTAAGCCTATTTTGACTCTTCTTTGTATCCGCCCAATATGAAAACGAGTATAATATCGTATCACTCGCAAGATCTCTGTTAATTGTTTCCGGCTACTTTAATGCACCTTAACCAGTTCTATTTATAGATGTTGACGGCTTTAGACCTTGGACAACGAGTTTAACATTTCCATTCAACACCGTCCAACGTTGTTGAATTCATCATAACAAATGATGGATTCCATTGAAATGAAGTTACAAACTTAAGCAATTAAAAAGAAAGAACCCAAAGGCTTGAAAGCTTGAATGGGTTACATAGGGTCACCAGCCAGCCCCCTGTCTGCCTGATAGCTCAACTGGTCACAGCGCTGCACGGGTATCGCAGGCTCAAGGGTTCGAAGCCCGTTGAAGCCTGAATTTTTTCAGCCTCTTTTTTTCTGCTTTTAAGCAATGGTCACCACCCTTTTTTATTTAAATTTATTTCAACCGCGGTTTGCATATATGATTATTCCATGAACTCAGACGTAACTGCATAATTTGAGCGCCATGTTTGGCATAAGAATTGACAGCCTCTGTGACCGTGGCAGAGCCCGACATCACGGTTCGTTTTTTCCTACTTTTTTGTTCGAATTTCATAAACGCCGACGGTTATTCGGTTTCTTACACAGGATAATGAACAAAACATTATTGGGGTTCAGCAAAACCAGGTAATTGTACCCGAACGGTAAAAAAAAAAATGATCACATGGTCATTTTGCCATTTGCGTTTGCGTAAACGTGAATCTTAATCTTTCTCATGTTGAATTTATTTGACCACCTCGCTCAACACTGTAGAACAGAATTGCATTCCTGAACAATGTTGAATGGTGTTGACTCTGTTTAAGGTTGTTAAATGTTAGGTTCTTACTCGCAGGTTTTTACTGTATTGATATCTAACTAAAGTACACACTAATAAGGGACCCATTTTCCAGCTAGAAAAAAGTCCTGGCAGCATCCCCTCAATAATTGCCTATTGGAAGTTGCCTTATCAGTATCCAAAATGAATACAGAAATGAAAGCAATTTAAAGTGGGATACCGCAATTAACATTACCATAAAGTGGACCCCCCCCCCCTTTAATCTGTAGTTTTGGTTCTAGAAGAGGATGGATTTTCTTTATTCTAGGAACTCCAGTTTTGGCTCTAACTGGAACAGCTGATGAGGAAACAGAGAAGACTGTGATCAAAGAGCTTGCCATGAAAGACCCCATCCATTTGTTTGTCAGCCCAAACAGAAGCAATCTACGATTTTCAGTTAACAAAGTATCAAGAACTGATATGTTGAGGGAACTGGATTGGCTGGTAGAACTGATAAAGAAAAATGGCAAGGACACCCCCAAAACCATTGTATTTTGTGACACCATGTATTCAATGGCAAGCGTGTTCAACTATCTCATGATGTCACTTGGAGGAAACGCATTCCACTCAATTACATCAAGAAAAAGGATCGATTGTTTCATTGGTCTATTTCACTCAGTTTCCCATAGAGAATACAAAGAGAGGCTACTTCTTTCATTTAAAAACAATGGACTCAAGCGTGTTGCAATTGCTACCACTGCTTTGAGCATGGGAGTAAATTTCCCTGATGTTCGTTATGTTGTGCTCTTTGGCCCATCAAGAAGCTTGCTTGATTTCCATCAGGAAGCAGGAAGAGCTGGACGAGATAGCCTTCCTTCAGATATTGTTTTGTATTATTATGGCCAACAGCTGGCACACGTTGAGTATGATGTTCGTGAATTTTTGAAAACGGAGGTATGCTATCGAGTAGCAAGTTACAAGAGCTTTGATCCAAACATTGCCAGTATTTCTCCTCCTCATGACTGTTGTAATATTTGTTCCATTAAATGTCAATGTGGCAATTCAAGTGGGTGCACAAAACCAATCAAGCCTTTTGACGTACAACCAACGCCGACACCTTTGTTGTCAATTAAGAGCAGAACTGTGACAAATGAGGAGAAGATCATTTTAAAAGATGCTCTCCTAGAGTTACAGGAAAGCCTCGTTGGCAGTGCTTTTGGATATTGTCATGGATTTTCAAAGGAACTTGTTTCCGATGTAGTTGCTTGCTGTCATAAACTATTTACCCTTAGAGATTTAATTTTAAATGTTCCTGTTTTTTCAAAAAATCATGCTGTTAAAATTCTTGAAATTTTTGATGAGATCTTTAATGACATAGATGAGTCCACACTTTGTGATGAATCAAGTAATGTCAATGTGGAATTTGTTAATGGACTTGAAGAATTGCTTCTCAGTGATTATATGGATTTCCGAGATGACCTGCCAGATCCAGATGCTTTACCAGAGTAGACTACTCCAAGGATAATGCTATTTATGTGGTTATCAAATAATTTTATGTTATGTAATTCTCGCAAGGCAATTGCTTGAATGGCTACCGGTATTCAACACAAATGAAATGTACAAACAAATGCTTCCAGGGAAATTTTTTTCAACTGTGTATCTTTGTTTTTGGGTATTTGTTCTAATTAAGCCTGCATAGACAAACAATAGAACAAAGATCCCAAACCCTTGAAACAATGGAGGGGTGTAACAACATAGAGAGAGTGAGAGTAACAGTTCTGTAGTGGTGTGTGGTAATAGAGCATAGTATAGTCTGTTTACAAATAAATTCTTTTTATTTGCATGTTAAATAAGTGATACTGGATCTCTTACAAGTCATTTTACGATTTTCTAGATGCCCTCCCCTTTAGTGATCATACAATTTATGTCAGTTAAACAGGTCTCTTATTTTTTAAAGGAATAATTATTCCTGTTAGCCTGTGATATAACTACTACCTGTACTATTCAGGCAAATCAATGCATGGATTTCAATAAAATACAGTTTAACTTTACCAGTGTCTGCTGCCACCTATTGGGCCTTTAACTTTAAGCTTCTTATGAAAAATGTTATTGACATCCCTTCAATAATGTAGAATTGAAATGTGTGGTTCCAGAAAATGTCCACACTCCCCCCACAGAAGGGATTGGAAATTCCTGGGGGAGGGAGGGGTCTTAAGGGCCAAAAATGTTAAGGAAATGTATGAAGTTAATTGGAATTTCCAGAGGGGGTGGGGGGTCTTAGGAAAGATCACTTCCGTGGGGGAGGTATGGATAATTATGGAACTACACAATACCTAAATTTGTATAAATTTGTTTAAAGTTCAATGTCCTAAATAAACAATATGATTTTCATTAATTATTTGTAGACAAATACTGTCTCCTTCAAAGCTATAAATAATTATTATAATCTGGTTATGTGTGCTATCTATGAACAAGCTGCTTGCTTGAACATGCAGCAACAAATTATTTACTTGATTAAGCACTGCCTTTTTTCTAATGCTGTCCCGGCCTTGTTTAGCTCAGTGCATATGGGATAATTTACTATGATACAAGAGCTCCATCCCTGAATAAGCGTCGCATTCATTCACAACAATGAAAAAAAAAAAAACAGATCAATCCAAACCTGAGCCTAAAAAATGAAAGGGATTATAACAGCTATTTCATTTAGAAATATCTTTGACTTTTAAATTCAGAGCATCTGCACCTAAGAATAACTACCACAACCACATCATTAAATTTAAGTGCCCAACATCATTCAATGGAGTAAACCCTTAGGCAAAACAGGACTTCTACAAGCTAAAACCATAAGACTGAAAATACCCCCAGATCACTAGAAGCCCATTGCCATTCATCAAATGACCACCACGCCATTATCAATTTCACAACTGGAACACTAATTGAACAATAGAATGTTTCTGTCGAGGAACTATCGGCTGATAGTTGCCTCGCGGAAATTTGATGTTCTTAAAACAAATATTTATATTTCGCAGGTCAATTGCAAGTGGAATGTTCATTCTTGGAATTGGAGAAAATTTAGTGGTGAACTATAATAATTGATAGAGTGATGGCACTCCAATGATCAGTGATATGCAGTAAGCACTGAATATTATAATTCTATTAATTTAGGCTCCAAATTGCCACTACAGCTAAACTCTATTTAACTCATAGATGGTCTCCCATGTCTTAAGAAGATCATTCATCCACGTGTGCAGATCACGGTAATCAAGATTCCGTAGTAAACTAGAAGGGAACTTTGCAAAGGATGGGTGTCCTTCCCTGCCTGCTTCATACTTAAATGCATTAATTTCCACAAGATCTCTGATCACTTGCAGAACAGGAACTTCAGAATTCCCTGCTGACCTGTAGCCTTGGATTTCTGGAAGTCCACAGTCACGTCTAATAGCATCCAGGATACCTTCCATTGGCTCAACAGTATTTGCCACTCTTAGTGCTGAATCTTCATTGATAGTAGTTATAGAGTTGGCGGTTCTGGCGCAGTTTTATAAAAACTTCGCTAAAACCGAACCAACTCTAACTACTTTCCATCGGATGGTAATCATTTTTATGGAGACATACATATAATAACAATAATATGGAGATATACATATAAGAACAATAATATGGAGATATATATATTGTAAAATAATATGGAAATCTATATGTTTTTATTTCATATGGAAACGAACGCATTTTCCATCGCGTGACTTCAGACGACAGGAAGTCTTAAAATTCTCGGAAAACAGGAAGTTTTAAAATTCTCGGAAAGCAGACAGTCAATTAAACCACAAAACGCCACAGCTGTGTCGTGACGTCATTACTAATAGCTATTGTGTCAATGTCATGAGACGACCGTACGATCTCTATCTACCAATCAAAAACGTACCCATATATTATTTTTTCCGATAAATTTATCAGAAGTTTCTGCATTTTAGTTTTGAATTGCATAATGTCCGTAAGCGTAACTTGTTATTCCATCGTTTGCTATATATCGTTTATCGTCGAAACAGCTGAGTGACACTTTATTGAGCTCATAACTACCTAGTTGATGATTCATACTTCTGATTGTTTTCATGGTATGATGTATTTGTTTGTTATTAATTAATACATTTTTATAATCTTCATGTTTGATGTCGTTCTTTATTATGTTCTTCTTGATTCCCTTCGCTGTTTTTCCACCTTTCTTATTGTCTTTTATGTAACTGTACATTTTTGATCGCAAACCGACGAATTCTGTGATTGGTATTCCAGCTGCTTCATCCTTGAATTTACCGATTACCTTCTTGTTTGTCTTATCGAAATACGGAGAGTTTTCTGGATAGTCGCTGTTGTCAAATCGATCTTTATCATTCCAAAAGTCTTGGTACACATCTTTAGCTTCAATCTCATATGTCAGACTGTCTGTGTCAGTGAATAGTAGTCTAGCCTTATTGCCATACTTTTCTTTTATGTAGTTATAATGAAAATCATACATTAATGTCTTACTTAGATCAAGAATACACATACCCACATATGCCGGCCTGTTTAGAGTTAGTGTTTCTTTGATCTTATGCACTGCTACCAGATTTTCATTAAATATCTTACTGCTTACATAAGTTGGTTTAGAAGCCATCTTCAATAGTTTCTTCTCATCTGTAATAAGTCTGACATCAACACGCTTTCTTATGTTCTCCATTGTCTTTCCAAACACTGAGTTATTCATCAATTTGAAGAAGTCTTTTTCGAATGTATTTTTCGCTTGAGTACGTTTTTGTGTATTGAAGTCTATGTATTGCTTGAGCCATGGAGACTGATTAAACTCTAACACTCGATGGACTTTCTTTAGTTTCAAACCAAGATCGAGATACAACTGTAGATTTCTATAGTGTAGGACATATTTTTCTTTATCACATAAAGTAGGGATCAGTTTGTGTACCAAACCAGTTGATATGTTGAACTTTTTCTGTATCTTTTTGCAATAATCGGATAACATGTTATCAGTTATTTTAACCTTTTCCGGTCCTAATGGGTAGTCGTTATGAAGGTCATGCAACTCTTTGGGATATTCTAGATCGACTTCTAGTATCAATCCTTTTTTACTTTCTTCATTATGCTGAGCTAAATTGATTTTATTAATCTGCTTTTCTGTTAACCATTTGAAACCACCTGTTGGTAGGTATTGTGACATAGCCCATCCATATAAATTATTAGCATCAAGATACATAATGTACTTTGAGGGCGCCTTCTCATCGTATTCTTTCATGTACTTGTTGTTTGCTTTTCCATATCGATTTGCTATATAAGATATACCTCCTCTCATACCTTTTTCAATGAATTGAAACATATCTATGTCTGTCATTAGTTCAAGTTGAATATTAGTCATCTTCAACATAGCATCCCAAGATAATCCTGGAGATGTAAAGTAGTGACAGGGATCAAGTTTGTAATACTGTAGACATGTCTTACGGAAGTTTTCAAACACGTCAGCTAATAGAAGTATATCAGACTTAAGATATAGATTATGGTATTCACCCATCGTTTGTAATTGAAATATGTCCCAAACGTTTTTGGCATGTTGATAATCTTCATCTGTTATGTGTTCATCACTCAATATGCTGTAAAATTCTTCTTTTGTTGGTAATTCTGTTTTATTGAATTTTTCGAAACTATCCATGTAATCGTAAGGATAAACTCCCTTACGCGTCATCAATTCGAATTTTCCACCTTTGAATTGTTTGTTTGTATATTTTAAAGCTTCACTAGGTAAGTTGCTGACTAATTTATCCAAACTTGAGCTCATGAATTGGAAACTATCAATGAATGTCAGATGATTACCAAGCATGAATGCCATGTATTTTTCCATGTTGTTGGGAATAGCATTGATATTCATTTGTTTGTTTTTGTATGTATGCTTTTTGACTATTTCACCAATCTGCTGCATAATGAAATGGCTGTCATAACCTCTTAGATTATGGAATATAACAGGAATTTTTATTTCTTCAGGATTTATTCTACGTTTCAGATTACAGTCTTGATGTGCTGAACCTCTGTATTCACCAGTAATATGACAATGATCTCTAACTCGAATATCTTTTTCAGTATATCTTTTATCACAGATGTGACATTCTTCCGCTTTTTGAAATTTCTCTTCATCATTTTCAGTCATTCTCAATGGTTTGTTGAAACGTTTCTTCATAATATTTTTGCAATATTTAACTTCTTCTAACATATTTTCCATGAATTGATAAACAGCATTTTCACCTCTATATATCTGCTCTGGTTTAGTATATTTGTTGTCATAACAGCACACAACCTTATATCCATATCCACAGTCTGTATGTTTTTGGTATGTTTCAGTATATGATTTATCATCACTAGGCATACATCCATACACTTTCTCTGTTATAGCTTCGAAATCAGCATATACAACAAATGGAACTTGTTGCTGTTTATGAAAATTATTGAATTTCAGTATGTTGTTATCTTTAGTTGGCATTTTAATTGCTTGAGTACCGTTCACTTGAATGCAATTGTCTTTATGATTATTTAATACCCTTTCAGAGCTAAAACATTGTAGACAATACATACAAAAGTGTTTCCTATGTTCGTGTTTTGTTTGATTGAACATGAATGTGTTGAAATCTTTTATGAGGATATAATGCTTGTTTTCGTCTTTTGTTATTAATAGTAGTTCCATATGATCTTCAAACTTTTCTTTGGAAACATAAATGGGAAATGGTTGCTTTTCTTCATATCCAAATACACTGATGTTAATTTTATTTTGCTTCTCAATTTTGTTGAACTGTTTGACATTAACCGGAAATTCAATACCAGAATAATCTAACTTTTCAATGTATTGCTTGTCAGTCTTTTTTATACGTTGAGGGTCCTTGTCTTGTGGGTTTAAATGTCTGATGTGACACCATCTGAAGCATTCATTATCCATGTTTTTTAAATTAATCAAGCCTTTTTTACCATTTCGTAATTCAGAAGGTAATTGGATATAGGATGATCCACTCATAGGCTTGTATTTTACAATATTAAGATAATGACTATCAACTGATTTAATTGTCCAACCGGATCCTTGAGAAATCCATTCAGCTATCTTATTTAGTATCTGCTGTTTAGACATTTGTAATGAGTTATTGATTTCTGTTTGGTTTATTATTGTTTGAGCTGAACTGTTAAAATATGCTGACCTAGATACTGTTTCACCATCTGTGAGTTTTTTGAATGTTACTTTCAGTGTTTCTACGAATTTGAAACCTTTCATTTCATTCAACAAAGCTATTACACGATGTTCTATAGCCTTTCTAGTGTTTTGCATTTGAATTAAAGGGTCTATGTTGTGTTTAATACCTATTTCGTATGACTTAGTATAACCCTTCAAGGCTTTGTTTGTTTGTTCTATTTTGGTTCTAGGTGTTGGAACTGGTTTATCCAATAGTTTCTTAGTTCTAGGTGCTGGAACTGGTGGTTTTGGTATATTGTCTTCATAATCTTGAACCATTTGCTTAACACTTATAGGTGTAGGCACTGGTTTGTATGTTCTTGGTGCTGGAACTGGTTTGTATGTTCTTGGTGCTGGAACTGGCTTCATATTTGCCACCATATTTTCAAGCTTCTTCTCTTACTTTAATAGCAATTTGATGAGTTCTGATTTACTTAGTTTCTTAAGATCTCTCTTATTCATATATATATGATTAGATTTTTCCATTATATATAAACTATAGGTTTTATTTTTTTAAGCCTTTTCAATAGTGTGTTTAAATGTGGTCAAGAATTCAAATGATCCAATTAATGGATCCTTTAAACTATATACATTATGTTAATTATTTGCGTTGCTATTTCTAATGTGTTTTTTTGTGTTCAAATGACAATGTTTTCCAGCCAATGTGTAATTCCGTCCAGTTTTACAAATATCACAATACCATTCTTTATTTAGCATGTACGTTGTTTTATGGTTTTTTATTTCCTCATCGGTAAATACTTTAGGTCTTCCACGGCCTCTTTTAACATTCTTATTTTCCATATATATAATACTATATATTATTTTTCTCTTTATAAGTGTTTGTGTATGAATTTCAAATGATTGCTTAATGTTTCTGTTGACTTGAATTTTCTGGAACAATGTTTGCGTTTGATTCTTACACCCTGGAAATAAAGTATGATTTCTTTAATGATTTCATCATAATCGTTGCTGACTAATATTTTGTAATTGTTGTTTTCATACTCTTGTAGCATCATCTCCTGTTCTTCTGAAAGCTTTCCATAACCAGTTGGTGTTTTAAATTCGATTGCAAAACCTGAGTACTTCAAATGCATATTTCCAATGAATAGATCACAAGCTCCCTTCTGATAACCCATGTTGTATGATTTTATTCTCATGTTACCATTAATTTGGTTTTCACCTAATGTTGGGATTAGGATTGCTTTAGGATAATTGTTTCTAATAAAGTTGACTACCTTTTTATGTAAATCATATTCTGTGTTGATATTGAATGTCAGCATTTTGTATGGCCTGTTGTTGAATTCATACTTACCGGTTTTTCTGATTGATGGTAAAACTTCCTTAGTAACCCATCGTTGGAAATCTTTAGCTTTATCCATTTTTGATCTCAATATTAGGCTGTACAATCCAGATTCATTTATATAAATCGTGTTTCCGGTGTTCCGTGTTAAAGGGGACGAATCGTCCCCCTTGGATTTGAGCCTCTTAAGTGAACATTTATCTTCTTCATCAACATGTTTGAAAATCGCTTTCTTGGTATCTTCATATCCCAAAATGCTAGCAACTGTTTTACCACGAAACCAAATATCATCATCCTTTTTGTTAATATTCAGTTTTTTTCCTTCATAAGTGAAAATTTCCATATGTATGTATTAATGCTATATATTATTTTCTGTTTAAATAAGATAGCCAGAAACAATTATATTTTTAGCTACCGAAAGCAAATAAACAGTATATACTGTATCGATTGATATAATATATATTAGATAATTCTCTTTAAAACACTTTCATAAACCCCTTAAATCCCTAAATGGGACCCAACTATTAAAGTCATCATTATATCCTTTCCATTTCACTAAAGCTTGTTTCTTCTTGTAATCTCTCCGAATGACTTTATCAATACGGAATACATTCTGTTTTGCTTTCAACAGTTCAGGTTCATAAAAACTGCCTTGAATATCTTCACCTCTAAGATCCTTTATTTTGTATGTGATTGGATTAGTGTATTGTATTTTATCAATTGTAAACAGTTCTTCTGTCCAGTTTGGAGTATACCCTTTATCGAATACATTTCGTTTGTACTTACTTATTCTGACCTTATCACCTATTTTAAATTTCGGTTTCTGTTTTGATGTTTCCATATCACCATACAGATTAAAGTAAACAACTCCTTGATTCTTTTTCTTAGAGGCCTCTATGGGCGTCATCTTTATGCTTGAATGTTTTGTATTATTGTATTTTTTCACTAATTTGGGTAACATGTCTAAATACTGTGTATTACCTTGAACAGAGAACTGTTTCCACATTTCGGTTTTGATTGTACGGTTCCATCTTTCACAAACTGACGACTTTTCCTCATTCTCAGTAGAGTACAAGGTTATTTTATTCTTATCAAGTAGTTCCTTAACATGTTTGTTATAATACTCTTTCCCTTTATCAGTCCAAAGATATTGTGGTTTTCTACCCTCTTTGAAGATTGTTTTGAATGCTTCAGCAACAGTTTCTCCTTTTTTGTCCTTTAAAGGAACAATCCAACCGTATTTACTAAACACATCTAAAACCATAAGAAGATATCTGTAGCCAGCGTTCCATCGACTAAACTGTTGCATCTCAACAAGATCAGAGCACCATATCTCGTCAATATGATTTACAATAACATGCCGCCGGGTGAAGTTACGCTTTATGGGTTTGTGTAATTCATCAGCTAATTTTTCTTGCCAGTTTTTTTCTTCACTCGACGGCCTTTCCCGTTTTTTGGCTTCCTTTGTTTGACACCGAGGCCCAGTTTCTGTTTTGTGTTAATCAAGAACCGAGCTGTTTGCCCCCATTTTGGCATCTGTCCATAAGGAATCTCGTCTAATGATTTAACCATTTGTTTGTCACATTCACCTTTGTTTTTCCCCATATCATAACAAATATCATGATAAGCTGATATTTTATCCACTTGATTATAAGGTTGTACATACCACTTGGTTACCTCTCCAGTGTTCCTATCATACTCTAACTGTTTATCGAGAGGGTTGTATGGTCCCATGTATTTATACTTTCCAGGAGTCCATCCAGCTTTTGGTTTCGGTATTTTCCCGATTAGTTTATGTATATCAACACCAGCGCCATCCAAATCCTTTCTGTCGGTTTTATACTTTCTATTTGGTCTGATTTTAGTAGATAATTGATCAAGAGCTTGACTTCCGACATTTTGAATCATTGGATTCAACTTATCCAGAGCATAATCGATAGCCTTTTCCTGCAGTCTTGGGTTTCTCAAAGCTTCTGATCCATAATATCTTCCCATTTCAACTGCCTTTTTTCCAAGCCAAGGAATACCGTGGTGAATCAATAAATCAGCACCAGTCGATGCTACTGTATCTAGTACGCCCGCCCCTTTCGACGGGCCAACCCGTTTCCCGCCTGTTTGACGAATTTCGTCTTAGTGATTCCGCATTCAGAGCATTTGCATTTAAGCATAAGCCTCCCATTCTTAGCCTTTTCATATCTTTCACTCCCAGGTACACATTCTGTGACCTTCTTTTGTTTCACGCAATAAGATTTCATATATAATATGATTAGATATTTTTGAAATACCGTTCTAGAAACCTCTCATTCTTCATTGTATCATATATATCAAATACCTGAAGCAGATCAAAATATGATTTGCCCTTATTCATCTCATTCAAAAAGTATAAACAGAAGTATCCACATGTTGTCGTTAGTAAATTTTGTACTTGATTGTTCTGATGAAGCAATGTTAAATTCTTTTTTCTCGCATGATTGACCATTTCTTGGAAGGGAGGTAAACCAAAGCTATCAAAGTAGTTAATGACTTTGTCCTTTACATATGTAGCAACCCAATGGCTCCCTGACATATAACTCGGTTCAAGATTGTAAATGAATAATGCTTGTTGATGATTATGTGGGACAGTTTCATCTCGAGACAGAACATCATTAATTGGTATATTCAAGTATTTGCACCAATCAATTAAATCATAATTTGACAAAGGAATATTTTGATGAAAATTTGGTTTTACAATAGAATGTTTAGAAGAGGGACGTTTTTGAATGGTGAGTTTTTGCCTAATAGTAGACCTTTGCCCTTTTTCTGAGCTTTTTTTTTGGAGCTTTTTTTTTAAAATTCCCATACCTAATGTTTGATCAGGCCAATTTCCATAAAACGGTGGAGTTCTATACATTGGAACTAACAAACCACCATCTTGATTGTTAACAGTAGTTGGTTTTGGTATAGATCTGGGTGGTCTTTGTTTAGGCTGTCCCATCTGAGGGGCACCTTTACCAGTCATCTTCTTTATTGCCTCAATAGCTAAAGGGACTCCAATTGATGCGAGAAGAGTACCTAAGAACCCACCTGTTTGTACTTTTGTTGGTTTTATATGAACACCAGAACCGGTTTGTAGAGCATTTAATATATCCTTCTTTTGTTTGGTTGTTAAAAGATGTTTATATGTTATCAACTGATCGATTTTATTTTGTGGTATGAAGAACCCACCGGTTTGAACACCTTTTCCGGATATCTTCTTAACAATCTGAGATGCTCCTTCACTAGCTGCTCCAGCTAAAGCTGACAAACCGATGGTCTTAGCAATAGTGGGACCAAAAGTTCTTCCAAGCGTCAGAACTGTAGACAGTAGAGATCCACCTACTTGCTTTCGAATGTTTGTTTTAGAAAGTTTAATGTCCATCCCTTTCTTAAGTTTCCGATTTTTTTCCAATCTTTTTACAATGTTTAATGGAACATAAAGTGTGTCATTCCCAGATAGAGAGTCCTTTGTGAGCCTTAGAACTATTGTTTCTCTTTTATGATACGCGTTACTAAGATTCTTTTTCTGGTTTGGCGATAATCTAACTGTTATTTCGTATAGTTGTGTCATATATTATATGTTAGATAAATTCTGTTTTAAAAAACATATTCAATTAAAATTTTATCGATGTTAAAAATCTTATTCATTATACTATCATCAATTCGTTTCCAATTGTCTTAACAACAACCTCACTCTCGTAAAATACGATGCTATGAGCTCGGACGTTTGCTGTCGGGGCTACATTGAGACGATAATGGAGAATCAACTGTTTAGGATCTCTTGTCACTACCTCTTTTTGATATGTCAAATCGAAATATATTAATCCGTACAAACTGGTGAAATTGGCTATATTCAATTGTGTCCCTGAATTAAAATCATTTTTTCTATATGCATATGACATTAAATCGTTAAATACTCTTACTTTACTATCCGCATCATATTCCAGCTCTGGGTAAAATGTATTGTTACCATACTCTAAACGACAGCTTGATAGAGAGCTATTAGCGTCAGCAGCATTCAACTTGAAAGTGTCGAATACATACGGAGACCTTTCAGCTTCATCATTATTTGGTCCGTCTGTCCGCTGGAGATAAATAAAAACGTGTTTAACGTTGTCGATAGCTGGACTGATTTGAAACATATTCTGAATAGCTCTGGTATTTGCTGACTGATTGTAGAGATCTCGCATATATGTCCAGGTTGTTGGCTTAAGAAACTCTGAACCGAAATTACTATACATGCTGTCTTTTAGGATTAATCTAGGGAGCCAAAGATACAATCTCTTTACTACAACACGACCACCGTCTGTGCCATTTGCCATGTGAATCATTTCACTGTCTTCGTTAAGTGTAAGTTCAAATGTGAACTGCATTGGGGGCAACATTTTTTTTTCTAATTCTTGGAAAAAACTGTATCGGTTCAACGGTATCATCTCGTTAATCGATTTAGCTCCTCCGCCGCCGTTATTCTGATGAGCCTGGGTTAAAATACGACGGGCCTCGAATCCAGTATTTGTATTTGCTGTAGTTCCATCAGTATCAAGATACCAGAATGAATTCTTTCCAACGGATCGACTGAAGTCCTCGCTGTATTCAAGAAGATTTTTGACATTTGTTATTCGATGCAAATTATCACTCTCGTACACGATTTTGCCTGAAGATTTAATAACCATATGCCTAATAAGTGACTGAGATCCGTTGATCATAGTGATTCGATCTGCTTGAGCATATCCAGTACCATCTGCCTTTTTTTGAAGCTCTTTAGTTACTTCGAAATACCCATTAAAAAATCGAACATAGTCGACCTATCGTTGATTGTGAATCTGTAACCCGTCTTTTTCTGTGATTGATTGTTAGCAGGTTGCTCAATGACATTGTCCAAATGGAAACGAACGTATTCATATCGTTGCAGATTTTCATTTGTTCTGAAACTCATTTATATGAGTAGTTTAGATAAATTTCACTTTTTATATAAACCATTTCCCACTTATTAGTCTATTTATAATTGGATAAAATTCACTTTTTAATAACATTTTATCGTCTTAATCCAGTACCAGATATAAGTCTATTCAGAATTGTGTTGTAATCTTCTTCTTGTTTTGGTTTAGTAGGTTTGGTTGGTTTCATGGTTTTATTCATTGATTGTTTAGTTGAACCATGTAATTTTCTCATAATAAGCTCTCCGCTTTTTTCAGCTGCTTTTTTTCCCAGTTTGTCTCCAGCATGTGAAATACCAGATTCAAGCGCTTTTTTGGCAAAAGGTTTTAAAACCATTTCTGGAACTTTACTTAACACCCTTCCAACCGGTTTGAAAATGTTGTCAACAATGATCCCAGATCCTTTATGTTCATAAACAAATCGTCCAAGTTTTGGATGATAAATACGCTTGTATTCATACGACGACATATATAACTATTAGTTAGATTAATCTCTCTTCTCTCTTAAAATCAAACTGAATGAAGTGTCACTATGATTAAGATCTATAATTCTTCGTTTACCGTCGGTAATATAAATCCGAATTTTATTAATCGTATTTTTATTGACAGGATTGAACTGTACTCGTCTTGGCTCTTGTGTGAAACTATAACTCGGGGTGAGAGTTGAGGTACTGAAACTATATATAATATCCGTTTCATCACCATCAACTAGACTTTCGGATATGAGGTCACAATGAACGTTCAAGATTTCCCTGTCTTGAGAGAGATTAGGAATGTAATCACCAACATTTTCAGAAGAAGTTAGAATCTTTTTATTGAAACCGATGAGATCATTGAAATCTGACTGAGTCAGATCTAATCTATAATTTGTGGCTAATGTGATTATTGTGCGAAATATTGTGTCGTCAAACTCGAGAGTGATAGGATATTGGGGGTTTGATGAGGTCCCTGTTTTTGTTTTTTCTTTGATTAAATTGTCAAAATCAACGTAATTCCAGACTCCAGGGTTAAATATAATTTCCGTCCAATTAGTACCACTATCAGACGAATATCTTATTTTCTGATTATTGAGTTCTTTAGTCACATTAAACCAAGTAAATGACATCGAAATGATTCGGTCGAGGCCGATTTCATATTGTCGATTTGGATCGAGAATTATCGGATTGATGTATTTGATTATGAAATCACTCGGTTTATTACCATTCTTGTCTCTTACTGAATGGGATGATAAGATAAGTTGTCTATCCATTATATGATTAGTTTACATAAAATAGTTTTTGTATATTTTGTTATATTGCGACCTGTTCAAAATAGAGTTTTTCAACAAGATGTCGAGAAGAGCAACGCCTGTATTCCGTAGTTCGATGCTATTATTACCGGCAACCTTTGATCCGATAATCAGCTCAAGCTTTTTCAACATTTCTTTCGGATTATTAAAAAACATTACCTGTCCACCTTTTTTTGTTTTTTTCTTCAAACCAGACCCTTTAATATTTTTCAGTCTTTGATTATTGTAATTTATATAATCATTCAATACCTTTCTTGTATCTTGAATAATTTTTCTTCGATATTGAGCCACAGCTTCAGTGATTGAACCACTACTTAATTTTTTAGTGATATCACTCGAATAACCACTTAGTTGTTTCCTTTTTTCTTTAGCTTTCTTCACGGTTTTGGTAAGATAATATTTCCTCTTTTGGTCATTCATATCTTCTTGTTGAAGTTGTAATTCAATATCATCATAGTTAGGAATTTGAAGTTTATCCAAAACTTGGTTAATTAAATCTTCCTCGAGAATGTTATAATCAGGTCCTTCTTCTTCGTATTCAGGTGGAAGATCTTCAGGTTCATACATAAATGCTGGATCTATATACATTTGTTTTTCACCTGATGCTAAATCCTTAAGGACATCTTCATAACTTGGAGGTTTTGGAACCAATTGTTTGTCATTTTGTGGTAGAACTTGATCACCAAATAGATCTTCCAATCCATAATCAGGCACTTCATCATCAATAGCTATTCCATAATCTGGAACAGGTCGCTTTTTCTTTGGTAATCTTCTCAATGGCATTTTTGGAGATGTGAGTTCCTTTAACTCAGATGTTATAGGTTTGAAAAGTTTCTCTGCCTCGACTTCACCCATTTGATCAGATATCGTTTTTTGTTTTATTGTCTCTCTTACTGTGTTAATCTTTTTACCAAGCTCGGATCGTTTCTCAGCCATTTCTTTCCATTTGAGTAAACTCATTATATCATTTGTTTACATAAAATTTCGTATTTTGTTCGGAAAAATTAGGGTTATCATATATAAAAACGCTCGCATAGCGTGTCGCATAGCGTGTCGCCATGCGATAAAATTGTATAACATAGTATCATATGAAGATTCAAAATTACGACATTCAAGATGATGAAAACAACGATTTTGTTCAATTAAAGAGTTTCATGCCAAACCGATGTTTCAGGATGCTTATTTGTGCTCCCTCTGGTGGTGGTAAAACAAACCTTCTGCTTGATATGATATACAGGCTCTTATACTTTGATAAAATATATCTTTACGCTCGCAATCTCCAACAAAGCAAATATAAGCATCTGTTGAAATCTCTTGAACCAATATCAAAAGAGGTCGGTTATGACGTAATAGAAGCAAGTAATGATGAAATCATCCCTTTAACAGATTTGTCTGATGAAAACCAAAAATTAATCATATTTGATGACTATTTGAATACAGGTAAGAAAAATGGCGAGCGGATACGAGACTACTTCACCAATTCAAGAAATAAAAATTGTTGTTGTATATATTTGAGTCAAAGCTATTACGGAACTGATAAAACAATAAGACTGAATAGTTCACATTTTTGTGTTTTTGATTTTCCTTCTATAAACGAGCAATCGATGATTTGCCGAGAACTGAACATAAAAAAATCAGATTATCAGAAAGCTACTAAGGACCCATATAGTTTTTTGTATGTTGATAAGGTCAAAAAAAAGGTAGCCCGAAATTTCGACGAAAAAATCTAAACTAATATTATATGAGTTATACAAACGGTATTCTTAATCATGTTGATTCTCAAGGACAAGGTCAGATAGGCCCTAGAGGGTTGCCGGGTTTACCTGGTTCTAAAGGAGATAAAGGAGATAAAGGAGATAAAGGAGATAAAGGAGATAAAGGCGATAAGGGTTCAAAAGGTGATAAAGGGCCACAAGGACCCCAGGGCCTAAAAGGCAACAAAGGCGACAAAGGCGACAAAGGTGATCCTGGGTCTCAAGGTAGTGTCAGCGGTTCTGCTGATATTGACATGCAAAATAAGTTCGAGATTTTGAGATTAAAAAGCAATCCTTATCCTATCCACGGTGATCTGTCAAAGGTAATAAACTATCAGGACACGAGAAATATCTTTCTTTCGAAAAAAGAGGGTGGAAAAATGGAGGCAAGCATTGATATGAACAATAATACAATCTACAACGTAAAAGACCCAACACAGGCAGATCAAGCCACAAACAAAAAGTATGTCGAAAATCAGCTTGAAAAAAAACTGGATAAAGGAGCTGATATTGATATGAAAAATAAATCAATTACCAATCTTGATCTTCCATCAAACCAAAGAGACGCCGCATGTGTCGAGTTTGTTAACAACAGAATTGATGACATGACACAAAATAAGTTTCTCAAAGTTGATGGCACCAACAATATGACTGGAAACTTGAATTTAAATAACAATAAAATTATTAACTTACAAACCGATTACAGAGATTCAAAATCCGCAGTTAATGTTGATTTTGTGCAAGAGGAAATAAAAGATTTGAGAAATCTTGTCACTCAAAAAATTCGTGAATCTCAGATCAATAACTCAGGACAAAAACGAGACGCCTTCAGATACTTGATGGAAGACACTGATGAATCTTCGAGTGAAAACAATATCGAGGTTTTGGGTATTGTCGATTTTCCCAATTCTCCACATCAAATTAATAAAAAAGCTTACCAACTTAAACTCTTGTTTGAAAAAAGCTCACCCTTCCAGTACCGCTCACGTCTTGGTTTTAACTTATATAAACTTCCAGTCGGGTATTACACAATGGTCGTTGAATGGTTTCCGCCGGAAATGAATGAGATAAGTGTAACAGCTCAAGGAACAACGATTTCAATTTCTGATGAAACAACCAAAACATTCGAGAAGTACACCAAAACAGTTATCCATTTTCACAGATGGGGTAGCTCACCCCCACAATTTATATATCTCGATCTGCACGGTACAGTCAGTAAGCAATCGTTTTTAACAATTGGGCATTTAATTGTCTATGGTGTTAAAGAAACAATTTCAAATGTTGACCCAAGTGTCTATGACACCGCTTTTGTTATTGAAAATGGCAAGATGGTAATGGAAACAGATTTGTCTTTAAACGGACACAATTTGGGTGGTTCCGTTCATTATATAAATGGGAGTTTAGATACGAAAAATGGTGAAACATTTTTTTCATTAAATGGCAATTCTAATGTACTCCTTCCAGAAAAAAGCTATATATTAAGTATAACAGTATTATATAGAAAAATCAGAGGTCCATTTCCACCTATTCCTTTAAAAATATTTAAAAGTGGCCCTGCGAAACTTTTCACTTCAAAACAATCAACTCAAAAACAAACAATAGATATTAATTTAGAACTACCAAATGGTCTTTTAATGGTGCAATTACATTCTCAAAATTTTATTAATGAAAAATTCTTAATTTTAATTAAATATAGAGTGCCATAAATATTTTTTCATACATTATATAGCACAATGCGGGACATTTTCGAATTCAACCATATCGACCAAACACTTTCTAAAGAGAAAGTTAAACTTCTGAAAGATTTATATACTCATTACCATAAGAAACATAATGGATATGAAAAGTTGAATTACATAAAGCTATAATAGAATTCAGAAACGAGCAAATTCGTGGACGAATCGGTTGGAAGGCTCTCACAATACCTCACTATTCCAAAAACAATAAATAAATGGTTGATATTGTTTGACAATAAAGACGTTGGTGACGGTGTTGTCGATTTAAAAAATGTAATTGTGCTTAATGTATGGATAAAGAGATGGGATCGTTATCATCATGCGAAAAGTGCTTTATTAGAGAAGGATTTTAACAATAGCATCGAATTCTTTTACAACAACGATATGACCAGTTATTACACATTTTTCAATACAGTTCCTAGTAATTGGGATATGAGTTGTATCATTGAATGGCTACGTATCCCTCAACCAATCTCAATTGAGAGTGAAAATATTCCCTCAAAGCCTGAGAGTAATGAATAATCTAAACAATATAATATGAAAACATCAACTTTAATCAACGAAATTATTGAGAATATAGAAAAAATAGTTCGAAACATCAGAAAATTATACATCAGTATTAAGAAATCGTTCAAAAAAGAAAAAAATGTAACCATATAATATATATGGATAGACGTGAAAGCATATTCAATTGGAACCATGTTTCAGAAAATTTAACGGAAGATCAAATATCTGAGTTGAAAGCATTGTACAAATTCTATCATAAAAAATATTGGCTTGCAAAAATGACATTTAAATATTACAAAAAGGCAGAACTTGCATGTAATATTGGATCTGTTTTTTTGATAGTAACTGGGACTGTAGTTGGTGGTGTAACACTAAACCCTATTCCTCTTGGAGTGATATCCGGTTCTGGGCTCTTGCTTAAATCATATTCAGAGGCTAAAAATTATAAAAGGAAGATTGAGATGTCAAAATTCGCATACACTTCGTACGAAAAAGTTTTAACACATTTGCGATCTTTTATGAGAGGACTGGAATATAATGACAAAGAATTTATTTATTTTGTCAAAATTCTAGATGATATAATAGTAGATATGTGTCCGTTAACTGACAAATTTGAAAAGAAATATAATAAGGGGTTCATCCAACAATAGATTTCATTTTATCACCTATCAAAAATTGAATTTTATCCCAATATTGATTGTAAAAAGCTAATGTTTTTTTCGATTTACTAATTTGAATTTTTTTGTAAGGTATACCCATCATATTGAATATCTTTCTCATAATAAAATTAACACTAATCATTCTCTTTCTCGTGCCATTAACTTCATTAAGAACATTACCTATCTCGACATATATAGCATCAATCTTATGTTTCTGACAGTTTGATATTTTAATGTTATATTTTTCTTCAAAATCGAGTAATACGTTGTTGACGTGGTACTCTCTATGGTAAACAGATTTTCTTATAAATCTATGTCTATTTTTATAAAAATCAACATATTCTTTCACATAATTATATCCTTGTACGACGCCACAACTTCGACAAACTCGCATTCCGTCGGTTATAATATCTTGATTATCACAGCATATATCTTCTTTCGGTTTTTCATTGGAATCTTCCAATTTTTGGTCACAAAAAGGGCAAACAATATCTCCTGATTCTTTCAGTTCATCATGTAATTCCTTGTTGCAATTCATTCTATACTATTATACGAAATAATATTTTTTTCTTTTACATTCTGTACGTTTCAAAAGACTTAAATTTTATCCAATTATATATATATACATGAAAATCACAAACCGAGAAGTAAAAATATTAACAACTATTAATTACATTGATGGATGTACAAAAAATATAGATTATTTAAAAGTTTACTTGGAAAACAGGAAGACACCTGCGCTCAATTATAAGACAGTTGAATTTAGACATTCTGACGGTAAAATTGACGCAGACAGATCATATTATTGCAGAAGGATTATTGATGACATCGATGACTCTGACAATGAATCTGACTCTGACTCTGACACTGAATCTAACTCTGACACTGAATCTGACTCTGAATCTCCTAATGCTAAATAAGTCATTTATTTTAGAGACCTTTTATAATATTTTTAAGATATAACCATGCTTTTATACTCCAAGGGAGAACCGTATGATAAAAACAAACTTCCTGTCGTCTGAAGTCACGCGATGGAAAATGCGTTCGTTTCCATATGAAATAAAAACATATAGATTTCCATATTATTTTACAATATATATATCTCCATATTATTGTTCTTATATGTATATCTCCATATTATTGTTATTATATGTATGTCTCCATAAAAATGATTACCATCCGATGGAAAGTAGTTAGAGTTGGTTCGGTTTTAGCGAAGTTTTTATAAAACTGCGCCAGAACCGCCAACTCTATAACTACTATTGATATTGGAACCAAGTGACCTCCACATGCTCTTAACTGCACAATTGTATTGCTCAGTTCGCAAGTCAAGTGGAATGTTCATTCCTGGCAACCCATGCTTGTTAAATGTTTTGTTCCATTTAAGGTTGTGTGCATCTGATTCCGACAAGATTGCTTCAATTTTGGTCAGGTACAGGAGAATGGCATACGCATACTTGGTCTTTCCATGGGCTTTGTACAAAAGCAGGGCAACCTTGTAAATGTCATGAATTCTCTCGCCGTCCCCTTCTTTAATGGCATCATCAAACTCAAACAAAATGAGACCGAATGCAAGCTTTGCCTGATGATAGTTGAACAAGACATCTTCCTTGCCTGCTTCTTGGTTTCCTTCCTCTTGCTGATCCTGAGTCTCAACAGTGACATTTGGATGTTCTTTTTTTTCATGGCTGTAAACAAAGAAACTAAAATTACACTCAGGACTATGATGCCCTAATTATCCAAGGGATTATGAGGTATTCAACTAGGGATCATCATCATTATACCTAGATAAAGAGACTGCTTGTTAAGTAAATTCAGATAGGTTCATCAATAATGATTTTAGTCAACTACACTAGTTAAAATTCTATCCTGAACAAAATTCTGTGGACCTTATGAATTACTTACCAATTTCTGGTAGATTTTGTGGAAAACACCAGACCACATGACGCTCTACAGTGGTAAAATCCCATGATATCTTTCTCTTTTCCTTGCTCGTATCTTTCCCAAACAATGTTATGGTGCACAACTTCGTGCCTACAACAATTAAAATGAAACTCAGCAACAATTATTAATGAAATTATCATGTTAAATTTGGAATTTGATTTATTTCTCAGTAAAAACCTTTCCTTTTAAATCATGTGTGTGATCATCTCACATTAATACCCATTAATTGTCCATTAACACCCTGACTGGGTATTAATGGACCAATCTTTCTTCCTGTAAATCTCATACATTTAAAAAAAATAAAATAATTTTCTTTTTGGTGGATACCCTCGGTACTTTTTCTTTGATATGTATTGATATTTACTATATTTTTAATACTTACTTGACTCTACCGGAGTGGTGAACATATCTTTTGTCACATCCATCCACACGACACAAGAAACCATCTTCATCCAAGGCACCCGCTAACTCGTGCACCTGTTGAACCAAAGGTTCAACTTCACTGCCTGTCGTGAGATATGTCTCCACGTACTTTAGACAAAGTTCATGTAACCATTTCCTACGACCTTCTTTTCCCAAGTCATCTTTGGATGGCATGTCATAATCTGGATGTTCTGCACCAAAAGAATAAAATGTTTAATATATTACAGAAGGTATGACTTAAGCAACACTGCCGGGGGGGGGACGTCCTATAATGGCCTATACAGGGAGGCTCCGCCCAAAAGGGGTACCTTTTTCAAGCTTCAGGTTTAAAAAAAAGTTGGGTTTTCATGAGTTTAGGTACGTATATGAAAGTATACGTACTTAAGTATACATACGCCCTTTTTAAGAATACTATTCTCCCATGGAAAGCCAATTTTGCGCTTCTTTTAAAGTCTCCTTCTACCCACTTGGTGAACAGTAATATAACACTGGTTCAGGGAAGGCAAGGTTGTACCTGCCTCAATAAACTCATATTTTCGATATGTTGGTTTATAAACCTACATACTGTAAGAATGAGAATTACAGGAGTAACATTGAAATAGTGTGTTTTGCACCAAAATATTTTCATCAGATTGGGCTAATTCTAAATCAAATTATTTATTTTATTTGGTTTCATACCATCAAATGTTGTCATTCCTGACATCTCCATAAATGAGGCGCAGATATGCGCTTCCGTTTCACGTTGATGAAACTCCTTGTATTCATTATAATGATCTTTTACTCCCTTTGCAGCATTCGTCTTGAAAGTTCTGTTCATGCTTGCACGTGAAGTTCCAATCTCTGCAGCTGAAGAGTGGTCCACAAAGATTTCACTTTCAAGCTGAAAATTTAAATAACATAATATCAAAGACATTAACATGTAAAGTAAATAAAATTCATACATATGTTTAATTGTTAATTGCCATTTTAAGTATTCTTTTATCTTGTGTCTCTCCCCCCCCCCCCCTGAGATTAGTAAAGGTAATTTTCCCTGGCTATGTGGTTTTGATTTCCTTTCATGCAAAGTTTTCCTGGACCCTGCTCTATATAACCAGTGTGTTGATACACAGAAAGCCTCAGTAGATATTTATTTGAAAGCAGACATGTTATTTAATGAATAAATGTTAAGTCTTATTCTTATTTCCAGATAACACATGTACATTTTAATATTCTTTTGGATCTTTATTTTTTGAATGAGACTCAAAAGTCTGTTTGCATTTAAGAGCAATATATAGTAGATATGCATACATTCGACTAGCAGGACTCGACAAAACCCACGTCCGGTTGTTCGGGACAAGTAGATTTTACTGTTGTAGGACAAGTGACTTTTCATGTTCTCTTGCCCGATGGGCAAGAGTCCTGGCAAACCACTCATGAATTATAAATAAGTTTGGGCAAGGGGGATGTATAGTGTCTGGTCAAACAAAATTGGAGAGTTACTTGCCAGGCTGGAATTAAAGTTTTTTTTTAAACCTGATTGGAATTGATAGTAAGATATATTTTTTAGTAATTATCCTATATTGGATCTAGGGTTAATGAAAGCTTCAATGAAACATCAAAATTGAGTGTCTGTAACCATTATCTCAATCAGCCAGATAGTTTACTGGGAAATTTGCCTGATTCCATCTCCTGGACAATATATTATTAGTCTTTATTTTTCAAAACAAACCCAAGGATCTACTTCTATTTTATATTTGTTAAATTTTATACAAACCGAATACAAGTTCATCTTTGCATGCCAATCTGCAAATTCAGTTTCAAGTCCCTCAAGTCTGTCAAAGGCATTATCACCATCTTGATAGACCCACTGTGTATTCCGAGCCCTTTCTTCGAATAGTTGATCTCCGTGAAATGGGACTGTTTCGAGAATAATGGTTTCTTCATTGGTCTGGAAAGATGGGACATACTTCTGCTGATTGGAAATTAGGAGTTGTGCCATCTCGCTTGCAACATTTGGGTTGAAAAACTCGATGCCAAGACTACACTGCAAAAAACAAATTCATTGAAAAGTAAAATCACTAGCCAATAAACCAGTGAGTTAAAAATTTGGGGAGATTGAACTTAAGGGTGCCAATTATGTGTTTCTGTAAAACATTTACCCGTACATCGTTTAAAAAAACATGCTAGAATATTACATCAAAGGAGTCAACAAAATAAATGTGGTTTCCAAATTACACCAACTTGAAGGGCTGGGTATTAGATTTGACAATACTTTTCCATGCAATTTAACTGAAAACATTGATGGATGATTCAACAAATTCATTTGGAAGTATTTTTTCTCATGTGAAATTCTAAAAATGTCGATTTTATAAAATTCAATTTGATCATTTATGTTTTATGGGAAAGGTGGGGAGGGGGGCTTGTGGGATTTGACAGATAGTCCCTGTTATATATAATCCCCCCCTTCCTCATCATGAAAAATTGAATTGTCAGAACCTAAGGAATGTTATTTTGGGCATTCTGGCAATTGTTTTACTATTACAGAAGCCCTCATTACAACACTTAAAAGTATAATTATTCTCAGTGCCCCCCCCCCTCTTACAGACCATATTCTTTTGACTGCCTCCCCTCCTTTACAGCTAAACCTTTTTCTTGCCCCCTCAAATCCCACCCACCCATCCCCACCTCATAAAAAATGAACATTCCCTTTGCAATGAATGTTGACAAAGTATATAATTAATCACATTATTTACTTTTTCTTTCTAAACTGGCACCTTGTTATTGTTTATTCCATCTTCATAACAATGGCAAGTAGGAACACTGCTTGCTTAAGGTAGTGAAATAAAATATTTTCCACTTACTGTTTTTGACTTAGCTTTCATATCATCTGAGTAGCGATGAGGAATATGGCGGATGACTATATCACTGAAGAGATTGAACTTTGGTAGGTATTTGCAAATGACCCTGCTCACTATCACTGCCAATCTTTGCTTGAGGCGTTCAAACGTTTCCTTGTCTGGAAGAAGATCAATCAACTGGACCTCTTTAAAAGACTTTCTTGGACGTGTCGTGTCCAAATTAGGCTCATTGACTCTGTTCAAAACAGCATACTGCTGGGTCCAATGTATGGATCGGTTACTGTGTTCTGCGCTTTGAACTCTTGCATGAACCTCCAGGTCAATATTGTCACCAACTACCCTAAGATTTAGGAAAAGAAATAGATAAATACATGTATCCACCTACTGTAATCGACTTACAAGTCTACCACCTTTTAATATGATTATAGCCTTATTTCATAAGTAACAGGTTATTATTTTGATGATTTGGCAGTACTTCGCTTAATCATTTGCTGTGCACCTCAATTCATTTGTCACTGTCAATTAACTTAACACTGAGCATGTGTTTAGTTGTAATTATATTGATTCTCAGAGGATAAGAGATAAAAAGAGATGGAAACCGTTAGGAGCCAACTTAAACATTATATAAGATGAACATCTGAGCTAACAGTAAAATGCATAATAGTCAAACCTAAGCCAAACAAAATAATGGATTTGGGGTCTTTTAAAGTTTGAAAGTGTCAATTAATTTCAATACGCTAAAAACAAAGGGTATTATTTTTAAAAAAAAAAAAGCAATACAGATAACCAATTGCCAACTGTTAATTCCAAATGCATCTCTATTACAGGTGTTCCTTTGTATGCAATTTCCATTTTATAATGAATTACTGTAATTCACAACACAAAAAATAATTATAATTCTCAAAATACCTGTAATACGGGAGGTTCGTTGTTGCGATGTTTTCTGAAGCACCTGCCAAATCCTGGTCAGTGAGAACAGATCTTCCATTTGCAACACTGCTGAGGTGCTCTTGGCATAATTCAAATGCATCAGGCTTGAAGAATTTGTAATTCTTTAAGGTTTGCTCTGAGAAGTCTACGTCCACACGCATAATGTCGTCTTCGTGATGACCGACTTGCTTTTCTTTGACTTCATTCAATAACTTGCCCGCTACCTTCACTTTCTCTATCTCCTTCTTCCAGTGACAAACTTTCGACTCACAACTCTCGCCCATCTTTCTTTGAAATTCAACAATCATATCTGGGGACATGCAGACACCCAGTTTATTTAACAATCGCAGATCTTCATATTTAACTCCACTGTGAAATAGAACTCCTGAGATTCGGTATGCCACTGCTGACATTGTGGGGTTTCTTCCTCGAGCGGCAATGGATGTGATCAAGGCCATTGAATTGGTTTTCTTTATATCCAGCTCAGAAGAATTTCCCACATTACACGCACCTCTAACGCAATCCATCCAGAAAGGACACCAAACTTCCGCCTCGTGAACTAACACTTTGTTTGAGAATGCAGCCAAATCTTCGGGCCTCGTCTTCTCCAAAACTGAATCTGTACTTGTGTTACAGAATTCTTGGAACTCCATGCAAACAACCTTTTGTAGAGGTTCTGACAATTCATCTCGCATATTCGGGTGCGAGAATGCCAAATTCGCCACCGTTTTCCATTGCTTTTTGCACAGATTGACTATCATTGACTTCGTTTTATCTTCGAATCTGCTAAAGGAATCCACTTTACCACTCGGTTTAACAACAACAACTTTGACTTCTGTAGTGGAGCTTTCTAGCAGATCTTCAACGTTCAGATGCGCGGAAGCAATTTCGGCGCGTTGTTGAGGTGAGATATTATTTTCCTCCGGCGTGCTCGAGGCAATGTTGTCGTTCGCGAGGTCGTTCGGTGGTGGCGTACTGTTGAATCCAAGAGATTTCCGTGCGGTTGTTCCTTCTTTAAAATCATCACGGGTCTTTTCAGCGTTTGTTTTCTGTCCTTTTCGTTTTCGAGGACTTCGATCGGGTGAAGAAATGGTCGTTGGCAAAAGCCGCTTAAACCTCAGAGAACTATCGGAACTATCAGTACTCGTGGAAGATTCTTTCTCCTTCTGCAAATTCCTTCGAATAAAGTTAAACAGTTCACAAACGTTCCTGATTTTTCTTCCGCAGGCATGGCAAACACGATCAGATAAACTGCCTGATCTCTCTATCGTGAGCCCAATCTTTGAACACATTTCTGCCAAAGTCTCATTCGCAAATCCTTCACGTTTTGGAACCTTGAAAAGGTTTTGCGTCGAAATGTGTGATGTCTTTTTGAAGTCCCCATATTTGATCTTAAGCGGACAACAGCAAAGCCTGCAATTATCATTGACACTAGCTGTTGGCTGTTCTCCTGCCTTGACATGCTTTTTCGGCGTGTCGCCCTTCGACGCCATCGAAACACCACATCGGCGGTTTGTTTTGATTTCCCGATGGCTTTTCCCCGCTCTCTTCGCAGGCCATCTCTTTTTCGCGCCAAGTACAAAGTTTCATATTACGATCTACCCTCTGATTGGTTGGGATATTCGAAACCACAGAATCTGTCATCAGTTTGTCAAAATACAAATAAGGGGGCGGAAGTCAAAAAAGCAGCCCATCCGGGCAGGCGGTATTTCAGCTCCTCCGCCCCAAGCCACTCGCGGCTGCGCCGCTCGTTTGTCGCGGCTTCGCCGCTTGCTTGTGCGCGCTAAACCCAACAATACCGCCAGCTACGCAGGCTAGATGCTCATCGATGGGGGCGGGGAACAACCCAAACCTTGGAATATGACAAGTCACGTGATTGCTTAACTTTGTTTATCCAACACACTGATGCAGCTAACAATCGACGTATGAAATACCAAGTCTTCGTTTTGACTAACCTAGCGCACGTTACAAAACTACCGCAGCCTATTTCCGTGTGACTTACTTTGCACGACAAGTCCAGCATCATCTTCTTTCCGTCCCAGAATATTTCGCGCCACGCATTTGTATTTCCCAGCATCTTCAAGTCGAACGTCAGCAATCTGCATCAGACCCTCTGACGTCACCTTAGTTCTGTTGCTAGGTAACGTTCCATTCACTCGGGACCAAGCCACTTGTGGAGCGGGATTTCCCGAAGCAGAGCACAGTAACGAAGCAGTGGTACTTTCGTTCACAGTCAGTTGAGAAGTGGAAAGTGTTACTTTTGGTGCAGAAATGGATTCTCCTGGTTCACCTTTCATTCCTGGAATACCCGGTGCACCGATGTCTCCTTTAATACCTTTTTCTCCTCTTATTCCTGGTGGACCCATAATTCCTTGCTTTCCACTTCTGCCAGGCTGTCCCATCATCCCTTTTGATCCTTTTCTTCCCCTCCTCCCTGGAGGTCCCGGCAATCTACGCGGGCAGGAGTTTGCACTAGCGTGACAAATCTTTTTAAAGCTTGTAGTCACAACTTCCTCCAAAACCTGTTTTAGATTTTGTGACTTATTGAAAGGAGTTCGGTTAGCAACGCTCCGTGTGAATCTGTGCAGTTTAACCTGGCTATTCGCCTGATTCTCTTCAGTATGTAAGAACGCTGGTTTCTCTGAGGAGAGAACGGATCGATAAGTGCAAATAAAGTTTGAGACGGTATGATCTTACCCTGCAAGCAGAGGTTTCTTGGTCGCTCTATGTTTCGTGAGCGAATAAGTAACCTCTGCGCAAAACCGTCCGATTTACTGTCGTGCATGCACAACATTCGTCACCCGAATCGTCACTTATCCGCCTGACGAAACATAGGGCGACCAAGAAACCTCCGCTTGCAGGGTAGTATGATCTTTAAGATTCGAGTGAAAACAAAAAGTATATTAAGGTTGTGTGCTTGTTTGCTTGCTTCTTTGATTGTTTTTTAAGCGACAACTAAAAGGTAAGGTAGGACAATTCACAGATGAATTTTTTCTCCCTTGTTTTGATTATTAGACTAGTACACTAAGGGAGTTGTAGCTGCATGGTAACACATTTGGTTTCAGTTTGCAGGTAAAACTAAACACAACTAAGAGAAATAACATCGTCAGTGGCGAGACGTAACATATTATGCAGTTCTCAATAAAACTTTATTTTACACTGGGTAACACTAAATGATGCATAGAATGACAACCACGCGGCCCTCATACATTAATACAGAAATAGAAAATTCCCAAAATACAGTTGAATCATATTTTCACGCTTCATCAGGAGAAACTGGGAGAGTGGCTTACCTTGACATTTTGATAAGGGAAGGGGGGTGACGCAAGACTCGAGTCACTTTAAGAGCGCCTGTCTGTAAAAATCAGACAAAATCAAAATTCCGTGGCAAGGGTGGAAAATTCGATTTCTTTCATATTTTAATGTTAGATAGGTTAGGGTATAACTAAAATCACTGGATACTTTTTTTGGCAAAATATCCTTTTATTTCAAAGAAAAATGCAAATAACGAACTTCCGTTAAAATCGCCATTTGAAGCAGTAAATTATGACATCAATTTGAGGTGTTCGCGTGCAAAAACAAATCCCTCTGTCGTCTTTTAAACACTCAATTTTACGTTTGCAATCTCTCAAGAGCTTCAAAACTGATTTTGGTAGAAACTGCGTTGTTCTTTGTGTTTGAAATAATTCAATTTTGAAAGTATACATTTCTCATCAGGAAAAGTACTTCGTGAATTAAATTATTTTTCACCATGTGCTAAACCTTCAAATCGATCCAGCTTCTGACTGTTAAATTAAGAAAAGATGTTCTCAGGATTGCTGCAAAAATTTCTTTGGGCAAATGATTGAGAGCGACGCGAGAGCTTTTCAAAGTTCGTTAAAATGCAGGTTGTTTGACCCTTCTTGGCAACATTCCATTCGCGAGTCACGCACATATTTTAATATGTTTCGACCCATATGAGATCGAAAACGTCAAACAGAAAAACAGTTCGAAATGCTCTTACCTCATTTGCTGTAGAGGACAGGTCCAGAGGCCATTTCCGAGTGATTCTCTTGCCGTTCGACGTATTATGGTCCTGTTGATGACATCCAATGAACACCGCCAAGTGGGTCAGTGTATTGTAAACGGTCGAACAGCTCAACAACCTTTCTTCCAAAACGTTCGACATCTTTCTACACTGTGAGATCTTACTCAACGGTTCAGTTGCTGGTCAGTGTTGCTTAGTTGACAATACACAAAAAGGTTTTTATCACCACATGTCACCGCTAACGCGGCCAGAGTTCTATCTAGAGCCCCGTCACGCAATGCAAATCATCGGAATGGACATTTTACTAGAGGGTAGGGGAAGGGCAAAATCTGCTCTAATTCTTTTTAAACGGCTCAGGGTTCGAGAAATGGGAGGAACTAGTAATGGACCAAAAATACGAAACAAAATTAGTGCTACATTTAGGCACCTCAACCTCCCGTGCCAGAATGCAGAAAAAGTAGTCACCCCTCGGCGTGAGTTGTAGGCATGCAAATAACAATGTTCGAACACGAAAATTAGTTAAAAAGGGTACGTGTACTAGCTTAAGTTAAAAACCTCTTCAAAACGTCGAGTCCAGAACATTAAAATCGTTTTTATCAGGGAAATTGCGATGTGACTAACTAGTTTGTGCTTATTGTTTTGGCTTAGAGGGGGGACCTCGGCCTTTTTTTTTTCACAAATTGCTTCGTTACACAGAAGACGGTTGTTGTTGGTTCCATTTTCTTGTTGTCGGAGTTTGTGGTTACAACACCAGACGAATCAAAAGCTTGACAACAATTGTTCCCTTACTTTCATGCACCAAGAATACCCAGGCCCGTAGAAGGGGGAGGGGGGCTCGAGTCCCCAGAAGTTTTGGAAGTTGAAAAAACATTATAATAAATGAGCCAAAAAATATATAATTAAAACAAATTAATGTGCAACGAATAGTCTTAAATGCTGATGCTAAAAGTTCCTTTTATTATTTTACAACCTTTAACAGGGTTTGACATCTGTTGAGTCACTAGCCACCGGGCAAGTGGGCTTCAAAAATCTACTAGCCCACCGCACATTTCAGTCGCCCAGGTCCTTACCAATGTCTTTCTTCACCCATATCACCTTGACCCTGGCAGTATAGCTTTACTGTGAAGGACCTTAATGCCTTTAATAGCTAAACGACTGCTGTGTATTTGCTGCAAGCTTTAAGCTCGTCATGTTGTCTTAAAACAAGTCTAAGGAACAAAACTATTTTTATCTCACCAATCGAGTGATAAAAGTTACGTTAACGTTTACGAGCGTTAGGTAAAACAGGTCCGAAATTCGTAGCTTGGCTGTCGAAATGTTTCAATTTTAACAAACCTTGTAACTTTAAGGGTACTTTTTTAAAACTGATGCTATAAATCTGGTGGATGTTGTCAACAACTTTGTCGGCGAAAAAGCAAACAGGAAGCAGCTTTTTGGCAAATTGTCAACGGAGGATGTCCCCAAAAAGGTGTCGTTTTTGACGAAATCGACACAAACTGTGGCATTGTGAACAGAGTTAGCATCTATGTGCACGACTGTGTATGTTGAAGGGGGGGGGGGGGAGGCTTTGACTAGGCCAATTTGCTCGCAGCATTTATTTCAGCCTTGGTGCGGCCCTGATACCACCAAAAGAGGTGCTACACTACTGGATACCGCAAGTTACAAGTCAGTTTTTACAACGAACGCTTGAATACAATGACGATATGTCCTAGCCATCGTGCAAAACCTGAAATAGTGTCTAGCAGAAGCTGCAGCACAAGGGGCCGGGTCACGGTAAGGAAAAGGGGCGTGACCAAAAAGTGAAAGAGGACTGGGGAAAAAGGGATCTGAAATTATCTTATGCGGGACTGGTTCGCTTGTAAAAGTTGGATCAGGTGAGTTTTATATTCGCTTGTGGACGATCCGAATATTAGCCAGGTTATCGATGGAAGCCTTGCTCTTCTCTTCGTCCTCATTAAGGTGTATGTAGAACGTGAAAGAGGTAACAGACGTTTAAGGGCAAGATGCTTGACGTATTTCTGTTATGATATCCACATATCCATTATGATAAGTATGCTGGCTGCTGTGAGAGATCTCGCTCACTGGGAACCTGTCTCAGTAAGATTCGTAAACAGAAATTCAGGAACAGAACCTCATTTTTTGTTACCATGGTTACGTGCCATATTTCACAGTCTTCAAACAGCACTGGCGTGCTGTTAGAAGCCCCACTCATTAGTCAGGACACACTAATGTAGACTAAATCAAACAGCTGACAAGAGAGCACAGTTAAACACTTCGATTGCACCCATTTGTTATGAAGAGAGAACCCTTCCTGTCCAAAACTCCATCCAACCCTTTAACAGCGAGCTGACTTTCACTCGTGATATAACTGTGCCTTGTACCGGTCCTGTGCCAGCTGAGAACCAGCAGACTGACACCAATGATCATAGGTAGAATACCAGCTCGTCAATTAACAAAAGGGAGCCCCTTGTAGTGATAGGTTTTCCCCGTATTAAAGTTGGGTGTAGTTAATAATAGCGCCACTTCTGTTGCACCACTCACCTGTAACCATGTCTGTAAGCTTGTACAACGGTTGGAATTGCGTTTCAGACTACTAGGCTAGGGTAGCAAATACAATTTTTAATGGTTGTAACAACACTGGTAATAAGTAAGAAAGACACACAACGCCATTAAAACCACGAATAATCCCTGCAATTAACACTGTGTGTTATTTTACTGCACCTCAAAGGTTTTGCCCTTTCCCTACCCCCTAAAATGCCTTTGATACGCATTGCGTGACAAACCAAATACGCACGCGGCGCCATTCACGTTTGGTCCCAATTTAGCAGTCAAATCTGATAATGCTTTTGTGCACTGAAAACTGAGCAACACTCGTATTAAATCAACTGAACCGTTGAGTAAGATGTCACAGTGTAGAAAGATGTCGAACGTTTTGGAAGAAAGGTTGTTGTTGAGCTGTTCGACCGTTTACAATACACTGACCCAGTTGGTGGTGTTCATTGGATGGCATCAACAGGGCTAAAATACGTCGAACGGCAAGAGAATCACTCGGAAATGGCCTCTGGACCTGTCCTCTACAGCAAATGAGGTAAGAGCATTTCGAACTGTTTTTCCGTTTGACGTTTTCGATCTCATATGGGTCGAAACACATTAAAATATGTGCGTGACTCGCGAATGGAATGTTGCCAAGAAGGGTCAAACAACCTGCATTTTAACGAACTTTGAAAAGCTCTCGCGTCGCTCTCAATCATTTGCCCAAAGAAATTTTTGCAGCAATCCTGAGAACATCTTTTCTTAATTCAACAGCCAGAAGCGGAATCGATTTGAAGGTTTAGCACATGGTGAAAAATAATTTAATTCACGAAGTACTTTTCCTGATGAGAAATGTATACTTTCAAAATTAAATTATTTCAAACACAAAGAACAACGCAGTTTCTACCAAAATCAATTTTGAAGCTCTTGAGAGATTGCAAAAGTAAAATTGAGTGTTTAAAAGACGACAGAGGGATTTGTTTTTGCACGCGAACGCCTCAAATTGATGTCATAATTTACTGCTTCAAATGGCGATTTTAACGGAAGTTCGTTATTTGCATTTTTCTTTGAAATAAAAGGATATTTTGCCAAAAAAAGTATCCAGTGATTTTAGTTATACCCTAACCTATCTAACATTAAAATATGAAAGAAATCGAATTTTCCACCCTTGCCGCGTTATGTTTGATTTTTACAGACAAGCGCTCTTAAAAACTCTTTTCATACTAAAATGCATTATTTGTCATAGTTCTTTATTTAAGACCTGACTCTTAACACCGTTCTACTTTCCAAGCAAAATAACAAAAATTTGTATCCTTTAAACCTTTGACATCGCTTTTCAAAATTACACTTTTCCTGTGTAACAAGTTCTTGAACGAAATTGATGAAAACAAATGGAATTTAGATGAGCATTTTTAGCATCAACTTTATTTAGCACTTGCTAGCAAACATCGACTTATCTGCAAAGAAATGAAAGATATCTACAAGAAATCGCTACTTTCACTTAAATTGGCCTTCTTCGTCAAAATACTCAAAAAGACGAAAGGGGGACAACAGCTTTGTCTCGAGCTCCATACAATAAAAAAGTAATAAAAGAAATAAGAAAGCCATTTTTCCGCTCCAAGAATTCCGATTCGACATGATCCTCTCACAATGAAAAGGAATTTTCACAGTTTTAAGTTCAAGTGCAAGAGACCTTCTGAGGACATTTAAGCAAAATTGTGAGACCTGTTTTAAATCCCTGTTGATTTTCTTATAAACCGAGGCGCCCAAGTATGAATTTTGAATAACCTAAACTATTTTGCTAAGAGAAAGCAGAAAAAATACACATTACTAGAGAAACGGTGTGAGAATCGCTTTCTCTCTCTAATCAGACTTCATCCGGTGCGGGAGGGGGGGATTGCGGCTGTCCTCGAGCTGAAGAGCATGAAATCAATACCCCTTTATTTAATATCTAATTTATCACACGCTAACTAAGACCCACCCTTCAAATATTTTCATCTTTGGGACCAGAGTGACAAAAATCTTCCCTTCCTTTTAGACAAGCATGCAAAACAACTGTTCAAACTAAAAAGTGTACTTGCTTTTATCCAAACCCCGCCGGGTTCACCGGAACCAGTTCATCTCCCCCGGAACTTCAAAAACTAGTCTTAAAAAGTATAGTGCCATTTGCATTCAGTGTAATGTCCGGTCTAACAAAATTTTGTTAAATGCAAAATACAAACGCAATTTACTGAGGAGACGAATAAGTTTGAGTGGAAAGAAATCTAAACATGCTTTACCTTTGATCGAAGTGTTCGCCATTCCCTGTTTCATGTGAGAAATGACTTCCTCGACAGCTATCAACCTTTCTTCGTGATCGTTAAGCTTTACCTCGATTCTAATGAATCCAGCAGAGTAAAGAAGCAAACAAAAAACAGACAACACTGTGCTGGGGCACACTGATGAACAGTGGCTTTTAGAAGACATTTTATAAGCGTAATGATCGAACGTGCTCGGGATTTGTACTCGTTGTGACACGTTTGTAACCCTGCACTGGTTACACGTGATAGCCCATCAGACAAACAGGATGAAGACATGCTGATGGGAATAGGAAATAGATTGACCTGGGTCAGTGCATTATCGATCTCAGCAAACAGGAAATAGTTTGACCTGGGTGAGTTATTATCTAGCTCAATAATCAGGGAGAAATAAGTACGTTATCTGGGCTGTAAGGGAGGGGGAACAGGGGTGGTGCATTAATTGATAACGTCGATAATCGGTATCCCTCACAGGATTTAGTCCTCTTCCATACTCAGCTGTGCTGCTCTATACAAGGTTTCATTTTTGTGTCGACAATTTTAAGAGAAGAGCAAACAAGGCGCAGAATTCAGTTTTTGTATGGAAATCCCAAATTAATGTCTAACGATCTCCATTAAAAATATTTCTTTAATGTTTTGCCGAAAACTACGAAAATAAACTAGAACACGCTTCCTAGTACAGCAAGATCCTTCAGTGCCAACCGGTATAATGTGACGTGAGATAACTTGAGTTCGAACGCTTTTTCAAGAAACAAACTTTACGGATATTATCTAACGTTTCAATCCCACACAAAGACTATGTTTGCGTCAGTTTGCGTCAATTAAATTTGCCACAATTTCACAAAATGGCGGTCAGAACTATGAAACCCTCCCCTTCCCCCTATCCTTTAATTTTGCGCCTGGTTACTATTCCAATAACCAAAGGTCAGAAAATCTTGTTGGAGGCTGTCATGTTTCGTTGAATAGAGAGTCTGCAGTCCGTGAGGGTTACAACAGTTTCTGCTGTTTCGAGATTCTCCTTCTCCAAACCTTTTTAAATCCTCCTTTGTATACAGAAACATGGAAAAGTTTTTCATTTTATTTTTAACCATTAAACAGTTAAGGTCACGATTTATTCTCTCCGCAGAAGTTTATAAAGCGTAACAGATTCACAGTGTGTTTTGTCTATGCCTTGGAACATATCCTGATTTAGGAACTACGTCGAGCTTAAAGTCATGATCACGTTCATGTAATTTACCCATAGGTAACATGTTACCTCTTTTGCCCAAAATCAATAACCCTTCTATACAATGCAATAAAACAGTTATCCACCAAACTATATTCACAGTGAACACTATAATTATCACTATCGCCGCAAAACAGTTATCCGCCTAATTATACGAAGTGTTATTATTGAACGCGAACCTCCCTATTCAAGCTCTAATATCACGTCATCGATTACCTACTCATTCGAAAGAATGACGACTCTCCAAGAAAGAGGTACTCTTCTAGGACTTTTCTTTAACACCATTTCTCTTTAATTCACACGCTAATTTTATAACGAGTGTCAATAGCTCCTGCAGTTGTACTTCCTTTATTTTAATATGTTTATCTCCAACAGGGAGCTATTTACTGTGGTGGTAGATTTCAGTTGACGTCTAGAATGACTCCATTTGAGAATTGGAGTTAGTTCAAACGTTCACCGATTTGGTGTTAAATTAGGAGTTAAACTAATTCAGTACAAAAAAGATAACAAACATAAATTTGTAAAAAAAAATCTCTTCTTATTATTACCTTCTGTACATTTAAGGGAGGGGGGGGGGACAAACCTGTGGAATTTTGTATCGGAAGGAGCAGTGGTCACCACTACCGTTGTTTACATGACCTGTACACCGGTACGACTTTCATTTGTCACGTTTATAAAGCATTGTAGCGTTGCTAATTTTCATGGTGGTGCGAATTTCATTCTGGAACAAATAAAATTCAACTAAAACTGTAACATGGAATGAACTGTCAAACCGCATTCACGTTATAGCGTTATGAATTTTAGTATGGTAATGATAGTCTCGATCTGGTGCAGCCACTGGGTTGAGCTTTCAACCGTATGACTCAAAACAAAGAGAGTTATTTTTGCGCTCAAAGGTCTTAGCACCACAAATTTTGGAGACTGCTGTCCGTTTAGCAGTGCGTTTAATCCGTTAACGGTATGACATATTGTACCGGTATCATGTAAACGAATAGAGCCGGTGAGCCTTCCACCACCCTCTAAGATATGGAAAGCAATGGCCTATTCGATGCAAAAAACATTCGAATTTTACAATGGAGTATTGCCATTTTATAATAAAGTAACAGACTTAAGACCTCGTCTCAGACTTCCAATGTGCTTGGAAAATTCAAGACGAAGATTTTTCAGAACTCTTATTTCACATGTCCTTTTTGGAGTTCCTGAACTTAAGGGGGGGGGGGGATATACAAAGGGCATCTCGCAGATGGAGTGTACAAAGTGCGTCTTCTCCTTGACTCCTAGAGTATTTTAAAAAGCTATGACAACGAAGCTTCAAGAGTACACAGTTGTCCGCATGTGTTTCATTTGAGGTCAGGAACATGACCTTGTCATGTTAGGTGGTCAAACGTGGTCATCTTGAGAAAAAAGTTATTAACGTTCAAAGTCCACGAGGGCACTTTTATCCCCCCTCTCCGAGGACCCGAGGGTTAATACCTTTTGGCTTTCCTTCTACACGTAAACAATCAAAAACGATCAACAACGGAGATTCTCAAAAGAAAACAAGAATGAAAACTGGTGGTTAAACTAGTTTTCAAATACGCATTTTTGAAAAAAAACTATCAGCTAAGACATATGGGTTCTTACGCCGCTTTAAAACTTTTAATATCAAAAGTGTGCTGCTCATGACAGTCACTTAGCGTTATCATCCGCGGGATGACAACGTCCACAATCTCTACTGTTATTTAATTATAACATAGCATTAGCATATTATTTTAACACAAATATTTCGACCCTAATAGCAGGCCAGTTATTATATGTAACGTAATAAAACCGAACGTATCTGGCTTTGACGGCAGTACGAAGGGAATTCTTCACAATACTATTGCGATCTGAGTTTCCTGGGAACACCTGGGAATTTAAAGCAAATAGGACAGATTCAGTGGCTTTAAAAGTGACATAACGGTCATTACATTCATTGGTAAGTTTGAAACAAAATTACTTACCTACCTACCCACCTACCTACTTACTTTGTCAAGATCATCCAGTATCTTAAAACAATTATAAGTTTGTATAAATTGGGGATTAGCCTCTTCTTCTAGCGTTTCTCCTTCAAACTAATCATGTTTAATCCTCGACTGGTATTGCTGCTCCTTTATTTTCATATTTCCCGCACTGTATGATCCCCTAATGTTTACTTTGTAATGATCATTCAGTGAGCGAGTCTTGTGATAATATTTAAATTACCTCCGACTTGATAAGGGCTTGACTGGACTGATTGACTGATGGATGCATGGACGGACGGACGGACGGATGGATGGATGGATGGATGGATGGATGGATGGATGAATAGAATAGAATAGAGTAGAATAGAATAGAATAGAACAGAATAGAATAGAAAACAAAAAGAAAACTTTATTTAACTACGGTAATTTTATCAAATTTACATATGTTATTATTAAACATAGAACATCTGTTCTACCTAAAAGCCGTGAGCCATACAAATAATCGTTATAAAAGTGTATATGTTAACAGAATAAAAACGAGTTGTTTAATAAATAGATTAAATAATTGTTGTTGTCGATGCAAAACTGTAAGTCTTAATTTTCTTTTTGAAAGCACTAACAGATGGTAATTGTTTCAAGTCATCTGGTAGTGCATTCCAAATTGAGGCCCCAGTAAATGCAAAGCTGTTTTTAAACAGAGAGGTACGAGCAGCCGGGATTTCCAAATTTAATTTGGGGTTTCGGAGGTCATAGACTGTTGGACCAACTGCTCTCTAAACATGTCTGTCATGTACGGTGGGGCAAGGCCATGAACGATTTTGTACATCATAATAGCCTTATGTTGCATACGCATTTCAGCCAGCGACGACCAACCCAATAATTCAAAAATTCGAGCTGATCGCACTGAGTACGGTAATCCTGTAATAGTGCGGGCAGCTCCATTTTGTAAGGTCTGACGTTTTTTGGAGAGAGTGTCACCAATGCTATCCCATACAAAAGAACAACAATTAAAATAAGATTCAATAATTGACCTGTAAACAGTAAGTCTATTATCTAGAGTTAGGGCGGATGATATTTTCCGAAGAACACTGATGGATGGATGGATGGATGGATGGATGGATGGATGGATGGATGGATGGATGGATGGATGGATGGATGGATGGAGCGTCAGAGGGTTATCGTACGCACCTTTTCAGCATTGTCCTCCATGTAAGTGTTCCAAGTTACTCCATTTAACGACAGATGTATTTTGTAACTAGTGGTCCACTCATCAATTGAGTTCGCTCCCTGTGTTGCCAGCGCGCAAACAGAGTACACTACACCCATATCAACTTGAAGGTAGTCTGTTGTGTATGATCTGGTCTTTGGACACCATCCGTATCCTCTGCCGTCATTCAGCCTGCCGTAGTATGGATAGTAGCCAGAACTATAGAATGAGCTTGCCGTTATTTTGCCATCTGGTATTGTGTTTCTATCCGCGACACCAACAGCTAAACATCCTAAGAAAATTAATAATACCATAAACTATAGAATCATGCACAAATCCAAAGTACCGTTACTTATAAGCAAGGTGAAATAGCCGAACACTTACGACGTTTATACTTTTTTCGTTCGATAGTTAGTGTAAAGTGCCATGTGGTTTATGATTTATTGTCCATCTCACTAGAACCTTTCAAACTCAGAGGGCAGGTGTTGACGGGTACTAACGGGGGGCATTCTTATAAAGAAAAAGGCATCTTTTGAGTTCTGAGTTAAACATTATGGTTAACACAGTAAGAAGTTCACCACATTGAAAACCTATTTAACCATTATCGTATTTTAGGTACCCAAGAAAAGCGAATAAAAGATACCACTTTTATACATCGCCCTCGGCCTCCAATGCAGCCATCTAGGAACATGATCCTTAGTAAAGAAAATTACTAATAGGTAGTGGGGTGAGACAAGTGACTGGCTCGGGCGAGAGAAAGGGACGTCTATACCTCGAGTTAAGAAGACTGTTGATGTACTACGGTCTCTAACAGTATTTTAGTTTAATTATCCAAAAATGTCGTTAAATCATCCCCTAACATGAGAGTATGGTGGTCATTGTGCTAGAGAATTTCGAAAAGATCATACCAAGGTAGATAGCCCGTGGTGTGCTCTACGTTATGAAGCAAATCTTATGGCATGGGTTGTGGCGTCACCCAAAATGGCGGTCAAGATGGTAGGCATCTTGGATTTTACTGAGAATCAGTAATTATAAAAAAAAAACAGAGAATTTTTTTTTATGTTAGGCACTTTGCTGTTTGTTTGTTTGTTTGTTTGCTAAACACTTTGCTGCTTTTATGTCGATATTTTTGTTCTTTTCATTCACTGAAAAGGTGAAGCAGACGCATTTATATTTAAAAATGGCTTGGCCGCTTGCTACTTTTGACCGCATATCTCGTCGGTAATCATAGTAACTTGATTCTCATCAAACTTGTGTCAAAGTGTTTCAAAGGGATTAGTACACGCTGGCGAATGGCTTCTACCTAAACGTGCGCTAATATGACGCGATATGGCACGTGCGATCACATTTTAAAATTACTCCCGGAAATTTTGCCGAACTTTTCGCCTATTTTTTCTTGAGTTAAGTATATATATATAAACATTAACCCGATCATCGAACGATAAAGGTTGTTAACAGCAAGACACGTGCAATTTTTGGCAGCCAGGTTTTCAAAGTTCGTTTCAACTTTTTCTGGTGAATGTTCAAGTATTAATGCACCCATAAAACTGGCGTCAGACAGAAAATGTAAGGTGCGCAGTTGCATCTCTGAAAAAAGACTGATCGAAGTTATGAGATGGTAAACGCCCCAGCTGTGCAACCATGAAAGCACTTAGGAGGTTTGCTAAACGCTCAAGGAGCTTATCATCACCCTCCTTCTCCTTCTCATCATCATCCCCGTCGTTATCATTATCAGCAGCATCATCACCAGCGCAACGAAGCACAAAGAAGTTAATGCAAAACAAACAAACAAATGAAAAAAATGCAGGACCAGAATAAAGGAATTTTTCTTATCACTACTCCTGGCTAAAAGCTATCTCTTGGAAGAAACTGTTACCATCTGTATTAAGACGGATTTTGCTCGACATTCGAGCAATAAGTGCAAAAATTATTTCCTAAAAAAAACTACTCATAGCACGGTAACATTTTGAATACTATTTGAAACATCCCACTTTAATTTGCTTCTCCAAGTGACCCCGCGATTAAATTCTCAAGCATTCTCGAGAAAATTAATGTCAAATCTTGTAAAAATAGTCTTAAAACGGGCACCATTTTGCTTTGAACTGACATGAAGCGTCTCTTCAATTAAAATATGGACAACTTCAAATTCAACTTTCTCTCGCGGGGTGAGTTTGGGAGCTTAAGTATTGATAATTCCTTCTTTTTATTATTCAAAATGTCAAAATACTATGACTATTCGTTTGGTAACTTTATTTTTGCGCTAATTGCTCGAACGTTCAGCGGAAATCGTCTTAATTTCTCACTATAACAGGTTTTGCCATCTCCTGTATAGCCAGCTTTACAAGTACAGGTGTATGAGCCCACAGTATTTTGACAAGCAGCATTGATGTCACAGTCATCCGTGTTAGTAGTGCACTCGTCCAAGTCCGAAGACAAACAACAAATACATTGATTAAAGAAAACTTACACATACTGCTTATTGTTTATAAAATACATAATCACGGACTGAAATGATGCGAATTTGCTTACAATAGAGGGTGATAATATAGATTTCAAGTTTGGAATTGCCTAATCTGCGTGTACGCTGACAGTCATTTCTCGTGAAAAGTTAGAAGATCGATGAAACGCTTTAGTAATATTTTTATTTTTTCAAGAATGGCTTTTGAACAAGACATTTTTTCTTCTTCGTCCTTTCGTGATGTCCTGATATAGTGACTGACTCAGTTACTACAGGACATGCGACACGGGACACGGTCCTCAGACACGGTGTTCTGGTAAAGCTATTGGAAGAAGTACAAAACCGAATTCAAAGCAATTGAATTTTTTTCTGTCTGATTTTTTTTTCCATTGCTGTGGTTTTGGAATCGACAATTATATACGGAGATGGTGGACAAGTCCTTGCGATTCTTTGATTGTGCTAATTAACAACAGTCGGAAATTCCGCTTTTGAAGATCATCTAGCTGCGCCTGCACTTCTTTACGCCGGTGTACGAGGTAATTTCTTACCATTACAGGTTTTGCCATCTCCTGTATAGCCAGCTTTACAAGTACAGGTGTACAAGCCCACAGTATTTTGACAAGCAGCATTGATGCCACAGTCATCTATGTTAGTAGAGCACTCGTCCAAGTCTGAAAACAAACAACAAATACATTGAACAAAGAAAACTTACACATACTGCTTATTGCTTATAAAACACATAATCATGGACTAAAGTGATGCGAATCTGCTTATAATAGCGGGTGGTAATATAGATTTCAAGTTTGGAATTGGCTAATCTGAGTGTATGCTGACTGTCATTTGTCATGGAAAGTTCCAAAATCGATGAAAGGAATTACCATTATTTTTATTTTTTCAAGAATGGCTTTTGAACATGACATTTCTTCTTCGTCCGTTCGTGATGTCCTAATATAGTGACTGACCTGGGACACGGGACACGGTCCTGGCACGGTGTTCTGGTTAAGCTATTACAATAAGTACAAAACCGAATTCAAAGAAATTGAAATTTTTTCTTGTCTGAATTTTTTTAATTGTTGTGGTTTTAAAATCAACAATTATATACAAGTCCTGGCGATTCTTTAATGGCGTTAATTAACAAGAGTGGAAAATTCCTCTTATGAAGACGATCTAGCTGCAACTGCACTTCTTCATACCAGTGTACGAGGTAGACCACGCTTAGAAGCACTCGCGGACACGTTAAAATTTCTCCTTGAGTTTGGTATTGCGTTACGCCTTTTAGCGTGACCTCTTTCAGCGTGAGCCCTTTTGGCCCTTTTGCGTGAGGCCTATTTAGGTCACACCCTTTTTTGCGTGGCAGCTATTGGATGATGCCCCCTTTGACAATGCCTTCCTTCTATTGTGGCGCTCTCTATCTCTCGCTCTCTATATTGTTCGTCATAGTTGTACCCTTCTAGCAGATGAACTTAGAGAAGTGGTATCAATTAATCTACACCAACTGGATTATAGGGGGTCTGTGAATTAGTATCTACCTGTAAAACAAGTAAAGTTGTAGCAGTTATTGCACGACACATCATTCCAAGTGTAACCATGCTTGGCACCAAGGGTGTGCACGCAGTCCTCGTTTCTCCAGTTATTTGGCTGCCGTGAAGCCCAAAATCTAAAACTGCTTACTTCTTTGTTGGTCCAAACGAACGATCCTTCCACGCTCCTGTCATTCAGACCAATCCAGCTTCGTCCACCGTTGTGCCGGTGCTGGATGTATACGTTTTCTTCTTGATTGTGAACAGTCACCAGACTTGAGCTCATTGTAGTACAGTTTGATTCAGCGGTCAGCCATGAGGCGCATGTGGAACTTGTGAAGTAGCAGTAACCGCCAAAGTAACCCCATCCTGGCAGGCATACGTCTACGAAGTAACAAGATCGTTTGAAAGTCAGTTACACGTTTAAATTTTTGGGTTGTCGTGTACCATCTCTTCTTATATAGAATGCTAAGAACCCTTTTCTTTAAGCAAGAAGGCTGTAACAAGGAGTCACTATTTTACTCTAATTATTGGCTAATTTAAAAATTTCTCTCAAAATTGTGTCTGTGTGGCTACGATTTGTGAAGCCAAACGATACGTTACATAATAACATACATAAAGATTAAAATAAATGTCAATTTGGTAATCAATATTTACTCAATATTTATCAATATTTACTCGTACCTGTCAAGACAGTGTATGATATGGAAAGCGGGTCATACTTTGACTCGTACAATTCCTTTAAGCAAAGTCGGGCACCAGTCGTGTTGATGTACTGTAAAACAAACGAAACAAAATCGAACCAGATGTTTGTTGCAGAACCTGGTTGTTCAGAGACTAGCTAAGCAAGCACGATTAGTATCTGCTTAAAATTATCGTTTTCACTTATAGCTCAATGATGTGGATTTCCTTGATTTTTCCCTTACATTTTGACTTTCGCTGTTTACAATTCAACTTCGAGTAGCAATAAAAATACACTTTTCAACGAATTTTAGCCATTTTGGAGTCTCTTTAGCTGTTTAATAGTTTTATTTTTATTTTTATTTCTTTCTACAGCCTGTATTGAAATTTGGCTTGAAAAAGAATTCCGTTAATTCCGTTAATCAAGTTTTGGTAACTCTTCATACTCTATCACAGAACAAACCAATTTCCTCTTATGATTTAGTTTAGTTTCCATGAATGTAATAGAGAGAGTTTCCGTTGTCTTACCTCCACCCAAGCAGTTACGGAATTGTGCATGGGATCTTGATTTCCACCACCCGAGGAATGGTTGGCTGACACAAAAACGCTCGGGGCATTTTTATACACCTTAGAGAAGTGGATATCCTTTAAAATAAGAGAAAAAACGTCCTTTAATAGAAACACACATGTCAATTGTTTATCCAATACCTTTCTTTGCAACCACTATTTTCGTCACCTAGCCTGACGGAAGGCGAATGTTTTCTTAACAAACAAAAATGGAGCCTAATGCTACTTACCTTGCAGAAGGCGTTATTGTAATCAGCCGGAGGATACTGAGTGTTTGCAAAATAAACTGAATTGTGTTCTGAGAAGAGAGGCTTATGTAGAGACACAAACGCCAACCATTTCTACAATAGAGAGAACAACGAAGGAACAATGGGTATAAATCTAATAATAAAAAAAGTAAATGTTTGCACGTTCATTTAAGTTAAGTGGTTTAAGAGGAATCAGACACAGGCCTTTCTATTTTCTCATAAGTTGTTCAAGTGTCTGATCGAAATAAATGTAGGGGACCTCTCATAGGCAGACGTAATGAAGTTGTGTTGGTAAGAAAGAATATACGATCATAAAAAATACAGCACTTACAACATAAATATTCTCGTGAGAGCCAGCGTAATTTTGTAATTCTCTCAAACATATTTTGAAAGAAGACTGCGTGATGTCCTCTATCCAGATACTAGCAGCGTCTCTTTTCAGACCAGCGTGGTGATGTGCCGCGGTAATAAAAACGGATGGCTTCTTTGAAAACTTCCCCTTTGAAAAAGAGGAGAGAAGTACAATAATTAATACAAAACGCCCCACTGGGTTGTTGCAAGTACGCTTTTACCTGATGACTTATTAAGAACTATAATCATATTCGTTTCGTCGCTTCGTGTATCAACAATTCACAACAGCAATCCCTTTTTAGGTAAGGTAACAAAGCGTCTCTCTCTTTCAGGATGAAATGTTGACAATATTTTCTAATAGTGGTAACAAAACCTGAAATCTAAGTTTACAAGAGCTATCAACTGGAAGAAACACTCTTTTGGAGCTATATGCCTCTCAAGCTAGTAACAGGTTAAGTTTGTCTGGAGAGGAATTCATAAAAAACTGGCCATTCACGCACTGCAAAAGTAGCTAATCATGTAGATATTCGTGATCTCCGCTTCTCGTTGCCTTTGTTTATCTTTGCATTTGTTTGTTTGTTTGCTTGTGGCATATAATTTAATTCTGCTCAATTTCACCTAAGGCACAGGGAAACCAAAGATCAAACTAAATCACCAACCGAAGGAAAATTCACGGTCTTGCAAGTCGTCCCAGTCCACCACTTTGATATACGCACGTCTCCTGTAACTCCACCCACTGGGGCTCCCTGGTAACCAATCCAGTCCACCGTCACGTTAGCAGTCGACTTGCGCTCGTTGAAACCTGCTGTCATCACACACGCAGTAAATCGATCATAATTGACATCCTCAACCCACGACACGGCAGCATCATGAACATACGTCTTATCACTGGTATCGATGTGATTGACTGCAATCTGCACTTCAATGGGTTTGTCAGGATAGAAGACATACGGCTGAAAACGAATTACTTCACAATGAGAGTACCCCAGGGATGGAACGTGTGGCATGTGGCGACGACCGCGTTGAAATGGAAATCCTGCAAAAATGGAATAAAACACAATATATTGTTACAGTAGTGACTGAAAATAATATGTCTGGTGTTCGTAACATAGCTATGTATTGAGTACCGGATGGGTAATTTTCCGTTGTTTTAATTGACTCGCGTCATTAGGTACAGGATAAGTTATGAGACTGTGCTCACTTGAAGGCATGAACTTCTTTCGTCTTCAGTCACGGGAATTCGAATCTGACGTGTAAACATTTGTCAGGAATTTAACGGAAGAATTTTTTGAGAAAATTGCTTTCAAAATGACTCGAGGTTTTGAAGCTGGTAGTGGTTTGTCCTTTGAAATAACGAATTTCGCTAGAGCTTCTAACAGAAGTTTGACAACTTTAGATAATAAATTGACGTTGTCAACTCACGAGTAAATTTAGAGAGCTTGGCCACTTGTTTCAATGCACAGATGCGCGGATTTTACGAAACGAATGATCCGTCAAAGTAACCAAGCCATAATCCCTGTATAGTTTCGCTCTTATCTGCTCAAATTCCATTCCGTACATCCGAAATTTTCGTTGCAGCATCAAAATTTAACTTTCCGTCCAATTTTAATTTTTTCCGAATTTGACTTCGAGAATGCGCACAATTCAAAATTTTCGGGTTTTAGGACGAAATTGCCCTTCTTGAGAATTGACCCTTCAAGAGGCCCAAGCCCAGCTAAACAAGACAGCTGCAGAGGCCCAAAAGATCGGCCTGGTCAACGACACAAAGAAAACAGAGTTCATGGTCTTCGAGAGCTGCAAGAAAAATCTGACCTTGAACAATGAAGACATCAAGCTGGCTAACGATTTCACCTACCTTGGATCATGGCTTCCAGGCACTGGAAGCGATGTGAAACGGCGCCTCAGCCTGGCCTGGGGCCCGTTTCTCGAAAGTCCCGGTAACTTTTCGGGCCCGGAGCTATATTTAAAAATCAAAATTTATAGAAAGGTAGTGTAGCTTTCAGCCTACAAACCAGCTCGACTTGTTTCGCCAACTTACAGTTTTACTGCTTAGCAAGGTAAACCTTGCGCTCGTAAAAAAAGCTTTTCGGGCCTAAAAAGTTATCGGGACTTTCAAGAAGCGGACCCCTGGTCAGCATTCTGAAAGCTAAAGAAACTGTGACGATCCAAGACTGCCCACACAGACCTTAAGATTAATCTGTTCAAGACAACCTGTCTATCGATCCTTCTATATGGATATGAAGAAGCTTGAAGACAGACTCAACAGCTTTACCATCAGCTGCTATAGAATACTCATGGGTATCAAGAGACTACACTTTATCTCAAACGAAGAAGTCACCAAGAGGGTGAATACAACAACGACACCTCCACTTCCCAGGGCACATCCTCAGGAAACCAGAGAACGGATTGGTCAGCAAGCACCCCCTTTTCCACCCTACGTATGGCAAACGCAGGCCCGGTCGCCCAAAGCTGATGTTCCATCAGTATACATTGCCGGCGTAATCAGCGAGGCAAACCCACCAATTCCGGAAGAGATACGAAGCATGTCACAAGACAGGAAGGAATAGATAAAGCTCGTAGCCGACTGCGGTGCAGTTGGGCGATGTTGAGGGCCCTGTCCCGTTGTTGGTGTCGCTGTTTATTTGGTTTTATTTTTTGTTTTTCTCTTTTTGGTAGGTGTCTTTGATGAGCAAAGAGGTCAGTTTTAACAGGAAGTAGCAACTAGTGACCAGGTCAAAGTTTGCATCAACTTCACAAGAAGATTGTTAGTTTGTGTAACGCTGGTCAAATTTATATGAATTCTCTCGTTCAGGCATCTTTTGTTGGAATTTTGCCTCTCACTAGAACGGATGACGTCACAAACCCAACAAGGACCGTGCCCCTCACGGCCTGTTTTAGCCGGCACGGGCAGTGATAGGTTAAGATGTACTGCAAAATGTAAATTGAAAAAATTCTGCTTACCTTCACAGCTGCCAGGATGCTGTACGGTGTAGTTAAGCTGCAGCAGACACATTTCTTGTTCAAACAGACACTTGTTATCATAAGTCGTGCCGTTTGAAGAACAGATTGGTTCTTGATATGATGGACAACTGTAGACGCACACACAGCGAGCATCATACGGACCAAAAGCCTTACATAGACCATAATAATCACAGGTAACATCAAGACAGGGATCCAAGTCTAGAATTGTGGTTAACAGAAACAAATATTATATTAGTCTTAAAGGGCACTTATTAGCGCGCACGCAGCTTAAGGCAAAAACATTTGGCTAAAATACACCAAATACTACACTAAGAACTCTGTTTTTAGGTCTGAACCCAAATATTTACATGTATTTTTTTTTCCCGAAAGCATGATCAATTTTTCTGGGCTTTTTATAAGTTTTGACTAAACTATAAAGACTGATACGTTTCTGCTTTTGAGACAGGAAATGCCGGGCAAAGGAATCGTTCAGTTTTAGAGTCACCCACCATGTAAATTTAACCAGCTATGACCATGAACTACTCTTCATTTTTGTTAACTTATGACTTAAATTTTTACAGACCTCCAATAACCAAATAGTCGAGTTTAATGGTATCCTTATTGTTGGCGTCACTGTTGTAGGATTTCACACAAATCTCCGTCTCTGTCGTGGAAGTGTGCTAAGAGGAAAAAAATGCATTTTATGCTCCATGGAAGAATATCTTGTATAAATTGCAATGTTTTGAGACCAGGGCGGATCGAAGGGACAAGAACCCACCCCCCCCCCCCATCCTCATTCCCTCCCCACCCTCTTACCATAACACTGGAAGCGATTTTCCTCGTAGAATTAGGGCCCTACCAAGTGCTATTCCATGCCAGTAACATGGATGAACATTTGAATGTAAATAAGGCAAAGGCAGTAACTGTAAATTTAACTAATAAGCCAGTCAAGAAAAAGAACAAGAACAAGAAGAAAAAGAACAAGAACAAGAAGAAGACGAAGACGAAGACGAAGACGAAGACGCAGACGAAGAAGAAGAAGAAGAAGAAGAAGAAGAAGAACAACAACAACAACAACAACAACTAGACAACTAGATGAAGGTGAAGTACGTTTTTCATTGACAGGCGAAGCTTGACTGAATGCTTCATCCAAGATTCAGAGGCTAGATCCACATGCCTATAAACCAAGGATTAAATCTGGGATTGAAATTATTTTAAAACTACTAGTACTAGTCTTTTTACCTCCACCCAAGTGGTAACTGCGTTACATCCACCTGATCCAGACAAACGCGAGTTGTTCTTGTTATAACTACGTTTTGGAGTCACCACTACCACGGGAGGAGCAAAGAGAGGCTCTGTGAAGTTGATTTTCTGTAACATAAAAAGTATAACAAAATTACTAATTAAGCGTGATCACACTACTGTGAGTTGCGATTATAAAACCCTAAGTTGCTTAAATTGTTGTGTTTTATTCATCACCCTAAGGTGAGGGATTGTCTGCTCTAGCCAGCGTTGCCAAGGTTACTATACCACTCAATGCCGCCTCTCCTACTTTTCCTCTCACCAGGATTTTGGAATAAAGGGGTTAATTAATTTTTTTTTTCATACACAAATTAGAAAATCAGGATAACAACTACAACTTTCTGCTTTCGATTGCTCTAAGTATTTACCTGACAGACCGCGAAATTATCTTGTTGAGATGGAGAGTTGTTGCTCGCAAACACCAAACTGTCGGCCAAAGTAAAGTTTTCAATACTCAGATTGGTAAATGCCAACCAATTCTGGAAGAAAACAAAAGAGTAGAATGAGACAGTTACCACTGCTCCTTCTCATCATAAATTGTGTTCTTTGTTAAGGTGGAACAAACATTTACGTGGTCATGAATCTGAAGCACGATATGGTTGCTCCATGATCCACGACAATGAACCAACCATGACAACCGTTCCTGTTTGTTTGTTTGTTTGTTTGTTTGTTTGTTTTTTCGTTTCCTGAGAAGTTGCTCAATTCCCTGAGTTGTCTCAAGACCTTGCAGGTCGTTTTGGCCTGGCCGAGATTCAACCCTTCTGACCGACACTTGCTACTAGCATATTTAACTTATGTCTAGTCATGAATGTTTGTGTTTCGATCTTTCTTGTTGTGACTGTATGCTTTTTACGCTGAAATGAAGCCGCCAGTTCCGTGACTGCCCTGACCTGTCTCACTGCAGGGTTGTAAATTTACGAGGATCATAGGAACTGTTACTTTTTTTTTTACCATATTCGCAAAGTAGGTTAGGAACAACACTTAAGTTTTCAGAGGGAACACTGCATTTATTCAATAATTCACTCACCATTTTTATGTTCTGGTGCAGCCCATCAAAAATCTTGATTTCTCTATAACACAGTGTGAAACTGCTCTCGCTTTGTTCTTCCAGCCAATAGGCGATCGCATCCTGAGGTCTATCTGGAACTTGGTGACTTGCTGTCACGATTATGGTTGGAGGAGACAGGAAACGCTGGAAAAATCAAGTATGACAAAGATTTACCTCGAAAGGGGAAAAAGGACGACAGGCCTACAAATAAGCGGAGTAAGAAAAGGACATGAAAAGTAACAGAAGGTTGTGTTACTATGGATGCATGAATTAATAGATGCATGGATGAATAATTATAAAGATGCATGGGTGGATACATGAATGTATGGATGGGTGAGTGGATTCTAATGTCAAGGTGAATTTAAAAAAGAAAACAATAAATGGACGGATTGGAGGATGGTTGGATGGATGGATAGATCAATGGGATAAAGGGAGGAAAGAGGGTTGTAGGGTGCCTAGATAAACTGACAAATGTCTAAATTAAGATGGATGGAATTGGTATGGGTGCGTGATAGGGTGAGGGTTTGTACATGCTTGTGCGTGTGCGTGTGTCCATGACTGCAAAAGAGTGTGAGTGTGTGAAAGCACGTGCTTGCGTGACAGTTGGTAATTGTGGGAGCGCATTTGTCAGGATTCGTACGTGGTCTCTCGTGGGTGGGTGGATAAATGGGTAGGTAATCTCGCGCGTGACTGGTTAATGAAAATCGGATCTCATGTGAGCGTACACACCTCAACTATGCCGGACCCGTACTTCTTTTTCCTATATAAGCTCATTTTTTTTCGAATGATTACGTACTTTTAAGTAAATATGTACCCGTCTATTTCACGAGGCGTAAATCTGTGAAATGTTCTCCTTTTGAAAAAAGAGTCGAAGGAACAGAGCTTTGCTCTTTCCGGGTCTTTTCCGGCTGTTTTTGATGACCCGGCGATGTTTGACGCTATTTAAATTGGAAGTCGCTGTAACAAAATTTCATAGTTTAGTTAAATTTTCCGGTTCAAATGATTTGAGCTTCCCCAATGATAAACCTTGTTTTATACATGGTAAACTACAAAAGGACAACCGATACAACATATGAGGTCAATAAGTTTAACCAAAGGCTTTTTTATAAAAGCATATTCCACGATAATCACCTTTGTGAATTATCGGATCATATCGCGCTCAATCCTATTTTACTAAACCAACTTATCATGGAGTCACCGAGATTTAATACGGATGTTCAGTATAGTCTGTCTACTTGTTTAATGGACATGTCTGATAGCTTCTTGTCTGTTATGTTGTCTGCTATTTCCGAAAGCTGTCTATGGCCATTCTTGTTTCATTTTTCATTCATGGAGATACTGGAACGAACAGGTGCCATCCTCAGTAGATCAGTATAGAGCCAAAAGGAACATGTTGTGTCAACAGAGAAGGCAACGTGGTTTTCTTTCCCCCGTTGCCGGGGGGGGGGGGAGTTCCCTTGCATTGGCTCTACAGGCATGTGCCTCCCAAGCGCTATGGTTTTGAGCTATTTTTGCTCTGAAAATGGATATGAATTTTAACCATTTTGGCCAAAACGTCAGAAGTAGGTACATGTATGGATATTTCAGACCAGTTCGGAAAATAGATATGGATTGAAGAGGCGAGGCGGAAAAGTTGCATAGAATAGTTACATATTTTGCCTAAAATAATGCCAGAGTTGGATAACCCGCAGGAACCCCTCCAACATCAATTTCTGGAGCTCTCTACCCTGCATCTCATCTCTGGTTTTTCTTCCTGGGGCCCTGAACTCTTGATATGGACTATGGACGAGGCCCAACATCTGATCTCAGACATTCTTTTTTTATCGCTAAATTGCACTGCGGTTCGAGTTGTTTTTATCCGACAATCGAACGACCACTTTGTCTGGTTTCCACTGTTTACCTCATGAGCTGAAAGTGTCGCTTCGGTGTCTTTAGGCTTGTGCTTAGTGCATTATATGGGCTAATTTATGGCCTTCACAACAACTCTTGATTTAACCTTATTGACCATTTATTCTGACATTCAAGTGTCACTGTTTTCTTTAGAACATTTTGTAACGCAAGAATTTAACCCCACAGTACTTGATCTAGCTTCTTTGTCAACGTCTTGAAACATTTTAAACAAGAACTTGAATAAACATATCTATCCCAAGTTTTTTTAATAGACAACAGATCAAAAAATGTTCTTGTTGTTGACAGGAAGCTAATCCATTTTAAACAAAAAAAATTGGAAAAAACACTCTCCAATTGACAGGAAAGGTTGAATTTTAAGTGGCTATTGTCATACTTAACATCCTGTTAACCCTTACAGCTGCGAACATTCGGATTACAAAAAATCTGCCTTGAGGCACTGCAAAAATATATTTTTTTATAAAGACAAATCTCGATGACCGACCAAACCAACTTTTACTTGGCATTGTACTCTTTAGCAGCTTTCTTAAGATTTCGCCCGCTTCTTGAGTTCCATGTAAACAATAAACATGCAAGTAAGAAACTAACCTGAGGGAAGTCAATCCTCTTGCACTCTGTTCCAGTTGTCCAAGGGTCCAAAGAAGTACTTCCTATTTGTGCCCCAGAAGATACCGACTGCACTGCCACCCAATTTGCCTCGGCACTCGAATTGGAAGCATCTCCGTATTCAGATATACAGGTTCTAAATTCACGTATGTTCTCTGATTCCACCCAAATAGCAGCGCCGTTACCACGAGTTGGGTTCCTTGCGGAATGGCCAAATGAAGCGAAAACTTTAATTTCCTTTCCGCCATGGAATGGTTCCGGGAAAGACACCTTCTTGCAAGCGAAGAGTCCTGGATTGGATGCAGTCACATTGACTTTTCCTGCTTTGAAACTGGCTGCTGTAAATAAAATAGTAAGGAGAATTTTATTTAAAGAGTCGAAGCACAGTTTTAGTTTTGTCATTTCCCCTATGTGAGCGCCCCACCCCCAATACGTTTGTTTTCTATCAGTAGGATGTTAAAGACCACATAAATCACAGGAAACGATAATTAACCAGTTAAAAAAAGCAGCTAGTAAAAGTAAAACACTGATTTTAATTTCTCTTACCTTCACCACTGCAGGTGAACAGCACAGCTGTGAAAAGAGTGAAGAACAGAGAGAAAGGGAGACGGCGCCCGGCAGACATCTTGCTTCAACTGAAGGAGAAGATAACTGTGTTGGATGTTATATGCACTATCTGTACGTGACGAACAACATTGCCTGCTTAGGCATGCAGATGAAATCTTAAAATACCCGAAATGGGATCTTAGGGTACTATGTTGTAGACCGTGCTAAGAATGGGGAGAGGGGTGGTCAGTGAGTGGTAGTAAGCGTTTAGGTTAGGAAAAGGTGTCCCTCATGTCAAACATCCATAGATTGCCAAGGTTGTGACCCCCTCATGGCTAGTTATTTAAAATAAAGACATTGTACGTCATTGTTTGATGGTTGTAAAGCTACACTTAAGGTCGTTGGCAAGTGACGTTTCCTCAGCTTATGTGTCCAGACGTGAAACATTCTCTCAATGCTTAATCTTTGCTTACAAGAAACAGGAAGTCAGTTCAATTTGTCACCCATCTGCAATCGGGGACTTAAATTGTGTACTCTCTTTATAATTCCATTTCATTTAGTCATAAGATTTATGTTTCCCGTAAAATTAGCAGCAAATCTAAAAAAAAAAGAGCTATTAGTTCCAAATTTCCAGGACATATAGCTAAGTAACGGGAAATCCGACCCCTCAGAACGCCCTCATTGAGTCATAACAGCGATTTTAGTTATGGTACACATGCAGTTTCAGCTTATCTGTTCCGACGTTTCTTGTTTGTTTTGCTACTTGCTCAAGGTCTTGAAAACACAGGAAGCTTTTTGAATATGTGCTGAAATATGGACGGTTCAATCTAAAACCATCGACATCACTAAAATATTGTCGAGAAGGTTTAACCGTAAATCGGATGTTTACTTATTTTCAGATATCTTGTTTTAGATGTCAACCACCCCATTGTCACGATAGCCCCCTTGTTGACTTAGAGATCATAAAAGAGATTTCATTGCACAGTTTCAGCTTATCTGTTTTGACTCGTCTTTTGACAAGTCTTTGCTCAAACTCGGGAAAACATAATGTGTAAAAATTGCAATACTCCACTGACAAGGTTTTTTGTAATTTAAAATACATGTAATAAACCCACTAAGACTGAGCATTAATTTTTTGAATATGTAAAGACGTTGTAAAGCCTAGTGACCAAAAAAACTCTTGGTGACTTAACGATCATTAAAAATAATAATAACAATAAAATGCAGAGTGTCAGGCTTTCAGCTTATGTGCTCAGATTTGTCTTTTTGTTTTTATGCTCCACGTCGTGAAAACAAAGGAAGTCCTTAAATTTGTACTGACATATCCGGGGGTTCAATCACAGTCGCCCAAAGTAGCTATTGGGAGGGTTTAATCTTAATTAGCATTTCCGAGTCCTTTTCCGTTGTTGCTGTGGTACTGTCCTTAAACCCCCCCCCCCCTCCCCCCTCCCTCACGCAAAACAAGTGGATGCTCATATTGAAACCCGGCGTTGAAAAGGGAGCGGGGGGGGGGGAAGGGGAGGGAAAAGGAAGGAAGGAATGACTGTGTTCTTGCGCTAAGCTACATAAAGAGTTGGATGTCTTGAACAAAACGGTAGTGCAGTCGATAGTTCGAGTTTAACGAATTGACATATAAAACAGACCTCATAGTAAAAAGGACTCTCTCTCTAAATTGACTCGTGAAGCTTGGGTTGTCATGCTCCAAGTGGGTATTTGTCTAAAAACAGTTTACTTCTTAGGGAAAGAAGGTGACGTCGTGAGGTCGTGAGGTAATAGCTTTTCTGGTTCTTTGCCTCAGCCTATTTTTAACTGGGACTCTTTTTCTATTGTCTCGGAAACTCGCCACGAGACGCAATGGTTTTGCATATAACCATTTGGCGATTTCTCCATTCTTCTCAAGCAGGATGAAATCATCATCATCACACTGCATTTCTTAACTCAAAACTGCAGATATTTTAATGAGCAACTTTGGGTGCAATTGCTGTGTTATTTAGGAGTTAATACCGCACATCACGTCGTCAAGTACTAGAGAAGAGATCGATCTTAAGCGTATTTAGACGGAGCATTTTTTGGTCCACTGGGACCGGAAGAAAGCTGACGCCATGCACACACTCACCGCTGCCCCACACCTCCTTTGTTTGGAAAATAATCAAGTGTTAGAGTAGTAGACGTCAAACATGTCTAAAGAAGGTCCGCAGCATGACATGTTAAGTTGACGTCCCGTGTGGTAAAAGTTAAGAAGGTGTCTTCGTAATAAGACAGCATTCATAAAATAAGTTTTGGATGATCTTCTTACACTGAATTTAAAAAAATTGCCAAAAGTAGGAGTGAATTTAATAAAGGAGAGTATAGGTCTATCCGATCGTACAAGCGTGTTTTATTACATGTCTTGATGCGATCTCTTTAAATCCCTCTTAAGCATTTCACATTTCGTTCTACTACTGTACCCAGCTAACTACTGTTAATCTCGACTCTACCACCTTTGAAACCAGGTCGTCCAACTGTTGTACGGCAAGCTCTGATTTCTCCTTAATTACACCATCATTACTTCGTCAGGCAAAATGGGCTATACGATTAGCCACAATTTAGATGTATCTTCTCAGTAAACAGGATTGGAATTATATTATCAAGAATCATCAACTGTGCTCTATCGGCCGGATGTAAGACCAAACTTCGGTGATCAAGATCTAATTTATCCTGACAGTCTCGACACATTTTCAGGCCAACTGATGATAAGGATGGAGACCAGGCGCTTTTTTAAGTTCCCCCTCACTGTCTAGTCTAACACAGCTTAAGTATTAAAGTATTAAAGAAGATCTGGCTCATTGACTCAGCTTCAGCAATATGGGATAAATAAATACTTCTAATTGTGTGATGGGAAGTTGTAATAATTAAAGTAAACAAAATCGGGCTCTGTGGAATGATCGAACGTGCTCTGGATTTGTACTCGTCATGACACGTTTGTAACCGTGCAATGGTAGCACGTGATACCCCATCAGTCAAACAGGATGCAGAGATGACAGGAAGATATTTATGAAGCAAACAGGAAATAGTTTGACCCGACTGAATGTTTTTCCGGAAAATACGAACATAAAGTAGTAAAAAAAAATTCCGGCGAAATTTTAGGGGTAGTGCGTATCTGTACTGGAGAGTGTGCAGTCGCCTTTGTTAATTTTAGTTCTGTATGTTTACGCTATCTAGTGTAGGAAAAACCTAAAATGCGACTACACGTTTGCTCTGCCACATCCTTCAAAATTTGACCAGTGCAACCTTCCCGGCCAGATATCTTAAGCTTGCTTCGCTTTAGGAGGAAACAAGTTTGAGACGACATTACGGCATTTTATTGTATGGCTAGAGTTTGTAAATATATAACGTGAGTTGTGATCGGCCAATACTCGGGGCCGGATTTTCCCGTAATGCCCGCGGGCATTATGAGCGATGTTAACGCCCTGCTGGTAAAGCGGAAATATAGAAAAGGTGAATGTACATTTGATTCAAATAGTTGGAATGACTTGAAGCTAAATGAAAAGAGACAGTTTCTTTGAAAGTTTTTACTTTTTCTTGTGCGATATAATTTTTTTGTGTGTTAAATAAAACTGCTGAGTTTTGAATGCGTTCGAGTAAACTGTTTCATTCATCTCAATCCGCCACGGCTCACTTTTCAAGTAGTTAAGTGTCAGGAACAGCCATATAATAAACTTCTTATTAACCTCTCACTAGCTCGCTTCGCTCGATCCGTACCAGAAAGACTTCGGGCAATATTCTCCCAGTACGGCCCTCGCGCTCGGTTACTGAAGAAGTAAATAATGACGGCTAGTAGTATATTCCGTATTGGGCGGAGTTGCGAAGCGACGAAGCCCAATACGGAAAATATTCCCAACGCCATCATTATAAAGCCGTAATGTCGTTTCAAAATCGAATTTAATTTTTTCATCGCGATCCATGTCTGGCTGTTTTTTTGTTTGTTTGTTTGTTTGTTTGTTTTTTGTTTGCGAAAAAACAATAAGCCAGAGCAGTAATTTCTTTTGATCAAAATAGAAATTCTTACTCGTCATGAAGATTTGGACGCGCGATACTAGCTTACGAAAACAATTTTGGTTTTGCAGCAAAATGTTTTGATTTTTCCGCTTTTTCAACCCAAAATTGCCTTATGAAACGAACTAAACTCTTTCAGTACATCAACATATTTTTTCAAACGACGGAGATCGATAAAACAATAACGTGACAATTAACTTCTTTACCAGGTTAAAACTGGAGCACAAATGATAACGCAATTACAGCGCACGCATCGCGAAAATAAAAACTGAAAAACACTGTCTTAAATAAACCTTCACAGTTTTAAAGCTTTAGCACTCACATTTTCGGCAATCTTTCAAGGTAAGTTGCTTGTAGGGATGAATAACATTGCAATAAAGGTTTATCCAGCCATATTACTGAGCAAGAACTAAAATTTTGCCGGCTTTTTTTTCTGCAGTAACCTCGGCCGAGCCTTGGCGCGCCGTCATGACAGTTTTTAAACCAATCACAAGTCAACATTTTGAGACGACATTATCGCAAAATAACGCCGTGTCAAACGCAATCAAAAGGGACATCTGGAGCGCGATAATTGCTCGTATTGCGATGTCAATAAAAATAAACTTGATTTTAATTAGAAACAAACACACTGGAGTGCCACTCAAGATTAATTTTATTGAAATTCTTAAAGAAATGTTTGAAAAAACTCTTTGGAGTGTCACAAAATTAGGTAATACAAACGTTTCTGGCTTAGCCTTCATCAGTGGTAGCATGAGAGCCTGATAGTGTAAAAGTGAGCTACGCCATACAAAAAAACACAACTAGATAACCCTTTTGTTGTTGTTCTTCTCCTGGCAAAGTATTTAATATGGAATTCCCAACATTCAAGAGTCGCGAGCGTGTTGGAAATGGAAAATTTACTGCTTTGACGCACTGTTTTTATCAGTCCACTTGTATGTTTGATCAAGCGGTGATATTGTCGAGAGAAATTAGATGCTTGTCACTATTGGGGCTAAATTAGTTAAGATTAGACGTCAGAATGACCAACTCCAAAAGGTCAGTTCTAAAAGTGAAAGTGCTAACTGAAAGTCAACGCTGTATGTGAATAACAGACACAAAACAGAGGATTGAAATACTTAAGCATTTTAGTCGCAAGAATAACTCACGTTGTTAAAATAATAGCACATCAATCAAGACAAACATTAATTTAGTCTCGTATTTGCGACACAAATTTGTGTTAGCAAAAGGACGACTTCCAATAAAACTCTACAAACTCTACTGAATAAAAAAATAAAACAATATGGTAGGAAATAAGCAATTTTCTTGAAAAAGATTTAATCGTTTCGATCTCAAATCAAAACTTTGCTCGGATTATTGTCAAACAGGGCTAAACCTCAGACAAATACCCGAAGTGTTTTAGGACATTATAAATGATATGCGGTCTTGCCTTCGTTTCTTCTTTCTTCTTTATTTTCTTAATTTGCTTCGTGATAAAGAATTCAAGCTAATGTTAAGGCTTCATTGAACCGAGTTCTCTTTCTTTTCTTTCTCAGATCACTTGTCTGCTTTCTTAGATGTTCTACCAAAGGCTTATGCAGAGAATTATGAGTAGAAACGTTTTTTTTTTTTTAGTCTTTGTTTCAGCTCTGCATTGATTTGTTTGGGAATCTCACCTCAAAAACAATAAAAGCGCTCAGCAAAGCTTTTTACTCTCACAAAACATGGTTTCTTGGCCGATCAGAGCGCACGCTGCTTACAGATAATAAATAAGGGTATTAAGGTACTAGTACTATAATTCATGCGAATACGTTTACTTAAATCAAATCTAAACTAACAATAATTAAGGCATCATATTATTTTAACACGGATATTTCAACTCTCAAACAAGGAAAACTCCGGTATGTCACAGGATAAAACCGAACAAAAAAATTAAATCTGGTTCTGTCAGCAGTCCTGAGTAAATGCTGCACAATGTTGTTTTGATCTGTATTTTTTGGCCTGGGAATACCTGAAAGTGTAAAAAACAGCAGCCAGCTTGAGAAAGATGCAATGTTCATCATTTCACGAGCATCAGAGAAAGTAATACTCTGATTCGGGTGTCTGTAAAACCCGGAACACCCCGGAACATCCCCGGAACACCCCCGGAACACCCCCGGAACACCCCGGAACATCCCGGAACACCCCTGGAGCACCCCGGAACATCCCCGGAACACCCCCGGAACACCCCGGAACAGCCCGGAACAACCCCGGAACACCCCTGGAACATCCCATAATCCCCCGGAACACCCTCGAAACAGCAAGGAACACCCCCGGAACACCAAAAATAGTGGTCAGCGGTCAGACTGCTCACGAATTGACCAAGCCCTCTGAAGATTCCCAATTCTTCATAAGACTTTTGCGGATCACCCTGAGATTTCAGTGCATTTCAAGAATGCTTGGAATATTTTCGAAGCTTTTAAGAACAGCGAAAAAAACCATTAATTAATGGCAAAAATATATCATGCACGTGACCTTCATATCAATAACTTACGATTTTCAGTGATATGAAAATGTGACAGTTGAACTGTTAATTCTGCAATGATTTTTCTCTTGCGAGGTTTGCATTATCATGTTCAAAAAACAGGTGTGACCTCAAGGATATAACAAAGCCAGATAAAACAGTGTCACGCAATGCTATAAGGTCATTATTCCGAGGTCACACGATCGTCATCGTTTTATTTCCACAGGTGCATGGAAATGTTTGGCCGCCGGTTTCTTTACGTTAATATACAGTGAATATATACACCTCATTTAAAAAAACCTCAGTTCATATTAATTTGAAGTATCATACCGTAGTGCATGAGTGCTTCAGGAATGTTAAAATCCGAGAACGTTTTTCCATGTCTAATAAATTCCCATCTTGCAGCTTTCTCTTGTCATATTTGAATGACAACGTTTTTGCAGTTAGGCCTGCATATAATTTTGGTTAACAAAAGAGCGTAGCTCGGAAGATAAATGAGTAGGAGAAATGTGCCCCTGCAAAAACGTACTCACTATAATTTTGCAGAGGTATCCGAGGGCTTATAATGTCTGTAACGTTTTTCCATGTCTAATAAATTCCCATCTTGCAGCTTTCTCTTGTCATATTTGAATGACAACGTTTTTGCAGTTAGGCCTGCATATAATTTTGGTTAACAAAAGAGCGTAGCTCGGAAGATAAATGAGTAGGAGAAATGTGCCCCTGCAAAAACGTACTCACTATAATTTTGCAGAGGTATCCGAGGGCTTATAATGTCTGTAATGTAGGATGTCACAACGTAACCCGGGAGCAAAAGGATCGAACGAGTTTACACTCTTATAGCGAGAAAAGGAACAAGTATTTTATTTACTTTCACAAGATCTAGTTAGACTTTAAGAGAAAAATTCAGTAAACGAAAAAAGGAAAATATCAACGATGAGAGTACATATCAGATTTCCTTGAACTTTGCAAAGTTCGTGTGCTCCCTCAATAAGCCAACTTTATACGATACGTTGCGATAAACCTTGAGTTACAACTTACTTCTCAAAACTATTCAAACATTTTTCTAATTGTTTTTTAGAAGGAGCGGCGGTGGTTCTTTGCCCAGTTCGTACAGTAACAGCAAGTGGGGCACTTATTGAGAAAATGCGGTAGTACTAGCTACCTAAATTGAAAAGGAAAAGCCTTTACGGAAAAAAAATAAATCCTATAGACGTTTAACAGCCTGCAAAATCTGTTTTGTTTTGCGTGCAAAATCTGTCACGCAATGCCCAAGAGTAAGTTATCGCGACCGTGACGTGTTATATGGTGAATTGAATTATTATTCGGGATACCCACCCCCAGAATTTTACTTGTAGACGTCACATCGGTTTGTCGAGAGTTATAATGCAAATCTCGCATGAATCACAACAACTTCAATAATTGAATTGAAATATTCAAAATCAAATCTTTGTCGATCTAAAGGACACCAATGTTATTTTTTATTTTATTTTTGTCATTTTGTCTTCGGGTGATCAGCAAAGGTCTTCGGAAAAATTCGGAAATCTTCGTTAATCTTCGGAGGTCCTCGGGTCAGTCTATGCGTGAGCGGTCTGACCGCTGACCAGAATTTTTGGTGTTCAAGAGTGTTCCTGGCTGTATTGAGGGTATTCCAGGGCATTATAGGATGTTCGGGGGTATTATGGGATGTTCCAGGAGTGTTTCGAGGTTGTTCCGGGCTGTTCCGGGCTGTTCCGGTGGTGTTCCGGGGGTGTTCCGGGGTGTTCCGGGGTGTTCCGGGGTGTTCTGGGTTTTACAGACACCCCTCTGATTCCCCAATTAGATGGGAATCGAACCCATAACCCGCTCTAGTCACTGAGCTACTATGAGACTAGTCACGAGATGCGCCGTTTACTAGGTTGATATATGACACACGTCCTACTACGGTAATGAAATGAGAAAGACGAACAGTACCATACAAAAGTAATGCAAACGAAATTTGTTAAAATTTACGCTTTGTTCTCGTGAAACAAAATTTTTCTTTAGATCAAAACTCTCCTTCGAAATGGATACAATAAAATAGTGTTGTCATGTAATCGTAGTCTATTATGAATTAGGATTTATTTTTTGCTGCTCTTGCCAATTAAATACTAATTGACGGGTATTCGAGGGTGTTGAGGTGTCTACTTTGTCATATTTTCATTGTGTTCCTGTTAAATATTTGCAATGCCCAAACGCTAATTCTTGGTTTGGAATAAAAAATGTTTAATATTAGCGGTAGTCTGGTACCCGGGAACAATTCACCACTCAACAACACGATTAGACTTTCCCAAGTCCTTTAATTTTTTCAGGTTAGTAAGCCTCGTTCGGTTGCTTCGCGACCTCATTGAAGAGCGCTTCGCTCGCTTTAATTGCAAAACACAGGGCAAATTAATATCAATCGAAGAGGTCGACTTGGAGCAAGCCTACAACACGAAGTTTTGAAAACCAACACAAATTTGGATAAGCGGTTGCAATTAGTCTCACGTCAACAGCCATGGCGCGGTCTTCGCTTGCTAAGAGAAACGTGCGACTTTTCTGCAAATTCTCCTAAGTGAATCGTTTCTATTTAAAACCAAATTAGGCACATTCTTGGCAGGAAAGTAAAGAAATGGTGTGGTTTTGGGTTTTAGTAGCTTAGCCGTTTTTCCTTGATGGGTGGTCAACAGTTCTCTCATCGCGGATCCTAAATATAGATTTCAGTTAATTTACTCGCTTTTTTAGTGTTGTTGCTGTCTTGGTAAGTTTCACCCAAGTGGTTCCATCCAAAGAACGATGTAATTTGTAGCTCGTGGTCCATGAGCTGGACTGCCATTCACCTTGTGTAGCCGCTGCACACACATAGCGCACTACATCCATGTCAACTTGAAGATATTCTCTTCCGCCAGATGAAGTCCTTGGACACCACGCTCCATATCCCCTTTTCCCATTTAGCCTGCCGTAGTATGTGTAATACTCGCGATGGAAAAATGAGCTTCCAGTCATCTTAGCATCTGGTATTGTGTTTATGTCCGCTACACCTACTGGCTGACATACTGAAAAAGACAATAAAAACGTAGCCATGATCAAATACTTGAGAACCTTGGATTCGTCGCACCGTTAAAAGGTGAGGCACAGATGGTGGGTAGAAGTACTATGGTCACTGTAAATATACCATCAAAAACTATGTAGAAAAAATGTTTATAAACAGTTTAAGTAAAACAGTTCAAGTATGTTTTTAGGCTTCACAATAGCTTTCATTCGCCCATTTTTTAGAGTTCATTCTCCAGACTCCAGACGGCTCCTCTTTCACACAACGACTCCCTTACCACACAATTCAGTTCTAGGCTCAGATTAGTCTTTTTCCAATAGGTAACACAGACAACAAGTGGGAAAGGGTGTCTCAGCCCTGAGTTACGTTATGGAAAGAGATTTATAATTTGAAGTTTTTTTGAGAGCACAGTCCCTCACATTGATATCAGGCCCGTAACCAGAGGTGGTGCACGGGGTGCGCTGACAGCTGCACTCTAGTAGCCCGAGCTACCCAGAACATTTCAATAGGCGCAAAGATGTCCGAGCTTATCTGAATGGATAATGAAATTAACGTGCTGCATGCTTTGCACGGGTGTTTAGACGAGCGAGCCATTGACAAGGGATCGATCTCACAATTTTTGTTAGACACGTCTGCTAACACTTTGGGTAGTATTCTCTATTTGTACGAGCGCATGAACGCCCGAAGATGCAAAATCATTTTTTTTTGTGTGTGTGTGTGTAATACCTTATGGGTAGGAGAGAACAGGAAATAGAAAGAGGAAGGTTTCAGCTTAATCTTGCCAGTCTCTTGACACATGGGACAGTAAAGTGCCCCATCAAGAGCCATCGGACACTGACAATGACAGTGCAGTCTGCGACGACAGCCGGCTGAGATCACGACTTCAGATCTATCTTAGTTTTACAACGAGATGTAGAAGGTAAATCGTGCTTATTTTCGCGATGCACACCAGTCTTGATCCCAGTATTAAGCTCTGAGAATAACTCGCTATTCCTCAATGTGAAACAAAACTACATCGCTTGATAAAGAGCCGGTAAGGAAACACAGAGAAACAATTCGGAGAGGGACTGAGGGAGGGTAAATCCAAAGCAGCACCTTCTGGAAATCCACAGGCATTCCCAAACCATCAAAACAGACCTTGTCGAGTCACAAAGAGGGAAAATACATTTTATGTTTCTACTTTCTCTTATGGTCATTTCCTGAAGTCAATATTCTATGAGAAGCCGAAGTGTGTTTCTTCACAAGTGTGCGCTGTTAATAAAATTGTAGAGACTGCGCAAGCTCCAGTACCTGAGAATACTGATGGCAATCTAACGCGGCATAACTTAGAACCAGTGCTGCAACAAGAAATAAATGACATCGGGAAGATTTCGACGACCTCTGAGGAATTTGGTTCCTCCACGAATAAGCTGCCAGTTGGTCAGAAATATCACTTGATTAAAAGTCATTTTGTGCCATCGATTAAGTACAAGTTTTCAACGCGATTTCTTCATCGGTACCGAAGAGGGTTTCAGTCACGATACCACAGTGAGTACCCATGGATGGCCATTCAGTATATAGAGTATTCTGTAAACATTGTGCTTTGATGATACCTATGCATTGCAGGAAAGATAAGGGCGCTTTTGTTGACAGGCCTTTCATAAACTGGCTAGGCAAAAAGGCAAAAAGACATGAGCATATGAAGTACCATCACGACGCAATGATCGCCACCGAATCCTTCCTTAATGCTGTTGAAAACCCAGAGCAAAACGTGAACAACCGATTACATGACGAGGGGAAAATAATATCAGAAATAGGCACATTGTTAAATGTGTTTCAGAAGACAGTGGTCGACACTGCATTCTCCTGCGTGGAGATAAACAAAGTCTTGAACGGTGAGAGTCGTGGGAATACAGAAAACTTCTTAGCGGCTCTGCAGATGATAGCTAACCGCGACAGCATTTGCATGGGCCAAGCACTAATACACAACCACTATCATTAAAATTGATTTGGATGAGGTGGTTAATCCGTTTGCCACCAAACACCCACGGAGGCTGGAGCTCGGGACAATCCTGAAGGATTAGTCGCGCAGTATTTTGATGTATCATTTTACATCGTAAATTAGTCGTTTGTAACTTAATTCAAATAATGTTATTCGTAAAATGTAATATTCAGTTCCTACCATGTACTTTGCCGTTACAATTTCTCATGTATTGCTACTTTCCTAAATAAACGGATCAGACAATAGAAAATGCATTTCGGTAGTTTGGTCCACTTTGGCCTCGTTAGCACACCTCCCCCCCCCCCCCCCCATATAAAATCCTGGTTACGGGCCTGGATATAGCAGCTCTTTTAGCAGTTGCAAATAATTTAGGCTGAAAAAATCACAAGTCAGATCCTTGCAAAAGCGGTTCCATACTCTTTCCCATTGACAAATGATGCTAGCTGTGGGGTCCTAGGTTTTGAGTTCGTGTTATACCGATCAATGATTGATAAATGAAAGTGAATATATAAAGTCATAATATAGAAGCAAAAAAACATAGATAAAATAAATTGAAAAACAGCCCACATTCTCTTGATGTGTTGTTCACACAACAAAGAACAGAACTGATGTAATTTCACGCCACCAACGAGGAACCAGTAGCAATACTACATTTTTTTCATTGGTTTTAGCCTTGTTTGTTTTGTTGGGATCTTTAACAATGATCGTCACCGAAGCGGAGGTGATAGTTGTGAGAGCGAGAAGTTTAGAGAGCCGCTTCAAGGCGCACTGTAAATAATTATCGCAGTTTTAGTGTATAACACAAAAGTGAATAGCCACCGCACAAAAGTCATTATCAGCTTTTTGATAAATGGGCAAAAACATGCGCGAGATGACCGCTGCTTCTCTTGGAGCGAACATGAAATGTTCTCCCGAGTTTGAGTAGCCAAACAGAGCGCGCGAAGAACACCACTCACTTACGTTGTTTCATAAAACTAAAAAAAAAGTTATTTCGAAGCCCGCCTAATTGATATCTTGACTGATATGTGAAAGCAACGTTCTGGCTAGTAATATGGTGCACCTAGATGATAATAGGTATGTGAATGAGTTTAGTCACGTACGGTACTTGAATTTTCATTGTCTAGCGCCGCAGAACTGGAGGCCTATGTCATGGTGGAGAGACCTGAGTTAAGAACTTAACTATTGAGTCAGTTAATGTGCATTCTATTATAGACACATGTCAGTTGGTGACGTTATATATAAAAAATAGATTCCTACTTCTTTTGCTTGTATTTTCCGATTTTTGAGCCCGAGAACAAAAATGCTTGGGCAGTTAAATTTTTCGGTTTGTTCGTTAAGGTAAGCGCAAAACCGAGAAAAATAACGAAGATCCCCAAACAAAAATATCTCAGAAGCATATCGTAGAAAACACATGCAGTAACCAAACGAACAACACTTGATTCCCGCTACAAAATAGTGAGAGCCAATAAAAACGCGCCATTGGCTATTCCATAAAACATAATTCTGTCCCCGCAACAGAACTTTTTCGCAAAACCGGAGATGTCACACGAGAAAAAAATTGTCGCTGCAACATGTCCGGAAAACATGTCCCCGCAACATGTCCCTATGTGTGCGGGTTTGCGTACTGTCTCTGCAACATGTGTCCAGTGCAGTGCACACTGAGGTGCTTCTCCCCGCTACAAATTGTCCCCTGATGTGCGCCAGCCTTTATAATTGAGCTTGCAGATACGCTTGCGTTATGTCCGTTTCACCTTGTTGGCAATAAGGTGTAACAAGAGAATGTAACAAGAGGTTTTTGGCCATCCAAGTGGTTTTTAGTCTTCGAAATGCGCGGGCGATGCGGAGGGTAAGCGATACAGATGGGGCGCTGTTAAACGGAGAAATGGTCGGGAAAAGCGTCGGAGACCACACGTACACTCTTGCGTCTTGTGGTAACTCAAAGTGGTACACTAGGAAGGATGTGGTAATTCAAAATTGTACAATGCACAAGCTTCCTTTTATATGCTCAGAGTATGTTAATTACAGTTCGGTAAGCCTTTCAACTAAAAAAAATTAATTTGACTTTAGAGTAAATAACCAGACAGAGCTATTATTAAAAATCTAACCCAAAACAGGTTATAAAGAGCAGCTGATAACACTACACATTGGTTCTAGGATATTGTACTGGACTGATGTAAATATAACTAATTTCCTGGCTTTGAGCTGTTTACAGAAAATTGATTAGAAACGAGAAGTTCCGAGAGCTTTAATTTAAACAGCTTTCGTTCATAATACTGAAATGCAATAACGATCGGAACTCTTGCTCTACGCTAACGAGTTCCGTTCGGTCTAAGCAATATTGAAAAACACCTTTCGAGCTTAGCTGAATAAACATTCATCTTAACAGGGTTTTCACAGCTCATCAATAACGTTCCAAAATTGGCCTTAAAACGCTGAATATAAACATCTTTTAAGATTTCTAGGAGTTTGAGTTCCTTTTCAGTAGTACAGACGAAAAGTCCTTGCGACGAAGGGCTGTTACGCTTGCGTGCGCATTTGTGAATGCTCGCTTCACAGCCGACTTAATGACTTTCGTTTACATGGTCGTATTATAAATGGCACATAACATTTCGACGTCACTTATGCTGGAATTTAATTTTAAACATTCCGGTTTGAAAGCCGTTTCAGCAATATGTCGATTTTTGTCCTCGTTGCAATTGGCTAATTGTTTTGATGGCGAGGGAGTTTCTACTTCTAAAGTGAAATAAGGCCTAGGTGTTATATCGTGACATTCGTGCCGAATGTTTAACAATTTTTCGCCGAAGAGGAGGTGAATAAGTTCTTATTTGAGCACAAATACTTCAACTCTCAAACATGGATGTAAATAGTACGTAAGAGGGTAAAACCGAACAAATCTAGCTCTGACATCACTGTTGAGTGTATTCTGCACGATGCTGTTTCGATCTGTGTTTCCTGGGAACACCTACCAGTAAAAAAGAAAATAATAAAATTAAATTTAAAAAATAAATGAATAAATAAATGAAAAGGTTCTCACGGAATTACATAGTTTCAAAAAGAAGGAAACCAGAAAAAATAAGTATATATAATAATGATACATGTATTTATAAAGAAGTGCAAAACGTGCTCTATCTAATCGTATTTATACATGCTAATGTTGATAATTGGATTTTGTTACAGGTTCATGGTTAATACCGCATTTACCCATTTAGATGTCACGTGTTCCTTACATTTTGAACGCCCTCCTGTTATAAATTTGCCAACCCATAATAACCTCTTGCAAAACACCAATATTAATCATTCAGCTCATCTACTCATCACCTTTTCAGCATTGTTCTCCTTGTAGATGTTCCAAATCACTCCATTTAAAGACAGATGTAGCTTGTAACTGGTGCCCCAAGCACCTTCTTTTATTCCTTGCGTTGCCACTGCACAGACTGAGTGCAGTGCTCCCATATCAACTTGAAGGTATTCTGTTCTGTCATGTTTAGTCTTTGGACACCACCCTCCTCTTCCCCTGACTCCGTTCAGGCGACCAAGGTATGGATAGTATGGATTAGAAGAAGGCGAACCCTGGTAATAATATGTGCTTGCTGTCATTCTGGCATCCGGTGTCGTATTTATGTCTGCAACGCCCACAGGCTGGCACGCTGTAAAAACAAAACAAATGAACTCTCAGGAGTACAAAGGGGGCTGCCAACTCCTCACCAGTTTTCTCCGATTTTGTCAAGGTGATATTTTTTGTTAGCACCTGTTGTTTCAGAAGCTGCTGGTCTCCTTGCAAATGTTTTAAAGTTTTGTGAGAACCCGGTTGATAAGGTGTCCGGGAAACCGTACTATTAGCAGCGTCAGTTCTCAAGCCTTTTTAAAAAAACACGTTTTACAAACAAAATTGATTCTTTTTTCGTTGAAATATTGTGAACGGATAGCAAAAAACACACACAAAGTGTTGAATTCTAAATAATTCAGGTGGTAATATGGCTAAAAATTGGAAATATATACTTCTTCTGAGGAAGTTAACCAAAACACCGCCATCGCAGATTACAATAGAGACCCCGGCAGCGCTACGTGTGTTTTTAAACATTAAAAACACCAACCTTATATTGTAGAGGACATAAATATCCAAATGAAAAGCTTTCTAAAATGTAAAAAAACAGCAATAACCCAGAGGAGGAGTTGTAGCCACGCCTACGCAAGAGAACCAACATCGGTTGCTCATTTTTAATTAAGAAAACTTCTTTTTTTAATAAAACTGTTACTTCCCCGAAAAATTAATTATAATTTCTGCTGGAGAAGTTTACTGCTAAGCGTATAAAAAACAAAAAATTGTGACAAGAAGTAGCTTATGGTTGGTTTATACAGGAGACAAACGGTTGAATCTGTAAAATTTCCATTTTAATTGGGCCGTTTCCTATTGAATCGCGCAGTTACTTTTCATTGTTCTTAAGATCAAAAGAGCAAGCCTTCTTGATATCTTTTAAAATCGGGGTAGAGAAACAAACACTATTTTTAATAATGTGGTTCGTTTCGTTACGATGTACGAGGTGGCTCTAACTCTTAAGTTTGTGAATGAAATTCTGAAGGGTGACCATTTAAATGAAAGCTACTGAGCAGTACTGTACCGTACAAGTCGGCGTTAACTTTTTACTCTGTGGATAAAATCCTAAGTGTGACCATGCAAATAAGAGTTTTAAAGACTGCTTTCCTGTGGTTAGTTTTTGCTATGCTGTACAAAGTGGCTCTAATTGTTGAGTCTGCGGGTAAAATTCCGAGGTGTCTCTAACCGAGGTGGCACTAACTTTTCATATTATGGATGAAATGCTAAGTGTGGTCATTAAAATAAAAGCTACTGAGCATTACTTCCCTGCGGTACAGTTTATTATGCTGCTCAAGGTGAAACAAGTTGGCCCTAACTTTTAACTCTGTGGATAATTAAAATCTTAAGTGTAACCATTCAAATATTAGAGTTATAAGCAGAAATTTCCTGTGGTTATTTCCTGTTATGCTGTAAAAGGTGGTTCTACTTTTGAGTCCTGTGGATGAAATTCTAAAGTGTGACCATTCACATGAAAGCTACTGAGCAGTACTTTCTTGTGGTGCTGTTTATAATGCTGTTCAAGGTGGTTCTAACTTCTGAGTCTGTGGATAACATTCCGAGGTGTGATCATTCAAATGAAGGCTATTGAGCAGTGCTTTCCTGTGGTGCTGTTTATTATGCTGTACAAGGTGCATCTAACTTCTGAGTCTGTGGATATCATTCCGAGGTGTGACCATTCAAATGAAGGCTATTGAGCAGTACTTTCCCATGATTCTGTTTGTTATGCGTACAGGCTAGGGTGGTTCTAACTTTTCAAATTATGCATGAAATACTAAATGTACTGTGGTCATTGAACGCCGCTGAGCATTACTTCCCTTTAGGACTGTTATTTTAAAAGCTGTAAAAGTTGGATCTAACTTTTAAGGCTATGGATTGAAATTATTTGTGTGACAATTTAAATGAAAGATACTGAAAGCTACTGAGCAGTACTTTCCTGTAGTACTGTTTATTATGCTGTACAAGGTCGCTCTGACATTTGACTCTGTGGATGAAATCCTCATGGTCATTGTGTGACCAAAGCTACTGAGCAGTACTTCCCTGAAGTGCTGTTTATTAACTTGTACAAGGTGGATCTAACTTTGAAGCTAATAAATTGAAATTCTAGATTTGACTATTAAGATACTGTGTATAATGTTACTGTTTGTTGTGCCGTACAAGGTGTCTCTGACTTTTGAATCTGTGATGAAATCCCTTTGTGTGACCAAAGCTACTGAGCACTACTTTCCTGTGGTGCTGATTATTGTGCAGAACAAAAATCCATTAGTATGACCATTGAAATGAAAGCAACTGAATAATACGTGACCTATTTTCCGTGCATTGCAAAAAACGTCTAAAAAGTTATTTACTTGTTTCATATTTGGGAGATATTGCAAATTAAATAAATCAAATTATAACCAGATGCAAAGAATCAAGCTAGTGCTGTGCCTGATTTTTCCCTTGACTGGGAGCCTCACAGGGTCATGTTGGATTATAACGTTAGGGAGAATCCTGCGTAGTTTGAAGGTTCAAACTGTAGACTCGGGTGTTGTGATTTCAGTGGCTAGTCTATACTACACTCCGCTGTCCCTCAATCTTGATACAGTCGGGTGTTGTGATTTCAGTGGCTAGTCTATACTACACTCTGTCCCTCATGCTGTGACTCTCGCTGTTTATTAGTCAGGTGTCCTTTACATGACTACTTTCCTGTTTTTCAAGAACCCAGACTGAGAAGAAAATTGCAAATAATAAAAAACAAAACAAAAAAAAAGCATTGCCGGCAGAAACCAGGTTCGATACTAAATTCTTAAAGGCATTTTAGCTTTATCAGCTGGAATACGTAGCGTTAGTATATACCAAACCAGTGGATAGTGTTTTTTGCGCGCTCTGATTGGCTACTAATACTCGTGATAGCATCTGCTATTCACCTCCCGGCATTTTTCTGGATTTCAAGCGAGAGTTCTTCCTCATTTCTCAGAAAAAAGGAACTATTTGGTGCTGGCTCTCCACTGGTTTGGTATATACTAAAACAGTTATTCACCTCATTGTCGGTGAAGAATGGTAGATATTTTCCTCGCCACTACTCGGCTCAACAAATATCCACCATGATTATTCACCTCAACTTAGGTGAATTGTTAGTTATTCACTGAAGTAAAGGTGAGTCCAAGTTGCAGAATTCTTTTTTTTCGCCGGCTCAGAATGCGTAAACATTGTGTAAATTTTCCCGGGTGAGTGTTCCTTAAGACACGTGCAAACACAGAGAGCAGTACAAGGTTACCTAAAACCGAAAAAAAAAGAACGACAAAAAGTGTAAACACGTGCAGTTGCGAAAACGAATCTAAAAAAGGACAAATATGTGTAGTTAGGAAAACAAATTTAAATCAGTTGATTGAGGGGGGTTGTGACAGTCTCAACTAATTTATAAGAACTTTAGAGTCTATTTTTTTACGTTGAGTTTACTTTACTGGGCCCTGGCCATGGGACCAATTTCCGTTTTCCTTAGTATTCCCAGGGCCCCTCGATCAGTTCCTCGTGCTTTTCATCACGGAGTTTGGAGTCTCGGAGTTTAGTACACTATATTTCTTGTCTTTTCATCGTTTTTATCAGAGATCATCCATGTAAGTTTTCGTTTCTTGTAACGCTTTAATTTCCTTTATTAGTCCTGTAAGTTTTTTCTTTCGGTCGCCTTTTTGTACTATTTTGTCATTTATAGTTTTCACCGAACGACACTTGAACGTAGTTGAACATCATCGGTAACAATAAACAGATGGTTAAAATATCATCAGAAGTGTCTTGGTTGACGCTGCGCTGCAAACGCGACAGGGGTATGTTACCACATATATATTCTTAGAATGGCATGCAAAGGAGTCAGGTTCAATCTTCGCGATCTGTAGGCACACTAAAATATAATGGAATTAAAACTAAGGCAAAAATAGCATTAGGGTAAGGTCTAGGTCAAACGGAATCAACATCATTCAGTATTGCTCAATACAACATAGACGTATTTCCGACTGTCTTTTTTCTCATTTTCACCCTGGTCTACAGCAGTCTGCGGTGTTGATTCTGCATTTCACTCTTAGTGTGCAGTCTCTATATTTTACCCACAGACCGCATGCAGTCTTCATTTTACACTGACCGGTTTCCGCTGTGCTTAAATCTACGCTTTTTTCGCGGCAAATTAACTTTGCTTTTTCCAACTAGGAATTTAGAAACATCGGTAGGTCTTCTAAATTGAACGACTCATTATCTGATTCCGTTATCCCTCCAATTTAACGGAAATAGCATACAAAGCAACTAATTCTATAGCACTTAACTATTTCAATATGGCGTCGAACATATTACATTCTCGTTCCTAGCTTCTCTGAAATTTGTTCTGGAGAGAGAGACCTGGTCAACCATTGAATTGGTTGGAGCATTGAATTGAATGAAGCATTGAATTGAATATGCACTGAACTGAACTGAGCATTGCATTGAACAGGGACGGCGGAGCCGGGGGCGCTGGGGGGGGCTTTAGCCCCCCCACTTTTGAGGAGGATGACATTTTATTTTGTTTTAGTGTATGGTACGTATAAAGAAATAAAAAAAAAAGGAGAACAAGAAAACGAAAGAATTCTCTTCAGGTTATTCTCCCAAAGAATAAGAGTATTTACCAGATGAAACTAGTGTTTAAATTGTTATTGCTTGATTAAGTCACAAGAATTTACAAAGCTACAACTTTATACAAACCTCGTCGAAAACTTTTCGCGTTTACGTATTTTTAACATTTTCTCAGCGTGTGCTTCCTTCCCGCAGACGGGAAGCTTGTGTCAAAAAACCGCAGGTTAGCGTAGGAGACCGGAAGGCTGAGAAATAACCTCCAAAATATTGCTGTAAGCACTAAAAGTACCTTTCATTTTACGCTTTATCCAGGCTAATTATTTCAAGAAGTATCTCGCGGAGAATGCTGTAAATACGATTTCCGAGACTCTAGATTTCAACACAGGAAAATCGAGTGTGTTAAATAACACCGAGATTGGCATAAATTTACACGATATTCGCGTTTTTACCACGACGCTGACAGAGTGTAATTACAACATTACACCAATTTTGCGTTAGATAACACCAAAATGGTGTAATCGAATCAGGATGCAGCACCTTCTTGGTGTTTTTTTTACACTAAAGCTGTGTAGCAAAAACCTTGCAACGTTTTTTCAGGATTTAACACCGCTGGTATGTAATTTAACACTGCATCGTGTAAGTCAAGCACGAACAAGGTGTACGAACAAGTAACACCAAACACACGAACAAGTAACACCAAATGTCAATTTAATACGTTTTCTTGTCGGGCATCGATCAGGCAACTTACTAAAACGACTAGATCACCTCCACATATGACGTCTGGGCTGCAAAATCAGCTTATAATCAAATAGAAGTTATTGTACAAGGTAGCTGACAAGATAGGTTTGCTGTTTAGACTGGCGGATAGCTCAAAATAACTACCTTTTTATAAGATCAGAAAACAAATCCGCCATTAAATACAATGATACGAGGGACATTCTGATTATTTGTTTTCGTGAGCAGGTAATGCGCAAAAGGTTTACCATAAGCCTGGAAGATAATAAGGGTTGCAGCGAATATAGCAAATTGCCCCGGTGAACCCCGGTGAGACAAGCTGAATGCAAGTTGCACTAGCAGTGGCGGACATTGGATTACGCCACATTTTAGAGGAGTGTCATATGTATAATTTCTCTTTTCGGCAGGGATTGAAATAAATATTAATGGTCAGTGCAGATGATAGTGTTTTATTTTTTACTTTTTTCACGAGCCGATTGTCTACTACTGCCCGGCAGTTATTGCGGTCAGCGGTGCCTCGCTGCTCTTGATGTGCCGTGCGCACGCTAGCACAGAATGACGAGATGAGCACATGCTTCAAGCGATTTTCGATTCTTTTCGTGTGCTTGTCGTTTATTCCTAGTACATTCTGGTTTCTGGCATTGCCTGGTGTCCTGCTACTGCAAGACCGTCAATAAGACACGCGGTAAGTGACTTAATTTGGTAATTTTAAGTCAAAACGAGTGAATACATACTTAGTACTAGCTCTGACAGCAGACAACAGTCATGAATGTCATTAAGACATGCTTTGTTCAAATTGTATCTCAAATCTTAACCCCATAATTATCACCCCAAAATCTCCAAATGCCCATTTTCAAAATGCTTTTCTTGTGAGTAAAATGAAACAGTTCGATGAATGGTTTTTCGGGTGTTCTAAACGAGCGCCATTTGCAGTCGGTTATAAATTTGATTGTTTATAAACGGCGGTTTTGTTGTATTTGAATAATGTGGTCCAAAATATCGCCAAACACAGTTAATGACCTTTACTAATGTGAGAAAAGTAGCCTAGTACGAAATAAAGAATACAGATGGCCCAAACGTGTCAGTTTTAAGATGACAATTTGAATAATTTATGGAAATTTGGCGGTACGAAAATTTATGCAGTTTTACCATTTGGCGCCAAAAGTCGTTGAATACAATGTCGCTTCTACCCGCTCATTACTTGGACCGTGCTCCTTCAAAGATGGTGATTATTTATCAGAGTTTGCCAGAGCAGAACAGAAAAATTGAGAATAGAGAAATCAACTGACAAATCTTTTACGTTCTCTTTTCATTTTGAATTCAATGTCACCCCCTCTCTGAAGGACACAGTGTGCCTTGCATAGTTGTGTAAAGTGGTTTTCCGCTTTTAACCAGCTCCAATGTTGAGTGGCTGTTGCCCGCTCACTACTTGGACTGTACTCCTTCAATGATCGTGAAAGCAACACAGAAAAATTCAGAATAGAAAGGTTAAATGACACATCTTTTACTTTCACTTTTAAATTTTGAATTCAATGTCACCCTCTCGTTGAAGGACACAGTGTGCCTTGTGTAGTTGTGTGAAGTGGTTTTCTGCTTTTAACCAGCTCCAATGTTGAGTGGCTTCTGTCCGCTCATTCAGGGATCATGCTACTCCTTGAAGTCCTTGAAAAGCCCTGGAATTTAATTTTTGATTTCAAGGGCGCTTGAAGAGCGCAGATTTTATAAACATTGAGTGCAGATTTTAAAATCGGAGACAGAATTTTCGAAAATATGCGTCTCAGCCTGTGCTGTTACATGCTGGGTGGAATTCTGTGTTGTGTGCATTGCATTCTGGGATCAGTTTCTTAACTATGTGATCAGGTGGAAACCATCTAGTACGTCTTGTATGCGTAGTGAGGGTGAGCGGACAAAAACTCATCTAAACATGAATCGAAATGCCTGGCGGAGGTGAACGTGTTCTCAATTCTGATTTAGCTTGTAGACGTTGTGTAATAAGGTTGGGTACAAGGTGTCAAAGATGATAAACGTGCTGCCTATTGTAGGCTGTGCTGCCGAAAGTTTAAATAAGCGAGCATAGGCCAAACAGCTTTGAAGTTTCATATATGGAAGGAGCAAAACACCAAACATGCGTTATGGTTCTGCAAAACCAGTTCCCATTGCAAACGATTTTTATGATCAGATAGAGACACTAAAATCATGTTTTACTGCCATTCTGTGTGTTCAGGAGTTTTAATAATAATAATAATGATAATAATAATAATAAAGATATTTTAAAGATTTCAGGCCAGAATTATAACAATTTTATCCTTTCCAAAAGCCTGTTGCACCTCAGTGTTGTTGTCAGTATGTGTCTGCTATCAACTTTCAGTGAAAAACACAAACATTGCTTTCAGACTATATTGTTGTTGAGATTATTGTTTGGTATGGTGTTGCTTTATTGGATTATATGTTTGGTTTTCTTCACCACATACAAGCCTTTTGGTCCCGTAAGAACTATGAACTTGTTATGCATCCCTGTTTATGAATTATCACAGACTTGATATTGATGTTGCACTTGTGGTCATTTTCCATAAAATGCATTTTATATCCTGGGGGGGGGGGGGGCTTTTATAAACTTGCTATTGACCAATGAAAACATATCAAAAGATAATGCAAGACGAAGTAAACTTGCCATGAACACTCCTTGAAAACTCCTTGAAAAGTTTTTGGTGCTTGAATACTCCTTAATTTTTTTACACCAACAAACCAGCGTGAACTCTGCTCATTACTTGGACTGTGCTCCTCAGTTCAAAGATGGTGATTATTTATCAGAATTTGTCAGAGCGGGACAAAAAAAATGAGAATAGAAAAATCAATCGACAAATATTTTACTTTCTCTTTTCATTTTGAATTTAATGTCACCCTCTGAAGGACACAGTGTGCCTTGCACAGTTGTATAAAGTGGTTTTCCACTTTTAACTAACTCCAATGTTGAGTGACTGCTACCTGCTCATTACTTGGACTGTGCTTCTTCAAAGATAGTGATTATTTATCAGAATTTGTCAAGACAGGACAGACAAAATTAACTCACAAATCTTGCAAGGGGGGAAAAGACAGTACAATAGCATTGCCATTTTTTTTACCATCGAAGTAGCAGAGGGCCAGATTGCATTGTAGTAGAGTCCTGGCCCTCATTGCCTACATGTACAGTTGTAAACAGGAACAGACTGAGTGATACATCCAACTTACTGAATAATATACAAAAGTGACCAAACACATCTAACAAAGCATTGGTCGCTCTGTTGATTTCGTTCTTTTGTTTCATGAAGCAAAGGATTTAATTGGTTTCTTTTGTTAAGGTTTTTAACAAAAGAAAACAGAAGATGGGCCCTCATTTTTTGGCCTTTTCTGGAAAACTAAGTGTAAACCGGTAGGAAAAAAACACGGCATGTTCTCTGTATAAATTGATGCCCGCATGCAAAAATTCAGGCACTTGCAAGCTAAAAAAATTGACCCAAAAAAATCTCTTAGGGGACTTTCCACTACCCTCTTCAAATGTTGTTTACATATAGAGTGGTCCAAAACTGACTGAGTGATGCACACAACTGACCAGCATACCACTCAGTAAGCCATGTTGTCACTCACTGAATTGAATATACGTTTCACTCAGAAGTTTATACCAACTGGTCAATTGTATAAACTGCTCGGTCAGTTTTGTGTACCCTTGTGCCAGTTGTGTTTTTCACTACAGCTGTTAAGTCAGTTCTATCACTAAGTGAGTTGTGTGGAGTTTAATCCACACATTTCACTGAGTGGTTCCACAGCTGAAGGAGCATTACTCACAACTGACAACTGACCTGAAAGATACAACTGACCCAGTGGTGTACATAACTGACTGAGTGGTAGCCACAACTGATCAAGTAACTGGGTGGTACTCACAAGTTAGTAAGTGGTGCACACAACTCACAGGGTGATAAATGACTGAGTGAAACACAGTTGTAAAAGTTATGTGTTCTTAGTGGTGCACATAACTGACTTAGTAGACAAGACAGGTACATGTAGTCACAACTGACTGAGTGTCAAACTGGTGGTCCACCCTGCTCTTCCAAGTGGTATGAAGACTGTATGTAATATTACTCAACTTACTGAGTGATCCACATAACTGATCTAGTGGTATAAACAACTGAGTGAACTGATTGAGTGGTTTGCTCAATTGACTGAGTGGTATACAATACTGACCAAGTATTAAACACTTAACAGACTGAGCAATACAGTACATGTATGTACAACTGTCTGACAGAGTATTCCATCTAACTGAACAATAAGTGTTACTGAGGGCTGTTTTCGTTTAGAGCTGTAGTGGTATTTTTTAAATTTTGTATATAGCTGACCAAAATAAGTTTGTCTCCAGATCTTGGCACAAAAAGGAATAAACTTGAATAAGTGACATTCAGTGTTGCCTAATCATGGTGCGTACAAGTGGGTAATTAATATAGCATTACTAATTTTTATCTTTTCCTTTTTTTTTTTTTTTACAGTGGATTGATGAATCAGATGGAGGTGGTTTCTGAACTGGGTGTGGTTTATCATCAAAATCACTCACTCAATCTACATTTGTTGACTTCATTTTTCTATAACAACTAGAAAAGTACTTTAAATTAAAATGCCTTTTGCAAGGCCTTTTATTTTTGTATGGGTTTGGTTTTCATTATTTTGGCACATCAACTTAGATGATAACAAAAATGAAGCATAGTCAGAAGTTAATGCACTGTCTGGACTGGAATCTTTGTAGCTTTCTTATATTTTTATAACTATCTTACTCAGTGTCACTACTTTATTGAATTCTAAGGCATTAGAGAAGCATCTTTGTAATTTATAGTGAGTTTCCACGGTTGCACTGAAAGGTTTATTTTTCTACATGTAGACTTATTGTTTTTGGCAAAAAAATCATATTTTTGGACGCATTTTGTTTTAAGGTATAGTATACCAAATAAATATTCACTGTGAAATAAATTTGGTAACTAGTGATGTCTGTCTCCTTCAGCAGCAATGACTACAATGTTTAAGTAGCCCACATGCATCTTTTATTTTAGTGTTGAAGTACAGAAGAACAGTGTTAACATAACACGTGGAGGGTGTTTTTCAACAAAGTTGGAAGTGTTATTTTACACAATTTTAGTGTAAAGTTATCTCTGGTGTAAATTAACCTTGTTTCGGTGTGCACACAGCTGCAAGTTGTTTTACACCATTTGGGTGTCACAAGTACACAATTTTGGTGTAAAATTATCTCTGGTGTAAATTAGCCTTGTTTTGGTGTGCACACAGCTGCAAGTTGTTTTACACCATTTGGGTGTCACAAGTACACTTTTTTGGTGTAAACTTACCCGAATTCCGCGTCTACATAACACTGTGTTGGTGTTTTTTTTACCCAATCCAAATCCGAATTGTTAGTGGTTCACACTATTGTGGTGTAAATGTACACCATGTTGGCGTTACTTTTACACTTAATTGGTGTTCACACAGCTGCAAAAATTTACACTTTTTCGGTGTTACCATAACACACTCACTTTTTCTGTGAAAATTTTCTGGGGAAGGATGCTCCCAGACCCCCCTACCAACTCGCGCCTCCTGCGCTCGTTTTCAGCTCCACCCCCCCCCCCCCCCCACTTCAAAATACGCTCTGCCGTCCCTGTTGAATTGTCTTCAAACAGAGATTTAACGGTTACGGAATCATTTTTGAATTTCGTTACAATCGGGTTGCCACAGTTGACATGTTGAGCCACGTTTGTCTAAAACTTTATGCATTGAACATCTGAATATATAAATATATATTGAATATCAACTTCTCACTAACTGAACGGGAGGGCCGTACTGGGGAATATTGGCCCGAGGTCGTGGCAGTAGGGACCGAGCGCAGCGAGGTCCGTACAAAACGACCGAGGGCCAATATTCCTCAGTACGGTCCCGAGCAAGTGAAGTTAGTAAGTAGTTTATTATATGGCATCATTTTTCGTACGAAGCAACACTCCCGGTAGTTCATTCAAGTCAATTTCCGGCGCGATGTCGAGGAAAGAAGCCAGCGATTTTAACTGGCTTTCGAATCAGTTTGACGATCGTTGCTGTCGATCGGCGAAAACTTGCGTGGCTCTTGAATGGAAACTGCTCTGCTTCTAATATATGTGTCAATTTTTCGTCGACCTCTACAACACGATAGTTTTATTTGAAAATACGTCTTCGTTTATATGGGCGGAGACAATTCGGGAAAAAGAAGAATAATGAAAAGGCCGCGATAAAATCTCAGAAACGCGCTTCTCAAACTGGAAATTGTGGCAGCGTGTTAGTCCGTAATGCGAACAAAGGAACACTCGAACTTAAAAAAAGAAGACACTGGAAATTATCTCTCCATCAAATACTGCAAGTTGTTTGCTTCAGTGGCTTTATGGAGAACTTTGTGGATGCTGAGAGCAGATTTTCGTCGCACCTAACAAAGTGGTTTTTAGCGCGAGCTACAGCAAGAGCGGACTTGTGAACAAGCTAAAATTATTTTCAAGGATGTCCACTACAAGAGCAAAAATCTCGTTGAGGAATCAAGGTACACTGTTAGTTTAGTACATGTACGTGTAGCTTTAATTTGTTCTTGTGGAAAGCGCTGACTGAAGCGATGGCCACTATTAAACTAGACAAAAACATGATCGTTTCCTTTCGATTTACAGTTGCTGATGAAAACCGTTTGCTAGTTGTTTTGCAATTTTCAGTTTTTTTCGCCGAGAGGTTTTCTTGTGAGAAACGTAACTTTTGTTAATGCTGAATTTTAATAATTATTGTTTAAGTGTGGCCGATTTACGCGGCTCTTTACAGCTTACAGTCTTATAGCCGTACAAAAAAACAATAAACACACACAGTCACTGAAGAACGTTGGCCATGCTTTTTGATTCACTGCTGGCGAGTGTTTTGCTTAAATCAAAAAGTCGGTAAAGTTAATTGAAGAGCGCTTTTTCTAAACAGGCGTGTTTACCTCGTTCATTCCGGTTTTGTACCAGGTCCAAACCTTTCCTTTTATTATCTTCTTGCTTTTTCGCAGTTTGAATTTTGCGGGAGCGGAGCGCGAAAAAAAAAATTTCCAAAAAGGACCGTTTCCATAGTAATGGTCCGTACTGTAAAATCCTGACCGAAAACTAACCAATCAGAACACTCGATTTAGACTGGAGAATTGCTTGCCATATAATAAATTAAACTGAATATATCCGACCGAAGTAGGAAAAAAATTGCATCGCCCAGAATGCTATTGTCTTTTGCAACATGTACTTACAGCGCCTGATTTTAGGACGCGCGGCATAATAATTTGCATGTTCAGAACAAGTCGGCTGTGATTGGTCAGAAGACCTTCCCTTTGGGAATACCTCGAGTCTCTTCGCGATTCCACTGCTGTCAATCAAACGGTTGGAAGTGTGAAGCAAATTTCAAGGTGCCAGAAAGTGAACAATTGGGCCCTAATTAGGCCGCGCTCTCTATTCAAACCTTTTGAATAGAGAGCTTCGTCTAAGAGTTCGCGAGCAGATTTTATCATGGACTGTCTAAACGTTATCTGAAATAGTTTATGCAAACCAAGCGGTTTTAAAGCGATTGAGGCCAGCGCGAAGCATTACCTGCCCGCCACGAGAGAAGTGCCAAAAATTATTTCTCGCGCTTTGCAGGAATTGTATTCGCAAAAAAACCCCGGGCTGTCGGTATGTGTGTTGACTAGCGAGCTTGAAGCGCGAAAGGTTAGCCACGCGCGACTTAAAAGGGCCAAAAATTTAACTCACGCTTTGCAAAAAATCATTTGCCCTGTTTGTCTACAGGCCTGTTTGTGTCTAGCGAGCTTCATCGCGCTTCATGAATCACTTCAGCGCGAAGAATTAAACCACGCGCGACTAGACCGGTGCGCGACAAATTTTGACGCGCGTCATTTTATGACCTTACAAGCGGATCGCAGTTATTGGAAATTACGCTCGCTCCCTTAGCACCGCTTAACTGAAGTCCTGAGGACTTCAGTTTACCAAAATAGTCTTATCAATGCAGGAAGACAAAGAGAAAAGTGAAATAAACAAGCCTTACTTTCTTTATCGTGTGATCATTTAAAAGGTTTTTATTTACGCCAATAATCATCTGGATCATACTAGAAAGGGGAATATGCTTCTATGCGTGGTCAATATGTCCGAGGTGTTCGTTAAGCTGTTTATGATCGCAGCCAGTATCGTGGAGACGTAACATCTGCGTAGCATACAGCGATCGCGAAAACACGTGTGTGTCTTGTTTTTGGATTTTTTTTGCGGAATTCTGGTGTTATTATCAGTTTCTCACACTTTACTGACTCACACCGCAATACAATGCTTAATTACAATGGCTTGCGCTCTATTGTTTATGGAGGCGGAGTTATGAATTCATTAGAACACTCGCGGGAAGTTTAAAAGCGGCCAAATCAACTCCCGTGGGGGGCTCTGTGGGACATATTTGCATGTAAGTTCAGTTTTGAGGGAGTTGGTTTCAGAAAAGCTGAAATCGATAATACTTCCAACTGTCAGATTTGCGCGAAAACTCGGCAAGTGAGTCTTTAAATGTCAAGCATAAATAGCCATATGAACGCTAACTTGCTTACATCTTATTTCTCGAGATTTTCAATCTAAAAGTGTCGGTCCCATACAGACGGAGCGTAAAAATAGCTACATTTGAGGTCGAAAACGATAATGCTTCCCAAACAGCTACACACCTAAAAACAGTCGCATTTGCTTCATTAACATCCCTTCTACAAAAGCCGTATGAACGCTAACCAGTAAACTTAACCGTTTTCCCGTAAAATTAAAACTTCCGAGTGGTGCTGACCAGTTTCGCCCAACTTTCTTTGTTATTTTGTGTACTTTCGCTAACGAGCTTTCAAATGTTCGCGCGAGAAAGGGCGTAAAAGTCCCGGATGTGTCGCGGCATTCTGGGCGATGGTCCTGCTAACTTCTTGCTTTATTCTGGACGCAGTCCCTGAAGAACAACTGTTACGACAGTTCTTCTTCTTTCCCCAGAAACAGACTAGACTTACTGAAAAATAGCAGTGAAAAGGTAAATCACACAATACCTCCACACAAAGGGATCGTATGCTCAAACAGTGGTTCACCTTTCATACCTGCGTCACCCGGAATACCCGGAAAACCCGAGGCACCAATATCTCCTTTAATTCCTTTTGCTCCTCTTATTCCTGGTGGACCCATAACTCCTTGCTTTCCACTTCTGCCAGGCTGTCCCATCACCCCTTTTGAACCTTTTCAAATTAAAAGCATATTCAAAGAATCAAGTTAGTACTGTCCGTGAATGTTTTCCTAGTGATTGCCTGAGCTTATTGGTGGAGTGGTATCATTAGGGAGAGTCCTGTATAATTAAAAGGCACAAACTATAGAGTCGACTGTAGTGATTTCTCTCCGACTCTTGGTCAGTCGGGTGTTCTTTACATGCTCGATAAAGGTAATTCCCGGAAGAGGAAGCCGGATTTGACGATTACGTCATAGGACAGGCTTTAACGCGGAGTTCCTTTGCGGCCGAAGGCCGCAGAGCGGAGCCCCATACTCATACTAAGCGGCATGCTGGTAATTTTTCATAGTCATGGCAAGCGGAATGGCTCGCAGGCGCGTGCGCCGTACGTCCGTACGTCCGTCGCATTTCATGACATTCTTACATGAGGCAATTTTTGTCCAGCTTCTTGCCAATGGCGTGTGAGGAATCGAGTAGGTCTTTTGACATGGCAAACTGGACGTTAGCTTTGCATTTTTTCTTGACTTTTCATGTCAACAGCGGAGCCGTACGTCAGCATACGTCCACCAGCCCGTATAGACTCTGGGAGAGGAGGAGGGGAGTTCCAAGACAACCGGCGGGAAACCACGCGTTGCTTTTGGGCAACCGGTGTTTTTCTTGGCGGCAAATCGCATGACCACCGTCGCTTTTGAAAAAGTGGTTTTCTAAAAGCCTAGCTTGTTTGGCAAAATGATTCAGTTCAACAGAAGTAAGGTTTACAACTTGAGAAAAAATATCAAATATCTATAAGTGGAAAGAAAAAGTTCAAAAGAATACTCAGTTGTCTTTTTGGTGGAAGGTAAAAAGTTTAAGCTACTAAATTTGCCCTCGACGACTTCATCTTTGTTGTCGGTAATCTGCTGCGAACTCGGTCGGCACAACGCTTGAGTTCGCACTATTTCGCAGCGGTCACGACCCCAAATATAGCAGGGCTAGTGCCTTCTGGTTTTTTCTGTCCACAACCATGGGTTTTGCGGCGGTCCGAACACATTTTCCCAGAGAAACACCCTCTTTGAACGTAGTGGCAGGTTGGTCGACTGGTCAGTGCGATTCCCTAGCATTCGGGCGGTCTGGGGTTTAAATCCGTGAGGTAGGAAAGTTTTTATATATTTTTTTACTCTCTTTTTTTTTGTTGTTGTTGTTGTTGTCTATTACTATAAAAAAGAAAAAATTTTCAGCAATAAAAAGGAAAAAAGTGGGCTCCTCTTTTAGGCTTGGCTAAATCTATATATTATTAATTTCTCCAGATTCTGACGTTGTGTTTGTCTTTATTGAGAATCATGTTTTGATTTCAGTTCATTAATTACAACAGTATTTACATATACAATCATGTTCAGTTGTGGACAAATATATAACGAGATTAATTTTTTTTTGTTTTGTTTTCCACCGATAAGACAGATGAGCTGAGTCATCAAAATTGAAACACTACGTCAGTCAGTAACGCAAAAGTCAAAATATTGTCACAATTTTCGTCACGCCGGTTAGTACGTTGAGCCAAGTAAATATATTGGGGTGGGACCACATGTAGACGGATCCATATGTTGCGTCGCGCTAACATTTGTTTTTCGAGGGTAGAGTGGGTCAAAATGGCTGGTTTAAATGTCAATAATGCCCTTTCTTGTAACGTGTACGGGAGAGGGAAACTACAACATATAGTTAAGAAAATCTATAGTTTCGGCTAGAAATGCACCTGATCACAAAGCAATGATTTATTTCGTATTTGCATTCAAGAGTTGGCTAAAAGGAGCCTTTGACACAAGGCGCCTGAGCACAAAGCGTTGTTCCCAGGCACGGGAAAGAGTTAAATTCTTTTGGGTTGTTCGCGGCTGTTAAGATGCCCATACTGATCAATCGTGAGGATGTGGTTACTCTATCGCCGATTTATTGAAATGCATCTGTTTTAAGAGTTGTGATGGCTCGTCTGTTCATGGTTTTGGGGAAGACAGATCAAAAGACAGCGAAAATGATCATGAGTGAAGAGTGCGGTTGTAAGTGTAGTCTGTGAAGCTATGTTTGGGGAGGAGAGGGTGAATAATTCGGTAGCCCTCCTTTCCAACGTTTTGGTCGCCTTTTCAGTTGGTCAAATTTTAGCGTTGGTTGCTGCAATTCTTCAAGTCTATGTCCATTCACAAGAGAAGACTTTCTTCACGACTGCCTCACCAGCAGGGGGGCCAGATGGGACGGTTATGCAGCGCTCAGGGCTACTCGTTCTTTTCATAGGACGTACAGTTACGCAAGCCTCGCTTGCTTTGTTTTCGGCTCCAACCAACACTTCGTCGGTTCTGCACGCATTGCGGGTCTATGTTTATCATGGCAGCCAAGGGAGTTGGCGTTCATTTTTCGAGTTCCTGTAACAATGTGCCCGAAAAAGGTATTAGGGTGAGGCCTCGGCCAAACGAATTCAACATTATTCAACATTGTCTAGATTTGTTGTTCGATGGTCAACGAGGTGGCCGAACGAATTCAACATTCTTCGTTCACACTTGAAAACGAATGAATCAACCTCATTCAGTAGGGTAGCCAAACGCATTTGTCACTTTGAATTTAAGAATGCTGGACAGTGTTGAGTTTACATGTTGAGCCCCGTTTATTCAAAACCTTATGCATTGAACATCTGAAAAGAAAACGATTAGAAAAACTGAAGAAGTCAGGAAGAAGAACAACAACAACAAGAAGAACAAGAAGAAGAAGAAGAAGACGACGACGACTACGAAGAAGAAGAACAGTTAAAATAGCTCTTAACAGTTCTTCTTCTTTCTCCAGTAAGAAACGTACTGAAAAAATACAGTGAAAAGGTAGATCACACACGACCTTCACACAACGGGATCGTATGCTCAAATAGTAGTTTACCTTTCATTCCTGGAACACCAGGGGCACCAGTATCGCCTTTGATTCCTTTTGCTCCTGGAATACCCGGTGCACCAATGTCTCCTTTAATTCCTTTTTCTCCTCTTATTCCTGGTGGACCCATAATTCCTTGCTTTCCACTTCTGCCGGGCTGTCCCATCATCCCTTTTGATCCTTTTCTACCTCTCCTTCCTGGAGGTCCTGGCAATCCACGCGGGCATAGGTTTCCACTGTTGTGACAAATGTTTTGAAGCTTGAAGTGACAACTTCCTCTAAAACGTGCTTTAGATTTGCCGACTTATTATAAGGAGTGCTCTTGGCAACGCTCCGTGAAAATCTCTGCAGATTAACCTGATTGCCATTTACCTCCTTTTTTCCAGAATCTGGGAGTGCTGAATTTTCTGAAGGGAACAAAAACCAGAAAAGGGTAAATGTAAAAAATATTTTGAATTACAGCTCAGCTTAACAGGTCTTCATACGTGACTGACACGTCGAAGAATTGAGGAAATCAAATATAATTCCAAGATCACTGTTTTTAGAAAAAAATACCAATAATGTTGGGGTGCAATGACACACTCAGAGAGGACAAAGGTATCTTTAAAAAATTTCGCACAGGAATTATGACCTCTTTCGCTTTGGTCTTTGTTACGCTGCCGGTTTCTCTGAGGTAAAACACGGATTAGTGTAAAAAAAATTCATGTTGTTTTTAAAAACTTACCGCATGACCATTTAAAATAAAAATTTTAGCCGCTTTAACATCACCTACTATGATTTTCGAAAGAAAACAAAAAGTATCTTGTTGTTGTTTGTTTGTTTGTTTTGTTTTGTGTTTTTGTTTATTTTTGCGAAAACCTATTGGTAAGGTGGTAAGGTATGAAAGGTGAACCACTATTTGAGCATACGATCCCTTTGTGCGGAGGTCTTGTGTGATTTACCTTTTCACTGCTATTTTTCAGTAAGTCTAGTCTGTTTCTGGGGAAAGAAGAAGACTAGGACACTAGTACACTATCCGTAACAGCACCCCGGAAGTTGTAGATACCATTGTAAGATAACTTAACTTCAACTGTATTTGCTACAATAGCCGTTTTTACAATTGCTTGTATTGATAAAAAAAATTCATGTTGTTTTTAAAAACTTACCGCATGACCATTTAAAATAAAAATTTTAGCCGCTTTAACATCACCTACTATGATTTTCGAAAGAAAACAAAAAGTATCTTGTTGTTGTTTGTTTGTTTGTTTTGTTTTGTGTTTTTGTTTATTTTTTGTGTTTTTGTTTGTTTTTGTTTTCTTTCGAAAATCATAGTAGGTGATGTGGTAAGGTATGAAAGGTGAACCACTATTTGAGCATACGATCCCTTTGTGCGGAGGTCTTGTGTGATTTACCTTTTCACTGCTATTTTTCAGTAAGTCTAGTCTGTTTCTGGGGAAAGAAGAAGACTAGGACACTAGTACACTATCCGTAACAGCACCCCGGAAGTTGTAGATACCATTGTAAGATAACTTAACTTCAACTGTATTTGCTACAATAGCCGTTTTTACAATTGCTTGTATTGATTTCATGTTAACATTATTATGGAGCAGGTGCTCTCAACAAACCCTTATGGGCTTTACAAGGAGAGCACCTGTTACAGAGTTAATGTACTATTAAAGTGCTACTATGATCAAAAAAATCACTTTTATTTTTTCTTCGGATTTCGAAACTATGTTTGTTAAACACTCCCCAAGCGAAATTATAAGCGTTAATTTTGAGAAGAAGACCGTTAATTTAAACTGCAATTTTCCGGTTTAATGGTCCGCCATTATTACACCAGAAAGGATACAATGACGTCATACACTCAAGAGCTGTAAAATGTAGTGTGTGGACGCGGCTTACAAATTATGCAAAACACGAGTTTGAGAGTGTGAAAGCTCAAAACTCCCGTGCTGCATACTAAATAAGGCACTTTCACACACACTGCATTCTACATCTCTTGAGTGTATGACGTCATTGTATCCTTTCTGGTGTAATAATGGCGGACCATTAAACCGGAAAATTGCAGTTTAAATTAACGGTCTTCTTCTCAAAATTAACGCTTATAATTTCGCTTGGGGAGTGTTTAATAAACATAGTTTCGAAATCCGAAGAAAAAATAAAAGTGATTTTTTGATCATAGTAGCACTTTAACCTTTTGACAATATGGCTATGTATCTAGCTGATTACTAACGCTTTTGATTAGCCAAAAGTACTTTTTACTATGAGATATATTTTTCATCTCGTGATATTTCAACATCCATTGTGTTTAGGTAGTATTTTGTTAATTTGTTTTTGAAAATTTGCAATGTTTGGATTGTAATATTTCAGTAGGAAGTTTATTCAAAATATGACATACCAATTTCTAGTAGTGTGTTTCTTGTAACTTGTCCGCTCAGGCTTCATGTGGATTTTTTCGGATCCTCTTGTATTATATTTCGTTTCAATTGACAGGTTCTATTTGACACAACTGAGACAGGCAAAGTACACCGAGTTTGACAAATTCACCTTGCAGAAATTAAAGCAGGAAAATAACATCGCCAGTCAGGAAGGAACATGTGCGGTTCTTTAATCAGTTAATCAATTAAGCTTTGTTTATAAGGGACACTATCACCTGAGTGCATGCGCCAGTTACTCAATTCAGGCTGAAGTGGCGGCGGTCACGGTGGAAAAGGCAGAATCTCTGCGCGAAAACGAGTATTTGATTTCCCCAAAAGAGCAAAAAAAGAGTGGTCAGATGTTTTAAAGTCAATCGGCGAGACCGAAAGTTGATATTTTTCGCGCATTCCAATCCTCGCAGAGAGTAACAACAACAAGGCCCTCACACATTAATACAAAAATGTAAAAATTCTCACACTACAGTTCAACTATATTTTCACAGCTCATCCAGAGAAACGGGAGGAGGTGGCTTGCCTTGAAATTTTGAGAGGGGAAGGTGGGTGTTACAAATCTCCAGTCCCTTATATTTCTCAGTTGCAATTGGCTCGATTTCTTTGTTCTTTTCAGGAGAATATATAATGTATAACCCAGGGCTCAAAATTTACGGTTGAAATGTGCAATTTGCGACTGGTTCGAGGACATTTGCTCCTAAAAGAATAACTTAGGGGCAAATTTGCTCCTTCAACTTTTGGCCCATTTTCATAATAAATACATGTTCTGCTCCTTGTTAGACCAAATTTACTCCTAAAATTTTGGACCTAGGAGCAGAATTGCTCCTGGGGGAAAAAATTAATTTCGAGGCCTGGCATAACCCCTGATTTTTATTCACTGTTTGAAAAGGTAGCGGCGGCTTTGATTTCAACAGGGGAGTGCGTGGCTGAAACAATAGTTGATAACAATAGCAAAACAATGCAATTGCAACATGTTCCCCTCGAAATAGTCCCCCAAAGAGCAATAAGAACATTACATCGTACTGTAAAACGAAAACAAATGCATAATGTTTATAGAAAGCATACTCAAACGGGACGTTTACCAATCGCATTCTTATAGAAATAAATTGGTCGCAACCACTAGCAAATTACAAAGAAACTTTCTAAAGAATCGTACTTCGATTTACATGCATTTCCTCAGTCGTCAAGTATACGTCTCGCCTTACTATTGAACTTGATGTTTTTCTTTCCTTTTCCCCTGCAAAACACGCTGTCCGCTTCATTCTTTCAGTTATTCCATGAAAAGCCCATGAATGCTATGCTTCGTAAATGTTCTCCTCTCTGTTCTGCATTTCGCAGTGAGGCAAAGCGTCAATGCAAATTTTCAAACTGAGTAAACATGTTTTCCGTTCAACTTCATCACCTGCAAATCCCACACGCCTTGCGGGATGACTTGTCTGTGGTTCACATACAGTGGAATGTTACCTTCGATATTACCAATATCTGCATTAAGCGGCCTCCACACGTCAAACTAATGTTGGCCAACTCGCATTGGCAAATTTAAATTGGTGTGTGTGAACGACATAACAACATGTTGGCAAACTGTTAGCGAAAAGTTGGCGAGAATAGAAACAAGCTCTCTTTTTCGCCAACAGTTTACCAACATGTTGTTGTGTCGTTCACACACGCCAATTTGAGATTGCCAACACGAGTTGGCTAACATTAGCTTGAGGTGTGAGGGCCGCTTAATTAAAAAAAAAAAACTCAGCAACTGAAAAATAAGCATCTTATTTACCTGTCCCTCGGGGTTTGTGATATCTTCACCTGGTACCGCCCCGAAGGCGTACCAGGTGAATATATCACATACCCCCTCGTTCCAGGTAAATAACCCTTACTTATACCCCGGTCAGAAACCAAAATGCATTCAGTCTGCCATGTTCTACAGTAGAACCCCGGTAACTCGAACTCTGAAGGCAAATGAAAAACAGTTCGAGTTAGCGGGGGTTCGAGTTATCGTGGGGGATTGAATTTTCAATTTGCCATGTTAATAATTCATAGTTTATTGATTTTTCAGCAGATACAGTGCAAATAAAAACTTCTCTTGTCAGAAACCGTGATACAATTATGCATTCTTATGATAACACAGGACTGTGAATGTAACTCAGTTACACTCACTCCGGAAAAGACTGTCAAATACGTGATCTGTTTGTTGCACTCATTAGAATCAAATTGCTGTAGTGTTAGTTTTCTTGTTTTTACCGATTACACGGTAAGAAGAGCTAATGGGATATTTCAGTAGGCATCCATTGTGAGTTGCAAGAACCAGAATTCGAGTTATCGGGGTAAATTTTGATCAAGGGAAACGAAATTTAGTTCGAGTTAGCGGGGAATTCGAGTTATCCGAGTTCGAGCTAACCGAGTAAAAATGACTGAAAAGTGGGGTCAAATCCAAGGTAAATGGGACTTAGTTCGAGTTAGCGGGGGAGTTCGAGCCCGGGGGGGGTACTCGGAAAAATTTTGATGGGAGTGTGCCGCTGGGACTCTGAAACCCTTAACCTATACCAGACCACGTTCATGTCGTTTTTGCAACCCTATTCTAGACTAGATGCCAAAAATCCCTACTCTATCCCAGACTAGCTATTTTCGAGCTATCCATCAGAAATATAACCACACAGTGCTTTTAATGGAAAACCATCTCTCGATCAACAATACTGTCACGATTTCATTTATATTTTATATTTCCAAGTTTTTCAAACCCATTAATTAATTCGATTAAATTTTCACACCACCCATTAGTTTCCCGGTAATTGATACCCTATCCTAGACCAAGACTCCCTGATTTCTATACCCTATCCCAGACCAAACTGCTTGAAAACCATACCCTTCACAGCGGCACATACCTATATAGGTTATATATGGGAGTACCCCCCCCCCCCGGGAGTTCGAGTTATCCGAGGTCTTATAAGTAAGACCTAACCCTTGACACTGTTCTATTTTTCCAAGAAAAATAACAGAAACTGTGTATCCTTTTAACATTTAAAACGTCGCTTTTCAAAATTACACTTTTCCTGTATAATAAGTTCTTGATGAATTCATGAAAACAAATGATGGAATTTTAAGATTAGTATTTTTAGCAACAACTTTTTTAGTAATTTAGCTCTTGCTGACATACAAATCAACTAATCGAAGAGACGAAAGATATCTTCGAGAAAGTATTAGCTTTCACTTACAGTGCCATCATTCTTCAACAGTCTCAAAAGTAAGAACGAGGACATCAGTTATGTGATATCATGTTATCACGAGATATCATTAGTGATATCATGATATCTACTTTTGACCGCGATGGCCCGCCATAATGGCCCGCCATACTCGAGTGCCATAACAAAAAGTAATAAATGAAGAGAAACGTTTCTACAAGAAATTTAAAGCTATATTTCCGCTCCACTGAAGAATTCCGATTTAACATGATCCCCCGCTCACAACGATAAAGTAATTTCTCACATTTTTGAGTGGGAGTTCATGCAACCTTCTGGGGAAGTTACAGCCAAATTGTTTGATTTCTTGTTCCAATCGTTGTTGAAAATTACTGAAAAACAAGGGCCCCCAAAGTATGAATTTTGGAATAACCTAAACAATTTTACCTTGGGAAAAAGCAGAAACACTAGACATTACTAGGGAATGTGTGGGAAGCGTATCAGACATTTTTCAGTGGAGGACGGGGGGGGGATTCCAGTTGTCCCGAAGAGCGTGAAATCATAACCCTTTTTCAGATAAAAAATAAATATAATTTATCATACGCTAACTTAGACTTACTCTTCAAACATTTTCGTCTTTAGGGACCAAAATGACGAAATATTCCCTTCCTTTTATAACACTTGCTTTTAATTCCCCTCCCCTCCCCAGCCCACAGGGACCAGATATTCTCCCCCCGGAACTTCAAAACTAGTTTAAAAGTTCAGGGACCATTTGCATTCAGTGTCTGGTTATGTATGGTCTAACAAAGTTTTATTTAAAGCGAAATACAGACGCAATAAAGGAGACACCTAGGTTGAGTAGAAAGAAATCTAAACATACTTTACCTTTCATCGAAGTGTCCGCCATTCCCTGTTTCATACGAGAAATGACTTCCTCCACAGCTACCAATCTTTGTTCGTAATCATTAAACTTCACCTCAATTCTGATGAATCCAGCAGAGTAAAGAAGCAAGCAAAAAACAGACAACACTGTGCCCGGGCACACAGAAAAAGCGTGGCTCTTAGAAGACATTTTGTTGATGGAATGATCGAACTTGGCCGATGTAGATGACCCGTTATAGCAAGTCAGTAATCCTACACTGCTTAAACATAATACTTCTTTGGATCACTAGGATGCCGCACAGACAAGGTTTTAAAATAGAAATTTATAGAAACTGAGTAAATAGATCAGGGTCACTGATTTAATCTCAGCCACCAACGATGAATAATGAGGTGCGGAGTGATGTTTTAATGGCTAAAATAACACAAATAAAACGCATTTGTTTTGTTGTTGTTGGATAACCCTTTCAACATTTTTGGCTCACCGATACTTTTACTTTGGGGCGTCAGTCAAACAGTGAAAAGCGATTGCAGTCACTAGAATGTTTGACCTGGGTCAGTGTACTATCGGTTTCAGCAAGGAGAAAAACATAAACATATTATCTGTAAAGTGTGGGAAGATTATAAGCCATCCAAAAGAGGATGTTGCCTTTTGACATACCTACAATCTTGGACATTTCAAATGGAACACTTAGACCACCCCTCCCCCCCTAAATCAATGATTGAAAAATGGCGCGTTTTTCCCTTCGCCCGACTTCATCATTGAATTTTGGGGGTGGCGGTGGGGGTTCTGTTTCATGTTAATTTCGTCCAAGATTGTAGCTACGCTACCATATCCTTTCACTCACGATAATCAGATATTTCACTTAACATCCTATGTTTTTAATCCAGGGAGAAAATTGGTGGCCATAGGCTAGGTTGCGTGGCTGGAGATCAAGTTATTTATCCGGCACAATTTTTGGCTATATATCATGAGAAAAAATGAAATGTCTAATATTTCTTTGTGCTCGCTTAGCCTGATGTTAACCTTACAGGGAGTTAAGAGAAATTCAAAATACGTGAGTTTCGAGTTCTCAATAAACACTTTGAGTGTTTGCTATGTATAGCCATGAATAGCTGTGTATGGCCGCTATGTAGGGCTTTAATAGCCATGTATAGATGTGTATAGCTGTGTTTAGTCATGTGGGGCTGCATAGGAAGATATGCATAGCTGTGTACATCACATGTATAGCTGTGTATATCATGTATCGCTGTGTATAGCTGTGTATAGCTGTGTATAGGCATGTATACCTGTGTATAGCTAAGTACAACTGTGTATGGCCATGTATGGCTGTGTTTAGCTGTGTATCTCTGTGTATAGCTATGTACAGCTGTGTATGGCCATGTATGGCTGTGTTAAGCCATGTATAGCCATGTATTGATGTGTATAGCTATGTATCAAACAAAGTTTATAAACTGGAAGGACCACAGCGACAAGGCGTTGAGAGTTGCCGGCTCTTAAGTAGACCTAGGCTCAGTCTCCAGCCGTGAGTGTCTCGATGCGCCCGCGATTCTCGCCACCTTCACGGCTGGGCGCACGGGCTTGGTTATTGTTTAGACTGACCAATCAGAGACAAGCCCCAGAAGGGGCAGAATGCGCGACATAATTTAGCGGGATTTCGTCTTTCCCCTGAAATTTCACACTTTTAGGAGGACGTTTCAGGCATACTTTTCGCATTTCGCTTTTTTTCAAGACGATAAAAAAAAACAGATAAAATTTAAGCAAATGACGTGTGATTGTATGCATAATTATTTAAATTGTAATGACGTCACGGACATGCAACCAAACCCGTGCGCCCAGCCGTGAAGGTGGCGAGAATCGCGGGCGCATCGAGACACTCACAGCTGGAGACTGAGCCTAAAGTAGACCTGGATCAGTACAACATTTGACGTAAAAATATACGGAACGACTGATCCTTACGGCAGTTAAAGAAACGAAGACACAGAAGACGAAATACGTAAAGTAAAAAAAATGTATGAAACAAAAATTGCCCGATATTTCGGTTTGCAAAACAAACCTTCTTCAGGGGCTACAAAAGTAGAATGTATACTGTGTATAGCTATGTATGGCCATGTATAGCAGTGTATAGTCATGTAGGGCTGGGTATGACTGCGTATAGCTATGTATGGCTGTGTATGTGTGTGTAGAAGGATCAGTATCGCTTCCTATGTTAATGCCTATATTGGATTAAGTCAAACCACTCGATGTGATAGTTACACCACGTATCTACGCGGGAGAGACTCCGAGTGCAACAATATTAAGAACCGTTAACCGCAGGATTCCCGCAGTAACAATTCCATTACCGCACAGTTTCATCCGGCGACCACCGGCTGATCAAGAAGCCTAAGGACTCTGGGTACGAGATTGAAAAGCGGCGGTAGCCTGCTTGCAAGCGGTTTGAGGGTGTTTTTCATCGCGAAGCGATCGCCGGCGCCATCTTGGACGAGTGCGAAAATCTCACCCCAGACCGATTTTTGCGCGCGTTTTCCAGGCTTTTTCCGCGATAAAAACACCCTCAAACCGCCTGCAAGCAGGCTATAGCGGCGGTAAAAGATACGCTCAAGAGCCGGATAGAAAACAGAGCTATATGTAATAGAAGGTGTGGAAACGAAATCATAGGACAACGGAACTGACGGTAAGATGATAATTTTATTGAATTGTTGACATGCTTCACCGCTATTTGTGTAGTGTTTAAGGCTATATCTAGCAAACAAGCGTGTATGACGTCATCGCGTCATATCTATTTCCTTTATGATCCTATATGATTGTAAGTAGTTATAAGTTTAGTTCAGTTCAGTAAAGCATTTAGTGAGATAACAAGTCTCCACCTTCTTTACAGTAGAACAAGAATCCAAGACTCGGCTCAACAGTTTGCTTGAAACAACTTTCGTTGACAACTCGAACTCCATATTTTCCACAGTTCATGCATAACCCTTAATCGACACTAATTTGGTTTGCGGTAAAATTTCCGCGCAGCTCAGGACGAGAGTAAATAACGTAATAAAGGGCAAGAGTAATAAGTTAAAGTAAACAAAAATTAAGATTAAAAAAACTCGAGTCAAAGGTGGAAAATGTTACAAAATTCGAAATTATACCGAAAACCGGTAAAATTTCCCAAAAGTACTGGAAATTAATTATGCATACATTATCTGACATAACCTGTATTCATAATTGTTGTTTATTTACAAAACAAAGTATGAAAGTACTTGAATGCATTATTAATGTGAGGCTGTGCGGAGATTTCACCTGGTTTTCTGACAACTGCGTAAAGGGATATTGAAATGGTTGATGACATAGGCTCATTCGAGTCTCAAATGTGCCATGATCGATAGACAAGAATAACGAGACGAAAAATGACGGGACGTTTCTCCTGAAAATCCGCTCGTGTGTCTCAGAAAAGGACCTTCTCAGGACGGTGCCCCCTTTTGTTACTGTGCATACGTTCTGTGCAACTTGGGTCTGGTCCCAGATATTTAAGTTTGTTAAGAAATTTGCCCATTAATACAAAGGTATGACTATGTTGAAAAAGGAAATCTTAGCCGGGACTATCAGGATCTAAAAAGAGAATTGGAGCTAACCACGCATTTTTGAGAGATAACTGAGCTTAAACTTGGAAAGAAATTGCCATACATTCTTTGTATTTCAAAGTTTTTTTAGAATTATGGTTGCTTTAATTTATTATGCGTCGTTAGCCACATTTTTCTTTTTAGATTCCAATACCTCTTGCTAAGATCTGCTTTTTTCTTCATAGTCAAAACCTTTGCAAAAATACCTTTGTATTAGGGGGCACCATCCTTAACTGCGCTAAACTTTGATTTCTACTTTTAAAAAATGACTTTTTTTACATGTAGGATTTATTACTAATACAAAGTTGAAACCGGTGGGACGTTCTTCGTTCCATTTTCTAATGTGGTACTGCGCAAAATGCTTCGCATTTAGCACCTTTGTACTATTGCTTTTACATCTAGGGCTGAATTCGTTTTAAAATCAATGACGCCAGGGCATTTATTATTTTAAGGATAAAAGGTGCTGGCGGATCAGCGAAAGGTACGTTGGTCCCAACACAATGTCTACAAGCTCCGTTGCCCCCTCCCCAAGATTCGCACGGCTCGTTAAGCTTGCCAAATTTCCTTAGTCCCATTCCCGACTCCGGAGCCTATCAACAGTACCTTAGTGGGGACTTATATCCTAATAATATAATCTTTGAATGTTTATACTTATGTCCCCTTCCGGCAATGTTATTGGTTTTTGAACCAAAAATAAGCCTGAAAAGAAATTATAATAAACGCCTGGCATATTGGGCTTAGAGCTGAACATTAAGCAACCATTAATCGTTTTAAAAACATTAACAGCTGTTGTTTTTTTCTTAAACCAAACTCACGGACGTTATTTTTTTATTTATTTATTAATTTTTTTTTTTCATTTCAAAACGAATATTTCAACTCGCAAGCAAGGAAATGAACCGTAGGTAACGGGTAAAACCGAACGAACCTGGCTTTGAACACAGCAATAACAGAATTTCGTACAACTTTATTTATCACTGCGCTTCCTGGGAATGTCTGAAAATTAAAGAAAATAACACCACTGGTTAAATAGCTTTAAACAAAGACAACCACGGATACAAGGTTAGAAAGTCCACAAAGTTCATCAAAGGGATAGGCAAAGTGCTAGTGAACCTTTAGATCCTGTAAAAGAAAACACCTATCAAAATCGAATGAGAGAGTTCTCCCTCTGCCCCCACCCCCCCCCCCCCCCCCCCACTTTGCAACCCTGGTGTTGTGATGTTTTAGTCAACTATACCATACTTTTAAAAGTATTACGAAAAATACCCAGGGAAGTTTATACAAGGGAGGGGCACAAAATTCACTGCCTTACCCACCAAAACCTAGAAGACAAAAAAAAGTAAAACAAAAATAGACTACAGCAAACTAACAATCTAAATCTATTATAGGATTGAGATAAAAATAATTGTAAGCCGCTACTTCAACGTGTAGAATAATGAATGATAGCATTAATAAATTAAAATTGTGCTGGGTTGTTTTGAGAGCACCCTCACAAGAGCAATCTCTGCTAGCTTGTGACCTCTCCCTGTTGTTACTAATGCTGGGCGCGTTACGCGTTCACCAGTTATACCACGATTGATCTTCTTCTACTCCGTTTAATCCCGTTTTTCTCCAAAACATCCTGCTTCCCTCTCACTCTCACACACACAAACGCTAAGAATAGAATTAGGAGGTTGCTAAGCCCCTGGTATTAAACAAAAAGGGAAAAAGGCGCTCTTGTACCAGGTGTGCTTGATTCTGAAAAAAAAAATGAGTAGTTACACTAACGCTTATAGCATTATTCTCCCTGTAGTTCGTCCAAGTCACTCCATCTACAGAGAAACGTAACTTGTAGCTGGTGGTATATTCACTACTCCCTCTTAATGTTGCCACAGCACAGACTGAGCGCACTGAACCCATATCAACTTGAAGATAGTCTGTTCTGTCAGTTGTAGCCTTGGGACACCATCTTCGTGATCCCCTGTTTTCGTTCAGTCGACCGTAGTATGGCTGATAACTACTGCTATAGACTGTGCTTGCCGTCATTCTAGCATCGGGTAGAGTGTTTCTATCTGCCACGCCGACTGGCTCACATAAAACTAAAGAAACAAATGAAAATAACAATAATATGATAACCATCAAATGCCGGATAATCACATCTCCGAAAACCAGTAGTTTTTGTTCTCTTTATTGTCCACTGATTGTATCCGCTAAGAAACTTAACTTTTAATAAAAAAAAATTACTTTCTTGCTCGTAATAACAACTATTTTTAGCTTACCTGTTCATAATAACTTTTAAAGTCTCTCTATTTAATTACTCCGTGCAGAAAACAAATTAACTGTGAAAGAAATTAAATGAAATACAGATAACATCAACTGTATCAAAACATTTAAACTTTAGAGAAGCCTGTATATATTCGTAAATCTAAAGTTTTACGGGTAAGTTCAGCAACCACTACTCCTGGTTTATGGTAGGCCGCAAGTGAAATTTAAATTGGACAGCGAACCGTAATAATTGGATCTGTATCTGCCTGTACATACTGTTTTACAGGAAAGTTCGACATTTTATTAGCCTGGGCCTTTTTTTTTCCCTAAACACATGTGGAGATGGGGCTACCCTAACCGTACATAACGAAACTTGGAGAGTGTATAGCACAACCAACCGTCTTTCCTTAACCTTGCTCAGACGCGGAGGAAGAAGGAAGGGGGCGAAATCGAAGGGAGCGAAACCGGGAAATAGGAGAGGGTTGATTGTACACCCGCGAACCTTTATTGTTTATAACATCTCTAATATTCAACAATTACTACAAAACTGGAATTTGATGTTTTCTTGCGTTATGCCTTGCGTTACGAATTGGGTATTTTATGTTAGTAGTCAAGCAAATAAAGGTTATTGTTGTTGTTGTTGTAGAACGAGGAAAAAACGATCTAAGGCCCCCATTTTTGGATTGATGCGGACCGAACTTAAATTTTTGCGGGGGATAGTAACCTAAAACCGGTATTAAAAAAAACCTGGTTTGTAAAAACGCCTTGATATGGGCTTAGTACGGGAGTTGCACGCTCGTGAAGATTCCCAGCTGACCAGCTCCCAGTTGGCACGGATATTACTGGGTCATGGTTTCGAATCCCGTTCAAGCCTGAATTTTTTCAGGATCTTCTTTTAGCTGCTTTTAGAATTTGAAATGATCACTGCTGTTGACGTCATCTATTTCTTATATCATCCGCTGATCACACATATGATTATTTAACTAGACTTTTTTTATGAAAATCTTTTCAAGTGCCGGAATGACCGGTCATTCGATTAGAGGCGATCTTAATCAAACATTTCGCTAGAAATCATCGAAGTCACCAGGAGTTCTCTGCCAGCAGATTAAATGTTTTCATTAATATGGACCGCTATTAAATTTGCACTCCGCTTGGACGGAGGTGATGTCAGGCCTCTTATGATTTTGCATAAGATTTTGCATAAGACTTTTCAGATCCACGTAAGGAAATTAACAAATGACAAGTAAACTGAGGTGGAAATACTTGTCGTTTTGCAGAACAACGGCGAACGGAAGAAAATTGACACAAACTTGAGGTTTCAGATTTTTGATTTATTTTTGTGAAAATAAAATCGCCATATAGTTTGCATGTAGGCTAGACTTTCTTGGAAGTTTGGTTCTTTGGGGGGTAGGTTGGTTGGTCGGTCGGTTCGTTCACTGGTTCGCGAGTGTTCTGCAATCCCGACACTTATAGATCGTTTTCACTGTCACGTCATTAAAAAATGATAATTTGAAACCGTTCAATGAAAGAAGCCAAGAAAATGAAATGATATAAAAGACTAATACATAAAGAACTTCTCCTGGGCTCAGGTCTGTTTGGTACGCCATTTCTGAGTTATTTGCCCAGACGTTTCACGCAACTTTATAGAGCTTTGTATGGAGACGCCATATTGGTGTAAATGAACAAAAACATCTGGGATTCAATTTTGCGATGAAAGCGCTTTCTTTTCGTTCGTGAGCTGGTGGTATACATGCGCATAAACACATCTCCTAATACTTGAATTTGAACTGCTGAAAATCATAAGGAGAGACCTTTATTTGACCAGACAACCTTGTCACGGCCACTTTCTTGGTGTCATGAAAGGTGAAAATTCGGAAATTCAAAATGCTGTATTTTCAAAACGAAAGACGCTTCGAGACAGGAAACTTGTAGAAAGATTTATTTCTAGGTCACCTTTGACCTGGTGTAGATATAAATTCAGAAGCTACGACCTCGCGATTTTGATTCAATTTAGGATTCGATGACGTCACGGTGAAAACCATCTATAAGGCCAATTACTGAGTTGGACTTCGGTTTTTTCCATATTGTGTAGCGAGCGCTTTTAGTGTGGGCAGGGGTAAGATTTCGTTCAGGTAGGCGTATACAGTATTATTTCCCAGGTAAGCAAACAATAAGTAATGCAATAAACAAAAAATGGTAGGTCCCCTTATTATTTCTTCAGATCCTGGGACAGTTGATCATTCCGTATCTCATGGCCAAAATAACCCATGCATGCTTTACGTCCTATATTCGACATGGCCATGTATTTTATACCGGCCAGTGAACAGTTATGATTTGGATTCCGATGAATTAATCAAAGCATAAAGACAGCCATAATTGTAGGTCATTTTTTGTCATACTGGCACTTTAACTTCTTTTGGGCATTTTATTATTTCTTTTGATGCGTTTGACACAATTTTAACGGGGAAATCAGCAGATTCAAGACTGTTGGCTTCGCAGAATCATGACAGGCGCTTTTCTTTAATCCTTTGTCGTCGTCATCTCATCTCGCAGACTTCAAAGGAAACATTTTTTGACGAATTATACACACACACCAGGCTTCGTTGTCTTAATACCTTGAAGCAAGAGAACATGAAGTGAAGTTATGGAGGGGTGGGTGATCAAAGGAGGCTTACCCGGTTTGCGAGAACCCACAAAATAGCGGTAATAATGGGGTTTAGTGTTTGCAAAACGATATAATGATGACACATGTTTTAAGCCATTAAGTCACAGTGTTTTATTATGTGTCCTAATTACAAAGAAGGATAAAGGTAAGCCCAAAATCATTACCTCCTGTCACGGTTAATTTCATCGCAGCAAATGCCTTGAAAACCTCATGTAATGATGCTACGCAGGTGTAAATCCCTGAGTCCTCCTCTTTAGGATTCCAGATTTTCAGTGTTCCAACAGGCAGCGTACCGTTCTCTTTCGTCCACGTGACTTTTGGCTTTGCATCTCCGGTAGCCTGGCACTGGACTGTGACATTCTGGACTGTGCTCACTTGTAGCTGCGTGGGCGGCCTGACTGTAATTTTTGGCAGTTCCATGACATTAACATCTGTAACGGCCGAGTCTTGTCCTAAGCGATTTGACGCCTGGCATTTGTACAGACCAGAATCTTCCTTTTGCGCACTGATTATTGATAATTGTCCATCTTTCAGAACAGTTCTTCCTTGCGCAAGACTATCGTGCACTTTCACCCACATGACCACTGCTGGAGGAAAGCCAGTCACGTGACATACTGGTAAGGTGATGTTCTTGCCTTTTTCAACGTACGATGGGCCAAACGACAGAGAAACCTGGGGTTGACCTGCATCAAGCGAGAGACACTTTTTATTTGTTACAGTAAAGCAAAATTTACTAGCAACAGCAACCGTCATCCACTAGTAATGAAAGAAATGCCGACCGAAACAAGCCAAGCCTTAGAGAAAATATCCTGCATGTTCTGGTATAGTTACAAGTTATTTTTGTAGTGTGCTATAAACCAGAAAACATCAATCGATGATATCGATATGTCAGTTAGGAAAAAAAATCTACAAGGCAAAAAATTGTAAATGATAAGGTATGCATTTATGCCCCTGTCAAACACACGTCTTGTAGATTTGAGGTTTTCTCTTTTAACGACAGAAACGTGACTATTTTTTCGTCAGAAATTCAGGTAATTAACCAAGCATTGACACCATCAGATAATCAATAATTAAGTTAAAATTAGCAATAATTTTACTTCAATAATGATACTTTTATTGCTAGCGAATGTTTCATATTTAACAATTCGATACAAATAACAGTCGACTTATAAAATTGAACTAGTAACCAAGCGCACGCGCACGCGCGAGCAGCTGTACGAAACCAAAACTAAGGGGCTGTTTACATGGAGGGAGGAAGATCCTAGCTCTAGGAAGATCCTAGAAGGCGGATCATCCTAGCGCCATATGTTTTCTGTATTCAGTTTACATGCAAAATGTTGTACTTCGCCCTAGCGCTAGGATCTTTCTAGCGCTAGGATCTTCCTAGCTGAGAGGTAGGAAGATCCTAGTGCTAGGAAGATCCTAGCACCATGTAAACTATCTTCGTCCGGAAGATCCTAGTACTAGGGACAGAAAAACAAATATGGTGGCGGCCGGGCGTTCAGCTGCTAAAGACCGACAGTTTTATTTGATTTCCAGCAACCACCCCGACCAAATTGTTTTGCACGTAAACCAAACGAAAATATGTTTCGCCTTCTAGGATCTTCCTAGTGCTAGGATCTTCCTCCCTCCATGTAAACAGCCCCTAAATAAGATAGTATAACATACTTTGTACGACAAGCCAGGCACCTCCTTCTTCCCTTCCAAGAATGTTACGCGCCACCCATTTATATTTCCCAGCATCCTCAAGTCGCACGTCCTTAATCTGCATCAGACCTCCTAAAGTCACCTCAGTTCTGTCGCTAGGTAACGGTCCGTTCACTCGGGACCAAGCTACTTGTGGAGCGGGATTTCCTGAAGCAGAGCACAGTAACGAAGCAGTGGTGCTTTCGTTGACAGTCAGTTGAGAAGTAGAAACTGTTACTTTTGGTGCAGAAATGGATTCTCCTGGTTCAACTTTCATTCCTGGAATACCCGGCCGACCAATGTCTCCTTTAATTCCTTTTTCTCGTCTTATTCCAGATGGGCCCTTAATCCCTTGCTTTCCACTTCTGCCAGGCTGTCCCATCATCCCTTTCAGACCCTTTTCTACCTCTCCTCCCTGGCGGTCCTCGCAAACCAAGCAGGCAAATGTTTCCACTAGCGTGACAAATGTTTAAAGCTTGAGGTCAAAACTTGCCTCCACAACGTTTTTTTAGATTTGCCGGCTTATTAATAGGAGTATTATTGGCAACACTCCGGGTGAATCTGTGTAGTCTAACCTGATCATTTCCCTTATTCTCTTCAGTATGTAAGACTGGTGGTTCCTCTAAGAAAAAAACGGATAAGTGTAAATAACAATTAAATTATAGAAGGCATAACTGTCCGATCCAAAATTGCCATGTTAGCTTTAAAATCAGCTAGTTCAATAATATCTTAAAGGTATCTTGAGGTTGTTGTTCCTTTTTTAGTGAAGGTAGAACAACTAACAGATGATTTTTTTCTTCCTTGTTTTGATTATTAGACGAGTACACTAAGAAACCGTAACACAACTTAGACGTAGTCTCCTACGCAGCCGTTCTTAGGGTCGTCACGCAACGCTCCTCTCCGCTGCAGGAGACTACCCTAGACGTTGCAGCTGCATCGTAAGATATTTGGCTTCAATTGGCAGGTAAAAGTAAACATAACTAAGATAGTCGAAGCACACTGAGTTTAACAAATTCGCCTTGCAGAAAGCACAAAATTAACATCGCCATTGGAGGGAGCATTTGCCGTTCTTTCACAATTAGTTAATCAATCAAACTTTATTTTAAGAGGGTAAGAGTAAATAATGCATAGACTAACAGCCGCGCGGCCCTTATTCATTAATAATGTAAAAATTCCCAGAGTACAGTTGAACTACATTTCATACTTATTCCGGGGAAACGGGTTAGATGGCTCGCCTTCAAATTTTGAAAAGGCGAGGGTAGTGGTACAAAACTCCAGCCACTTATACCCTGCATTGAAGACCAGAGTGCATTATTTGTCATTGTTCTATAGATATTTAAGACCTATATAACCCTTACTTGTAGCGCCGTTCTACTTTTCCAAGAAAGTAACCGAAATTTGTGTCCTTTAAGCATTTTAGACATCCCTTTTCAAAATTAGACTCTTCCTTTATAAGGCGTTCTTGAAGAATTCAGGGTAAAAACTAATGGAATTGTAAGATTAGTGTTTCCAGCAACAACTTTATTTAGCACTAGTTGCAAACACAAACCGACTAATCAAAGAGATGGAAGGTATCTACGAGCAAGTGCTGATAAAAGGAGGGCATCACCTATGTCTCGAGGTCCGTAATAAAAAAAAAAAATAAAAAAAATAGTAATAATAATAATAATAATAAGCTCAGCGTTGTTCCGCTCCAAGAAATGTGATTAGACATGATCCGCTTACAATGATAAATGGATTTTTCACATTTTTGAGTGCAAGTACATGCAATCCTCTGGGGAAGCTTCAGCAAAACTGTGTGACATCTTGTTTTTATCATTGGTGAAAATTTGTTATAAGCCAAAGCATAAATTTTCAAATAAACTAAACAATTATGCCTTTGGAGAAGGTGGAAAAAATACCAGTTACTAGCGAATTTGAGACAAACGCTTTCTTCCTCTCTAAATAGAGTTTATCCGGTGGGAGAGGAGGATTACCGAGTTGACTTCCAGAGCGTGAATTCATAACCCTATTTCAGATCAAAATATCTAATTTACCATTCACTAACCAAGACTTAGCTTCAAACATTTTATCTTTGGGGACCAAAACGACGAAAACCTTCACTTCCCTTTAGCCTAGTACGCAAAACATACCTTAGTTGAAAACTGAAAACGACTCAAACCACCCCTCCCACCTGGCCCACCGGAGCCAGTTTATCTTCCTCAAACTTCAATAACTAAGTAAAACGTAAAGGGCTTTTAAATTCTGTATTATGTCTAACAAAATGTTAAAACGCAATTAAGGAGACGCCTGGGTTGAGTGGAAAGAAATCTAAACATACTTTACCTTTGATCGAAGTGTCCGCCATTCCCTGTTTTATGTGAGAAATGACTTCCTCAACAGCTACCAATCTTTGTTCGTGATCATTAAACTTCAGTCGATTCTGATGAATCCACCAGAGTACAGAAGTACGCAAAAAACAGACAACACTGTACCAGGGCACACGGAAAAACCGTGGCTTTTAGAAGACATTTTGTCAATGGAATGATGGAACGTGTTCGATGGAAATGACCCGTCATAGCAAGTCTGTAATCCTACACTGCTTAAACGTAATACCTCTTGAGACCACCAGGATGCCGTACAGACAAGGTTTTAACTAGAAATTTATAATAAGTAAATAGATCAGGGTCATTGATTCAGCTAACTTCAGCTCTCAGGGAATATGAACATCTATAATGTAGTGGTGTGAAGATCTAAAAACAGCAAACGAAATTGTGGCAAAAAAACAGTATTTAAATATTTCTGGCTGACTGATTACACGCCACAATCCAACCTCGTTCCCAGGACTTTTTCCCAAATTTAAAAAAGGGAAAAAGTCCTGGGAACGAGGTTGGCCACAATCAGTTACAAATGATTGACACTCTGCCCTTAAAATGGATTTCAATGGAAAAACGCACCCTTGAAATCAAAATTACATTTCTGACCCCCCTCCCCCTTTCAATGTTGTTGCTTCATTACGGTTTGAACGTCGTTATCAAATCCATAACAACAATGATAAGGGGGGGGGGGGGGGAGGGGGAAGATGTGCATTGACAATGAAAATGTACGAAATGACTGTCAATATAGCGAGTTTCAAGTCTTTTTGCAATTGCTTGTAGGCCAAAATGACTTGGTCTTATTAAGGGTTCGTTTTATCTGGATCTCCGTTTGTTTGGTATAAAGAGGTATCACAGTGGTATCTCTTAAATAAACCTCAGCTTGCTGAGCACAAATGTCAACACTGTGCCGGGGTGCCGTGGCTTTTAGGGCACATTTGTTGGTGAAATGATCGAACGTGCTCGCGTAAATGCTCCCTGTCAGGTAATCACATATCAACTGCTGTTGTTCCTCCTCATTGGCGCAAACTTGTCGAAGCTGTTGATTGTTTCCGAAGGAGTGAAACACTTTTACGTACGGTATTGCTCGAAACTTTTTGTGGGTTTGCTGCGGTTCTGCCGCGGTTCTGCCTCGGTCGATTCGCGGTGTTATGTCGCGGTTTGACTAGGCTAAACCTTGTCTGATTGCTTCAAACCTTGGTTTTACATGTATCCCAGTTTTTTGCGGCCTAGGAAAAACCATGGTGAAGGGCGGGGCGTGGTCGAATTTAAATAGGCTATTGCTCGCTTGTCATATATTTCAAGTTCATTAATCTGAACAGACGAACGTTCCAGCTTCGATGATCTTGACGCAATCGAGTTCACATAGGAATATTTCAAAGAATTCGGCACGTAATCTAATAAGGAAAGAGAAAACTAGCCGAAATGAAGTCATTTGTTGTGCTGGAAAGCGGTTTGGTTATAACAAGGCTAAAAGCTGTACGGTAGTTACACGGCTGGCATTCGGGAGCAATTATTAGGGCTATCTGGGGAGGTTTATACCTTTTTAAAATTTAAAAGGCTCCTAAATCCTGAAGTCACTTAGCCTGTTCTGGGCTCTCAGATAATACTCACGGCGGAAATGTTAAGAAAGCGCAAGACGCGCGGGATCTTGGGAGAAAGGAGGCGACGCCTCTAACTCGCCAGCCCCTACGCGTTGTTATCTTCTCGGTCGCTTTCTTTCAATGTTTCGCCGTTTCTACTGAGTGTCTCGGTCCAAGGAGCAGGCTAGAAGTTCAATACTTTAGAAACAGCACGGCGACCAAACGAAAATTTTCTAATTGCCGGTTTTGTAATATCTTTATTCCACCAAGTATTGTGAGCTATACATAGAATGAAAGAAAACGAAAAAGAGAAAAAAAAAGAATCAGGAAAAATGTAGTCACAGGTCCCTGCTCGTTTTTAAAGTGCGAATTCAAGGCTGTGTTTCTTGGCGGCAATTCTTTATGCCGGAACTCTGATGTGCACTATCAAACGTGACAGCCCTCTCAACATATTCAAAATAATTTTACATGCCTTAAAACAACACTTGATGCAACCATTCTGTTAAACAGTTAGTACAAAGAAAAAGTAACGTACCTACTTGCCGTTAATAAAACTAGAATCAGTTCAAGCTAAGCGATATCCTCGGTAGGGTTTGATCGAAAAGATCAATCACCCTGCCAAAGAGACCGCGCGGCCTATTTTGAAGTGGGGGGGAGGGGGGGCTAACTCGATCGCCCAAGGCTGAAGGGGGGAGGGAGGGGGCGACAGCCTCACGCAAAAATTTTGCCTTCTCTAGTGACTAATTAACAGTACGTCTAGGGTGGCCAAATCTGTTAAAAGTTGTGAGATTATACCAGGAGGTATCCTGATTTATTCCCATCATACAGACCAAGTAACGGATCAAAAGCTATGCTAAGGGTATCAAATTCTTCGACTTACCAGTGGTTAATAATATTGATACTTAGAACACGTTTTGGTGGCCTACTCCGGAATCGAAAATAATGTTTTCTTAGTTTGGAGATAATCATTTTCTCTCAGTAATGTACCCACGATAACAAAATGTACGGAATGCGATCGGATTGTTTGGGTTTACTAAGAATACGAAAAATTGCATTCTTTTAGGGAGTCGATCGGTATTCTGGATATTCTGTTATTCCTAAACCGGATTAGGAATAGCCAGAATATTTACAAAATAATGTGCATGGTCCTTTTCTTTCATCTCTACACACATTTTAAGATTTATTCGGCAGGGTGCAGACCTTGTCGTATTCCCATTTAGGATCCCAAACTCAAACTGAGTGTCATAAAATATATAATCATATATGATATAATATATATAATTCACCAAAGACAGTCTGTCGATATGTCCTGACTGCTGAACGCCTTATCTGTCATCGTTAGGAGCGAAAGAGATATTTCGGCAGCTATCCTAGTTGCAAAGTTTACATGCAACTGGAGAGAGACTTTAAGAGGTCACATTGATTTTCAGCAAATATCTAAACACTCTGTTGCCGATAAACAAAGCGTTAGACATACTACAGTTCGAAATGCCCGGGCCAGACAAGAACGAGAGTCGACAAAAGTTCGAACTCTTTAGAACCAGAAAGACGGTCAATGAGAGTTTCTTAGAGACAACCTTGTCCCCAGGGGCTTCTCGGCTTTCAAAATGGAACCGCCGCCATGTTGAAAGCCGAGAAGCCCATGGGGATGATTTCAACTTCCCGTCGATTGTAATTAAAATCTAAGCAGGTTCAAACTCTTCAAGATAGAGTCCACTAGAGTGCACGTGATTTTCAGCTAATCCAAAGCCAAATGAAAGCAAGGCTGGTTTGAACAACATGAAAATTAGATCGAACTGAGGAAAACTAAGTACTGGTTAACCCTGAAACAAATCACTGACTGATGAATTTTCCACCCTCCAAATAAATGATTTTTTTAATGGCGCCAAAACGTGGGGGGGGGGGGGGGGGGCTAAAGCCCCCTCAGCCCACCCCTCGTGCGGTCCCTGTGCCACTTGATTAGCCAAGGAAACAAAACTTATACACACTTCGCAATTCTGCAGGTTCTTCTCGAACAATGACTTGGCATAAAATGGTATTTTGTTTTCTGCGTAATTTTTCTAGCTGTGTTACCAAACGTGCAATTTCGTTACAGGCATAGCAAAACGTTTCATTTTTGCCAATATATCTCCACTCTCAGACAAGGCCATGGTAGGTAACTGGGTAAAAGCGAACGAATCTGGCTTTGGTTGCAGTGCTCAGTGAGTTTTTCACAATGCCGTTTTGCATCTGTGTTTCCTGGAAACACCTGAAAATAAAAGAAGTTGATTTATGTAGCAATGCTTAAAATAAATAGAGAGCAGTTTCAGAACTTTTCAGATGAACACTCTACTGAACAAAATGATCAATGGAATACCATGCCCACGGCACCTTTGGTTACTTTTAATTTTTATGATACAACGACGATGAGGAAGCCTTTTAAGCCTTTTAATTCCCCTTTTAAAATGAATTATTTCCGTTTTCTAATTGCTACCTGCTGACGTGGTCAGCCCATTATTTTAGCATGGCGCCAGACTGCAGTGCAGGAAGTTGCAGGTTCTAATCCCGGTCGGACGGCTAAGAAAGGTCTTAACCCTCGGACGTAAAAGCAAAGTCACACCCTTACCGTGGTACAAGGGAGGGGGGGGGGGGGGCGGGGGGTTAGTGAAACCCCCTTGGAGTTTCGTTATGTTAAATTGTTTTGAGAAGATTTTACCTTTAGTAGAAAGCCTGTGATGTGCTCTACAAGATGAAGTACGCATTATGGGTTGCCGCTCTGCTGCCATTTGGGCGCCAACTTGGATTTTATCGAAAATAAGAAATTGTCAAATAACGTTAAAAAATTGGAAATTTTTTCTGTTGGACACGTAGAATATGACATAATTAAACATTTTACTGCTTTTTGTTGACATGTTTTGCATTTTTCACCTAAAAAGGGTAAAAAGCATGAATCTTTCTTCGAAAATGGCTCAACCACCTGCTACTTATGACGTCATTTCTCGAAACCATAACAACCGATTCTCACTGAACTTGTGTCAAGGTGTGTCGAAGGGACATGCGCACAGCTACCGAAAACGGCAGGTAGGGATAGCAATTCGTCTTGGAAAAATTCAAGAAAAACGTTATGAAGGGGTGGCATCCAGGTTTATATTTAGCTACAATTTTTCTTGATAAGGAAACTTTGGAAAGTAAAGAAAGCAGATGTAAATGAAGATCTAAAGGTTTAAAGGTTTTCGTCTTGTTACTGTTGTTTTTCGTTTTTCTTGCTTTTTCATGCTTTTTTTGGAATGACATGTTATTTTTATCGGAATTAAGACGATTTCCGCTGAACGTTCGAGCAATAAGTGCAAAAATAAAGTTTCCAAAAAAATACTCATAGCATGGTAACATTTTGAATTAAAAATAAAAAGAAATTATCAACACTTAAGCTCCCAAGCTGACCCCGCGAGAGAAAATTGAATTTGAAGCTATCCATTTTTTAATTGAAAAAACGGTTCATGTCAGTTTAAAACAAAATGGCGCCCGTTTTTAGCACATTTTTAAGAGATTTGACATTACTTTTCTCGAGAATGCTTTAGAATTTAATCGCGGGGTCACTTGGAGAAGCAAATTAAAGTGAAATGTTTCAATTAGTATTCAAAATGTTACCGTGCTATGAGTAGTTTTTTAGTAAATAATTTTTGCACTTATTGCACGAATGTTGAGATGTTTCTATGGCAACCACATTTTGCTTTTGAAAGACATGTACTGTTTTTCAAAATTTTGAGCTTTTGTCTCTGAGTCAGCTTTGTCGTTGATTTTGATTTTGAAGACTCAGATGAATCAACAATCCTTAGAAAGCAGTCTCCGGTCATCCGTTGTCATCATCACGCTTTGCGGACCTCTGAAGAAACGTGTTTTGACGAATTATATACATGTGTGCACCCGCCAAGGTTATAAGGGTTAACAAAGAAGTATTAGTTTTAACAAGGTTAATAACCATTGTGGTTTGCGGGCCTACGTCCAGTTATGTTCACGTCTACGCGCATGTCTCGGTGTGTGTTTCACTAAAATTGTCTTTAGCAATAAAAAAATGATTTCAATCCTCTCATCACATACCTTTTCAACATTATTTTTCTTGTAGCTGTTCCAGCTTACTCCATTTAAAGAGATATTAAGTAGTTTGTAGCTGGTCGTCCAGTCCACGCCGTGTAGTCTTAAGCCTTGTGTTGCCACTGCACAAACGAAATGCACTGCACCCATATCAACTTGAAGATAGGCTGCTCTGTCCCGGTTAGACCTTGGACACCAAGCTCCTGCTCCTCTTCTTTCATTCAGTCGGCCGTAGCAGGGATAAGTATCACTATTTTGAAATACGCTTGCTGTCATTCTTGCATCAGGTATTGCGTTTATGTCTTCTACTCCAACAGGCAAACATGCTGGAAAATGAACAAAATAGAAACAGTATTACAACTATTTACGGGAAAAACGTATTTAATTATGGCTCCAGGTCATGATCAACTGTTCAGTGCTGAACAGTTCTTATTTTCCTCCGAAAAACAGACTCATTCAAAACGTAGCATTTAGAATAAATTTAGCGGGAACTTTCCAAGTTTCAAGGTGTATAAGAAAACCGTTATCCTTTTTTTTCTGCGGGGTTTAAACTCTGCGAAAATCGTGTAAAATTCTCCAGTCGAGTTTTCGCCGCTACATTTCACGGGAAATTCGACATAAGAGAAGTTCAAGATAACATGAAAGAGACATTTAAAGGACCCATATCATAAAAACACATACAGTAGTAACCAAAATTAATCTTAAACAGTTAATGCTGGTGTAAGACAATACCCTACATTTGTGCCCCGAAAAGCGAGGCAGTAGCACGTTTAAAAAACGTCCTTTTTGCGAATTGGCTTTCACCGTCGGGTCTAATTTTCGAGATCTTTAACGATGCGAGAAAATAACAGAATTGACAACCAGCGAAAAGGCATTGGGGCGGAGCCTTGAAGGTCCCAAAAAGGGCTTACGTAGGAAGCAATTAACAGAGATCACGCGAATGGTACGATATTACAACCGTTTAAAAATATTCGGAAAAGACAGAGAAGAGCATAAGAGTACTCAAGATCTCTCTTACTTCTCTTGACAGTCAACTTCATGGTAGAAATAGCCTTGGTAAGGATATTAATGGACGTGGCAGTACAAGCATATCTCCCAGAGTCCTCCACTTTAGGATTCCAGATTTTCAGTGTTCCATCCACACTGACGTTTGATCTTCCAACAAGCAGCTTATCGTTGTCTTTCATCCACGTGACTTTAGGCTTTGGATCCCCGGCAGCCTGGCAGCGGACTGTAACATTCTGGTTTGTTCCCACGCTAAGCTGCGAGGGTGGACGGACTTTAAAATGGGGCACTTCCACAACAGTAAGATCTGTTACAGCCGAGTCATGTCCTAAGAGATTTGATGCTTTGCATTCGTAAAGTCCAGAATCTTTCTTCTGGGCATTTATTATTGACAGCTGTCCATCTTTGACGACAGTTCTGGCTTGAGTAAGATTATCCCGCACCTTAACCCAGGTGATCACAACCCGAGGGAAGCCAGTCACGTGACATATTGGTAAGGTGATGTTCTTCCCCTTTTCAACGGACGATGGGCCAAGCGGCAGAGAAACCCTGGGTTTACCTGCATCAAGCGAGAGAAATATTCTATTGTTAAGCAAGGGTGAAATGTGCAGGCACCAACAAACGTCATTCATTGTTAAATAAAAGAAATGGCTGACTGTGAAAAACCTGCACCTTGGAATAAAAAAAATCCAACAGTGGAAACCACAAAACATCAACTGATAGGGCTATGCCAGTTCAAAAAAGAAAAAAGACCAAAAAAATGTAAAAAAAGGAAACAAGTTTTTTAATGTTTAAAGATCAAATCAAGATCAAATCCATAAAGATCAAATTACAATTTGATCTTGATGGTGTCCCCAATTAGTGCTCTGTGCTAGATACGTTTGACACATAAATGAAGTGATTTATTTATTTATTTATTTATTTATTTATTATTATTATTATTATTATTATTATTATTATTAGCCTATGCAGCTAATTGTCGAAAAAAAAACCCTAACTTCTAAAAAAATGCGAAATGTACGTGCCCTTTGGGGATATATTTTTAATTATCAGTTTTGCAAGCAGTGGAAACGACCCATTTCAGTGCACCTAATTGACGGATGTGCAGCGTAGTTGTCCAATTACAGCTATCCAATTACAAAAAGTTCAAATTGGACAGCTGTAATTGGACACCCACGTAATCACCCTCCGATTACGTATCAAATAGGTGCGCGGAGAGCCAATCACAATCGAGCATTTTGTTATAGATACGATTATTATTATTACTGTATTTATTATTCTTATTACTATTACAATTATCATTACTATTATTATTACTATTATTGTTATTATTATTATTATTATTATTATTATTATTATTGTTATTTTGATGACTCAGGTAGAACTTAACAGGTATTACGAATTCCCTTGTCAAATACGTTGTTGACAGGCCAACCACAAAAAATACAAAAACGTTTCATGTTCGCATCAGTTTTAAATGAGCTGCTAATACTATCTTCCTAATATGAAAATGAAAGTTTTTCAAACCCTTTTAACCAATTTTGACACTAAAGACAATGACAATATCAGAAATCCTATAACTTCTTTATTAACTAATTTACTAACTGGCCCTGAAATGTTTTTCTTTTTGGGCGCGAAATAAATTTCCTTATTTTTTCGGATTTTATTGTCACAAAGGACAACAACAAAAACTATAGCATCTATAGTAGTAAACCTATGCTGTAAGCTATTCGTACCCAGCATTTATTATAGACATCGCATATAACATAAAAACAAAACATAATAAATTGATATTAAAGTGTGACGGCCTAGAGAATGTGCCATGTGCAAGGCCTGAGGCATCTATTGAACAATGATTGATGAGGTGTGCACAGTTTGTTGGAGAGTAATGTCTTGTATACAGCTGTTTCAAAAAAAGTAGTCGGATCAAATCAAGGTAACGCGACAAGACCGAAGGGTTGTATGGGAAGGTCCAAGTCAGTCTCAGTTTTATGATGGTCAGAAATTGGTCAAAACCTTGAGTTTCCTAGGTCAAGAAAAAAACAGTTTGCTAGTTATTCGTAAAGGAAAAGACTGTTTTGTCAAGTGCGATAGTAACAAGTTGCAAGCTACAAAATTTGAGAGGATTATATGTGACTTACTTTGTACGACAAGACTCCCAACTTCTTCCTTTCTTCCTAAAAGATTTCGCGCCACGCATTTATATTTCCCAGCATCCTCAAGTCGCACGTCCATCATCTGCATCAGACCATCTGACGTCACCTTAGTTCTGTTGCTAGGTAACGTTCCATTACTCGGGACTAAGCTTCTTGTGGAGCGGGATTTCCCGAAGCAGAGCACAGTAACGAAGCAGTGTTACTTTCGTTCACTGTCAGCTTAGAAGTGGAAAGTGTAACTTTTGGTGCAGAAATGGATTCTCCTGGTTCACCTTTCATTCCTGGAATACCCGGGGGGCCAATGTCACCTTTAATACCTTTTTCGCCTCTTAGTCCTGGTGTTCCTTGCTTTCCACTTTTTCCAGGATGTCCTATCATCCCTTGTGAGCCTTTTCTACCTCTCTTTCCTTGGTTACCTTTGTCACCTTTGGACCCATCTCTTCCTGGAGGTCCTTGCAATCCCAGCAGGCAAACGTTCCCACTGTTGTGACAAATCTTTTTAAAGCTTGAAGACACAACTTCTTCCAAAACCTGTTTTAGACTTTCCGATGTATTACAAGGGGCAATGTTGGCAACGCTCCGTGCAAATCTGTGCAGTTTAGCCTGATTTCTTTCCTGATTCTTCTCAGCATGTAAGACTGCTGGTTTCTCTAAGGGGTTAAAAAAAATAACGAACAACTGATGAAATCAAAGCAGAAAATTATCTGCACAAAACAGGGAGTTTTTTTCTTGCAATGTCTGCAATTGGAAAATATGTAAAATCACTTAAATCATAAATGCTATTTTCCTTACTGAATGCTGGTACACCTGGAAATCGTGATACAACATGTCGACGACATGCTTACTTATACAGAGGATAGTTGAAGACCCTGGATTTGAGAAACTCAAAAACTTAATTCTCTTTTAAAAAGACAGAAGCAAATAATAAGTTATACTCGTTATAGCGTTTACCTTCAGATGTGTCATACATCAACAGACTCAAAGTCGGATGAAAGTTAACAGGAGGATATTAGCTGTCTCATACTTTTTTATAATCCATTTCGAGTCCAAGACAATAAAGTAATAAATGAAAAGGAAAACGTATGTACAAGAAACAAAAAGCTGTTTCCTCTCCAAGAACTGCGATATAAAATGATCCTTTTACAATGACAAAGGATTTTTCACAGTTGTGAGAGCAATTATATGCAACCCACTGAGTAAGCTGGTCGAAGTTTCAGCCGGATTGTGTGACACTTTCTTAGTATGTATGTTTCTTTAAGGGATTAAAAACAATAACGAACAAGATAAAACAATGAAAAATCTTTAGAATGCGCAATTTTCAAACTTCACGATCTTAAGTTTAATATTGCGTAATGTAATGTTGCCTTTTAAAAAGACAAGGATCAAAACAATCAGATCTTAAGGTTGTTATTAAAACAAAAAAAACAACGTGGGACAACTGATGCAAAGCAAAAAATTATCTGCATAAAACAGGGAGTTTTTTTCAATGTCTGCAGTTGGAAAATGTGTAAAATCAATTAAATCGCAAATAATGTTTTCCTTACTGAATGCTGGTACACCTGGAAATCCTAATACAACCTAGGAAGTTGCAGCAACATTGTGGGATATTTTACTCGACATGTTTATCTATTCAGAGGATAATTGAAGTACGCTTGGTTTGAAAAATTCTCCTTGCCTGAAACAGGAAATGTTTTCGTCAATGTTATGAACATGAACCGCAAGATCAATCTTTCATGCAATCGATTGGTGAGACTAAATAATGCATATATAGACTCGCAACTATGCGGCCATCAGTGTCAAAATTCTCAGAATGCACTTTAACTATATTTCACACTTCATCCAGAAAAACGGGGTGAGGTGGCCTGCCTTGAAATTATAAGAAGGGGAGGGGGTTGGTGCAAACCACGAAATCCACACCCAGTACTTCAGAACAAAATACATTATTTGCCATAGCCCTTCATTTAAGACCTGTCCCTATAAGCATCGTTTTCCATTTTCAGGCATCGCCTTTTATATTAAAACTTCCTGAAAAACATCTAAAAGAATGGATGAAAACGATTAGCGTTTTAAGATTAGTAGTTTTAGCAACAACTTTACTGATTTAGCGTTTGCTAATACAAACCAACTAATCAAGGCCAAAGAGTGTTTTAATGGAAAGTAGGACTCTAGGACTCGATGTCCGACATCATTTTCCGCTTTTACAATGTTGTTTGTGCAAAATAACACGGCGGCTTGAAGATAGGAATTTTATTTTCTTCTGATGAAAAAAATAATAATGCTTCACTCGCTACACTCGTTCGTGAAATAGTTGTTTACCACTCGAAAATAAAATTCAGATCTTCTCGCCACCGTGCAATATCCTTCATGTGTGTTAGCTTTCCCAATGAAATATAACCTTAATGGTTGTATGGTTGTCCAAGAGATACAACGTTGACACAAAAACGGCATACTGTATGGTGTGGACTGGACTGGACTGGACTAGTTTAATTTGGACTGGTAAAATCGGGACTAGCAAAAACGCGGACTTGTAAAATGAGGTCTGGTTAAACGCAGACTGGTAAAACGTAACAAATATTTCTCTTTATTGAAACGATTATCTTTCATTTAAAGAACTTCTCAAGTAACCTGATAATCAAGTTATCGTGATTCCTAACAGAAACATATACAACAATACTAAGAGCCAGACATGTCATCTCATCCTATAAACACACTACTAAAAACAAATGTTGCTGCATTTTAAATCAATAAAAATTTATTTCGTTGCAGTGCCGTCTTAGCTTGACTCGCCTTTTCTGATTTAAAGTAATCTTCCAACAGCAGCAAAAAATGAACTACACAACGATACTTAGAGCCAGTACGATTAAATCCCACATGGTATCTCATCCTACAAACGCAATGCTGTAAAGCAAAATTTGAAAATCGGGGTGTTTGACATAAACAGCACGTCATCCTTCGAATACTTCTTGATCGAAATTCTGATTTATAACAACCTGATCTATAACTTGCTAGAAAATGTAATTAGTTGAAATTTTCGAATTTCACGATCGAGAACAACAACCCCCAAACTACGGTGACAGAATATACCTAAGACATTACTTTACATCAAGATTTCTAATGTCACTTGTGGTTCCATAACCTGGAATAATCGGCGATAATGGCAAGGAGAAAAAGTAACAGTTTAAACAAATGTCTTTTGTCACATACTTAATTCATCCCGGCGAGAAAAAAATCGAAGAATCTAGCCTACAATTTCCGCACTGTAATACAACTTAGTTAAGACTTTTTTGCTGTACACAGCCATATCCGAGACACTAAACAGCTCTCTGAAGAGTTATACGTCGTCAGTAATAATAAAGAATTTTTAGAGTTCAATGTCAGACGCTTTCACAAAATGTATAACAGTCAACAGGAAGAAAATATAGTATCATGATCTTACAGATCACAGTCCAACTAGAAGATAACAGCGAGCCTCTCGACAATCAACGCCTGATAACTTGATTATTAGGTCACTTGAGAACTTCTTTGAATGAGAGATTGTAGTTTCAATTAAGAGAACTATTTTGTTGCGTTTTACTAGTCTGCATTTTACCAGTCCGCGCTTTACCAGTCCTCATTTTACTAGTTCTCGTTTTACCAGTCCGTGTTTTACTTGTCCGCGTTTTACCAGTCCTTGTTTTACTAGTCCATTCCAGTCCAGTCCAGACCACGAAATACAGTATGCCCACAAAAACGCTTATTTTTTCAATATGCAAGGGGAAAATGCTTTAAAAAAGTGTTCAAGTCAGACTAATAAATTTTAGTCAGTGGATAACTAATCTGCAACTGTGATTGTCTGATCAAAGGCATGCACTTCTTGGTCTTCTACATCAACCCCCACCGAACATCTCGAACGCATTTTTTAACACAAACGGACTAAACAATGAGAAGAAAGTTATCTACAACAAAAGTACGACATATAATATTTCATCTACAATAATAATTAAAGCCTTTTTTTTCTTCTTCTCCTGTTTGAATACTAGGGTTTGCCGAAATCAAAAAAGAAACTATGGAAGTCGCGAACGTATTATGTGACATTTAGTTTGAACTATTTATACATGAGATGATCACGCAATGTGCAATATTGGCCAATCAAATTATCTAATACCTAATTCCCAGCAAATAATAATTTATTCTCCCTAACGTTCACCTTTAGGTATCATACTTCATCAACAGACTCAAAAGTCGGACAAAAGTGAAAAGGAGGATATTAGCTATGTCACAAACTTTTTTAAGATCAATTTCGAGTCCATGACAATAAAGTAATAAATAAAAATGAAAACGTATCTACAAGAAACAAAAGCTATTTCCTCTCCAAGAAGTGCGAATTAAAATGATCCACTTGCAGTGATAAAGGGATTTTTTTCACATTTTTGAGTGTAAGTATTTGCAACACACTGAGGAAGTTGGTCGAAATTTCCGCTGGATTGTGTAACATTTTGTTTCAGCTGTTGTGAAAACGTTTATCATGAACCGACGCGCCAAACTATAAATCTGTCAACTGTAACCTTAACAATTTTGCCTTCGGAGAAAGCAGAAAAAAGTAAACATTGCTAAAGGAGTATTTGAGAATCGCCATATCTCTCTGTTATCATCTTCTTTTTATCCAGAGGAGCAGAGGGGCTGGGATTACCCTAAAGAGCGTAAAGTCACAACCCTGTATCAGATCAAAATATGTAGTTTATCATACACCTACTCAGAGTTAACCTGCAAAAAGTTACTGTTTAGTGATGAAAATGACAAAAATCTACACACTATTTCAGACTGGTATGCAAAACATGAACGCAAAAACGGTTCAAGCCGAAGATAACAATTGCTTGCATAAGGAATTAGCACCACCCCTCTCCACCAGTACCTTTTCTCCACCCCAGGAACTTCAAATAAAAGATTGTAGCTTCAAATTCATTTGGTATTGTGTCCGGTCTAACAAACGTTATCAATGCAAAATTCAAACGCAATCAAAGAAACACCAAGGCTGAGTGGAAAGAATCTAAACATGTTTATCATTACCTTTGATCGAAGTGTCCACCATACTCAGTTTCATGTGAGAAATGACTTCCTCCACAGCTGTCAACCTTTGTTCCTGATCATTAAGCTTCACCTCGATTCTGATGAATCCAGCAGAGTAAAGAGGCAAGCAAAAAACAGACAACACTGTACCGGGGCACAATGAAAGATCGTGGCTTTTAGAAGTCATCTTGTCAAAGGAAGGTTTGTAACTCCTTCACTGCATGCTTAAACGTGTTTTGTATCACGATTTTTAGTTTTTTTTTATTGCTTTTGAGACGTCAAATATAACTACGTATTGGCGTCTCGAAAGTGACCTAGTGATTGGTTGAAAACTTCGGAATATATTTTCTTCCAACTCAGCCGTCAATAAAATGCAGTATTGCCGTCTCAAAATCTCAATTAGTTAAGAAACAACTATAGGATGCCTCAGAGCCAAGGTTTTAAGTAGTTATATAGTTGGGGGTACCAGATCATTTTGAAAATGATCTGTTACCAAACCCAACTATATATCTACTTTCCATATGATGGTTTACATCTGATGGTATTATTTTATGGAAATCTATATGTTTTTATTTCATGTGGAAACGAACGCATTTTTCCATCGCGTGACTTCATACAACAGGAAGTCTTAAAATTCTCGGAAAACAGGAAGTCATACCGAGAAACAAGTCTGGACATGTCTGGTGAAAACAGGAAGTTTATGATGAAATGGGACTTTCCCGATGAGTCATCAGATTGTCATGTAATATCAGATGAACTTGTATTTGAAGTAAAGTTTGTCAGTAAAGTTTGTCAGTAAAGTTTGTCAGTAAAGTTTGTAGTGAACAGAAAAGCAGACTGTGTTTGCGGAACTTGTATTTACATAAAAAAATATCTCATATAATAGTATAGAATGAATTGTAACAAGGAATTACATGATGAACTGAAAGAATCGGGAGATATTGTTTGTCCTTTTTGTGACCAAAAATTGGAAGATTCTAATGAAAAACCACAAGATCGTTTAGTGAAATATTATTCATGCTGTGATAATCAGTATATTATTAACGACGATGGGATGTTAGCATGTCTAAGTTGTGGTGTAGTACAAGGATATAATTATGTGAAAGAATATGTTAATTTTTATGAGAACAGACATAAACTGAAGAGGAAATCTATTTACCATCGAGAGTACCACATCAACAACATATTAATCGATATCGAAGAAAAATATAATATTGAAATATCAAACTGTCAGAAACATAAGATTGATGCTATATATGTCGAGATAGGTAAGGTTCTTAATGAAGTTAATGGTACAAGGAAAAGGATGATTAGCGTAAATTTCATTATGAGAAAGATATTCAAGATGATGGGAATACCTTACAAAAATATTCCAATTAGTAAATCGAAAAAAACATTAGCTTTTTACAATCGATATTGGGTAAGTATTATGTCTCTTATTGGTGATAAAATAAAATCTATTGTTGAATGAACACCTTATTATATTTTCTTTCAAATTTGTCAGTTAACGGACACATATCGATAATTATATCATCGAGAATTTTGACGAAATCAAGAAATTCTTTGTCATTATACTCCAGTCCTCTCATAAAAGATCGCAAATGTGTTAAAACTTTTTCGTACGAAGTGTATGCGAATTTTGACATCTCAATCTTCCTTTTATAATTTTTAGCCTCTGAATATGATTTAAGCAAGAGCCCAGAACTGGATATCACTCCAAGAGGAATAGGGTTTAGTGTTACACCACCAACTACAGTCCCAGTTACTATCAAAAAAACAGATCCAATATTACATGCAAGTTCTGCCTTTTTGTAATATTTAAATGTCATTTTTGCAAGCCAATATTTTTTATGATAGAATTTGTACAATGCTTTCAACTCAGATATTTGATCTTCCGTTAAATTTTCTGAAACATGGTTCCAATTGAATATGCTTTCACGTCTATCCATATATATTATATGGTTACATTTTTTTCTTTTTTGAACGATTTCTTAATACTGATGTATAATTTTCTGATGTTTCGAACTATTTTTTCTATATTCTCAATAATTTCATTGATTAAAATAGCTGTTCTCATTATATTATAAAGTTAGATTATTCATTATCTTCTTCTTCGGAACCCTCATTATTTCTTTTGGGATAATAATATATTCTAAAAAGCGTGCCATGCTCCAATCAGATGGATATCCTGCATTGTGCTATATAATAAATGTAAAAATGTTTATGGCACTCTATATTTAACCAACATTAAGAATTTTTCATTAATAAAATTTTGAGAATGTAATTGCACCATTAAAAGACCATTTGGTAGTTCTAAATTAATATCTATTGTTTGTTTTTGAGTTGATTGTTTTGAAGTGAAAAGTTTCGCAGGGCCACTTTTAAATATTTTTAAAGGAATAAGTGGAAATGGGCCTCTCATTTTTCTATATAATACTGTTATACTTAATATATAGCTTTTTTCTGGAAGGAGTACATTAGCATTACCATTTAATGAAAAAATGTTTCATTATTTTTAGTATCTAAACTCCCATTTATGTAATGAACAGAACCACGCAAACGATGTCCGTTTAAAGACAAATTTGTTTGCATTACCATTTGTCCATTTTCAATAACAAAAGCTGTGTCATAGACACTTGGATCAACATTTGAAATTGTTTCTTTAACACCATAAACAATTAGATGACCAATTGTTAAAAATGATGGATTACTGACTGTACCGTGCAGATCGAGATATATAAATTGTGGGGGTGAGCTACCCCATCTGTGAAAATTGATAACTGTTTTGGTGTACTTCTCAAATGTTTTGGTTGTATGATTAGAAATTGAAATCGTAGTGCCTTGTGGTGTAACACTTATCTCATTCATTTCTGGAGGAAACCATTCTACAACCATAGTATAGTAACCAACTGGAAGTTTATATAAGTTAAAACCGAGGCGTGACCGGTACTGGTTGGGTGAGCTTTTTTCAAACAAGAGTTTAAGTTGGTAAGCTTTTTTATTAATTTGATGTGGAGAATTGGGAAATTCAACAATACCCAAAACCTCGATATTGTTTTCACTCGAAGATTCATCAGTGTCTTCCATCAAGTATCTGAAGGCGTCCCTTTTTTGTCCCGAGGTAGTGATATGAGATTCACGAATTTTTTGAGTGACAAGATCTCTCAAATCTGATATTTCCTCTTGCACAAAATCAACGTTAACTGCGGATTTCGAATCTCTGTAATCGGTTTGTAAGTTAATAATTTTATTGTTATTTAAATTCAAGTTTCCAGTCATATTGTTAGTGCCATCAACTTTGAGAAACTTTTTTTGTGTCATGTCATCAATTCTGTTGTTAACAAACTCGACACATGCGGCGTCTCTTTGGTTTGATGGAAGATCAAGATTGATAATTGATTTATTTTTCATATCAATATCAGATCCTTTATCCAGTTTTTTTTCAAGTTGATTATTAACATATTTTTTGTTTGTGGCTTGATCTGCCTGTGTTGGGTCTTTCACATTGAAAATTGTATTATTATTCATATCAATATTTGCTTCCATTTGACCCCCTTCCTTCTTTGACAAGAATATCTCTCTTTGCGATTCATAATTGATAACCTTGTTGAGATTACCATGAACTGGATAATTGTCTTTTGGGACAACGAGTGACCCTGTCATCGTATCACCAGATATTGCAACAAATTTAGATGTATCCACACTTGGAATCTTAGCTATTTCAGAATCAATATATTGTTTAGTAACCACATCATCATTATTAGTTCCTTGTTTTACATTAACTAATTTTTTATTCTGCATATCATAATCATTATTAGCATCTAATTTAAATCCAATACCAGGTAAACCTCTTAAACCTATCTGACCTTGTCCTTGAGAATCAACATGATTGAGAATACCGTTTGTATAACTCATATAATATTAGTTTAGATTTTTTCGTCGAAATTTCGGGCTACCTCTTTTTTTACCTTATCAACATACAAAAAACTATATGGATCCTTAGTAGCTTTCTGATAATCTGATTTATTTATGTTCAGTTCTCGGCAAATCATCGATTGCTCGTTTATAGAAGGAAAATCAAAAACACAAAAATGTGAACTATTCAGTCTTATTGTTTTATCGGTTCCGTAATAGCTTTGACTCAAATATATACAACAACAATTTTTATTTCTTGAATTGGTGAAGTAGTCTCGTATCCGTTCGTCATTTTTCTTACCTGTATTCAAATAGTCATCAAATATGATTAATTTTTGGTTTTCATCAGACAAATCTGTTAGAGGGATGATTTCATCGTTACTTGCTTCTATCACGTCATAACCAACCTCTTTTGATTTTGATATTGGTTCGAGTGATTTCAACAGATGCTTATATTTGCTTTGTTGGAGATTGCGAGCATAAAGGTATATCTTATCAAAATAGAGAAGCCTATATATCATATCAAGCAAAAGGTTAGTCTTGCCACCACCAGAGGGAGCACAAATAAGCATCCTGAAACATCGGTTTGGCATGAAACTCTTTAATTGAACAAAATCGTTGTTTTCATCATCTTGAATGTCGTAATTTTGAATCTTCATATGATAATATGTTATACAACTTTATCGCATGGCAACACGCTATGCGACACGCTATGCGAGCGTTTTTATATATAATAACCCTAATTTTTCCGAACAAAATATGAAATTTTATGTAAACAAATGATATAATGAGTTTACTCAAATGGAAAGAAATGGCTGAGAAACGATCCGAGCTTGGTAAAAAGATTAATACAGTAAGAGAGACAATAAAACAAAAAACGATATCTGATCAAATGGGTGAAGTCGAGGCAGAGAAACTTTTCAAACCTATAACATCTGAGTTAAAGGAACTTACAGCCCCAAAAGCACCGTTGAGAAGTTTACCAAAGAAAAAGCGACCTGTTCCAGATTATGGAATAGCTATTGAAGATGAAGTGCCTGATTATGGATTGGATGATTTGTTTGATCAACCTGTTTTACCTGAAAACGAGAAACAGTTAGTTCCAAAACCTCCATCTTATGAAGATGTCCTTAAGGATTTAGCATCAGGTGAAAAACAAATGTATATAGATCCAGAATTTATGTATGAACCTGAAGATCTTCCACCTGGATACGAAGAAGAAGGACCTGATTATAACATTCTCGAGGAGGATGCAATTAACCAAGCTTTAGATGAACTTCAAATTCCTAACTATGATGATATTGAATTACGACTTCAACAAGAAGATATGGATAATAAAAAGAGTAAAGCTTATCTGAAAAAAATCTTGAAAGATGCTAAAGAGAAACGGCAACAACTAAATGGTTATTGGAGTAATATCACTAAAAAATTAAATAGTGGTTCAATCACTGAAGCTGAGGCTCAATATCGAAGAAAAATTATTCAAGATACAAGAAAGGTTCTTACTGATTATATCAATTACAATAATCAAAAATTAACAAATATTAAAGGGTCTGGTTTGAAGAAAAAAATAAAAAGAGGTGGACAGGTTATGTTTTTCAATAATCCGACAGAAATGATTAAAAAACTTGAACTGATTATCGGATCAAAGGTTGCTGGTAATAATAGCATAGAGCTAAGAAACACAGGTGTCGCTCTTCTCGACATCTTGTTGAGAAATTCAATACTCAATAAGCCGCAATATAACAAAATATACAAAAACTATTTTAGTCTAAACTAATCATATAAATGAATAGACAACTTGTATTATCCAGTCATACCGTCAAAGGTATAAGTGGTAATAAACCATCGGATTTCACAATCAAATACAGTAATCCGATAATACTAGATTCAAACAGACAATATGAAATCGGCCTAGACCGAATCATTTCGATGTCATTCACTTGGTTTAACATTACGAAAGAACTCAATAATCAGAAAATAAGATATTCGACAGATAGTGGTGCTAATTGGACGGAAATTATATTCAACCCTGGAGTATGGAATTACATTGATTTTGACAATTTAATTAAAGAAAAAACAAAAACAGGGACCTCATCAAACCCTCAATATCCAATCACTCTGGAGTTTAACGATACTGTATTCAGGACAATAATAACACTAGCCTCAAATTACAGATTAGATCTTACTCAAAGTAATTTTAATGATCTTATTGGTTTCAATAAAAAGATTCTAACAAGTAGTGTAAATGTTGGAGATCACATTCCTAATCTCTCACAAGACAGAGAAATATTGAATGTTCATTGTGATTTGATAAGTGACAGTCTTGTCGATGGTGAAGAGTCAGATATTATATATAGTTTCAGTACCTCAACTCTCACCCCGAGTTATAGTTTCACACAAGAGCCTCGACGAGTACAGTTCAATCCTGTCAATAAAAATACGATTAATAAAATTCGGATTTATATAACAGATGGCAAACGAAGAATTATAGATCTTAATCATAGTGACACTTCATTCAGTTTGATTTTAAGAGAGAATAGAGATTAATCTAACTAATAGTTATATATGTCGTCGTATGAATACAAGCGAATTTATCACCCGAAACTAGGTCGTTTTGTGTATAAGCATAAAGGATCTGGGATTATTGTTGATAACATATTCAAACCAGTTGGAAGGGTGTTAAGTAAAGTTCCAGAAATGGTTTTAAAACCTTTTGCTAAAAAAGCGCTAGAATCTGGTATTTCACATGCTGGAGACAAACTGGGAAAAAAAGCAGCTGAAAAAAGCGGAGAGCTTATTATGAGAAAATTACATGGTTCAACTAAACAATCAATGAAACCAACCAAACCTACTAAACCAAAACAAGAAGACTACAACATGATTCTGAATAGACTTATATCAGGTACTGGTTATTAAAAAGTGAATTTTATCTAAACTACTCATATAAATGAGTTTCAGAACAAATGAAAATCTACAACGATATGAATACGTTCGTTTCCATTTGGATAATGTCATTGAGCAACCTGCTAACAATCAAAGCCAGAAAAAGACAGGTTACAGATTCACAATAAACGATAGGTCGACTATGTTCGATTTTTTTAATGGGTATTTCGAAGTGACTAAAGAGCTTCAAAAAAGGGCAGATGGTGCTGGATATGCTGCAGCAGATCGCATAACTATGATAAACGGATCTCACAGTCTAATCAGACATATGGTTATCAAATCGTCTGGTAAAATAGTATACGAGAGTGATAATTTGCATCGAATAACGAATGTCAAAAATCTCCTTGAATACAGCGATGATTATAGTAGATCCGTTGGAAAGAATTCGTTCTGGTATATTGATACTGATGGAACTACAGCAAATACAAACACAGGTTTTGAGGCCCGTCGTATTTTAACCCAAGCAGTACAAAACAACGGTGGTGGGGGAGCTAAAAGTATTAATGAGATGCTTCCCTTAAACAGATACAGCTTTTTTTCAAGAATTAGAAAGAAAAATGTTGCCTCCGATGCAGCTCACAATTGAACTTACATTTAACGAAGACAGTGAACTGATTCACATGGCAAATGGCACAGACCCTGGTCGTGTTGTAGTAAAGAGATTGTATCTTTGGCTCCCAAGATTAATCCCAAAAGACAGCATGTATAGTAATTTCGTTTCAGAGTTTCTCAAACCAACAACCTGGACATATATGCGAGATCTCTACAATCAGTCAGCAAATACCAGAGCTGTTCAGAATATGTTTCAAATCAGTCCAGCTATCGATGACGTTAAACATGTTTTTATATATCTCCAGAGGACAGACGGACCAAATAATGATGAAGCAGAGAGGAGTCCGTATTTGTTTGACACTTTCAAGTTGAATGCAGCTAATGCTAATAGCTCTCTATCAAACTGCAGGCTTGAATACGGGAATAATGTTTTTTACCCAGAGCTGGAATATGATGCAGATTCTAAAATACGGATATTTAATGATCTCATGTCATATGCATTTCGTAAGAACGATTACAATTCAGGAACACAGCTTAATGTATCCAATTTCACTAGTTTGTATGGATTATTGTATTTCGATTTGTCATATCAGAAAGAGGTAGTGACGAGAGATCCTAAACAGTTGATTCTCCATTATCGTCTCAATGTAGCCCCAGCAGCAAACGTCCGAGCTCATAGCATCGTATTTTACGAGAGTGAGGTTGTAGTAAAGACAGTTGGAAACGAATTGATGATAGTTTAAATAAATAAGCTTTACATCGATGAAAATTTAAATGAATATGTTTTTTAAAAGAGAATTTATCTAACATATATTATATGACACAACTATACGAAATTAAAGTTAGTTTATCACCAAACCAGAAAAAGAATCTTAGTAACGCGTATCATAAAAGAGAAACAATAGTTCTAAGGCTCACGAAGGACTCTCTATCTGGGAATGACACTCTATACGTACCTCAGAATATAGTTAAGCGATTGGATAAAAATAGAAAATTGAAAAAGGGAATGGACATTAAACTTTCTAAAACAAACATTCGAAAGCAATTAGGTGGATCTCTTCTGTCTACAGTTCTGACGCTTGGAAGAACTTTTGGTCCAACGATTGCTAAGACTCTTGGATTGTCGGCTTTAGCTGGAGCAGCTAGTGAAGGAGCATCTCAGATTGTTAAGAAGATATCTGGAAAAGGTGTTCAAACTGGTGGGTTCCTCATACCACAAAATAAAATCGATCAGTTGATAGCATATAAACATCTTTTGACAACCAAACAAAAGAAGGATATATTAAATGCTCTACAAACAGGCTCTGGTGTTCATATAAAACCGACTAAAGTACAAACAGGTGGTTTCTTGGGCACTCTTCTTGCATCAATTGGAGTCCCTTTGGCTATTGAGGCAATAAAGAAGATGACTGGTAAAGGTGCCCCTCAGATGGGACAACCGAAACAAAGACCACCCAGATCCAATGATAATCAGGATGGTGGTTTGTTAATGCCAATGTATAGAACTCCACCTTTTTATGGAAATTGGCCGAACGGTACAATCGGTATGGGGGGAAAAAAAAAAGCTCAGAAAAAGGGCAACGGTCTACTATTGGGCAAGAACTCACCCTTCAAAAACGTCCCACTGTTAAACATTCTATTGTAAAACCAAAATTCCATAAGAATGTCCCATTAAGCAATTATGATTTAATAAAATGGTGTAAATATCTGAATATCCCAATCAAAGATGTTCTGTCAAGAGATGAAAATGTTCCTCATAATCATCAACAAGCATTATTCATTTACAATCTTGAACCGAGTTATATGTCAGGGAGCCATTGGGTTGCTACATATGTAAAGGATAACGTCATTAATTACTTTGATAGCTTTGGTTTGCCTCCCTTCCAAGAAATGGTCAATCATGCGAGAAAAAAGAATTTAACATTGCTTCATCAGAACAATCAAATACAAAATTTACTGACGACAACATGCGGTTACTTCTGTTTGTACTTTTTGAATGAGATGAATAAGGGTAAATCATATTTTGATCTGTTGGAAGTTTTCGACATATATGATACGACGAATAATGAGAAATTCTTAGAACAGTATTTCAAAAATATGTAATCAAGTTATATATGAAATCTTATTGCGTGAAACAAAAAAGGGTCACAGAATGTGTACCTGGGAGTGAACGATATGTGAGAGCCAAAAATAACAGACTTATGATGAAATGTATTTGTGGTGAATGTGGTATTACTAAGACGAAATTCGTCAAAAGTCAAAAAGGAGGTGAAAATCCATTAGGTAAAGCTTTTGAGGCAGCCAAAATAGCCGAACAAATAACTCGCAAAGTAATTCCATCAACCAACCATGTATTTGATCGATATTGGTCTGGTGATATCTTAAAAGGTGCTTTCACAGGACCAACAGGTATAACAAGCAAGAAATTCTGGACTAAACCAAAGAAGGGTACTGTCATGCGTTTGGTGAAAAATCCAAAAACTGGTAAATATGAGAACGTATATATTGAACCTTAATCTAATCTAATCATATTATATATGAAATCATATTGCGTGAAACAGAAAAAGGTAACAGAATGTGTACCTGGGAGTGAACGATATGAAAAGGCTAAAAATGGGAGGCTTATGCTTAAATGTAAATGCTCTGAATGCGGAATAACTAAGACTAAATTCGTTAAACAGGCGGGAAACGGGTCGGCCCGTCGACAGGGGCGGGCGTACTAGATACAGTAGCATCAACTGGTACTGATTTATTGATTCACCACGGTATTCCTTGGCTGGGAAAAAGGGCTGTTGAAATGGGAAGATATTATGGATCAGAAGCCTTGAGAAACCCAAAACTGCAGAAAAAGGCTATCGATTATGCTCTGGATAAGTTGAATCCAATGATTCAAAATATTGGAAGTCAAGCTCTTGATCAATTATCAACCAAAATAAGACCGAATAGAAAGTATAAAACTGACAGGAAGGATTTGGATGGTGGTAGTTTAGATATCCATAAACTAATTGGGAAAATACCGAAACCAAAAGCTGGATGGACTCCTGGAAAGTATAAATACATGGGACCATACAACCCTCTCGATAAACAGTTAGAGTATGATAGGAACACTGGAGAGGTCACCAAGTGGCACGAACAACCTTACAATAAAGTGGATGAAAAAGCAGCTCATCATGATATTTGTTATGATATGGGGAAAAACAAAGGTGAATGTGACAAGAAAATGGTTAAGTCATTGGATGAAATACCTTATGGACAGATGCCAAAATGGGGACAAACTGCTCGGTTCTTGATTAACACGAAGCAGAAACTAGGTCTCGGTGTAAAACAAAGGAAGACAAAAAACGGGAAAGGCCGTCGAGTGAAGAAAAAAACTGGCAAGAAAAATTAGCTGATGAGCTTCATAAGTCCATAAAGCGTAACTTTACTCGACGGCGTGTTATTGTAAATCATATTGACGAAATATGGTGCTCTGATATTGTTGAGATGCAAAACTTCAGTCGATGAAACGCTGGCTACAGATATCTTCTTATGGTTTTAGATGTATTCTCTAAATACGGTTGGATCGTTCCATTAAAAGATAAAAAGGGTGAAACCGTTATGAATGCTTTTAAAACAATCCTTAAAGAAGGTAGAAAACCTAAATATTTATGGACAGACAAAGGCAAAGAGTATTACAACAAACATGTTAAGGAACTACTTGATAAGAATAAAATAACCTTGTACTCAACTGAGAATTGGGAAAAGTCGTCAGTTTGTGAAAGATGGAACAGAACAATTAAAACCAAGATGTGGAAGCAGTTTACTGTTCAAGGTAATACACAGTATTTAGACATGCTACCCAAATTAGTGAAACAATATAACAACACTAAACATAGCTCTATCAAAATGACACCCATAGAAGCCAGTAAAAAGAAGAATGAAGGGACTGTTTACTTTAATCTGTATGGTAATTTGGAGCAAGTATCATCTAAACCGAAATTCAAAATAGGTGATAAGGTTAGAATAAGTAAGTATAAACGGAATGTGTTTGATAAGGGCTATACACCAAATTGGTCTGAGGAAGTTTTTACAGTTGATGAAATCCAATCCACTGTTCCTGTCACTTACAAACTAAAGGATCTCAGAGGTGAAGACATTCAAGGGAGTTTTAATGAACCTGAATTACTGAAAGCTACACAAGAGGTATTCAGAATCGATAAAGTCATTCGGAGGGATTATAAAAAGAAGCAAGCTTTGGTTAAGTGGAAGGGGTATAGTGATGAATTCAACAGTTGGATACCGTTCAAGGACTTGAAGGATATATAAAATGATTTAAGCAAATATTATCTAACATATATTATATCTATTGATACAGTATATACTGTTTATTTGCTTTTGGTAGCCAAAAATATAATTGTTTCTGGCTATTATAAATATATAACCTTATTATATGGAAAAATTCATTTATGAAGGACAAAAACTGAATATCATTAAAAAGGATGATGATGTATGGTTCCGTGCTAAAACTGTTGCAAGCATTTTGGGATATTCAAATTCACGAAAAGTGATTAATGATCATGTTGATGAAGAAGATAAATGTAAACTAAATGAGCTCAAATCAGGGGGTCCCAATTCGTTACCTTTGACTGAGGTTGGTGAAAATGACCAAAAATCCAAGAGTAACGATTCGTTACCTTTGACTGGGAACCTCAAAAACACGATTTATATAAATGAATCTGGATTGTACAGCCTAATATTGAGATCAAAAATAGATAAAGCTAAAGATTTCCAACGATGGGTTACAAAGGAAGTTTTACCATCAATCAGAAAAACAGGACGATTTGAATTCAACAACAGGCCATACAAAATGCTGACATTCAATATCAACACAGAATATGATTTACATAAAAAGGTAGTCAACTTTATTAGAAACAATTATCCTAAAGCAATCCTAATCCCAACATTAGGTGAAAACCAAATTAATGGTAACATGAGAATAAAATCATACAACATGGGTTATCAGAAGGGAGCTTGTGATCTATTCATTGGAAATATGCATTTGAAGTACTCAGGTTTTGCAATCGAATTTAAAACACCAACTGGTTATGGAAAGCTTTCAGAAGAACAAAAGATGATGCTGCAAGAGTATGAAAACAACAATTACAAAATATTAGTGAGCAACGATTATGACGAAATCATAAAAGAAATCATACTTTATTTCCAGGGTGTGAGAATAAAATGCAAAAAATGTTCCAGAAAATTCAAGTCATCGGAAACATTGAGCAATCATACAAAGTTCATACATGAACACCAATAAAGAGAAAAATAATATATATCATATCGATCGATACAGTATATACTGTTTATTTACTATCATGTAGCCAAATATATAATTGTTTCTGGCTATTTACATTTTTTATTATGACATTGTCTGTTGATGTTTTTCATCACCTTGTCACATCTTGGGCATTTATATTCTTTGTTATACCATTTTTTCATTGATTCTTTATGATGCTTCTTTTTATCTTCGTCACACATTTTTGGACGAATATTAGCTGATTTCTTGTAGTTTTCTGGCATATCTTCCTTTTTGACATACTGAAATTTATAGTGATGATTATCTTTCTTTGAAACTCCAGTTTTACAGCGATTCAATTTTTCACAAACCATTTTCACACTACCAGCATTAATACCATGATGTTGTTGAACGGCATATAAACTATTATAGTATGAAACTTCATTGGTATTGGTATTAGTAGCTTTCACACACTTTTTATTTCGGTGATTTTCAGCAACAAATGTATAATCACGTTCTTTTGCTGATTTCTTGCAATTTTCTTGTTGTGTCATCATTTGTAAATTACATAAGCGATTGTCATCTTTTATATTATTGATATGGTCGATCACTTTTCCTTCTGGGATTAGTCCATTAAAACACTCCCAAACAAAACGATGAACATAGACACTTCTCTGACCATTCTGACCATGTTTTCTTACACCGCACATCATATACCCATTTGTTTTTTCATTACCCTTGTGAGGGACCTTCTTGATAATATTTATAACATTTCCAACCTTGTCAGCAGCAAACAAGTCATATATTGGGTGGCAACAATAAACGCAGTTTTCAATTTCAATTTTACTCAATATAATATAGTTCCTATTATTATATCTTTAAAACATTTCACATATATAAACAGCTTAAAGGAATATCAACACTATAGTATATATATGGAAATAATAGAATATAATAATATAGAAATGAACAAAGCTAGTTTGAAGAAACTTAGCAAATCAAAACTTATCAAATTGCTATTAAAGCAAGAGAAGAAGAAGCCTGAAATCATCATAGCAGATGATACCAAACCAGTTCCAACACAAAGGACTTATAAACCAAGACCACCTGTACCAAAACCTCGCAAGAGTGTCAAACAGATGGCTAAAGAATATGAAGAAAACATCATTCTTCCACCTCCAGAATTCAGGGATAATTATAAACCAGTTCCAGCACCAATAACATACAAACCAAGGAGACCAATACCAACACCAAGAACCAAAATAGAACAAACAGACAAGGCCTTAAAAGGTTACACTAAGTCTTATGAAATCAGCATCAAAAACAATAAAGACCCCTTAGCTCAAATGCAAAACACGAGAAAGGCTATAGAACATCGTGTAATAGCTTTGTTGAATGAAATGAAAGGCTTGAAATACGTTGAAACATTGAAAGTGACTTTCGAAAAACATTCAGGTGATGAAATAGTTGAAAAGTCAGCATATTTCAATAGTACACCTCAAACAATAATCAACCAAATGGAAATCGCTGATTCATTACAATCATCAAAACAACAGATACTGAATAAGATAGCTCAATGGATATCAGAAGGATCTGGTTGGACAATTAAATCTGTTGATAGCCATTACCTCAACATTGTCAAATACAAACCCATGAAAGGATCCTCATATATCCAACTGCCTTCTGAACTAAGAAATTCAAAGAAGGGATTAATAAACATGAAAAATGACGATAATGAATGTTTCAGATGGTGCCACATAAGACATTTAAACCAACAAGAAAAATATCCTCAAAGAATAAAAAAGACAGACAAACAAGACGTTGAAAAGTTAGATTATTCAAACATTGAATTTCCAGTGAATGTCAAACATTACAACAAAATTGAGAAGCAAAACAGTATCAATATAAACGTATTCGGATATGAAAACAAAGAGCCATATCCCATCTATGTTTCCAAAGAAAAGTATGAAGATCATATGGAACTACTTCTGGTAACTGAAAATGAAAACAAGCATTATGTTCTCATAAAGGATTTCAACAAGTTCATGTATAATCAAACAAAACACAAAGAGAGGAAACACTTTTGTATGTACTGTCTGCAATGTTTCAGTTCTGAAAGAGTATTAAAAAATCACAAAGAAAACTGTATTCAAGTGAACGGTCAGCAATCAATAAAAATGCCTGACAAAGACAATAACATACTGAAATTCAACAACTTTCATAAACAGCAACCTGTGCCATTTGTCATTTATGCTGATTTTGAGGCTATAACTGAAAAGGTACAAGGATGTCAACCAGACATTGATAAATCATACACCGAAGCCTACCAAAGACATACAGACTGTGGATATGGTTATAAAGTGGTTTGCTGTTATGATGATAAGCATACAAAACCAATACAACTATATAGGGATGAAAAGGCTGTTTACAAATTCATGGAAAATATGTTAGAAGAAGTAAAATACTGTAAAAAAGCTATGAAAAAACATTTCGATAAACCATTGAGAATGACTGAAGTGGATGAAAAGGAATTCAAAAAAGCAACAACATGTCACATCTGTGATAAAAAATATACTGAAAAAGACATTCGGGTCAGAGATCATTGTCATATTACTGGCAAATACAGAGGCTCAGCGCATCAAGAATGCAATCTGAAACTCAGAATAAATCCAGAAGAAATTAAAATTCCTGTTATATTCCATAATTTGAGAGGATATGACAGCCATTTTATAATGCAAGAGATTGGAGCTATTGTTAAGAAACATGCATACACCAAAAACGGAAAAGAAATTAAAATGGACATAAATGCCATACCGAACAATATGGAAAAATATATGGCGTTCATGCTTGGTAACCATCTGACATTCATTGACAGTTTCCAATTCATGAGCTCAAGTTTGGATAAATTAGTCAGCAACTTACCAGCAGAAGCTTTAAAGTATACAAACAAAAGATTCCAAAAAGAAAAATTCAATCTTATGACACGAAAAGGTATTTATCCGTACGATTTCATGGACAGTTTTGAGAAATTCAATAAAACAGAATTACCAACTAAAGAAGAATTTTACAGCATATTGAATAATGAGCATATAACAGATGAGGATTATAGTCATGCTCAAAAAGTGTGGAATACATTTCAATTACAAACGATGGGTGAATACCATAATCTATATCTTAAGTCTGATATACTTCTATTAGCCGACGTGTTTGAAAACTTCCGTAAAACCTGTCTTCAGTATGATAAACTTGATCCCTGTCACTACTTCACATCTCCTGGTTTGTCATGGCATGCTATGTTAAAGATGACTGATATTCAACTAGAACTAATGACGGACATTGATATGTTTCAATTCATTGAAAAAGGTATGCGTGGTGGTATATCTTATATTGCCAATCGATATGGACAAGCAAACAATAAGTACATGAGAGAATACAACGAGAAGGCGCCCTCAAAGTATATTATGTACCTTGATGCTAATAATTTATACGGTTGGGCTATGAGTCAATATCTCCCCACTGGTGGTTTCAAATGGATGACAGAAAAGCAGATTAATAAAATCAATTTAGCTCAGTATAATGAAGACAGTAATAAAGGATTGATACTAGAAGTTGATCTAGAATACTCAAAAGAGTTGCATAACCTTCATAACGACTACCCTCTAGGACCAGAAAAGGTTAAAGTAACTGATAGCATGTTGTCTGGATACTGCAAGAAAATACAGAAAAAATTCAACATATCGACAGGACTGGTGCATAAACTGATCCCTACATTATGTGACAAAGAAAAATATGTTCTGCACTACAGAAACCTACAGCTGTATCTTGATCTTGGATTGAAAGTAAATAAAGTCCATCGAGTGTTAGAATTCAATCAGTCACCTTGGCTCAAACAATACATTGACTTCAATACACAAAAACGTACTCAAGCGAAAAATTCATTCGAAAAAGATTTCTTCAAGCTAATGAATAATTCAGTGTTTGGTAAAACTATGGAGAACATAAGAAAACGTGTCGATGTCAGACTTATTACAGATGAGAAGAAACTATTGAAGATGGCTTCTAAACCAACTTATGTAAGCAGTAAGATATTCAATGAAAATCTGGTAGCAGTGCATAAGATCAAAGAAACGCTAACTCTAAACAGGCCAGCATATGTAGGTATGTGTATTCTTGATCTGAGCAAAACTCTAATGTATGATTTTCATTATAACTACATAAAAGAAAAGTATGGAGACAAAGCCAAGCTGCTCTTCACTGACACAGACAGTCTGACATATGAGATCGAAGCTGAAGATGTGTACCGAGACTTTTGGAATGACAAAGATCGATTTGACAACAGTGACTATTGAGAAAACTCTCCGTATTTCGATAAGACAAACAAGAAGGTAATCGGTAAATTCAAGGATGAAGCAGCTGGAATACCAATCACAGAATTCGTAGGTCTTCGATCAAAAATGTACAGTTACATAAAAGACAACCAGAAAGTAGGAAAAACAGCCAAGGGAATCAAGAAGAACATAATAAAGAACAATATCAAACATGAAGATTATAAAAATGTATTAATTAATAACAAACAAATACATCATACCATGAAAACAATCAGAAGTATGAATCATCAACTTGGAAGTTATGAAATAAACAAAGTGTCACTCAGCTGTTTTGATGACAAACGATATATAGCAAACGATGGAATCAATAGTTTCGCTTACGGACATTATGCAATCTGAAGATGTGACGTCACGACACAGCTGTGTCGGTCTCCATACAAGTTCCGTAAGCACAGTCTACTTTTCTAAGAAATAACAAACAAGCGCATACAATTTCCCACTAATCTGATTTTGGATAGTTGATATAGACTTCGGCATCTCAAATCTTTTCACTACAAACTTTACTGACAAACTTCACCAATAAACTTTACTAACAAACTTTACTTTAAATTACAAGATCATCTGAAATCATATGACCCAAAAAACAATAGAAATCTAATGACTCATTTCCTCGGAAAAGTCCCTGTGGTTTTAAGACTTCCTGTTGTATGAAGTCACGCGATGGAAAAATGCGTTCGTTTCCACATGAAATAAAAACATATAGATTTCCATAAAATAATACCATCAGATGTAAACCATCATATGGAAAGTAGATATATAGTTGGGTTTGGTAACAGATCATTTTCAAAATGATCTGGTACCCCCAACTATATAACTACTGTTTTAAAATAGAAATTTATCACAAGTCAGTATAAATCAGGGTGACAGGGTCATTGATTCAGCTTCAGCCATCAGGAATAAATAAATATCTTTAAACGTGCAATGTGGTGATTTAATGAAAAAAATTAACAAAATTGGACAGCAGTAGATTAAATATTGTTTTGGTGGTGGAGGATAAACCCCTTCGGTCTCCGCTCTTAACGCAACGGTGTGGTAGCTAGAATAAGAAGAGACCTGTATCGCAGCATAGCCTGCGGTACTACTGTCGTTGATAAAGAAATCGGCACTGTCGGTTTTGTAAATTCCAAAGCTCTCGGGGATGGTACAAGTGATCATTGGTTCCTTGCAGCCGGTTTTGTGTTCAATTTCGTCATTCACTAGCTTAAAGGCTCTGGAAAAAAGTGCATACGCTAGCGACACCCCTAGCTTGTTTCAGCCAGCAATTTTTCTTCGCTTCCGATGGAGTCTTTCGTTCCTGTTTGTCCCGCAACCTAGAGGGATATTTGAAAGACAGCCTTTTTCTATGTGTGGCCGAGAGAAAATGAGGGGACAGAGAGGGAGGCTTCCAGTCCAGCCATTGGGATATGTCATGTCCACGAAATTTATTTTTAGACGAGCGGAAGTCTGTGTTCAAGCGGAAGTCTGTTTTCCAAGACGTCCGCATGCAGGCCAACCTCGGTCTGATGTTTGAACGAAAAGCAAACATTACATGTAATGGCGAACGAAGTGGACTTGACGTTTGTCGATGAAAACGACTTTCAGAAACGCGGAAAATGGTTTTTCTGGTCTGATTATTCCGGCTGGGAAATAAGGTCCACTATTTCAGAGGACACAAATGATTCGCTGGCGGATATCAGTGAATTAAGCGGAGAACGCGAGTCAGAAACGAATAGCGAGAGTGACATTTCATGGCATGACGACAGCAATGTTAGCGAACAACAGTCGGATGACGACTACACCGAGGAAGCCTCAACATCTTCTGGCAGCAGAAAAGGAAAAAGAAATTCTGATACAACCAAAACCAAAGCAAAAGTGAGCTCTGGCACCCAAAAAGGAACACGTGCAAAAGGTAAAAGTGCAAGGAAGACCGCGTCAAACAACAAGAACGACAACACAAAAGGAAAGCCGCGAAAAACACGTGCGAAGAAGACAAAGGGAAATCGAAAAGGAAAGGCGCTAACCCTGAAGGAACTAGACGATATTGTTAAAAAGCTCGACGAGAAACGTCCAATGTGTTGGAATTTCGTTTGCGAAGGACTTTAGCCTGGATTGACGAATTCAAAATCACTGCATGACCCTAGTGTAATTTTTTAAATTTGAACAGATCTTTTAATTTTATTAATAAACAAGCAATGAACATTCAGATTAGACAAAATTAAAATCCATTAAATTTTTATCTCAGATGAGTAACAATTTCGATTCATGAGTATATTACGGCTTATTTGTAAAACCTACTGACCTTCGTCTCATCAAAAATCAGAACTCCGATTCCAAGCGGGCTTTTCCCTCCAGAGGCTACTTTACTTCCACAAAAGGTTTGGTAAGTTTCGCTTTGATTAGCAAGATACTGCTCGTGGATTCCGGGACCATCTTCATTGCGGCTAACAATTCGTTGAAGCTCTTTGCAACATGGTAACTGGAGTATTCCAAGGCTACGAACTGCACGAAATGCAGCAGGGCTTCTGGTGTAAATAGCCAAAGCTGTTAAATGAAAGGCACAGTAAAAAAATAAGGCACTGGCCATGCAAGAGCTGCATTACATTGCACATATGATAGAATTTTATTTGCCACTGGGCTAGCTTGTTCCTGCCCTAGTCCCTTCTCAGCTCGTCGATCAAATCGGAAGCCTGCTCGCAGGCTACCACTGGGCTGCGAAACATAGCAAAGATTTCAAGTTCAAAAAAATATCCATGACTCTCCAACAGAAAAGATAGACATGCATGCAAGATCCCCACTACATACTAAATTATCTTTTTCTGTGGGGAGATGTAAAGTTAATTATCAATATTTACATGTTTATTAATTGAGCGCCAGTCAAGAAATATATTTAAAATCACTATAAAATATATTTTTACCAGGCCTTTATAGATTTCTACCAGGCATTATTTTCAGGCAAACAAGCTAATGCAATTACATGTTGTATTGACTTGAAATTATTAAAATTCATTTCATTTCTTGAGAATAATAGCATGGTAACAGAACATTTGTGTTTGAAAAAAACAGGAACAAGTTGTACTGCTTGTCTCAAAAGTCGTTGTACTGCTTGTTCAAGCTTGACAATATTACTGGATTTGCTTATTGAGTCTATTATTCGAATATTAACGCCGCATCATGATGTATTTATTCGAGGGCGGCATTTATTAATATTTTTGCTCTAAAATGCGGCGTTTATTCAAGGACGACGTTTAATCAAGGGCGGTGTTTAATCAAATAAATATGGCATGGCACTTAATCAATGCTTACTAAAAACCTACCAATTCGGATTGTTGCTGATGACCATCTGTTGCCTGGTCTTCCAGTCTCTAAAAGCCAAACAGACAGAGAAATAGGTTAACGATAAAAGTAAACAAAGGACAGCAATCACAGATTTAAACTAAGAAATACTCACACATATTAAAAGATGGTTTGAAACTTTTGTCAAAAAAGGTAAAGAAGAATACTGACAAGCAAATCAATACCAAGGAAAAATAAACATGTACATTATTTATCTCCATGACCTAACTGAAAATGTCAATCATGTATTTTGATCTCTCTCTACCAGGCGAAAGAGAACACATTTAATTTTAAGTCTTTCACGATATATACAAAATCGATTGGCAGTAAATTAAAATCAAAATCTAATTACCTCCATGACCTAATTGAAAATCTCTGTCATGTATTTTGATCTCTCTCTACTCGGCGAAAGATAACACATTTCAAGTACAAAGATTTTACAAAATCGATTCACAGTTAAATGATGAAAATCAAAATGCTTTAGCTTACCGTTCTTCCTCTGGTCTTTAAAGAAATCTTCTTTTTCCATCTGCCACATTTCGCTGAGTACTTTTCCGTTTCCAGGCTTGTGGTTTTCAGCCTCTTCAAATACATTCTTGAGCCCTTCTTGGCCTTCTTTGGAAGATTCCAAGCACTCAATAAGCTTAACAAGCTCATTGTTTTGCTGCTCGTTGACCGTGAATGACGTTCGCTTGATCATTCTCTCCACCACTCTCCGGAAGTTCTTTCTCTCTCTTCGCACATTATCCTGTCTCGCTTTTTGGCTTTCAGGGCTCAACACGGACAGCCTAACTTTGGAGGACGCTTGTTGTCTTTGCAGTCGTTCGTTTTCGTCCATGCTGTTCCTATTTTGACGTAAAACAAGCATCCTTCTACGAACAAACCTGCACTCTCCACACATGTTTTCATCAGGCATTTCTTCCTGTTCGCTAGATTGCTGCTTCCGTGGTTTGTGCCAAAGCTTACATTTTACCGCACTCGCGCGTCGCCAGGGCCAAAGCTCTACTTTCACATTCGAAGGTTGGAAACGAATGTCCGACATTATTGCGTCGTAATCCGCTAAGCCAGGGCACATCACAAAGCCAGAATCAACTCTTAACTTATCTATCACACTTTTAACTTGCCGCCTTGTCTCGTAAATCAATTGTTCCTTCTTCGAATGTTTGATAAATAAAGACTTGGAACTTATAATGTCCGGTTGGGCTAAACAGTAACCGGACCGGTTGGAAACTTCCCAGCTGTTCGGTGTAGCTTTTCTCTTTTCTCGGATAAACGCTGAGAACTACACTGTTTTGGTGGCCCGTAATTGTTTCCAAATCGCAATGCAGGGAGCTGTTGAGACTCGAGATACATTCTTCTAGCCCTTTCAGCGTTGTCACCTCTTTGGATTTGTGCAGGTCTTCGATGGCTTTTTCCTGCAAACGATCTTTGGCCTGCTTTTGTCTTTTGACTAAGACTCCTCTTAGCGCTTTTAAAGCCAGTCTAGGACTTCGTCTTGGCTGCGACTTCTTCTTGGTGCCTTTTGGACGGGAGACTGAACAGAAACGGACGTATCCACGTTGGCAGTGCTATCGCTGTCGGGTGAGACATCTTCGATGGTTCGTTTATTTCCAGAAGAGGGTGGATTTTCGTCAAAATCCAGGGTTGTTCCGCTCGAAGTACTTTGGACCGGGTCATTCTTTTCATTAATGCCGAAGTCTAAACGCCTGTATATTGCCTTTTGAAAAGACATGATGAATATAAATATTCATCAGCCTTCCACGTGTGCCGCCATTTTCTCTTTCCACTAAGAACCTGGGAGCGAGGCAGGGCTGCGGAAGTCTGTTTTCCGAGACGTCCGCATGCAACAACGAGACTTCCGCTGGGTTAAAAATAACTTTCGTGGACATGACATATCCCGGCCAACGCCCTCAGTATCCCTCTCTGTCCCTAATACTCTCTTGGTGTGGCTAAATATTTTTCATAGCTTGCAGTGCTTTCCCACTAAGCACGAGCTTTTTGTTTATACGTAAGCGTTGCCATTTTTTTGCAATTGAAAACAATTCAAGTTCCGCATAACTGGCTCTCTCCTTGCCCCTCATACGGAAAAAGAAAGGAGACTTATAAATACCACTCAGATTAATTAGAAATTTACGGAAAAAAAAACTGAGAAGAGACTAAGAGAACTAGCTTTGCTAAAGGCGCAGTGTTACGAACATTTTACTACTTCCTAAAAAATACAACAGAAGTACTTGTAACAATGAACTTCTGATGCACTAACAGTGGCGTGCCCTTGCTAATCGTTTCTACATAATAATACGTATTGCGATAAAAACTGGTAAAAAAGCGACTCTTACTGAGAATGGTTAGGAAGGAAGGGGACTCAAACGCAAAAAGTAGATATTTTATTGGGTTGTTTTAAAGAAAAAAACAATGGTGATGATAGTGTGAAATTGGCGCCTTTGAAGTGATTGCAGTTCAGGATCATTTCAGCTATGCATCAGCCAGTCTACCTTTACAATTCCAGCGTAGTTTAGGGGCAAATATGATAAATGAACTGACAGTTCTTCTGTTGTCTCCTTAAAGGTCTAATTCATTTACGTGCACTGGTTTCATAAGTGTTTCCTAGTTAAGTGTAACTAAGCCTGCACAAGAGAAAGGGGATAGTGTTACTACTATTCGTTTTACCATGGAAATCGAGAAAGATAACACTATCCCCTTTCTCGACACGTCAGTTTCAAGGGATTCAAACGGTCTTCTCACCACCACTGTTTACAGAAAGCCCACCCATACTGACCAATACCTAGCCTATGATTCACACCATCCTCAGTCAGTGAAACGTGGTATTGTTAAGTATCTATACGACCGAGCCAAGCACCTCACATCAAAACCATCAGCTATCTCTAAAGAAAAGAAACATTTATCATCGGTACTTGTTTCGAACGGGCTAACAAGCCAACTGGGAGCCAGCTCCCAGTTGGCTTGTTAGCTCAATTGGTTAGAGCGCTGCATCGGCATCGCAGAGGTCAGGGTTCGAATCCCGGCAAGCCTGATTTTTTCAGGCTTTCTTTTCGCAACTGCATAAGTTGCGTTGATAACTGCGAGGATCTTCTTTACACTTATTTTTCTCTCTTTTGCCGTAACTTTGTGTTCGAAAACTACGCAATTGCAATTGCTGAAGCTTCAGATTACTCACCATCACAAGCCTGTTCGTCTTTGCATGGTGAAATCATGTTTCTCGTCGGCTCAATGTCAAAGAAACAACTTAAATCTTACCACAAAGGAAAACAATCTATTCATTTCCTTAGTACCGAATTTTCTCCATTTTTAGAAACACCTGAAACACCGAGCCTTGAATGCATGTAAACCAAGTTCAAATTAACCATGAGTTAATAAACGCCCCCAGTGTTTATCATGTTTATTCGATGCTAACATGGAAAATTTGTTAAAGCAATTTAAATTAAACTCGTCTTTATTTACCATGTTAATCGAGCGGCAGCAGTATCATCTTTATTTTCAAGCGTGTTGTCTTACAACAATTTGAAGACTTATAATGTCAGCATAGTTAACAACATTCTGTTACATATTCTACGAATTTCAACTTTAAGGATCTTCACACTTTGCTTGATTGAAACAAGAAATTACCTTGTTAATACACAGACAAACATTTTCCATAAAGTATCCAAAATGGTAAAAAAAAACAAACATGTTTTCTTATACAGTTTTCTATTTAAGTTACCTGATAACAAAGATAAGCCGCAAATAGGCGACAATGTTTAGAAATGCCGGGTTATTCAAAGTGCTACCATTTTGTGTGTGTGTGTGCCTGGAATACGTGGTCAGACGGGCTGTTACATTTTGCACGTGTTGGACCTTTTAAAATGATGCCGTGGTAGGCCAAATAGTAGAGAATTACAGTAATCGATTCGAGAAGTTACAAAGGCGTGTATTAGTATTTCGCAGTTTTTGTGTGACAGGAACTTTCTGACAGTAGCTAAATTACGTAGATGATAGAAAGCTGTTTTGCAGAGTGAGTTCACTTGCTTGTTCAGAGAGAGGGTATTATCAACCATAGCCAATGTTCTTGGCTGACTCAGTCGCTACTACACAATTTATTGCCCGCTATAAGGAAGAATCGGTCAATTAAAAAGTGTTTTGGTGCGAATTAACAATCAAACAAGGGATTTACTTTACCTTGGGTTCCCCGAAACACTAGAGCACTACCTACTAAGTCAGCGACTCGAGTGCCCTTTGAGATATCTCTTCGCTGTGTCACAACGAGTATGCCCTCGAAGAACGATTTCCTCACTCGGAACTCTCTAAATTCCAGTGTTTAAGCTCTAAAAAGTTGAATCTTACTTCCATTAAAGGGGTATTCGCCGCTTGAAACTGCACAAGCGAAGGACACGAGATATGAGATATGAGAATAGTTTAAAAACTCTTCAGTATGAGATTGAGAGAGAAAGCAACATGAAATGGTGTACATTTTATTAACGTTTATGGTGTAACTATTTGGACAAATGGGTACAAGTCAAATGTGAGCTTTTACAACACAAAATTTGAGCAAAAAAGTTGGCAAGAATACTTCAACTTTTGTGGGGAGGTTCACACTTGCAAACTGACCAAACTGTAAAGATGCATTCATACAACCTTGGTATATATTATGATATTATGATCATTTTAATTTTCTTCGCCTGATGGATAGTTGATGCATTCTTTTACTAATTACTTAGACACACTGTTAATGCGGCCACTTTATTAACACTACGACATTTTTAACTCTTCTTTAGCTATCGCAAAAAGAAGTGTTCCACCGTATTTTAGGACAAGACGGGATGAAGAACTTCAAATGCCAGTGTTTTAACATCTTTATTGGCAGCAAAGCTGTACACCTAAGTGAAGAAGTGAAGAAAACAGAAATTGGAAATATTTTAAGCTAACAAATGAACTATTATTTTTTGGCAAGAATAATGCACGTTGTAGAAAACAACAGTAACAAATAATGGAAGGCATTTTGTGTTAGAAAGAAAGGGTACCAACGGAACATTACAAAATCTACGGAACCATAACAATAATGTAACTATGAGTAATTTACTTCATAAAGATTTAATCGTCTCGATCTCGAAATCAAAAGGTTACTCTGATCACTGTCAAAAAGCAATATTTATAAAATAAACAGGAAATCCAATGTAATAATCAGTCTAATCAATTTTCGGTGCACACCATTCATCTTTCTACATGACAATATTTACACTCAAACGAAGAAAACCGTGAACACTGAAAATATTTCTGGAATGTTTATTGTGTTTTGACCAATCACATGCGAGATCTTGTAACCGCAGAAAACAAATGGGTTTCTCATTCACGGAATCGAGTTGGTTCTCCACTGATTTGTTTTGAAAGACCTTCATCTTAACTTCCAACGGGATTTAAATTGTTATTTCTTTTTATCTGAGAGCCACATGCACTACGGGAACGAAAAATGTGTGAGTGGTCTTTGGCTTGTTGCGGCTGCATTGTAGCAACGACCGCGGACTGTCAAAAGCGGCGCTCGTTATTCTTCAACGGCCTGGTGTACCGTTGCTAAATTTGAAAATATGTCATTTTCAAAATGTGCAACTACACGTTATATGATACAAGCCCGGCTCGAAGGCACGGATGATTCGGCCTAAATAAATCGAGTCAGCTGTGCTGTCAATGGACGAATTTGGAGACAGAACATTGCAGTTTTTTATACGTCAAGGTGAAATAACTGCCGCTTGAGTTGGTTTTATTTGAAATGTCGGAAACACTGATCGTTGCGTCGGTTTGACGAAAAATTTTATTCGGCAAAAGCGCTCAAACCTATTTTCGCTTGCGTAGTGCGTGGGGCTCTCAGATAGAAAGGAATAGCACTTCCAATCTCTGTAAGATAAACTGGTGAAGATTAAACCTTGTCGTTATTCCAAACAACTCGATTCCGTGACTGACAACCCATTCGTTTTCTGCGGTTACAAGGTCTCGCGTGTGATTGGTCAAAACACACATTCCAGGAATATTTTCAGTGTTCACGGTTTTCTTAATTTGAGTGTAAAAAACATAAATTTAGGTAAATCGACTTACGATCACATATGTAAGATAGCTAAGTCTAGGAACTGCCTAACAACGAATGACTCTGAAACAATGGCCCATATATCTAATATCTAGAGACCTCTTGCCGAAAAGTGAGAGAAGGCAAGGCCCCTGATTAAAAATTCGTAAATAAAGAAGGCAAAACCATGTATTTTATTACAGTGCAGCTACTCGAACCTGGCTACTTGGAAGAAAATTGACCAATCACAACGCTAATTGAGAACAAAAGAAGGCAAGATTTTCATAAACTGACCAATAATGTTGAAGGATGTAGACAATACATCTCCAAATAAATTTGAAACTGTCTCATTCTGCGGACCTCTCGGGTAATAGTCGACTTTTTCATTGGTTAGCTTCAATACTTTCACTGATGGTGCGGTGTTGACTCGATGTGACTGAAATCTGGCGGATTGTTTTTACGCGTCACATAAGCTGTAAGCTTATTTTGAATGTAAATGTTTCCAAAATGGGTTTTACCCAGAAAAAAAAAAAAACAAAAAAAAAAAACAAGTACGACTGAATCGAGAGGGCGGCATATACGGCAACAGTCGCGGCCATTGCTATCCCTGAATTCCCAGCTATTACGAGATTACGTTTCAGACTTGCACCACGCTCACATAAAGGATTTGGATTTTCTTGCAGTAGTGAGACCGCGGCTGCGAAAGGGCTGCAGAAGCCAGAATCAATACATCAACGATAAACACCTGTTGATTCAAAAAGCACTTAGTGAATAAGGAGATTTGTGAACCCCCGTTTATAACTGAACGATCAAAGGGCGCAAATGTCGATATTTATCTTAAGATCTGTGTTTGGTTATACTCGCTGCGCTGAGCGAACGTTTATCAGAATCAAGCAAGCTTGTTGCGTTACCGAATTTCATTTCGGAGAAGGTTTGTTCTACAAATAAACTCATGCATTAGCTGTACTGCTGAAGGAAAACTATTGTTTAAGGTTTATTTATGGGCGAAAATTTTATTATCAATTGCGACTTCGACATCGATCTCGATGTTCTGCTTAAAATTTCAGTAGCACATTTAGGATCGAAAGCAACCAATCATAGACGTGACAGTTTCCCGAGCGGTCATGATCAGAGGTCACTGTGTCAATTTTTTCAAGCGTGCATTGTTTGCCTGCTTCAACGTTATTGGTTGTTTACAGAAAAACATTGTTATCTTTTGTTTTCAATTAGAGTCTCGATTGGTCAGTTTTCTTCCAACTGGCCCGGTTGGAGTAGCCGCACTGTAAGGAGGTTAGTTTCTAAAGGAACTGTGGTGCCGTAGAGACATATTGAAGGCTGACTTTCGAGAGTTAGCCCTTCGTCAGAGCGAATCAAGGAATTGTGGGTTGCGTTAGGTTTATATGAAAACGATTGAGCTACGCTATTGGTAGGAAAATGGTAACGTATAAAACAAGAATAAATTTGTGGAATAAAAAGCATTCGTTGATGCCAAGGGGATTGAGTGTACCGATTTGAAAAATGAATTTTTGTTCTACATTCTAACGGCTTTCTGTGTTACCCTGATGTAGGGGAGGGCCGCAGACCGTCATGTGTTGGCTAGAATCATCATCAGGGAGATTCAAGTGTCGTACGACTGTTTTGGATGCGTCCTTGTCATTTCTTTCGACGTCTCGTAGGTGTTCGCGGAAACGGTCACCTAGTCTCCTTCCTGTTTCGTGTTTTTTTTCTCTAATTGCCATTAAAAGAACAATGTGCATTTGAGAACATGAAAGAAATGTAGGAAATGCCTTGTGGCTATAGAGTGTGTTTTACTGTTTCAAACCGTTATTACGGAGCGACAAAAAAAACTAAGACAACTAATATTCTTGTTTTGTTGTCTGAAGACATAAAGCAATATTCAATTCGACGTATCTGTTCACTTTTTTTTTTACTAGAATAGCATATTATTCTAAACGGCTTAATCCTGCACTTTACTTCATTAAGGGAGGGGGTCGGTTTGGACTAAATGAGCGTATTATTTTCCATAGCCTCCACCAAGGTGACCAGACCCCACATTTAGCACTTCGCACACAGAAGATAAAAAATGAAGTTATTTAAGCACATATATTTCGGCCCTCAAGCAAGGGTGTCCTTTGTGTGCAGTGGGATAAATTCGGACGTATCTGGCTTTGGCATCATTGCTGATTGAATTGCGCACAACGCTGCTTGAATCTGTGTTTCCTGGGAACACCTGAATGTGAAAACAAGACACAGGTCATATGGTTTTAAGAAGGAGTAAAAGGTAAGGAAAGTTTTCAAAAAAAGATGTGATTTACAAAACTTAAAACAAGAACGCCGATTAGAAATGGCCTTCTTCACATGTTAGTGTCAAAAAAGCGCCTTTTAAAGATATGATATTTCTTCGATGCTGCAGCGTGCTTTCATTGGTCAGAAGAAGGTACAATTTTTTCATAGATAAGTAATTGTAAACTGTGCTTCACTGTTTTCTAAACACGCCTAGAAAACAACAGCTTTATTTTCTTAAGAAAATCACGAGTCTTCTCGAATGCTCTTTGTGATTGAAACGCTTATAGCACAATTACTCCATAATAGAAGGCTGGATATAAAAAGGAAGGTTTTGACGAATCCCAGGATATTTTAAATTATTGTGCATGAGCCTCAAAACTTCAATATCGTTTGATACTTGTTGAACCAACGAATTTCTCAATGAAAGATGCTGTCTCGAGTGCCACAGTTCAATATAATACGTATCAAGTAATCTTCCCAAAAAATTTAATTTACAGCACGATTGAAGGCAGAATGACTCACATGTCGTTATGTTTAGGTACAGCCTCAATCCCACCCCAGACTAAACATGTTTCTTGTTTAATTAACGGCAATCGCTTCAGTTACCCACCTTTTCAATATTGTTTTCCTTGTAGGTGTCCCACGTTACTCCATCTAAAGACAGATTTATTTTGTAGCTGGTGGTCCAGACACTGTCTTTAATTCCTCCTTGTGTTGCTATTGCACAAACAGACCGCATCTCACCCATATCAACTTGAAGATAGTCTGTTCTGTCAGTTGTAGTCCGAGTACACCAAGTTCCTCTTCCTCTACCTCCATTCAGTCGGCCGTAGTATGGATAATAATCACTATTATGAAATGATCTTGCCGTCATTCTAGCATCTGGTATAGTGTTTATGTCCGCCACGCCTACAGCTTGGCATGCTGAATGAAAAAAAAAGCAACAAACAAAAAACAACATTGATTCTATGATCAAATATAGGAGAAAATTTGATTCGTCGTGATGTTCGAAAAAATGTGTGAAAAGATAGTCATATAAAATGCGGAAAAGAAAACGGACCGAAATATTATGTCCATTACTACTAATACCAACCTTATATTTCAGAGGCAATAAATATCCAAATTAAATAAAAAGCTTTCTAAAATGTTGAAAAACAGCAATAACCCAGAAGAGGAGTTGCAACCAGGCCTACGCAAGAGAACCAACATCGGCTGCTCGCTTTTAACAAAAAAAAAACCTTTTTCGATAAAACTGTTTTTGCTGCACAAGTTTACTGACAAGTTTAAACAAATGTAACAACAAGTAGCTTATGGTTGGTTTCAACCAGGAGACAAACGGTTGCACCAATAAGATTTCCTATATTTTGCGACTCCGCCCAATACAGAATATATTTTCACCCAACTAGCCGTCATTATAGCGGAACTCCTTTGCGGCCAAAGGCCGCGGGAGTGGAGCCCCATAGTCATACTAAGAGGCGTGCTGGTAATTTTTTATGGTCAACGGTAAGCGGAATGGCTCGCGGGAGCGTGCGCCGTACGTCCGTCCCTCGCATTTCATGACATTCTTACATGAGGTAATTTTCTCCCAGTTTCTTGCAATACCAATGCCCTTGCGAGGAATCGAGTAAGTTTTTGAAGTGGCAAACTGGACGTAAGCTTCGCGTTAGCTAAAGAAACTCGACTGCCGGTCCCGAATGTCTATTAAGTGGAATATGAATGTCTTAGAGAGGAGAAATTTGGATTGCTTTGGCCCGGTGATTGCTGAGTTTCTCGGAACTTTTCCATCATTTCACAGAATACTACGGTATGGTACATTATTCGCTTTTATTTATAAGGATCCCGCTGTCTCAACTCGCTTATTTCCAATTCCCCGTTATCTCGAACAAAGAGAAATTTGTCTTGGCTTTGGTCATAAATATAATATTTCCAGTTATTTACTTTTACGACGATAACCCGCTTCGGTTATCTCAGATTTCTGGCAACGCTTTGAAGGATACCAGTGTGTTTTGTTTTCCCGAAGCCAACTGTAGCCAGGCAAAGGAGAAAAAGAGCTTTTAAAAGCTTGTAATGAAGTAAAAGACGAAAACAAGTACCAACGCAAATCGTCAAGATGTTAAGAGCGCTTGTCTAAATTAATTCTATTAATTCAGAGTTTAAAAGAACGAGGGATATAACAAATGTGCTGTTTTGTTATTCTTTTGTTATTCAATGAGTTAAGAGCGCCTGTCTGTAAAAATCAGACAAAATCAAAATTCCGCGGCAAGGGTGGAAAATTCGATTTCTTTCATATTTTAATGTTAGATAGGTGAGGGTATAACTAAAATCACTGGATACTTTTTTTGGCAAAATATCCTTTTATTTCAAAGAAAAATGTAAATAACGAACTTCCGTTAAAATCACCATTTGAAGCAGTAAATTATGACATCAATTTGAGGCGTTCGCGTGCAAAAACAAATCCCTCTGTAAACACTCAATTTTACTTTTGCAATCTCTCAAGAGCTTCAAAACTGATTTTGGTAGAAACTGCGTTGTTCTTTGTGTTTGAAATAATTTAATTTTGAAAGTATACATTTCTCATCAGGAAAAGTACTTCGTGAATTAAATTATTTTTCACCATGTGCTAAACCTTCAAATCGATTCAGCTTCTGGCTGTTGAATTAAGAAAAGATGTTCTCAGGATTGCTGCAAAAATTTCTTTGGGCAAATGACTGAGAGCGACGCGAGAGCTTTTCAAAGTTCGTTAAAATGCAGGTTGTTTGACCCTTCTTGGCAACATTCCATTCGCGAGTCACGCACATATTTTAATGTGTTTCGACCCATATGAGATCGAAAACGTCAAACAGAAAAACAGTTCGAAATGCTCTTACCTCATTTGCTGTAGAGGACAGGTCCAGAGGCCATTTCCGAGTGATTCTCTTGCCGTTCGACGTATTTTGGTCCTGTTGATGCCATCCAATCAACACCGCCAACTGGGTCAGTGTACTGTAAACGGTCGAACAGCTCAACAACAACCTTTCTTCCAAAACGTTCGACATCTTTCTACACTGTGACATCTTACTCAACGGTTCAGTTGCTGGTCAGTGTTGCTTAGTTGGCAATACACAGAAAGGTTTTTATCACCACATGTCGCCGCTAACGTGGCCAGAGTTCTATCTAGAGCCGCGTCACGCAATGCAAATCATCCGGATTGGACATTTTACTAGAGGGCAAAATCTGCTCTGATTCTTTTTAAACGGCTCAGGGTTCGAGAAATGGGAGGAACTAGCAATGCACCAAAAATTCGAAACAAAATTAGTGCTACATTTAGGCACCTCAACCTCCCGTGCCAGAATGCAGAAAAAGTAGTCACCCCTCGGCGAGAGTTGTAGGAATGCAAATAACAATGTTCGAACACGAAAATTAGCTAAAAAGGGTACGTGTACTAGCTCAAGTTAAAAACCTCTTCAAAACGTCGAGTCCAGAACATTAAAATCGTTTTTATCAGGGAAATTGTGATGTGACTAACTAGTTTGTGCTTATTGTTTTGGCTTAGGGGAGGGGGGGGGGACCTCGGGCTTTTTTTTCACAAATCATACATATTTACATACATGAATTGCTTCGTTACACAGAGGACGGTTGTTGTTGGTTCCATTTTCTTGTTGTCGGAGTTTGTGGTTACAACACCAGACGAATCAAAAGCTTGAAAACAATTGTTCCCTTACTTTCATGCACCAAAAATACCCAGGCCCGTAAAAGGGGGAGGGAGGGGGGGCTCGAGTCCCCAGAAGTTTTGGAAGTTGAAAAAACATTACAATAAATGAGCCAAAAACTATATAATTAAAACGAATTAATGTGCAACGAATAGTCTTAAATGCTGATGCTAAAACTTCCTTTTATTATTTTACAACCTTTAACAGGGTTTGACATATGTTGAGTCACTAGCCGCCGGGCAAGTGGGCTTCAAAAATCTACTAGCCCACCGAACATTTCAGTCGCCCAGGTTCCTTACCAATGTCTTTCTTTACCCATATCACCTTGACCCTGGCAGTATAGCTTTAGCCTGAACTTCAGCCGTCTCCTCTAGTCGCTAAGTCCCGAGAGAGGCGTCTGAATCAATGAGCCGCTAATGCCGTCCAGTGACGTCACGGCGAATCAATGTTAATTTATGCGAATTATTTCCGTTCCCGCGAAAAATTTAGCTTTTGCATCCCTCGAGGCGATGATAGACGCACGCCTGTCGCTCGATGGCAAGGGTCAAGTACCTTTTGTTTTGCTTCTGTGTTATGTTTTCCATCGCAGCTATTAAACTAGTGGTTTCCATTGGAAAGTGAAGTGCTGCGGGTAAAGTGCAGGCAGTGGTTTAATGGCCAAAAGTGAATTAAACACAAATATCTTGGTCGTTGGTGAAACGCGTGTCGGACAAGTGCCCGTGACGGACGTCAGTGACGCATCCGTGACACAGACCTGACGAGTAGGTTTTTCCCCTAAATCTTCGTCATGAATGAAAAAGCGGAGAACGAAGTACAACAATTATTTTTAGGTAATATTTGACTCAGAAGAGACCTACTTTGCTTAGAAAAGCGTTTACTCAAATAAGAACTGCTTTACCTCAAAAAACAAATTGCGTTCAATCCTCGCTTCATCGTGCAAAGCGCTTTCTTCACCTGCTTTCAAACTCTTCGCCGCCTTCGCAAAAACGTGCGCTCACTCCCGAGAGAGACGTCTGAGTCAATTAGTCGCTAATGCCGTCCAGTGACGTCACTGTCCAAAAACCAGACAGCGGTGTTGATTGGCTGATTCTCAATTATTCGCATGAATTATTTCATTAATTATTCAAAGTGCGAGGAATGTTTACAAAGTGGCGGTTGCGGGGATTCCAGTTTATGCGAAGGCTTTCAAAGAAGCAGTATCGAATCTTGGGTAAACTAAATTACAACCCGAACAGGAAAACGCTCTCTTTCACTTCCTGTCGAGGGAAAATGTTTTCGTTAATCTTCCGACGAGGTATGGGAAATCTATCATTTTCCAGATTGCACCACTTGTTGCAAGTGAACTCTCCAAATCGTGTACACAATTAGAAGCACACTGTATCATTATTGTTATTTCTCCCTTGGTTGCTCTCATGAATGACCAAGTGGGATGTAGAAATCCTGTTTTGTGTAGAAAGCCACGTTTTTGCGAAGGCGTCGAAGAGTTTGAAAGCAGGTGAAGGTAAATTATCTTGAATTGCAGCCGATACGTTTCTCAGAATATTTTTAACAATTCCTGGAACTGTGCAGTATTATTAAATTCGATATTTTATCGAGGATTCTTCTATTCTGTTGTATTTATTTCATTGAATCATCAATCGATTCAGAAAGAAAACACACCATTTTAACGTTGGAACCTTAAAGAACACTCGACCGTCGGTAAAGTGGGATTTGGAAAACTTATAGCGGAGAAATCCTGTTTCGTGTAGGAAGCCACCAGAGGAGACGGCTGAAATTCAGGCTAGTATAGCTTTACTGTGAAGGACTTTAATGCCTTTAATAGCTAAGCGACTGCTGTGTATTTGCTGCAAGCTTTAAGCTCATCATGTTGTTTTAAAACAAGTCTAAGGAACAAAACTATTTTTATCTCACCAATCGAGTGATAAAAGTTACGTAAACGTTTACGAGAGTTAGGTAAAACAGGTCCGAGATTCGTAGCTTGGCTGTCGAAATGTTTCAATTTTAACAAACCTTGTAACTTTAAGGGTACTTTTTTAAAACTGATGCTATAAATCTGGTGGATGTTGCCAACAATTTTGTCGGCGAAAAAGCAAACAGGAAGCAGCTTTTTGGCAAATTGTCAACGAAGGATGTCCCCAAAAAGGTGTCGTGTTTGACGAAATCGACACAAACTGTGGCATTGTGAACAGAGTTAGTATCTATGTGCATGAGTGTGTATTTTGAAGGGGGGGGGGGAAGGCTTTGACTAGGCCAATTTGCTCGCAGCATTTATTTCAGCCTTGGTGCGGGCCTGATACCACAAGTTACAAGTCAGTTTTTACAACGAACGCTTGAATACAATGACGATATGTCCCAGCCATCGTGCAAAACTTGGAATAGTGTCTAGGAGAAGCTGCAGCACAAGGGGCCAGATCACGGTAAGGAAAAGGAGAGTGGCCAAAAAGTGAAAGAGGACTGGGGAAAAAGGATCTGAAATTATCTTACGCGGGACTGGTTCGCTTGTAAAAGTTGGAACAGGTGAGTTTTATATTCGCTTGTGGTCTATCCGAATATTAGCCAGGTTATTGATGGAAGCCTCACTCTTCTCTTCCTCCTCATTAAGGTGTATGTAGAACGTGAAAGAGGTAACAGACGTTTAAGGGCAAGATGCTTGACGTATTTCTGTTATGATATCCTCATATCCATTATGATAAGTATGCTGGCTGCTGTGAGAGATCTCGCTCACTGGGAACCTGTCTCAGTAAGATTCGTAAACAGAAATTCAGGAACAGAACCTCATTTTTTGTTGCCATGGTTACGTGCCATATTTCACAGTCTTCAAACAGCATTGGCGTGCTGTTAGAAGCCCCACTCATTAGTCAGGACACACTAATGTAGACTAAGTCAAAGAGCTGACAAGAGAGCACAGTTAAAAACTTCCATTGCACCCATTTGTTATGAAGAGAGAACCCTTCCTGTCCAAAACTCCATCCAACCCTTTAACAGCGAGCTGACTTTCACTCCTGATATAACTGTGCCTTGTACCGGTCCTGTGCCAGCTGAGAACCAGCAGACTGACACCAATGATCATAGGTAGAATACCCGCTCGTCAATTAACAAAAGGGATCCCCTTGTAGTTATAGGTTTCCCCGTATTAAAGTTGGGTCTAGTTAATAATAGCGCCACTTCTGTTGCACCACTCACCTGTAACCGTGTCTGTAAGCTTGTACAACGGTTGGAATTGCGTTTCAGACTACTAGGCTAGGGTAGCAAATACAATTTGTAATGGTTGTAACAACACTGGTAATAAGTAAGAAAGACACACAAGGCCATTAAAACCACGAATAATCCCTGCAATTAACACTGTATGTTATTTTACTTTCACCTCAAGGTTTGCCCTTCCAATACCCCTAAAATGCCTTTGATACGCATTGCGTGACAAACCAAATACGCACGCGGCGCCATCCACGTTTGGTCCCAATTTAGCAGTCAAATCTGATAATGCTTTTGTGCACTGAAAACTGAGCAACACTCGTATTAAATCAACTGAACCGTTGAGTAAGATGTCACAGTGTAGAAAGATGCGACCGTTTACAATACACTGACCCAGTTGGCGGTGTTGATTGGATGGCATCAACAGGACCAAAATACGTCGAACGGCAAGAGAATCACTCGGAAATGGCCTCTGGACCTGTCCTCTACAGCAAATGAGGTAAGAGCATTTCGAACTGTTTTTCTGTTTGACGTTTTCGATCTCATATGGGTCGAAACACATTAAAATATGTGCGTGACTCGCGAATGGAATGTTGCCAAGAAGGGTCAAACAACCTGCATTTTAACGAACTTTGAAAAGCTCTCGCGTCGCTCTCAGTCATTTGCCCAAAGAAATTTTTGCAGCAATCCTGAGAACATCTTTTCTTAATTCAACAGCCAGAAGCTGAATCGATTTGAAGGTTTAGCACATGGTGAAAAATAATTTAATTCACGAAGTACTTTTCCTGATGAGAAATGTATACTTTCAAAATTAAATTATTTCAAACACAAAGAACAACGCAGTTTCTACCAAAATCAGTTTTGAAGCTCTTGAGAGATTGCAAAAGTAAAATTGAGTGTTTACAGAGGGATTTGTTTTTGCACGCGAACGCCTCAAATTGATGTCATAATTTACTGCTTCAAATGGTGATTTTAACGGAAGTTCGTTATTTACATTTTTCTTTGAAATAAAAGGATATTTTGCCAAAAAAAGTATCCAGTGATTTTAGTTATACCCTCACCTATCTAACATTAAAATATGAAAGAAATCGAATTTTCCACCCTTGCCGCGGAATTTTGATTTTGTCTGATTTTTACAGACAGGCGCTCTTAACTCATTGAATAACAAAAGAATAACAAAACAGCACATTTGTTATATGCCTCGTTTATTTAAACTCTGAATTAATAGAATTAATTTAGTCATTGTTTACCTCGGCAAAACCAGACCAAATTCCATGCAAGTAACGAATCGATGTAAAAGCACATGCTCTTTTATGAATCTATTGAAGTAGGTCTTAAATATTCTTTAAACCTAATTCTGATTTCTGAATTTTTTGCTCGAATTTCAATTATTTGGCTTCACTTAAGACTTATGCGTGAATTAATTTTGTTTATCACTAAGCCTTTTAATACTGGTTTCCAGAAGGCGACTGCAATTTACCATTTTTTCCATCTCAGTACGTACCTACATGTATGAAAGCACTGCATTGTGGAAACTGCTTTTTATGTTCATGTTTTAGAAAGTTCAGATAATTACTGAAGAAATAGCCTTCTCGATGAGCAAAATTCACTTTAATGTCAACGATGAAGGAATCATTCTACAATCGAACAAGAACGCAAAAATCACAATACAATACAAATAGATTTATCTAAAGAAGCGAGAACACCTACAAGAAGTCCATAAGGCGAGAAATAACTAGCTTAAGTCCTTCAAATCGTTCGCAGCGTTCGAAAAATAAACATGGCCGACTCGTTCGGCTGAGCACGTGAGTCCCCGGTCAGCGGGTTTACTTAAGAGAAGTCCTGGTACCGGGTTGACCAGCGGATAACTCTGCATCCCCCCCTAGTCCGGAAAGCTAGAGGCTAACGTAGGTTGACGGACTCAACGTTGTACCCATGTGCCTGTCTCAGGTTCAAACCGTTTCGGTGGCTGACGTTCGCGACATGGGCGTGGTGGTGCTGGCAGGGGTGACAATGACTCTGGGAACAGTGCCAGTGGTACTTGAGGTTGCGGGACCAGTACAGTGTCTGAAGTGGGGGCCTCCGACGGCTCATGTCCTGACGGAGTGTCATCAGCCAGTGTGGGGCCCTCTGTAGTGGGTGCTGTGGAGCCGTCCGAGGACACATCAAAGGGTGTAGGTGCTTGAGGTAGAGGTGTGAGTTGCTCCTGGCAGTGCGGTGGAGGCGTCGAAGGGTGTGAGCCTGATTCCGCTGAGCGATGGGGCAGGGGTGGCGGCTGCGCAGTGGGACGGACGGAGGTAGACAGGGAGAGTGGTGTACTAGGCTGCGACTCAATGGAAGGGGATGCCGGGGTATAGGCACGAAGGAAATGACGGTTGCGTAATGTGAGGCGTCCAGAGCCATCTACCCTTACCCGGTACTGATCGTGGCCTAGGGATTCTACTACAATCCCTGATCTGTCCCATTTGGTGGGACTGGTGCCATGCTGGTTCTGAAGAAACACGTTTTGGCCAAGGGCTAGGGGCGGGAGTGGTCGTGAGTGTTCTTTGAGGGTCTCGGTGGTGCGAGTGATCCGTGAACGGAGTGCTTGTTCCTTGGCAGCCCATGCCTGGCGCCAGAGTGGGCGTACGTGAGGATTCGAGAATTTCTCTAACAGGTTCACGAAGGAGAGTGTGTCTCGTAGGGGACGGCCAAAAATAATCTGCGCCGGAGAGATGTTACAGTCCGGGTCGGGTGTGTTGCGTAGCTGCAGCATGGCACGCAGGAAGCGGTCATGATCAAGGCTGCCGGTTGGGCGAGTGTTGGACATTAGAAGGCGCTTGGCTGTTTTTACTGCTACCTCTGCTCTGCCATTTGACTGAGGGAAGTGGGATGAGGACACGCGATGACGGACTCCCCAGAGGCGGAGGAAGGCCTCTGTATAACTTGCAGTAAATTCTGGCCCACCATCACTGGAAAGTTCTTCTGGTACGCCAAACGTGGCGAAGAAGGAGCGGAGGTGGCGAATGAGGCCAGTAGCACCTGCAAGGGTTGTGCCCGCTGGGGAACCAAACACTTCTACCCAGCCAGAAAGGCGATCACCGCCTATCAGGTAGTGGCGGCCGCCGTAGGTGAAGAAGTCAGCAAACACGGCTTCAAATGGAGTTGACGGTGGCGTGGTAGGCAGAGGAGGCGTGGCTGTCTGTGAGGGTGCATTTCTGTTGCAGTCTGCACATCTGTCCCTAGTGTCGCGGATGTCCTTTGACATACCGGGCCAATAAACTATGGCACGGGCACGCTGTTCCATCATTGATGTTCCTTGGTGAGCTGCTTGGAGGTTCTGCAGTACTCGGGAGCGGAGGGACGAGGGGACTATGACTCGCTCCTGGTTCGAAAGGACACCCTCCTGTGCATACACAGACTCGCAGATGGGCCATAGCATTGCGAGAGAGGGGTTGTCGCGGGCAAGACTGGGGGCCCCTTGTTCGATCAGCTTCAGTAGTGGACTCAGTGAGAGATGTCTGAGGCTGTCTCACGCGCGAGGAGAGACCATGTAATGGTACCAAGTTCCTGAGTGTCCTGGCGGATGGACGCCATCAGTGCCGATTCTACTATGTCAGGGATGCTGGACACTCCAAGGGAAGTACTGTTTGCTGAGCCTGACGGTGAGGGGTGCCTGGACGTTGCATCAGCAGCATGGTTGGTTTTGCCGGGCAGGTGTGTGATGTCGAAGCGCCAGGGAAGGGTACGCTGTTTAAGTCGGAACAGTCGGGAGTTGGTTATCTCGTCCAACGTGCGGTCGCCAAATATTTTGACCAAGGGCTTGTGATCAGTGACGACGACGAGGTTATCACAACCTTGGGGGAAGTAGCGAGTTTGCTCAAGGCCCCAAGCGACAGCCAGGGCTTCACCTTCGATGGCCGCGTAGCGTTGTTCCGTAGAGGACAGGAGCCGTGAGCCAGCCAGGGTTATCCGCCATCCCCCAGGGCAGCAGTCTGGGATGCCAGAGGGGCAGCTGCAGTGTTGTTGGAGAAGGAAGTAGCCAATGCCACGCCTGGACCAGTCGGGGCGAAGGCAGGTGCGTCTATGCATGTCGAAGATATCCACACCCTGACGGATGGCGCTAATGATGGCGTCTTTAGATGACTGAAAGGCCTCCTCCAATTGAGGGGACCACGAGAACTTGCAGCGGGGACTGAGGAAGGGCTTGAACGGCTCCATTATGTCACGTAGCTGAGCATAGTTTGCCACCTGGTTGACTAGGCCAAACCAACTTCTAATATCCGTTGTCGAGGTTGGGGAGGGAAAATCTCTGATGGCATCAAGGTATCTTGGGAGTGGTTCAATGGTGGAGTCAGATACTCTAAATCCTGCAAAATCGACACTACGTTCTGCAAACTGGAACTTGTCTGGGTTTAGCACAATGCCGGCCTGACCTACACGTGTGAGGAAATCGATGGTTCTCCACCAGTGCTGCTCGAGGTCAGAGTCATAGTGTATGGTGTCATCGACGCAGCGTTCTTTGCACTCGAAGGTCGACAGGACGGTATCAAAGCGGCGGTTGTAAACATCTCCCGACGAGAGGAATCCTTGAGGTACCCTTGTGTACCGCCAGCGGCCGAACGGAGTGATGAAGGTGGTCAAGTGGCGTTCAGACTGGCGCTAGGGTACGCTGTGATAGCCGTTCCAGGCATCCGTGACTGTCTTCCACGTGTCTTTGGGGATACGACGTGCAAGATGGAAGGGTGTCTCGGTAGCGAATGTCTCTCTTTTACAGAACTTGCTCAGTGGGGAGAGATCTACTGTGCGACGAGGGGAGCCATCATGCTTCCGTGTGATCGCCATTCGGTGGCACCATGTCACAGGGTCACCATATGGTACGCGTTCAATGACACCAAGAGCCTCGTCTCCCAGGAGGTCTTCATACACACGCTGCTGGCAATGTAGGGGCACAGAGGCTGGGGTGTGGCATGCCTTTGGTGTAGCGGTCGGGTCGACGTGAATCTCGGTCGGTGGACCCTCCACGCTGGGTAATGCGCGGTGAGGGCGCGTGTTGAACGTGGAGGAGGCATACCTGTCAAGTAGCCACTTTTTCATCTGCCCGTTGTTTTCTGCAGTGCAGGGGAACGGCAGCTCAGTGGGGCGTGGTGGTGTGGCGTCACGCTGAGGGCATGAGCATGTGATGTCATGTTGGTCGCCAGTTGTGCTGCAGCCGTCGTTGATAGACCGCACAGCATTGATGGGCGGTGGCTCACAAGTGGCATTGACAGCGTCGGGGTTGCTGGTGTGGCAACTCTCCTTTGGCGTGTCCACTGTCTGGGGCGATGGGAAGTCCTTGGACAGGATACCAAGGTTGAGCAATGATTCGTGCGATAAGTACATAGTTTGGACAGAGCTGCTGACGTAAACCATGGAGCGGCATGATGTCACCTCACCGTTGTGGAGCTTCGTCGTGAGCTTGGCGAAGAATGCCCCCTCGATAGAGATGGGAGAGCGGTTGGCAGCTGACAAGCCAAGGCTGACGGGTAGTAAGTCGTCACGTGAGAACCCAGAGGCCAGGAAGTCTTTCATTAGCCATACGTCAGACTGTGCGCCGGTGTCGGCGATGGCGGAGACCTCTGCATGAGTGTTTGAGGTGCGGGTGGGGTTGCTATATCTGGAATGGGCCGAGGTGTCAATAGAGATGGTGATTGGCACTCTGGGGTGTTCTCTGAGGCGCGCTCGTTTCCACTCACCCTTAGTAAATACCTGATGGGCAAGTCTCACGGGTGGGCATCTGCCGACGGTGCCGTGTGTTGCACGGGCGCGATTGTGGCGACGTCGCCGGCGGGTTCTGCTGGATTGACACGCTGTGACCTGGGATATTGGGTCTGAATCGAAGGCCTGGCTGGTAGGTGGGGGGGCTGGGGGCGTGTGAAGTGGGCGTTTCCTGCGGCGGCGAACCCTGTAGCAATTGATGCAGACAGTATGAGGTTTGGTGTTCCAGCCCCGAGTCCCCTCCGTGAAGATCTTAAAGAGGCTCTTGCAGTCTGGGAAGGTCGCTTGTCTGGCCTGATCCACTCGAGACGGTGTCGCTGAAGGAGGCTCTTTCGGTGGATCCTGCTGGCGCTTGAACGAAGAGACGGCAGACAGGGTTGATGACGGGAGGGCATTACGTGCCATCTCCTTGTTTACCACGAGGGCGATCACATCATTTACTGGGATTTTAAGAACATCCTTGGTTCCAAGAACTTCCCGGCGAATGTCTGGATCAGAAATCCCATTAAGGAGGACATCTCGTATGACGTGGTCAGTGTAATCGACGTTCTTTCCGCACTCACATTTCGTAGAAAAGGCACAGGTTTCAGCCTTCCCACGTACCCTCGCTGTAAATGCCCGAAATGGCTCATCACGTTCCTGACGTAATTGTAGCAGCTCAGTGCGTAGGACGCCGGTTGCGACCGGGATTACGGCGAGAGAGCACATGGCATCGAGCAGATCTGGTAAGGTACTGGAGGCAGCATCTGGGTTGGCTTTGAGAAGACTGTTTCCGAGCTCTTTTTCTACGCACTGGAATAACTGGGAGGGCGCAGATGCTTCATCGATGCCTGATCCAGTACGGAATACTTCCCAGCGGCGGGTGAACACGTTCCATTCCTCGGTCGAGACGCCAATATTTACTTTAGGCCGTTCAAGTTTTGGGCCACGAGGGACAGGCGGTAGCGAAGGCTCAGCGACGGTAGGCAATGTGCGTTGATGGGCCAGGCCGTGGTTTGCCAAGAGAGCGATGGCGACGGCCTCTGAGACGTGAGCGGTCTTGAATTCACACGTGGGGATAGTACAAGCGATAACTGACATGATTTCTTCATGAAGAAATAGCCTTCTCGATGAGCAAAATTCACTTTAATGTCAACGATGAAGGAATCATTCGACAATCGAACAAGAACGCAAAAATCATAATACAATACAAATAGATTTATCTAAAGAAGCGAGAACACTTACAAGAAGTCCATAAGGCGAGAAATAACTAGCTTAAGTCCTTCAAATCGTTCGCAGCGTTCGAAAAATAAACATGGCCGACTCGTTCGGCTGAGCACGTGAGTCCCCGGTCAGCGGGTTTACTTAAGAGAAGTCCTGGTACCGGGTTGACCAGCGGATAACTCTGCAATTACTGCATGCATTTTTTTGGTTTTCTCAAAAATCATCGTATTCCCAGGGGGGGTGGGGGGGGAATCCAGATATAAGCAAAGGATGTTTTTGTGCAATTGACATATTTGTACTGATGTGTTTTTGCTTTCTTGGCAATCTGGCTTGTTTAACTGACAATTGTCTGCTAGGATTAGTTAGAACATGTTTGATTAATTACGTTTGGCTCTTTACTGAGTCAAGGAAAGGAGACTGGAGATGATTAAACATCTAGTAAACTTAAGGTCATTCCCCTGTATTGCATTATGCATCCTGAATTTAGAGTTGAGGAAGGGAAAGAAAAGAAAGTTGCTGCAATGAAAGTATGTTTTAACTTTTATTCGCAGTCTTCTATCAGGCATTTAAGCCTCGACTTTTAGTGCCCTGGTCAGTTTTAAACTGGCAACTGGGTGACCGCCAATTTGTAGCCCTGATTTTTTTTTTTCACTGATCCTTTTTTTCTGTTTTAGGCATGTATGCCAGCAGTGATCAGTGCAGGTATATGGAAGATATCAGTAATATAATTAGCCTAGCTTAACTGCTTAACTGTTTTTTATTAACTGTTCAGTAAATTGAACTAGATTGAATGCAGTGATTGGGTTCATTTGGGTTCAGTATTTGAACACAATAATTATTAACCAAAAATATACCTACAGCTGTGTTTGAATCCATTCATTTTCTGAACCCAGTCAAACATAATTAAGCACAATTAAACAGTTTTAAAATCATTCAAATATATAGATTTAGCCAAGCCTAAAAGTGGAGCCTCAATTTTTATTTGGCAATCCTATTATTCACAAAGGAAAACAAAAATTGAACCAACGATAAAGTTGAACCACAACATTTACATGAGCTTTACATCTAGACTTCCATTTGGGTGGGCAATGAGAGCCTTTATATCTGGACTTAAGGGGGAGAATCTTGATCACCATGCTGTTGCTATGGGACGTCACAACCATATTCAGCTTGTCTCTTGACCAGAACAGAAAAATGCAAAAACTCAAACATGCAGCATACAGTTTTTGCTATTGTAAACATTGCGAATATTTAAAGATTATCAGGATTCAACAGTTTCTAGAAATTCGCTTTATTATAACAGGCCATCTGATAGGGTCCGGAAAAAAATTAAAAATTATGCGGGAATTTTCAGGCATACATGTATTATGCAAAAAATATGTTGATTACGCGGAAAACACGCTGGATTTGCGGAAATTTAAACAATTTATAACATTGATAATTGTGTCTTTCCACCGTTTTTCTGTTATGTAAACTGCTTAGCGAGTTTCCCTCTTCTCCTTCATCTCTTTAAATTTATCCTTACTATTAGCTTAAACACCAAGGTGATTCTGTGAGACGACGAATGAGCAAAAGAAGACAATGTGTTCAAGTTTCCTGGTGTAAATAGTGGTCAAACGCAGTTTCTTATCAATTACTGTTGTTCGCTGAAATGTCAATGCTTTTCGTCCAATAGAAATCAGTGTAAGAACAAAACTAGTTCCCAGGCTCATCGCCAAAAGACGCGTGGAACGCCTGGAGGTACCCAGATACCCAGGGGCAGTAAAACCCTGATTTTATTTAAGTGGTGGAAACTCAGACTGGTACAATTTGTTTACATGAGACCTATCTGAAAGTCAGACTGGCACAAATATTTACATGAGACCACCCATCTCAAGTAAAAATACAGTTTACCTTTTATCCACCAGCTTGGAATGCTTTAATGCCACTTATTTAAATGCACATGCTCAAAACAAATATGTTAAAAAAATGCTGTAGTTTTTCATGTGAGCGTGCGTGCTCAGTGCATGACGTGGCATGACATTGCCATGTGAATTGGGGGCGCAGTATGGATACGCAGAAAAAATAGCGCAAATGTCCTTAGAACCTCCCTAAACCCAAGGGCTTACTTTTGGCAATTGAGATAACTAAAATCTGCTTTGTTTTCCATACAGGTTTTTATTCCATCAACCTGATGTCAGAAAAATTTGGCAGTTTATTGTAAGGTTTTAGTTAGTAAATTTGTACTCTTAGCAGACATTATCAATTTAAATAAAAAAGTTGAAGAGCAGTTATGAAAAAATGTTTTATATTTTTTGTTTTCTTTCTGCGAAGTGTTTTGATGTTGGTGGTTAGTTTGACTGTATCCACATACACTTTGTGTTCCCTCAGTGACACATCCATACACCAGTAACATTTATTTGGGAGTAACCCTACTCCCCCCCCCCCCCCACACACACACACACACACACGCAACTAACTTCCCAGGAATGGTGATTCAGACTTATTTGATTGAAATCACTCGACAGTGAAAACTATTTCAAATGATAGATTCACCACAGTCTGATCCCTCTTGTCAGTTCATTACCTGATAGGTTTCTGACTATTCTGAAATGATTTATGGAGAGCCTTTTCTTTTTGGTTTTCTTTGCTACCAGATTATGGCAATCAGTAACATTGCTCATTGGTGACATTAGATGCAGTGTAAAGGCTAATGATCAAACCAAAAACAAATCAAACCACAAGATTTACTACAATTACTGTGAGGGGGAGTAACAGAGTGAGTCACAATCTCTGCATCAAATTAAGGCACTACTGATTACTGGGCCATTTGTTATTCGCATTGGCAACACTGTTAGTCACAGATTGGTTAACTGATTGATTGATTTTTAATTGAATGATTTATCAAGTAAGTGGTTGAGTGGTTGATTGATGACTGATGGGTACTTACATGTAAAGAAATTGATTTTAATATAATATTCCCTGGGCATCAATAAGAGTAAACAAGGTACATTATTTTGCCACTATAGTATCAGTTTACCATATAAGGAGGAAACACATGAGAGTATGAGAGTGTATTGCACTGTAGAAAGCGTATTGCACTGTAGTGTCCCGGTTTCGAATCACTCATTGAATAAATCATTTAAAATGATAGGCAAATATTGTAGTGGAATAATAAATATCATTCAGTGGTTTTACAGATAACACTTGAGGACATTTTACTCATTGCTCGCATTTTTTCTCGCACCATGGTCCATACTACACAATTTATCTGTCAAACCATCGAATAAGGTGGATGTATTCTTCAATTAGTACCTTGCCTATACAATTTCTCTCCTCTGACAACTCTGCAAAAATGTAAATACATTAAACCGTAGACTTGTGGCAGATAAAAGACTGAGGAAAGGTGAACAAAAATAATTATTGTGCCCAATATTTAGGTTTACAACCTAAAGCTGGGGTTTATTTAGAATTTTGTTAAACAGGTTCATACCTGCCATCCGTCCCGATTTAATGGGAATTGTCCCAATTTTTGAGTTTCAAAACCTAAAAAAATCGGGACATTCCGATTTTCGAGAAAAAAAGACAATTTGGAACTGGGTTGTTTAAGATTGGTCTTGACTCTTCTACATCCTATTGTTTTGTGCAATTCATGTGGTGCTTGAGACCATTAAATAACACCTGAGAATTCTAATGGCAAATCAGTACAGTACAGGCAATATTTTTAAGAATTAATGCAAAAACGCTGGAGAATCCTGGACCCTGCTCAGTGTTGGGAAGCAGGGCACTAACCCAGGACTGGGGTGAGGGTGGGGGGGGGGGGGTCACTATTTCTGATTTTATAAGGTTGGCAGGTATGCAGGTTCTAATTTGATGAGAGGTGTATTTACTAATGATTAACTAAAATATAATACTGCTGTCGGGTACCACTTGAAAGAACAACAACAACAACAATAATAATAATAATAATAATAATAATAATAATAATAAATAAATAAATAAATAAATAAATACTGGAGTTCCGCTTTTAGGCTTGGCTAAATCTATATATTAAAGCCGTAACGTCGTCTCAAAATCGAATTTAGTTTTTTATCGCGATCCATGTCTCTTTTTCGCGAAATAAACAAAAAGCCAGGGCAATAATTTCTGTTGATCAAAATAGAAATTCTTACTTGTCGTGAAGATTTGCACGCGCAATACCTGCAGCAACCTGGTTTTGCAGCAAAATGTTTGAATTCGCAGCTTTTTCAACGAAAAACTTTTTAATGAAACAAAGTAAACTCTTTCAAAGCATCAACATAAATTTTTTCAAACGACGGGGATCGACAAAATAATAGAATAACGTGGAAATCATCTTCTTTTCAAGGCTAAAAGTTGTGGCAGAAATGATAACGCAAGACAGCACGCGCATAACGAAATAAAAACCGAAAAACAAACTGTTTTAAAGAAAAATACACAGTTTTAAAGTTTTAGCACTTACATTTTGGGCAATCTGTCAAGGAAAGTTGCTTGTAGGGATGAATCATATTGTAATGAAGGTTTTTCCAAATTTTGCCGGCGGTTTTGTGAAGAAAAGTTTTGAAGTTTGACCTTGGCCGCGTTGTCATGGCAGTTTTTGAACCAATCACAAGCCAGCATTTTGAGATGACATTATCACAAAATAACGTCGTCTCAAACGCAATCAAAAGAGACCACTGGATCGCGATAAATACGAATTAGCACGTTTCCTTTGGAAGCGCGCAGTTGCTTTTCATTTTTCTTAAGATCAAACAAGCAAGCGTACTTCATACCTCTTACAATCGGGCTTGAAAAAAACACTTATACTAAATTTCTTTTTAATATTGTGATTCCTTTTGTTATGCTGTACGAGGTGGCTCTAACTCTTGCGTCTGTGAACGAAATTCTGAAGTGTAACCATTTATACGAAAGCTACTGCGCAATACTTTTTTGTTTCAATGTTGTACAAGTTGGCCCTAACGTTTAACTCTGCGGATAAAATCCTAAGTGTGACCATTCAAATAAGAGTTTTAAGCAGTACTTTCCCGTGGCAATTTTTTTGTTTTGCTGTGCATAGTGGCTCTAACTTTTGAGCCTGTGAATAATATTCCAGGGTGTCACCAATCAAGTGAAAGCTATTGCGCAATACTTTCCTATGATTCTGTTTGTTATGCTGTACAAGGTGATTCTAACTTTTCAGGTTATCGATGAAATCCTAAGTGTAATGATTAAAATAAAAGCGACTGAGCATTACTTCCCTGTCCAGGTGTGGTACTGTTTATTAAGCTGTACAAGTTTGATCTAACTTTTACGCCTAAAGATTAAAGTGTGACTATTCAAATGAATGTTACTGAGCAGTAGATTCCTGTGATGCTGCTGATTATGCTTTTTAAGGTGCTTCGAACTTTTGAGTCTGTAGGTGACATCCTTGCGTGTGACCATTCATGGGATCGGACTCGGGGATTCACTCTCTTAGTTTATCCTCTCTTGCCTGTACATATTGAATCTAACTTATAAGCTAATGGATTGAAATTCTAGGTGTGACCATTCAAATAAAAAATACTGAGCATAATGTTACTTTTCTGTGCTGCTGTTTGTTGTGCTGTGCAAGGTGTCTTTAACTTTTAAATCTGTGATGAAATCCTAATGTGTGACCAAAACTACTGAGCGGTACTTCCCTGTGGTGCTGATTATTGCGCAGAACAAAAACCCATTAGTCTGACCATTTAAATGAAAGCAACTGAACAGCACGTGATGCTTATTTTTCTATGCATTGCAAAAAAAAGACCTCTAAAAAGTTATTTACTTGTTCTTCATTTGAGAGCTATTGCGAAATAAAGGAATCAAATTATATGCGGATGCAAAGAATCAAGTTAGTACTGTCCTTCATTTTTTTCCCACTGGGGGCCTGGGCCATTTGGGGTTATAACGTTAGGGAGAGTCCTGTGCAATTTGAAGGCACAAGCTGTAGAGTCGAGTGTTGTAACTTCAGTGGCTAGTCTATACTACACTCTGTCCCTCACGCTATGACTCTTTCACTGTTTATTAGTCAGGTGTCCTTTACATGGCTACTTTTTCTGCTTTTCAAGAACCCAGACTGAGAGGAAAATTGCAAACAATAAAAAAACAATAAAAACACCGCCGCCAGGAGCCAGGTTCGATACTAAATTCTTAATTCATTTTAACTTTATCAGTTGGAAGACATAACGTTAATATATACCAAACCAGTGGATAGTGTTTTTCGCTCGCTCTGATTGGCTACTAATACTCGGGATAGTATCTGCTATTCAACTCCCGGCATTTTACTGGATTTTGCGCGCAAGTTTTGCTCATTTATCTGAAAAAAGGAACTATTTGGTCTTGGCTATCCACAATTAAAACAATTAATATTCACCTCAGTGTCGGTGAAGAGTGGTAGATATTTTCCTCGCCACTACTCGGCTCGGTAAATATTCACCATTACTGATTCACCTCAACGTCCGTGAATTGTTAGTTATTCACAGACGTAAGGGTGTGTCGCGAGTTGCAGAATATTTTTTTTTTCGCCGGCTCAGAATTCGCAAAAATCGTGTAAAGTTGACCAGTTAACTGAATTTTAAAGGCTTAGTTTTTTTGTGGTTTTCCTTAAGACATGTGCAAAAACTAAGAGCAGTACAAGGTTCTTTAAAACCGAAAAAAAAGAACGACAAAAAGTATAAACACGTGCAGTTGCCAAAACAAATTTAAAAAAGGAAAAATATGTGCAGTTAGGAAAACAAAGCTAAATCAATTGATTTAGGGGGTATATTACCACGCTATAGTTTTATAATGCCAGGCAAAGGAGTCGGGCTCAATCTTCGCGATCCTGTAACAAAGCACACTAAAATATAACGAAATTAAAACTATCGCAAAAATGGCATTAGGGTAAGGTCAAGGTCAACGGATTCAACATCATTCAATATTGCTCAATACAACATTTTTGTGTGGCTTCATGAAATGAAGACCACGTAGCTATCACTCGGTGAGGTTTGTCGGTGAATATAGAGCTACAATTCTCTGGTACACTTATGGTATACCTTCGATAACAAAGAAGGTAAGCGCCCATTGCGCATGTCATGTAGGTATAAAGGTTCATAAAGCCAGGGGGTACAAATTCGTCAAGTTTCCGGTGTAAGATTTTAGTCTTTTTGTTTCTTCATGGTTTTCCCCGTGCTCCTTTTTATCAGCTACAATTCTTGATGAGGCAGTGGTTGGTTGGATGGGTACGTATGCTCGTTAGTGATAGTCTAGACGAAAGAAAAAAATGCAACATTCGCGAACTAGCCAGAGTGCACGCTTCTAAAACGCTCGTTATACTTCGGATGTCAATTAGCAGGCAAAGGTGCCTCAGAAACAAACTATCTTGAGTAATCAACATTTTGGCAAAATTGTTCAAATGCAAAGTCAAATCAACAACTTTTGAAAGTGTATGACTATCTTCCATTTATGACGGTATGTCACTTGTACGTGACAGGTTTTTGTGTACCGTGCTTTGTCTCATATTTATAATTCAACGGAAATCAGCTACTTGACCTCCTACCCACAGACTAGTAGCTCAAATAACCAAGAAATTATTGCGATAAGCATCTTATTTTTTTATTTCGTGGTGGTATCAATGGTGATAATGGAATGATAGAATGTGTTGTGTTTGCAATCAAATCGGCGTGAAAACGTGAAATCGTGCTACAAATAATACTGGGCTGGAAAATATCCTTTGTTATACCGGGGTCTATGTTGTATAGGGGCTCGTTATATCGGGGTTCCCCTCCTGTAAATTGAAGCCACACTAGTATGCCTCAGCATACCGTTTATTGTTGTAAGATGTTGAAAGAGGCAGCCAAACAAATTTAACATTGTTTTCTGCACCTGAGAGCAAAAGAAACTTGAATCAACATCATTCAACAGGTTGACCAACGCGTTTAAAGATGTTGCATTCTGCAGCGGTCAATGGTGTTGAATGAAAACGTTGATCCCATTCCTCCCAGGCCTAATGCCTTGAACATCTGTAAAGAGAACGATTCTGCTCTCAGAAATATTAACTAAAGTAGGAAACAGTTAACAGAGAACGTCCGAATAATACCATACTATATTTTTTGAAGGAAAATTGTGGAGAGAAGCAAGATTAAAAGTAGGTTTAAGTTCGTTCTAGCCTGCACTTTTGACGGTCAGTTTGGTGGAAACAGCCTTTCATTCCTTCATTCATTCATTCATTCATTCATTCATTCACTCACTCACTCACTCACTCATTCATTCATTCATTCATTCACTCACTCACTCACTCACTCACTCACTCACTCACTCATTCATTCATTCATTCATTCATTCATTCACTCACTCACTCACTCACTCACTCACTCACTCACTCACTCATTCATTCATTCATTCATTCATTCATTCATTCATTCATTCATTCATTCATTCATTCATTCATTCATTCATTCATTCATTCATTCATTCATTCATTCTCTATTAGTCGGGTGTCCTTAACAAGGCCACTTTCCTGGTATTAAAGAATCCAAAGAAGAAAATAAACAAGCAAACAAAAAGAAAGCAGCAAAGTGTTGAATGCTACATAATTCTGGTAACTGAAAATTCTGCACTCTCTGAGAAAGATAGCCAAAACGCCACCATCGAGGATTACATTAGATACCCTAGTAACACCACCTCTGAAATTTTTAATATCACCCTTATATTTTAGAGGACATAAATATCTAAATAAAATGAAAAATTTCTAGAATGTTACAAACAGCAATAACCCAGAAGAGCAGTTGCAACCACATGCCTACGCAAGAGAATCAACATCGGGTACTCATTTTTTTATTTTTTTATTTTAATGAAACTGTTGCTTCGATTCTTCAAAGCATTTAATTGTAATTTCTGATGGGAAAGTTTACCGCTAAGCGGTGTTAAAAACGAAAATTTGTAACAAGAAGTAACTTATGGTTGGTATAATAGGGTATACCAGGAGGCAAAGGGTTGCATCTGTGAAATTTCCATCAAAATTAGCGCACAGTTACTTGTCATCAAAACAGCAAGCCTACTTCATACCTTTTGCAGTCGGACTTGACAAACATTCACATTAAATTTCTCTTTTCGTGATGTGGTTCTTCTTGTTATGCTGTACGAGTTCGCTCCAATTCTTAAAAGTCTGTGAATGAAATTCTGAAGAGTGACCATTAAAATGAAAGGTGCTGAGCAGGTACTTTTCTGTTTTACTGTTTACTGTACCGTACAAGTGGTCGGCGTTGACGTTTTGCTCTGTGGATAAAATCCTAAGTGTGATCATTCAAATAAGAGTTTTAAACAATACAATCCTGTAGCACTTTCTGTTATGCTGTTTCAAGTGGTTCCTTAAATGTGACCAATCAAACGAAAGCAACTGAGCAGTAATTTCCTGTGATTCTGTTTGATATGCTATACAAGGTGATTCTAGCTTTTCAGATATGGATGAAATCCTAAGTGTATGTAGCCATAAAAGTAAAAGCTACTGAGCAGTACTTTCCTGCGGTACTGTTTATCAAGCCGTACAAGTTGGATCTAACTTTTAAGCCTAAGGTTTCAAACTCTAGGTATGACTATTCAAAGAAACGATACCGAACATAGTGTTAGTTTTCTGTGGTACTGTTTATTTGTTGTGCTGTACAAGGTGGCTCTGTCTTTTTAATCTGTGACGAAATCCTTATGTGTGACCAAAGTTACTGAGCAGTACTTTCCTGTACTGTACAGAACAAAAACCCATTAGTATGACCATTTAAATGAAGGCAGCCGAACAGCAAGTGATATTGTTTCCTTTTCCGTACATGGCAAAACAACGTCTAAAAAATTATTTACTTGATTCACATTTGAGAGCTATTTGCGAATTAAAGAAATCAAATTATTAGCGGATGCAAAGAATCAAGTTATTACTGCCCCTGTTTTTTTCCTACTGGGGACCTGGGCCATTTTGGGTTATAACGTTAGGGAGAGTCTTGTGTAGTTTGAAGGCTCAAACTATAGAGTCAGGTGTTGTGATTTCAGTGGCTAGTCTATATACTACACACCCTGCCCCTCGTGCTTTGATTCTCTCGCTGTGTATCAGTCAGATGTCCTTCATGTGGCTACTTCCCTGTTTTTCAAGAACCGAGACTTAGAAGAAAATTTCAATCAATAAAAAACAAAAAACACCGCTGGCAGAAACCAGGCTCGATACTAAATTGTCAAATTCACTTTAGCTTTATCAGCTGGAATTCTTAACGTTAGTAACTTTATACCAAACCAGCGGATGGTGTTCTTTGTGCGCTCTTTTTGGCTACTCAAACTCAGGATAGTAGCTGCTATTCGCCTCCTGGCATTTCTTTGGATTTTGCGCACGTGCTTTTCCTCATTTTCTTAGAATAAAGGAACTGTTTGGTCCTGGCTCTCCACTGGTTTGGTATATACTAATAAAAACAATTTTTCACCTCAGTGTCGGTGAAGAATGGTAGTTATTAGTATTTTAGTGGAAAATAGACCACTCGTAAAGTTCATACGAAACTAAATTCGGGACACGAGTGGCGTATTTTCCATATCCTCACTAGTGAGGATATCGATGACGTCATTTCCCGCTCTTACACTGTTGTTTGTGCAAAAATACTCTTGTCCATATAATAAAAAGAAATTTACACGCTGGCTTGAAGATATAAATTTTATTTTCTAGTGGTAAAAAGCAATATTTTACTCACTCGCTGCGCTCGTTCGTAAAATATTATTTTCCCACTCGAAAATAAAATTCAAATCTTCGCGCTGCCGTGTAATATCCTATGTATATTTTCCTTGCCACTGCTCGGGTCGGCAAATATCCACCATTATCATTCACGCTATTTTATCCGGCATTTTAATTGGCCGAGAGACCATTACGTCACTGCAAATAACTGTCTACGAATAATTGTCTGCTCATGCGCATTACGGTGCGAAGCTGTTTTGCTGCGAATAATTCTGCTCGTGCGCAGTTGAGTCACCTGTTTAGAGCTCAAACTCAAACGCCGGCAAGTAAGCCATTAAAGCGCGGAACTTCTGCGATTTTTGACTACAAATTTTAAAGAAAAAAGTATGAATCTTCCTTTTGAACGTTGTACTTTTTGGCACTGAATCAGTTGATGTATTCGTTCTAAAGCAACTAATTATTGGCGAAAGCGGAATTTACTAACTTTGTATTTTTTGTGCAGAATACTAAAGTTTTGAACGGAATGAAAGCGCGCACTTGGCGTAGGAATAATAATTGTGACACAAGCGTGCTGGTTAAATGTATAAACACATTGTCTTGTTGAATGATAAAACAATTATTGAACTCGATTTCGCAAAATATCGTGATTTGTCAGTGTCTCGCAGATCAATTATTTGCCTCTGCCTTCGGCATCGGCAAATAATTGATCCGCTCGCCACTGACAAATCACGATAATTTGCTCAACCTCGTCCAATAATTGTTTATTATTCACCTCAACTTCGGTGAATTGTTAGTAATTCACAGAAGTAAAGATGAAGGATGAGTCCCGAGTTGCGGAATGTTTTTTTTTTCCACCGGCTCAGAATGCACAAATCTAAATGGGTTGATTTTGGGCCGGGTATATTACTATCCTATATTTTTATAATGACAGGAAAAGGAGTCGGGTTCAATCTTCGCGATCCTGTAGCAAAGTGAACTAAAATAACGGAAGTAAAACCAACGCAAAGAAGGCATCCGGATAAGGTCAAGGTCAAACGGATTAAACATCATTCAATATTGCTCAATGCAAGTTTCTTGCTGTACGATGTTGGAAGAGGCGGCCAAACAAATTTAACATTGTTTGCCCGTACCTGAGAGCAAAAGAAACTTGAATCAACATCATACAGCATGGTAATCAACGCGTTTAAACATGTTGAGTTCTAAAACGTTCAGTGGAGTTGAATAGAAACGTTGAACCCTTTTCTCCTAGGCCTATTGCCTTGAACATCTGTTAAGAGAAAAGTTATGCTCTCAAAAATAATAAACATATTTAGCCAAGCCTAAAAGCGGAGCTCCACGTTCATTTTTTTTCCGCTAGTACTTATTAATCTCCGAACATACTCTCATTGAAGTCGTTAATTACGCGACTCCTCAAGACAAGATTCCAAAGCGGGAATAAATCGTCAACTCCAATTCCAAAAATGCTGTTTCTTTTTAACCTTATAATTGTCTGACCTTATCAAAAGTCGCAATTTTGCGTTATGGTCTCTATTTCTTCTTTTTCGTTTAGCTAGATCAGTTGCTTAGTTGCGTTTATGTCAAAATCGGCTACTTGTCTGCTTCAGTGTTTGGTCGACAGGATTTCAATCCATCAGTTGCTGCAGTTTATAACCGACAGCTACTGACAATTTTCCAGACCGAGAGGAAGCAGGTTTTCTTTTAAGATTTTATAGACTATCGACGTTTTTTTCCCACCAAGTTGCTTTACAGTTTGTTTACTTTTTCTTATCTCTGAAGGACAAAGTAATTACAAAGGGAAAGGTTTTTCATCAGATGTAAGCCTAACCCCCTTCCCTCTTAAAGAAAATACTACATGTGGAAAGGACAACATGGACCTTAAAAATAGGAGTGATTACTTTATTTTACTGCAAAAGGGCAGAGTACAATACTGCTCGCGAGTGTCTGACTGAAACTGTCGATTTCACGTAAGGTGAGAGATTGCTTAAATCTAAAACAGGTAGTTTGTCTCAACGTTGTCCTCTATACAGTCTCTTTTTATGTCTTAAAAATCTAAAAACACTTGAATGACTTTCATTCTAAAAGAGAGAGAAAGGTGGTGCTATCATTAAACTTATTTGTTTACTCGGGAATTGTTCTGCGTTTTTATCCTGGCAACCTCGTTCACTGGATCTCTCTTCTTCCCGTCCCCTCCCTAACGTTCTCAATTGTCATAGAGGCACGTGACCAGACCAGACCAGGGTCTCTCTCACTATCGCTCCAGGGGACGGGAAAAAGAGAGACCCTGGTAACGAGGTTGTTTTCCTGGTCCTCTTAACACTCATAATTTGAAGTGTATTTGTGGGTGTACAGACGAAATTGAACATTTCTTTCACACTTATTGGCCCCGTAAAATACAGTACATTTTAGTTGTGCAGTTATTCGCCAAAAGGTGAAAAACAGCAAGGGAAAACATGCGGATCGCTGTGGAAACAATGAGTTGACTTATTTTTCTTCAAAGCAAGAGAAGACTTCAGCACGACTTTCACCGACAGCTCTTCTTGTAGCAATCTTTTAAAAGCTTATTTTAAAGTTCAAGAAGAGTACTTGTAAAACTACAATTGCTCTAATGAACCCACTTAATTTGGTCCCCGCGGTAGCTACTCGACAGAAAAGACTTTTCAATGTAAACACGCATTTCTCACTGATTCCTATATGCATCCCTCTGACTTTTTAGTTCTGTGAACCATGAAACATTTTTGCTCAAATAAATAATATTGCCCCGCATCAACCAGTTTACAGACAGAAAATTACCCAAAAGATATTTTCGGAAACTAAATTATCAAGCCTGAAAATGTCACAAGTTTTTCGCCCGCAAAGTATTATTCAGTCACTTTCAAAATATACCCAGAACTAATTTTAGGAAGCTTCTAGAGTCTTTTTCTAGACAAAATAGGTTTAAACCGAGAAATGCTTCGCTTTTAGTTCCTTAAATAATTCTTTCATTTCGATCTGTAACTACAGAAACGCTAAAATGGCTTAAAGGTTAAAAACAAACCAAACACGAAAGCATGCCACACTGAACTCACTCACTGAAACGGCGATTCTAAGTTTAGTCGCTAAATTGGGACAGAAATGTCACTCACTTCAGATGAAGCAACTAAAAAAATATAGCAATATAAGGAAGATAAAATATCCCAGAACTGAAAAAAACATATAGAGCTTTACACTAAGACTATAAACTTAATATTGACTACAGAGCAACTCTACAGTTGTTGGATAATAAATTAGGAATCTGTCAAAACAACCGAATGTGAGGTGCCGAAGAGCAGCAACCTAGATTGTAAAAACAACACAGACTCAGTCTAGAATAGTGACGATTTCTACTTTTCAAATAAAATAGCCAAATGCGTAAAAAGAATTGCTCAAAAAAAATATATTTTGAAAATTACGCACTAAACTTTAAAAGGAGATTGAGCTTAAGCCTATACGCATCAGATTGCTCATAATGGAAATTCCTTGAATGAACAAAGAAAGAAAAGGGACAAGAAACCTTCCCAAACATGAGATTTCATTCATATAAGCACTTGTTTGCCCAGGAAAGCGAAATGCATTCAATTAATTTTCCCCTCGAGTGAAGTTACTCGCAAGCAATTTCTTTCGAAGCGGGAACTACAAGGTAATTTCAAGGCTATTTTGAACAAGTGGTTCAAACATTTCAAGAAAATTACCGTAAACATGTAAAGTCGCTCATGTAAAGTCGCATATGTAAAGTCGATTTCTTGCCTTCAAGCTCTCCAATTTCTTCTATATGCGGCATCGAATTTATAGCAATCTCTTCTGGTCTTTTTCTTTTCATGATGAGCTGTTTGAGTGTTTATTCCAAAAATGTATTGAAACTCGAGCTTACGAGGAACGTACGGCCATTACTTCAGATCAGAAAAGATGACATTCTCAACTGCCGTCGGATTGCCTTAGGACTCCCCTCCCCCTATCCCTCCCCCTGAGTCTGTACTGGCGGACGTACGCTGACGTCAGAACCAAAATACCACATCGTTAGGTTACCAGACTTGCTTACCAATGGTGCTCCACCCCTGCAGCCGAAAAGACCACAAAGGAGGCTCCCCTTTTACTTAAAGTAGGATAAGATTAAAAGAGATCACCCAAATAAGGGACTGTGCAATAATTATAATTATCAGGGGTGGGAAGGGAGGATAAAAAATGAGCCTCACAAAGTGAAATATAATGTAGTGCCCTCCCCTCCTACCAACAAAGGCAAGTTTAGCTCTGGCCCCCCTCCTGATGTCCAAAAAATTATGAGCAGCCCCCCCCCCCCCCCCACCCCACCTACATTTATAATAAAAGCTTAAATATACCTGAATTCACTACTTGCTTTGTACTGTAACGCGTTCGACATCAGTTCACGGAGCTCTTCCACTGCACAGGCTCATAAAAATTTGAAAGACAAGAAATATGGCTGGGTACCAAATGCTAAGAGAAACATTAGTTTGTTTTGAAACGAGTTTTTGCCAAGATTCTTTGGCATCTACAAAGACAGGGCAGGTGGTAACCCTAGTGTGATGAAAAAAATGTTCATAGCATAGAGAGACAGTACGCAATCCTTCAAGATGTTAAGAAATGACAAATGTTAAGAAGTGACAATCCAGCTTGTGCTGGGCGGTTTTTGTGTGAGAAATACGACCAGAAACCGCATGACAACAGCAAAATTTCAAGGTGTCGAGCTGAAGCGAACAAACTAAGAACGACAACAAGCCACCATAAGTTTAATTCAGACACTCTGCACTCAATTGCAACTGGCTCTCAGAAGAATATTGCTCAACTGATTGAGACCTTGAAACTGCGTTTAAAAAAATATAAGTCCACTTATTCCATTGCGTCAAAAACCAACGCATCAAACTGTAGAAGAAATAAGGAAAACAGAAGGAAAGGCAGAAAACGGAACACTGTTGCTGTGGAAAAAACGAAAGAGTAGAGCTTGAGTTATTTTTGTTTCACTGGTGGGGACACCAGTTGATGGCGAATATGAACCGGAGATGTACACAGTGCCGCAGATCGATACTGTGGATCTAGAAATACTTACTTTGTTCACGTCTTACCCCGATAAAGCTTGCTTGGGAGACCTGTTAAACTGTAAATGCTTTGTCAGAGAAGCTGAAAAGGCCATGAGTTTACAAAAAATGTATAACTCCACTTAACCACTTTTTACTGCCCAATAGCAGTGGACACACCCACGGCTATATCCTCAGGCCAACCACGACCAGTAATACCAAAGCATGTAACAACAGGAACATGTGCCGCACAAAGCGTTCCGGCTCATTTATTACACAGTGTGGCACAGTGTGTAAATGCTAACAATTTAGTTGATTAGCAAATCTTATCTCTAATAGTTTATATTATTATAGTGCTATTATAGTAGTGTTAGTATGTTAGTAGTGTTATAGTATTAATATAGTAGTGTTAATTTTTAAGTTTGTATTTTATCCTTGTAATTCAGTTTCTTAACTGCAATGGTGATAAATCAACAGTTATTGATTTATTTTTGTTTTATTTATGGTGCCCCCGCTCGTTTTACAGCCCCCCGTCCCCTCCTGAAAATTATTGCACAGTCCCCAGCGCGACACTATTTTTTTTAAGGAAAACTGGTGGAGGTTTAAGCTCGTTCTTACCTCCTCTTTTGACTGTCAGTTTGGTGGAAACGGCCTTGGTAAAGATACTATTTGCCGTCGCTGTACAAGTGTATCTCCCCGAGTCCTCTACTTTGGGATTCCAGATTTCCAGTGTTCCATCCACACTAACTTTTGATCTTCCGACAGGCAGGTCTTCGTTCTCTTTCATCCATGTCACTCTTGGCTGTGGGTTCCCTGTGGCCTGACAGTGGACCGTAACATTCTGCGTTGTTTTCACTTGGAGCTGCGCAGGTGGTCTGACTGTAAATTGCGGAAGCTCCACAACAATAAGCTGTGTTACAGCCGAGTCATGTCCTAAGTGATTTGTTGCTTTGCATTCGTACAAACCGGAATCTTCTTTCTGAGCATTTTTTATTGACAGCTGTCCATCCTTAATAACGGCTCTGTCTTGGGCAAGACTATCGCGCACTTTTGACCAGGTGTTCACTGCTGGAGGGAAGCCAGTCACATGACATACCGGTAAGGTGATGTTCTTCCCCTTTTCACCGTAAGATGGGCCAAGCGACAAAGAAACCTTTGGTTTACCTGCATTAAGCAAGAAATAAATCAATGTTAGCCAAGGGAAAAATTAACATGCACCAGCAAACGTCATCCAGTGTTTAAAATGATAACAAAAAATCCGAGCTTTAGAACAAATATCAGTAATAATGATGAAGAGCTACTAAGGTGAAATTGTAAAGTTAAAAAAAAAACACCAAAAAAATCCACCAGCTGACAAAAATGAGGGGAAAAGAAAAAATAGTGAAAACAGGAATTTTTTTTAAGGATAGGACGTAGTTAGGGCTTCAGCTTACTTACACATGTCCCTGTCAAACATGTTTAAGTTGTTGACAATACCACAGCACATTTGTTTGCAAGTTTGTATCAATTTTATATGAGCAGCGAACACCATAATGTTAAAAATAAAACCCTTTCAAAACAATTTAATGGCAGTTACATTGCTGCTTCTATGTCACAAGATTACTTCTTAAAGTTCACTAAAGAAGCAACCAACTCCCGATATGTTTTAGCGATAAAATAAATATCCTTCTACTATTATTGTCACAAAGGACAACAACAAGGAAAACAACTATAATATAAGACAGTAGTTCAACTGTAAAAAATTCCTACTGCATAAGTTATCGGCATTGCGTATAAGTTCATCAAACTAGTGAAGTGCCTCTAGCATCCTTTTAAGAGTAAATGTCTGGATACATCAGAAGGGTGCTAACAAAAATCATCTAAGACCTGTTAAAGAGTCATGTTGAATATTAAAAAAACCAAAACAGTTTGACAGTTTTTAGTACGGTAGAAAAATGCTGTTTGTTACGTGCGCTAATAACCTAGCACTCGTAAATATTTAGAGAAGAATTTCGTGTGACTTACTTTGCACGACAAGAATCCCAACTTCTTCCTTCCTTCCAAGAATATTTCGCGCCACGCATTTGTATTTCCCAGCATCCTCAAGTCGCACGTCTTTAATCTGCATTAGACCATCTGACGTCACCTTAGTTCTGTTGCTAGGTAACGTTCCATTTAATCGAGACCAAGCTACTTGTGGAGCGGGATTTCCCGAAGCAGAGCACAGTAACGAAGCAGTGGTGCTTTCGTTCACAGTCAGTTGAGAAGTGGAAAGTGTTACTTTTGGTGCAGAAATGGATTCTCCTGGTTCACCTTTCATTCCTGGAATACCCGGGAGGCCAATGTCTCCTTTAATACCTTTTTCTCCTCTTATTCCAGGTGGACCCATAATTCCTTGCTTTCCACTTCTGCCAGGCTTTCCCATCATCCCTTTTGATCCTTTTCTACCTCTCCTCCCTGGAGGTCCCGGCAGTCCACGTGGGCAGGAGTTTCCACTAGCGTGACAAAATTTTTTAAAGCTTGAAGTAACAACTTCCTCCAAAACCTGTTTTAGATTTTCCGACTTATTCAAAGGAGTTTTGTTAACAACGCTCCTTGTGAATCTGTGCAGTTTAACCTGATCTTTTGCCTGATTCTCTTCAGTGTGTAAGATCGCTGGTTTCTCTGAGGAAAGAACGGATCGATAAGGCAAATAAAATTTTAGACGGTATAATCTTACCCTGCAAGCAGAGCTTTCTTGGTCTCTCTATGTCCCGGTAAGTGAATAAGTAACCTCTGCGCAAAACCGTCCGATTTCCTGTCGTGCAAGCAAAACATTCGTCACCCGCATCGTCACTTCCTGTCATTTTGCACGCGCGATGATATGTCAGCTTCACCAAAACTTGTCAACTTCATAAAAAGACCTGCAAAAGTAACTTCCCAAGGGTTTAAGTGCACCTAACCCCTACATTTTTTTTTCGGCTAAATAAATTCTGTTATCATCTGGAACATTTCTTCGCAAAAATTTTTTGATTTGGTTAAATTCTCGATTTTCTGTGCCCGTTAAATTCAACAAAAATTTGGTTCAAGTCCGAGTAAGAGGAACCTGGAGAGAGCCGTGGTTGTGACGTCAGATCAAGAACCAAGAATTCCACGCCGCTTAGTTTTTAGCTGTGTTTCTCTGAGTTTATTTGCTGATAGAAGCCTTCTGACCTTCTAGCTAATTCGAACAAAGTCATAGTATAACTAAGATTCCAATGTTGTAATCCAAAGCAGATACTGAGACGAGCTACGCGGATTCTGCTGATTTGTAGATGAATTTTAGCTCTGAATACGAGATAAATGCGGAACACGAAGTCGACAGTACACCGACAAATGATGAAGAAAGTGCCATCCTGGCCATATCTGCAAATAACCCGCTAACCAACGAAGAATGAATCGCTCAATGCTAAAAGAAAATAAACTAAGAAATGGAAATAAACTAAGAAATGGAACAGCAAATAAAACAACGATTGGCCTTGGAGGGCCGTGAAGAAGTCGGAATGATGAGCTTCGCCCGTGAGTGTTTACATTTTATTTCGCACGTTCGGTCTTCACGTTAGGTCTTGGTTTTCCTGCTCTCCGCTTCTCGCATTTGAGATTTACATTCAAGCTGAAGGAATCTCTTATAGAAATGAAGATTTTAATAAAGCATTCCTTTCTTCATTTATTTATTTTACATAGAAGTAAATGTGGAAACTGCGATATTACTTTAATACGTCTTGTCCATTTCTGTAACCAGCATTAACAGTAACAACAATTTATAACACTAGTGAATCAGGAAGGCAATTGAAGAGAATTATAAGCACGAGAGTTTGTTAGTATCGGTTCAACTGAGATGATCTTTAATACCAATAGTTTTTCTTGCTTCAACGTGCGAGCAGTTTCCTCAGATCCTACGCGCAAGCGGAAATGTACAAATTATGTAAATCAACCAGCCCTCGCTTCTTGACTCGCGACTCGAGGCTTCGCCGCTCATCGCTCGCACTTCGATCTTCTTGCGGCCTTTTTTCGAACAAAGAAATGGTAATAAAAGAAGAAAGAGACTGCTTGCAGTCTACTTCAACGGAGGATATGAACAAGGTATCCCTGCACAGTAATGTTTTGTTATGCTCGAGTGATTTAAAATGACTCAAGATAAAATTCTTATGGCGAGGGATAGCGAGGCACGTTCATAGACTAGAATCAGAAATAATGGCAATGGTTTGTTATTGTGGAGAAAGCGCGTTCGGTTCCGCTGAAGGAGGACTTTCTATAAATACGATATTTAACTTTAAACCCTAGGCTGTTTTGGCCACCCCTTACATGTAATTATTTAGCGCTTATCGTGTAGCCAACTTGAATAATTCGCAAAGGTAATCATTTTCTGCGTACCGCGTATCGCGTAGAGGGCTCCACAAAAAAATAGTTCATGTGGCAAGGTATTCTGTGGTTAATCGGCCGTTGAATCATTGGAAATACACAAAAAGCTATCGTTTGATCGGATACCTTCTTCTGCGACAACAAATCGTTGCTTAAAATGCATCGAGCGTAGTATCAAGTCTGTCGACTGAGTTCTTGGAAGGCTGCCGCTTTGCTCGCTATTGCTTTACAAAATCCATTCATTTCGTCTCTTCACCTCCGGTCGCTCGTCGTCAAAAAATGCTGTATTATGTAGTGATACGTCTTGTGATTCGTTTCTTTGGTTACTACGTCTCGGAGCAATACGAACGGTCGACATGTTTCTGTACATCTTCGAGAGCTCAAGAGAAATATAGTTCCGATAGAGATAGCAGGAGACTGCGAGTTCTTGATTTGACGTCACAACGTGACTAGTCCCATGCCCTCACTGCTCGACCCTGAACCAAAATGGTGTCTATTTTCGCCCGATTTTCCGTACTTCAACCGCGCACTGAAAATCAAGGATTAAACCAAATCAAAAACTTTTTGTGACTGAATGCTCCAAATGATAACAGAATTTATTTGACGGGGAAAAACATTTTTGGGGTTAGGTGCACTTTAAGCATCAGTTTGAATTGTGGATAAATCTCAGTACCGAATAAAGGTTTTCAAATGCTGCCCTGTCTTTCCATTGATTTTCTGGGCTGAGAGAAGTTGCTGGAAAAAGAAATATACAAATCTGTCGCGTACAACAAATTTGAAAGCGTATCAAAGCGTGCGCCCTTTTTGATGACATTCGCGGCATGCGTAAGCGTTAAACTGTGTGACAGCCGGTTGGAAGCCAGTATTTTTTAATACATTCGTCCAAAATCCTGGACGGCGGCAGATCAAAGAATCGGACTGTTTTGCGCAGAGGTAAGTTGTCCGCCTGCCGGAACATAGGGCGGCCAAGAAACCTCTGCTAGCAGGGTAGTATGATCTTTTAGATTCGAATGAAAACAAAAAGTATATAAAGGTTGTTGTTGTTAGGGTAGGACTACTCACAGATGAGTTTTTTTCCTCCCTTACTTTGATTATTAGACTAGTACACTAGAAAACCGTAACACAACCCCGGAAGTTGCAGTTGCATTGTAACACATTTGGTTTCTAAAATTGAGAATAATTATCCATTGTCTTTCGTCAATAGCTGCGAGAGAGCGTTATCAGACCCACCAACAACCACGATCACTTGTAATGGCTTTTTAGTAATACCTTACGTGCGAGGCATTTCAGAAAGAATTGGCCGTGTTCTGAGACAACTACAGGTCAAAGTCGCCTACAAGCCACAAATCACCATCAACAGCTTCTTTCCACACCCGAAAGAGCAAAAGGATGCAGACCGGCCTCAATCGGGCATAGTATACGAAAACAATCGTCAGATGGACTTCAGCGATGTAAAAGCTGTTGGACACGAAGTGAATTTTCAAGAGCGACTTTTCCTAGAAGCCTGGTTGTCAACTAAAGATCAGAATGTAGGGAACGACCACATCACCATTCCAGAGGTCTACAAACCAATTTACTAGATGTTTTATGGCAGGTGCTCGAAGCATCAGGCGAAATTGACTTAAAACCTTCCTCACGTGCGTGTTTTCGAGGTCGTGATTTCATCTCCGTGAGTAACGCGTCTGTAGTAATAGTTTTTTTTCGAACATGTGTTTTTTTCTAACTCTATGAACAAAAAGAGGATGATTGGTAGGTCAAAAATATGTGGAAAAAAGATAGGTCACCATGCTTGTTTAAGAGTAAATAGCTTTTCTTTTCTCTGGTGAGCTTGGCCTCATAGGAGACCTGCTACTCTATGGACGTGCGCGCGCTGTGAGTGGGCGCTACTGACGCAACAAATCGTGCACAGTAAGGATGCGCAATGCAATACAGGGCAATGACCATAAGCATTAGCCGAAACGTCTTTTAGCAAGTTTAAAAAATCAAGTCAGTGTCAAACCCCTTTCACCACCACATTTGGTTTCAATTGACAGGTAAAAATAAACACAACTAGGATAGTCGAAGCACACTAAGTTTGACAAATTAGTCTTGCAGAAATTAAAACAGAAAATAAGATCGCCAGTGGCGGGAAGGAACATGTACAGTTCTCAACAACACTTTGCTTTACGCTGGATAACACTAAATAATGCATAGACTGACAACCACGCGACCTTCATACAGTAATACAGAAATAGAAAATTCTCAAAATACAGCTGAATTATAGTTTCACGCTTCATCAAGAGATACTGGGGGGGCTCACCTTGATATTTTAAGGAGGAGAGGGGGGTAGTGAAAAACTCGAGTCACTTTAAAAGCCCTTTTCATACTAAAATGCATTATTTGTCATAGTTCCATCTCTACTTTTCAAGAAAAATAACAGAAATTTGTATCCTTTAAACATTTTAGACATCGCTTTTCAAAATTACACTGTTCCTGTGTAACCAGAGGCAGCCCAGACGCGTCGTATGTGGAGTTCATTTAAAAATAGAAAAGGGTGAAAATATATGTAATAGCACGAAATAAGTCTTGTTTTCTTACTTATTGTGTCCTGTTTAATTATTTTCCGGTCAATCTTGCACCGTTCTCTTACGCAATCGCTTAATAGCGTCGCTGCTTATATGAGACGTTTAGCCTAAGGTTTGCAGAGATTTATAACGGACTAACCGGTGATAAAAGAATCGAGATATCTTGAAATAAAGCCTGCCTACCTTGAGCTCAATGCTCCCCTGTTCGTCCTGGCTGGTTTAAATGACATTTTGAGGTTTTTTTCTTCGATTGAAAAAATTTATCATGCGCTATAAACTAAAACTTACCCGTATGGTGACCAAAGTAACGAAAAACCTTCCTGCCTTCCTTTTAGACAAGCATGCAAAACATAGTTTATTTGAAAGCTCCAACTGTTCAAACTAACGTTAGTACTTGCTTTTATCCGCCCCTGGAGCCGGTTCATCTCCAAATGTAGTCTTGAAAAGTGTAGTGCCATTTGCATTCAGTGTTATGTCCGGTCTAGCCGGCAAAACTTTATTAAATGAAAAATACAAACACAATTGACTGAGGAGAGGCTCGAGTTTGAATGGTAACAAATCTAAAAATGATTTACCTTTAATCAAAGTGTCCGCCATTCCCTGTTTCCTGTGAGAAATTACTTCCTCGACAGCTATCAACCTTTCTTCGTGATCATAAAATTTCACCTCGATTCTGGTGAATCCAGCAGAGTAAAGAAGCAAGCATAATACAGACAACACTGTGCCGGGGCACACTGATGAACAGTGGCTTTTAGAAGACATTTTGTATGCGTAATAATCGAACGTGCTCGGGATTTGTACTCGTTGTGACACGTTTGTAACCCTGCACTGGTTACACGTGATAGCCCATCAGACAAACAGGATGAAGATGCACTGATGGGAATAGGAAATAGATTGACCTGGGTCAGTGTATTATCGATTTCAGCAAACAGGAAATAGTTTGACCTGGGTGACAGTATTATCTAGCTCAATATTCAGAGAGCAGAAATAAGTATATCTGGACTGTAATGGGGGGGAGGATTAGTTGATGACATCGTTCATCGATATTCCCACGTGATTTAGTCCTCTTCCATACCCAACCACGCTACTATTTACAAGGTTTCATTCTTGTGGCGACCATTTTAAAAATTAAAAAGAAGAGCAAACATGGCGCAGAATTCAGTTTTTGTATAGAAATCCCATTGTCTACTGATCTCCATGAAAAAATTTTTGGATAATGTTTTGGAGGAACACAAACAAGTAACAAGAATTCCACTGACTAAATTTAGGAGGTATATACCTACCTGTACTGGAGTGCCGTCATTTTTTAAAAATATTTTCCTTTACGTTCTCCCGAAAAAAATTCTACAGACTAACGTCAGAAAAACTTCAAAATGTGACTACTTGCTTTTCAGTATAGCCCACTGGATCCTTCAGATGTAACCTATATAGTGCTAGGTCAGATAACTTTAGTTTGCAAGCTGCGAATTCTCCGAGAAACAAACTTTAAGGAAATTAAGGAAACGTTTGATTCTCACACAAAGACTATGTTGGCGTCAGTTAAGTTTACGGTACTTTCAAAATGGCTATGACATCTGAAACCTCAATTTTGCGCCCCTTTACCCAATCCTTTGCGTCTACTAACTCCTCCAATAACTAATGTCAGAAAATCTTGTTGAAGGCTGGTACGTTTTCTTGGATCGACAGCCTAGACTGTGATCTGTGAAAGGGGGGGGAGGGAGAGGGATGAAGTTGCATGTTTTCTTGTACCTACTTGTTGTAACACTGTATGTACAACCAGAGCGGAAAAAGGTTGGGCGATGAAACGACCGTGTCCGAGCGAAAAGGTGTGATGCAGTGGACTGGGATCGAATTGGGTGCTAGACCAAAATTAAAAATTCAAAGATCCAAATTCAAAATCCTAATAATCTATTAATAATTTCTGAAAAACATTAACTTTGGGTTATCGTTTCTTTGTCTTTTCCGCCTTAATCGATTAACTGTCTAAAAACGAGCAGAGCAAAGTAAAAAGATGGAAAATGGGGTTTGGATGACGCGTGGCATGACGCGTATTTATAATTCGTGCAACTTGTGCAAGGTTAATCAGCACACGTCCCTAGTTAATTAATTAAATCAAATCAAGATTAACACCGCGCTTCTTCTTCTTTTTTCCCCAAAACCTCTCCTATGCTTGTCTGTTTCTTTAGGCACTACAAATAGAATTGCTCCTCAGTTTAGACGGTTTTCTTTGCTTTGTTTTTGTGAGATAAAGGGAGGAGAAATCTACAAATTTAATTTCACTTTTAATTTGTTTACATACAGTTGGCGGCGTTGCGACGAATCATCGCCATGGCGCGTTGCAAGGAGGCAAAGTTTAAAGTTGCAAAACGCCACTATCTCCAAATATCTCCAGCTAATTTTTTTATTATGTCATGTAAAATTTATCGGCCTTTAATATATGTAAGATTTAGGGTGGAGTGATCTGGAGCTTTTTAAAAAGAGACGAGGAAAGACAACCATGTCATGTTTTTCGGCAAGAGCAAGCATTCGACGCTCTCAAATTGAACGCATTTTTCGGGAACTTACTGTGAAAAAGATTGACTAATGTCCACACAGACATAAGCATTTTAAGCTGTGAGCCAGGACTGTGAAAAAACGTTTTAATCATAGTGCACGGCTGGCTGAAAAATAAAGAAAGAAAATGAGATTTCCGGTTTGTTGAAAGGTAAATTTTGCCGGCCACCAAACGTACCGGAAGCGCGGAAAGAGCGCTCGTGCCAGTCCTTCTCCGCATCACACATCGCTTGAAGAGCAGACTGCTCGTTTCATCGCCCAACCTTTTCCCACCCTGAGTAGCAAGTGTTCTCAAAATGCAAGATTTCAAGCCATAATTTCTCCATAATTTAGTGCTTACATTATTGACCGGACTCAAATTCTAAAGACGCTCGTGGGGCAATGTGGATGAAATGGACTTGAATCTTAATTTTAAAAAGACAAAGCACACTTGATCAGAATCACTCAATTTTGTTAATTTTCCTTTGAATGTGTATATGAAAATAATATATTCACATTCATTGATTCATCACTCACGATTTATTACGAACTAACAAAATGACCAGCTCCCGGCAGTTGGCTTGTTAGCTCAGTTGGTAGAGCACTACTCCGGTAATCGCAGGGTAATGGGCTCGATTCCCGTACAAGCCTGAATATTTTCAGGTTTCCTTCTTCGCAACTGCTTAGGTTGCCAACATAACTGCGATGATCTTTCACATCTTTAACTTTCCTTTATAGCTAAAGCTTTAACTAGCTGCACGAAATTCTCACGACAAAACCACTCAGTACCATTTCAGGTGTTCTTGTCTATGAAAACGGCTTATTAAAAGATTATTAAGAGTTCACACAAGAAGTAAACCGAAACGGCAGAAACCGTACGTGTAAGCATTTATCGAAAAAAGTTGTTTGCGTTCAACTAATCGAACCTCTTGCCTTATTCACGTGATTTTAAGTCAACTACAAAATATGGCGTCGACTAAAGAGATCTTTAAACCGCGTAGTACTTTGTCGATTACGTTGACAACAACTCTTAAATAATGATCATTTAATAACGTTGAAGAAACCCAGACAATAGTCTTCATTATATTTTCAACCATTAAGCAGCAACCATTAAGAAGTGAACACATAACGTTACCACATTTGGCACAAAATACCCTGTTAATTACATATAGTGCACATTACCATTTTTTTGACCAGTTATCCTTCTAATTATACGTAGCGGTATTGCAGTACAGGAACCTTATGTACACCATCGACCTGCTCACAAGAAGGGTGAACTATGTCGTACCTCCTAAGTATAGATCATAACGATCAAGATCTAGGTGACTCCATAAACAACCGGAGCAGGTTTCAACTACTGCACTTACTAAGACCTCTTTAAAACAAGTATTACAGACACAAAGTTTAAACATGAAGGTTGAAATTAGGCTCTATATTGTAACAGTGATGCAAGCACAAGCGCAGCTTGACAGAATCCTACTTTACTAGAGAAAACGACAGTAACGCGAGCAGAAGCGTAAGCATAAGCTTCAGAGAAACAAACGTGTTCATTTTTATTATCTGATTTTTACTAGGAAACACCGCAACATAATCATTTTTTTTTTCATTATTTATTTATTTCTTTTTTTTTTTTGCCTTTATAATTGAGCTTGCACACACGCTTGCGTTTAAGTCCGTTTCACGTGTTGGCAATAAGGAGTAAAACGAGAATGTAACGAGAGGTTTCTGGCTATCAAAGCGGTTTTTATTCTTTGAAATGCGCGGGCGATGCGAAAGCATGACAAGACGCAAGTGGGTTTGAACTGGAAGTACCCGATTTCCGAATTAATTAAGTTGCGGTTTACTCGGTAATTAAATTTCTGTCAACAAAGCGAGGTTAATGGGGATCAAATAGGATGCATGTCAGGCTCAAATTAAGGCTTGACGAGTGACAAATTTCATGAGTCACATGTTTAGGTCATTTGAGAATACGGTCTCTTCGAGGTTAAAATAGAACTGCCGGTCGATGGCTACGAAGAAAGTGCTGTTCGTCCACTTCTCGGATAAAAGCCAGGAATTGTTAGATTGTAACAAACAGAAAGAAGTTCCCCGCCCGCTTTCCGGATGATATTATAACAACAACAACAATTTATTTCGATATTCCCACATGGGAAGCAAAGTGAAGCGCGCGAAGTGCCCTGTACCAAGGAATGTAGGAAATCGTGCCTTCTTCGTTTGGTTTGTTTGCGATATTTCTTCGCCATGCGCCGAATTTGCGGTTATTTCAAGAAGAGACGTTTGGAAGGTTTTCAGCCTTGGCGGGTCAAGCTGTCGGCTTGCACTCACATGGCCGTGAGTTCGATCCCTGCAATTGCCGTTTGGCGACGCCACTGCCATCTTCTATTGTATTTTCTTGCCGATCTCACCAAGCAGCTCCTCAAAAAAGGTAAGCCCTAGCTTTGAGTCAGTGTTGAGTTCACTACAATCAATTCTGACTTGCTGTCTTATGTAATCACAACACAAAATGAAAGGAATTTGGAAAAAAAATTCTAGATGTTGTGTTTTTGAAAGTGATTTGCGATCGTTTTATTAGGTCGCGTCTTTTGTAGCAAAATTGTTTTTTGATACGATCCTTGCGTTGCAAGGAATAAAAAATAATGAGTTGTTCATCGACCCGCGCTTTTGCGCCATTGTCACACAGTAGGCTTTGCGAGAACGGAAACACTTTGAACAGCGGTTTTCCAATGAGAATTCAAAATGGCGTACATTGCCCAAAACAAGAAAATTACTACTGGGAGATTTCATTTTGGCGTTAAATTTCCGCTATTTAAAGGCCGAGACAGACCTCAATGGAAGGTAATTGAATGGCGAAGACGTAGAAATATAATTGTTGATGAAATATGTCCAGCTTATTCTGACCGTACTGAAATTGGGAGCCTGAAAGTTCAACCTCAATTCTCAATTACAACCTTTCCTGAGGAGTCAATACTTAGTGTACTCCTGGGCGTTTCCAATTTCTTTCCCATTTAGAAAGAAACGATATATTTGCTGTGTGGAAACAATTTCTGTAATCTTATTTTATTTTATTTTATTTATTTATTTATTTATTTATTTATTTTTTTGGAAGAAAGATCCAAGATTGCTGTTGTCTAGGAGATTTTGTGACCGAAACAATAGACTGGGTGATTTAATTTTAAAATTTTTGGGTATCCAGGAGTCTAATCAGTGTAAAACTATTTGGCACTGTTTCAGGTATATATTAACATATGATGATTTTTCTTCCTTGAAAATGATATCAAGATGATATCGAAAAGTTGTATAATTTCCAATTCACTTATTTTTATCTAGGGGTCTCCCAGATACATCATGATGTAGAGTTGACATGCATGCCTACATCTGCAGTTTTGGTTGTTGTAGTTATGAATTCTTTTAGATAAAATTGGTCTTTTTGGTAGTAATGGGATTCTTGAACATGACTTTTTTCAAGCATTTTTTATTCTTTCATCTCATTATCATGTTTTTTATCCTGCTGAATATAACATTTTCCTCCTGTTTAGGCTTATAGCTACTTGATCATTTGACTTACATAACATCTAGCTATAGTAACACAAGAAACAGCAAAGAACTAAGCCCCTGAAAAGTTAACATTGGTGTTCATATTAGACCTCACCTGAGAGTTTGATTACAGCTGTGAGAGAGTTTTATTAAGAACTGTTAAAATAAAAATGTTACTTTTTTCCTCTAGGTCAACTGGAATTTAAGATTATTTGGAGTTTTTACTCAATGAGGAACTTAATAGTATCCAACTTTGTGCGTTGTATATGTAACTGCAAAATACTCAAACAACTTCTGGATTCTACTGGGGTGGTTGCCTACAAAGCTGATTCACCACAAGATGCAAACGATGCACTGAGAAGTTAAGGCCCAGTTAACCTTGGTGTCAGTGTAACTGTGTAAAAGAAGGAAGGACATCAAACAGCAGATGCAAAACACAGTATCTGTGTGAACTCAATGTCAGGTGTGTAAAACTGATCATGTTTTTTTTTCTTTTTTTTTTTTACAAAATAATTAACATGACACTGCCTTTTCAGGATTTGTTTTATTGTCTGTACCATTTTTGGGACATAAGCTTAAGCCTGCAAGAGTAGATTTAAGGCCTAAGGCACATTGTTGGTGAAGTTGGCAGCCAAATGAGTTTACCATCATAGACAAAGTTTGCTAAAATCCTATCACTGAATTGTGGTTTTCAGTGTCACCATTTTAGACCAATTAAGAAATATCAAGTCAAAATGTTCTGCATGTAATTCGTACCTTCCATTATGGTGATACTTTATCACTGATAGTAACTTAATATATATCATTGCTTAATGCATACACTGTCATTTTTCAGGTCCCATGGAAAGAGACCTTAGGAAATTAAAAAGATACCATGGAACATGCTCTACCAATTAAATATATGAAGAATGCCTACTGAGATTTGAATCCTGCCAAGAATATGACTCGCACACTACATTTTGCCTTAGTGGTGTTGATGTAATGCCAGAGTGTACTGCATTTTGCCTTATTTTAACAGTCCCGTCCAACTTGAAAACTACAGTTAGTACGCAGTTAACATTAGTGTCCCTGAGATAGGTCACCTGTCGACAACTGTTACCTTTAACAATCTCTTAAACTATTTTAAGTCTCAGTTACTAAATAAGGGGAACAGTAGCATCCAGATGTATCGTCGGAGTGTGCGACTGTTACCTTTAACAATTCCTTTCTATTTTAAGTCTCAGTTACTAATGAGGGGAACAGTAGCATCCAGATGTATCCTCGGAGTGTGCAACTGTTACCTTTAACAATTCCTTTCTATTTTAAGTCTGAGTTACTAACAAAGGGAACAGTAGCACCCAGATGTATCGTCGGAGTGTGCAACTGTTACCTTTAACAATTCTTTCTATTTTAAGTCTCAGTTAACTAATGAGGGGAACAGTAGCATCCAGATGTATCGTCGGAGTGTGCAACTGTTACCTTTAACAATCCCTTTCTATTTTAAGTCTCAGTTACTAATGAGGGGAACAGTAGCATCCAGATGTATCGTCGGAGTGTGCAACTGTTACCTTTAACAATTCCTTTCTATTTTAAGTCTGAGTTACTAACAAAGGGAACAGTAGCACCCAGATGTATCGTCGGAGTGTGCAACTGTTACCTTTAACAATTCTTTCCTATTTAAGTCTCAGTTACTAATGAAGGGAACAGTAGCATCCAGATGTATCGTCGGAGTGTGCAACTGTTACCTTTAACAATTCCTTTCTATTTTAAGTCTCAGTTAACTAATGAGGGGAACAGTAGCATCCAGATGTATCGTCGGAGTGTGCGACTGTTACCTTTAACAATCCCTTTCTATTTTAAGTCTCAGTTACTAATGAGGGGAACAGTAGCATCCAAATGTATCGTCAGAGTGTGCAACTGTTACCTTTAACAATTCCTTTCTATTTTAAGTCTCAGTTAATTAATGAGGGAACCAGTAGCATCCAGATGTATTGTCGGAGTGTGCAACTGTTACCTTTAACAATTCCTTTCTATTTTAAGTCTCAGTTAACTAATGAGGGAACCAGTAGCATCCAGATGTATCGTCGGAGTGTGCAACTGTTACCTTGAACAATTCCTTTCTATTGTAGGTCTTAGTTACTAATGAGGGGAACAGTAGCATCCAGATGTATCGTCGGAGTGTGCAACTGTTGCCTTTAACAATCCCTTTCTATTTTAAGTCTCAGTTACTAATGAGGGGAACAGTAGCATCCAGATGTATCGTCGGAGTGTGCGACTGTTACCTTTAACAATCCCTTTCTATTTTAAGTCTCAGTTACTAATGAGGGGAACAGTAGCATCCAGATGTATCGTCGGAGTGTGCGACTGTTGCCTTTAACAATCCCTTTCTGTTTGAAGCCTCAGTTACTAATGAGGGGAGCAGTAGCATCCAGATGTATCGTCGGAGTGTGCGACTATTACCTTTAACAATTCCTTTGTATTTGAAGTCTGAGTTGCTAATGAGGGGAGCAGTAGCATCCAGATGTATCGTCGGAGTGTGCCACTATTACCTTTAACAATTCCTTTGTATTTGAAGTCTCAGTTACTTATGAGGGGAACACTAGCATCCAGATGTATCGTCGGAGTGTGCGACTATTACCTTTAACAATTCCTTTGTATTTGAAGTCTCAGTTGCTAATGAGGGGAGCAGTAGCATCCAGATGTATCGTCGGAGTGTGCGACTATTACCTTTAACAATTCCTTTGTATTTGAAGTCTCAGTTGCTAATGAGGGGAGCAGTAGCATCCAGATGTATCGTCGGAGTGTGCGACTATTACCTTTAACAATTCCTTTGTATTTGAAGTCTCAGTTGCTAATGAGGGGAGCAGTAACATCCAGATGTATCGTCGGAGTGTGCAACTGTTACCTTTAACAATCCCTTTCTATTTTAAGTCTCAGGTACTAATGAGAGGAACAGTAGCATCCAGATGTATCGTCGGAGTGTCCAACTGTTACCTTTAACAAACCCTTTCTATTTTAAGTCTCAGTTACTAATGAGGGGAACAGTAGCATCCAGATGTATCGTCGGAGGGTGCAGCTGTTACCTTCAACAATTCCTTTCTATTTTAAGTTTCAGTTACTAATGGGGGGAACAGTAGCATTCAGATGTATCTCCGGTGTGTGTGACTGTTACCTTTAACAATCCCTTTCAATTAAAAGTTAGCTACTAATGAGGGGAGCAGTAGCATCCAAATCTGTCATCACAGTGTGTGGCTGTTGCCTTCTGCTGGGCAGTATCAAACAATGAAAGCCAATAGTCAATATAATCAGTAATAATCAATTCCAATTAATTAATTGACTGGTTATGGAAATCAATACAATTCAAAGCTTAAAAGTTGAGTGACTATTAATTGTTATTGACTATCATTGATTAATATTGATTTTGATTGGAATTAACTCTCGGTTCATATTTGCACACAGCATGTTAATAATTTATTGGCAAATGATAATAAAGTTTATTTTTTCTAAACATAGTTTTTAGGTTTAGCATTCCTTAGATCACTATTTACAAAGAACATGCTAGTTAAAAAAGCCTTTGATGGTGTCACAATGATGTCATTTCATGACCTGTTTCTATAAATCCTATTCCTGGATCTGTGCTTATGCTAGTGTAGGTCTAGAGAATTGGGGCAAACAATGATATGTACAGTTGAGTGAGGAAAGATTAAAAATAAATTGTTACTAGCTGTAGCAGGTATTTTAAGGACTGCATTTTTGTTATGTTATGTTATATTTTGTTTTATTTTTTTTTTTTTGCGGGGGGGGGGGGGTTGGTGAGGGGCATGTCACTTTCCCATGTGTCACAATTATTAGAAGTCCCTGGATGTTTTTCTATAACAGTGATAACAATAACAGTTTCGTTAAACTGCAGTTTAGTCCATTCGGTACAATTTTAAATTGCCATGTACTATAATATTTGAGTTCAACATTGTGGTAGAACAAGGTTGAAATGCTGCAGATTTAATACCAGTTTTAATACTGTGACTTCGGCATCATGCACGAGGCCAGAGCGATAGTGAAGGAAAGAGAACCGTCAAACTCCCGAATTGGACAAATGCCAAAGGCAAGCCCGTAAAGTGACATTTCTTCGTTGGGACGTTATTCTTAGGCGACTTTTAGATGTTCCTGTTAAGCTCCCGGAAACCACTACTTTTCTTGGGCAATCGAATTAAGTGCTGTGAAGTGAAACTTGCAACCAGTAGCATGGCCAACAATTAGAACGCTGAGGATGAAATCACGATGTCAGCAAGGGAAAACCGGTCGTTTCGCCTACGATATATTTTTGCTTTTGTTTTTGTCTGCTAACGTCTTAAATGCCGAAAGTAAATGAATTATATACTATTTTTCGTTCTTAAAGCGTGTTACCCTAGGAAAAGAAAAAGCAATATATTTAATTTCTCGTTCTCTAAGCTCGTCAAAGGTTAACCAACTGGCCTTGGGCGAAAAGACTCGTAGGCGAAACGACCGCTAGCCTGCGCGCAGACGTCTGGGAGACTAAACGACCGCAAGCGTAGGAAGCAATAGTTTCCCCAGTCTTAGTGCAAATTCAGACGGCAAAGCGAATGGCCTGTTCAGAGGACAGATTATTAGACTGCGAGCAGTCTCTCTTTTGCTCTAAAATCCGTGCAGAACGAAGCGCAAATAGCAAGCGGGCGAGCACGATTTGAGACTGCTCGCAGTCTAACAGATTATGTGAACGAAAGTTTTATCTTTTTTGTTACTGTTACTGTTTCTTTCTTTCGTAGAGAAAGCGTATCGAGTTTCTGTGAATAATTCTCGATATATTCACGATTTTGTTAAAAACGGGAGAAAGACCATGTTGTATTTATAGATTCTCTTCAAGTATTTCTCTCAGAACGTCCGATCACATACCAACAAATGACCTCTCCGGAGAAAGGAGAGGCGGTAAAACCGCTCGCGAGCGCTACGATCCTCTAGAGAAATAAGAGGCTATTCATAGCCTATTAACTTATTGTTTGTTAACAGCCACAAAAATAAATTTGCCGTTGCGATCAACTTGCAAAAAGGTCTGTGATATTTATTCAACAACAGTGTGTTTCCGGTAACAGAAAAGCTTTGTTGACAGCGAAAGCTGCGGATTTTAACACCTATTGCTTTCGCGGCGCCTTGATCAAAATTCAAATATGAAAGGAATGCGGGGTCCACAACCCCGCATTCCTTAATGTACTTCCAGTTAGACCCCGTAGCGTCTCGTCATGCAAGCGAAACAGCTGGGGCGCTGTTAAACGGAGAAATGGCGGGGAAAAGCTTCGGGGACTTCACACGTACACTCTAGCGTCTTGTGGTAACTCAAAGTGGTACAGTACGAAGGATGTGGTAATTCAAAATTGTATAATGTACAAGCTTTATTTTATATGCTCAGATTATGTTAATTACCGTTCGGTAAGCCTTTCAACTAAAAAATTAATTTCACTTCAGAATAAATAACCAGAACGGCCTATTATCAAAAATCTAACCTAAAACAGGTTATACAGAGCAGTGGAGCATGATAACACAACACATTAGTTCAAGGACATTGTACTGGACTGATGTAAATATGACTTATTTCCTGGCTTTGAGCTGTTTACAGAAAATTGGTTAGAAACGAGGAGTTCCGAGAGCTTTTATTTAAACAGCTTTCGTTCATAATGCTCAAATGCAATAACGATCGGAACTCTTGCTCTACACTAGCGAGTTCCGCTCGGTCTATAAGCAATACTGACAAACACCTTTCAAACAGAGCTGAATAGACATTAATCTTAACAAGGTTTTCCCATCTCATCAATAACATTCCAAAATTCAAAGGAGTTTGAGTTGATTTTCAGTAGTATAGATAAATAGTCCTTGTGACTAAGGGCTGTTATGTTTGCGTCACTGCTACTTAATGACTTTCATTCAATGCACTACCTTTACATGGTTGTACTATAAATGACACATAACATTTCGCCGTCACTTATGCCGGAATTGAATTTTAAAGTGTATATGACAGATTTTTTTTTTATTTGCTTGATAAAATCTACACTGTGTCCTGATAACAACAGCGAAAAAAAATTTTCGATATCGACTTTTCTTCCCCGCGTTTCAACCGTCTAAAAACGTGAAATTTCACTTCCGGTGGAGTACAAATCCGCGAAAGCGAAATCGGGAGACTGGGAAAGATTGTGACGTCAAAACAGGATCTCTTGTTTCGCGGCAAGCAAGTTCCTTAGTTGTTTTCTTATGATTGTGGCGGTGCGAAGGGATATTTTGAGTTTGTTTGACCTATTTAGAGTCAACACGAAAATACTAGCGAAATGACCGAGAAACTTGCTCGCTGCGAAACAAGAGGTCCTATTTGACGGCACAATCTTTCCCAGTCTCCCCATTTCGCTTGCGCGGTTTTGTACCCCACTGGAAGTGAAATTTCACGTTGTTAGACGGTTAAAACGCGGGGAAGAAAAATCGATATCCAAACATTTTTTTGCTGTTGTTATCAGGACACTGTGTAGATTCTATCAAGCAAATAAAAAAATCTGTCATATACACTTTAAACATTTCGGTTTGAAAGCCGTTTTAGCAATATCTCGATTTTTGTCCTCGTTGGCTAATTGTTCTTGATGGCGGGGGAGTTTCTACTACTAAAGTTAAATAAGGCCTGAGTATTATATCGTGATATTGGTGCGGAATTTATAACAATTATTCGCCGAAGCGGAGGTGAATAAGTTCTTATTTCAACACAAATACTTCAACTCTCAAACATGGATGTCCAGAGTACGTAAGAGGATAAAACCGAACAAATCTGGTTCTGACATCCCTGTTGAGTGAATTCTGTACGATGCTGTCTCGATCTGTGTTTCCTAAGAACACCTAGAAGTAAAAACGAAAATAATAAAATTAAATTTTAACAAATTGGTTTAAACCCACGTCGGTGTGAGACAAGGATGCCCTCTTTCTCCTCATTTATTCATTCTAACTGCGGAGCTAATGTCCACAAAATTAGGCAAAGCAACGAGGTTAAAGGCGTTCAACTGTACGGAAATGAGATCAAGTTATGTTAATTTGCCGATGACACTAACCTTTTTTGTGCAGACTTGATGTCTGTAGAAAATGGTCTACGCATCATTAAGGAATTTGGGGAGATTTCGGGTCTTAAATATAGAGAAAACAAAAGCCACGTGGCTTGGGAAATGGTCAATGGTGAAGCACAAACCTCTTAATCTGAAATGGGTTGATTGCCCTACAAAAATTTTGGGAATTCACTTCTTTTATGATGAGAAATCAAACAAGGAATTGAACTTTAACCTCAAACTTCAAAGATTACAATCGAATCTCGACATCTGGTGCTCAAGGGACCTTACGCTATTTGGTACTGAGTACTCATAATCAAGACTATGGGAATATTGTCACTGGTGTATTCAGCCGCTAATATTGATGTACCTTCGGAAGTTATAAGTGTTGTCAAAAGTAAAATGTTCAGGTTTTTGTGGAAGAACAAGGGAGACAAAATCAAAAGAGAAGGACTCTATCAGGATTATGCGAAAGGTGGTCTCCGCGTGGTTGACTTTGAGACCATGATTAAAGCCTTAAGGCTTGCGTGGATTTCCAGGCTTTTACAAGAACGGCAGGCAAACTGGAAAACTGTTCCAGTCCACTTTTTCAGTAAACTTGGAGGATTAAATTTCTTACTTACTTGCAACAATGATGTAAAATATTGCGAAAACATACCGCGTTTTTTTACAGAGACATACTATCTTTCTTCTCCATCCTAAAGTCCCTTTATGAGGATGAAACGTGCAAAAGGGATTTGATTTTGTACAATAACAAAGAAATATTGATTGGTGGAAAGCCTTTTTTCAATAAGGAATGGTTCTCGAAAGGTATCAAATCGATTAGAGATCTTCTTAACCCGGACGGCACCTTCCTAACTTTTGAGGAGCTTAAAGTTCTTTTCTGCATTTCTATCAAGTAGTTAGTGCTATCCCAAGCTACTTGTTAAATAAAGCAAGAGCTCCAGAAAATCTGCATAGCGAAAACATAGATGATGATGTGACATGCTTCCAACTAGACGGCAGTGTTGCGATTAATCTAATGAAAGCAAAAGCAAGCGATTTCTACTGGTTTCTAATTAACAGATTATATAAGAAAGATCAAACGGGCCCAAGCCGGTGGAATAAAGCCATTCCAGTGGAGAAGACAGAATGGTCCAAGATCTTCAAATCGACTTATAGAACTTGTAAGGAACCTAAATTGAAAGAATTTAGTTTCAAGTTTACCCGCCGTATCATTGTTACAAAAAAAGAACTTTTCAGGTTTAAGATAAAACCTGATGACAACTTTGTATACTGTGGGGAGCCAGATTCGATAGATCATACTTTTCTAGCTTGCCATTGTATACAGTCTTTTGTAGAGAAAGTACTAAAATGGTTTAACCTGGACAATGGCACTGTTTTCAGTTTAAATTCGTGAAAAATTGTTTTTGGACTATTTAAATGAATGCGGGCCGTCAGTAGCTAAATTAAATTATACTTTGCTCTTCTTGCGATGCTATATTTATCAAAAGAAACTCCAGGGAGACTCATTGGTGCTCCAACATTTTGTTAGTCAAATAAAATACAAATATTCGCTTGAAAAACTTTAAGCAGTTTTGTCCTTTTATTTCTTATCTACCTTTACTTCCCTTTTTAGTCCGGCGGATAAGTGTCATTTTAAGAACTAATCGTGCACTTTATGATAAAAACATAAAACTTGGCACACAAATACTATAAATCATGAGGAATATTTTAAAGATTATAGGCAACCTGGATATGACCTTTTCCGGGGAGGAGAGGCATTTTTCAAAATGGCCGCCAGCCAGAATCTTTTTTATGACAGCATGGTGCAAAATTACTAAATGAAAGGTTAAATAACTATTTTTGAGGCTGGTCACTCTTTAAAGTAGGTCCAGAGTTTTTAAAATTGTGTGAAAATAAACTTTTGAATTTTTTTCTGGAAATTACTGTCATTTTGAGGTGAATTTATGCAAATTAGATTTTCGAATGAATTCATCCACAAACATTTTATCATAATATCTTGCAACTGTTCCCTTTTTTAAGTTCCTCTTAAAAAACTTATTTTAACTTGTTTCAATACTGTTTTTAAGTACGTATACTGTGCAAGAGCAAAATGTTAAAAACACACGTTTGCAATAATCGCCGCCATCAAAAAAAGGAATCGCCGAAAAATGTTTGAGAAAGTTATTGTTTTGTTTTTTGTTTTTCAAGTGTGAATGCAAATTGTATTTTCACGTGCATATATTGTACCAGGTAATCAGGTCTATTGTTTTCTTCTGTGTGCCACGTTGCTGCCTTGTTTTCGATGCCGTTCAAAATATTGCGATGGCTTATCTAATCCGCTTCTAAACAAAATGAAGCCGTTTAGAATTGTCTCAAGCAGTGACATTACCAGTTCCCTAAGTAATAAAAGCGACACGCCCTTGGAATGGAGTAAGTGCATCTTCTGTCAAGAAGACACCGGCAAGAAACTCGTGTGTCCAGCCGACTATGCCGATAGATTTAGAGGAGCTGGTTATAAAACTATCGCTGAAACGTTACAAGCATTCTATGACCTTGGTTGTTTGCCGGACGATGTCAATCTTACTCGCATGACGATGGCTATGGGCTGGAGCAAACATTCGTAAGCAGGAGGGCGAAATTCCATACAATGTGCAGTCTCAAATTCAACAAAAATGAACTCCAACGTGCTACCAAACGGAAGACGAGTGCAGATGAAGAAATTTCTCCTGGAGCAAAGAAAAAATATACTCGTCAAAACCTCTTCCGAAAAGATGAAGCCGCTGATATTTGTTTCTTTTGTGACGAACCTGCAACAGATTCAAAACCACTCCATAAAGCCTCAACACTGGACCTTGACACTCCAGTGCGCCAGTGTGCAGTAAATGTGCAAGACCAGCGTTTAATAGCGAAGCTCAGTGAAAGAGATTTAATCGCGAAGGGGGCAGAATATCACACCCAATGCCTAGTGTCATTGTACAACAGAGATAGGGATAGAGCAGGTACATCACATGATCAAGACGACACGAACACGGCCAAGAGCACAGCATTTGCTGAACTTATTTCTTATCTACAAGATGCTCTTGAGGACAAAGATACCACCCCTGTTTTCCAACTATCGGAATTAAAGAAACTTTACGTTGACAGAGTGGATCAGCTTGGAGGGGACCCCTCAGTAGTTCACTCTACAAGATTAAAAGAGAAAATTCTCAGCTACATTCCTCAATTGGAAGCATACAATGAAGGTCGAAATGTATTGTTTGTGGCCAGTGAAAACGTAGGAAAATCTCTAAGAAGATCGTGTCAACTTGGCGATGAGAGTGAAGCTGTGCTCCTTTCTCGTGCCGCAAACATTATTCGCCAGGACATGTTGAGAAAAAAATGTGAACCATTCAGTGGTTCATTCACAGAAGATTGCCAGGAAAATTCGGTTCCTCAATCTTTGCTGATGCTTATTTCAATGATCTTGTATGGTACAAGCATAAAGGACAACGCTAGCTACTTGTCACAACCTGCTCTGTCTCTTTCGCAATTGATAACGTATAACAGTTGTGTGCGCCGGCGTCAACAACCATCTTCAAACACCAGGCACTTCGAACAACGAGAGACGCCACTGCCATTATTTCTCGGTGCATTAGTGCACACAAAAACAAGATCAAAAGATCTAGTGGATACACTTTACAAGCTGGGATTATCTGTTTCATATGACCGTGTCCTAGGATTGTCTGCAGACCTTGGTAACTCTGCTATTAGCCACTTCGAGACAGTTGGAACTGTTTGCCCACCTACACTGAACATTGGTGTGTTCACGACATCAGCAGTCGATAATATCGATCATGATCCAACAGCAACTAGTGCACATGGATCCTTCCATGGAACAGGTATATCACTGTTCCAGCATCCCGACACTGAAAATCGTGGAACAGAGCAAACACGCGTTTCTATCTCCAGGTCTGGCAAGAAAGTTTCAAAACTACCGGACAGCTATACACTTGTACCGGCAGCTTCTGTTGCAAAGGACGAGCCTCCTGTTCCAGAAGTTTGTGGACTGAAACAACCCAGCTGCAGTCTGATGAATAATGCTGTAGCAGAAGAGAATGACTGGTGCGATCATCTCAGCAAGATTATCGATGAAGGTCATTATGACAGTACCAGTGGTAAGGATTTGCACATATCCTGGGCAGCATACCACTCAAGAAGGCAACAACTAGAAGAGACCCCCATTCTTGGCCCTGCAGCAGTCAGCGCCCTTCTCCCTCTTTTCCCGAATGACTCGAAGTCAGTAGCGATGATTCGACATTCCATGAATGTGGTGAAAAAGGCTGTGGCAGTTCTTAATCCTGGACAAATTCCCGTGATCACATTTGATCAACCGCTTTTCAAGATTGCAAAGCAAATCCAGTGGATGTGGCCAGAAGAATATGGGGAGGAGTCATTTGCAGTAATGTTGGGTGGCCTACACATCAAGATGACATTGCTAAAGGCACTTGGAGATTTTTTGGATGGCAGTGGCTGGACGTCAGCACTAGTGCAAGCTGAAATAGCGACAGCAGGAACTTCGACTTCGTTCCTGAAAGTTGCGCATGTCAAGAGAACCGCCCGTGCACACCAGATTACAGCCTGCGCTCTCTATAAGCTTCGACAGGCATCGTACGTTGAGTGGCAAACGAATCAGCTAGGATGTAGCAGTGAATCGTTCGAAGAATGGTGCGAACAGAGAGCCCTTCAAAGTCCACACTTCCATTTCTGGCAGCTTGTGCTGAGTATTGAGTTGGAAGTACTGACCTGGGACAGATCAATCCACGAAGGCAACTTCCTTTTGTATGTAGAAGTTTTGACAAAGCTTCAGTGGCTGTTCCATTCTCTTGACCACTACAACTACGCTCGTGCGAGTGCCATTCACCTACGTGACATGGTTATTCTTCGCGAGAAACACCCAGAATTTTTGAAGCATTTTGCAAGGGAAAGTTCACCGTTAACAAGACACAACGAACATTCTCTAGGATGGCTATAGATGAAAGCCATGAGCAGAACAACGCCTGCGTGAAAGGAGATGGAGGAGCAGTGGGCCTAACCGAGAACCCATCGGCACTACTGCGATGGATGGTGTCTGGACCTGAGATGGCGAGGATTATTGGCGAATTTCGCACCGTATTGGACAAGAAGGAAACAGTTTCACAGCTTCATCACCACGAGGACCAGCCAGGTGATTTGATTTAACTTATCAATTTTTTTCCTAATATTTTCACCGTTTTTGGATATCTCCAGTCTGTCGTTACCGCTGAAATACAAGAAACTAAAAACAGTTTTTAAAATATTTTATAATAGCTTTTAAGCTATATATTAACAGGAATCAATATGATAATTCCACAACGATGACATCATATTTTTTTTCTTTTTCTTAGCAATACAAGCATCGTTCCTCAAGAATGTGAAGGCTTTGGTTAAAACCATGGACAATGTGGGCAACCCATTCTCTGATACTAGTGGTGATCTCTTAGTTCTTGATACTCGTGAGGTAATGGATGCAGCAGTCCACAATTCTGTCCGCAATTTGCAAGAGATTGGCAAACGTCAATGCAACGAGTTCTTTAGCAGAAGATTAGTAGAACGCACGACTCCACTCAGTGACAGAATACCAAAGAACAATTTGAGTTTATTCAGCTGGCGTCCTGATAAAGCAAAAACCCGCACACAGGAGCAGCGTCTGTCAATGAAAAGGGACCGGCATTTGTTCGCAACTTTATATATCGCCAGTCAAGTGCGCGATGCTGACCTTGAAGAGTTTTTCCAAACATGAAAACCAGTCGTGGCCACCTTCAATATCTGACTACGGCAAGTTGAGATCAGTTACAAAGTCTGACCTACTTCCATGCCTGGAAGTGGACATGATTGTTCTCGATGGTGCAGTAATAGTCAACATGATTAAACCTGCCAAGTCCAATACATTCGCAGAGTATGTCAGTGAATTTATGACATACATACGAAGTCAGTTCACGAAATCTGTTCAACGAGTCGATGTAGTGTTTGATGACTACAGAGATGCGAGTCTCAAGGCGGCCACAAGGATGAAGAGGGGAACGGGTGTGCGCATCAGAGTGGAAGGAAGAAAGAAACTTCCTAAAAACTGGCATCAGTTTCTGCGAGAAGACGGAAACAAAACAGAGCTCTTTAATCTTCTCAGCGACAACGTAACAGCGGAGACTTTTCCTGGTGTGGTGGTGATGACTAGAGGAAAAGAGCTTCGCTGCTCGGAGGTAGTTAACGAACAGGGGCTTTCGCCTTGCACGCACGAAGAGGCGGACACACGGATGCTACTGCATGCCGCAGATGGTGCCAAACAAGGATTCAAAAGAATCTTGGTTAGGACTGTTGACACAGATGTTGTTGTTCTCGCTGTCAGTACCGCTAACAAACTGGCATGTGAACAGTTAATTGTGTCATTTGGAACAGGAAAGACATCCCGGTACCTAGATGCAACTCTCATGGCGCGACAATTGGGCAGTGTCAAGTGCGACGCATTACCTGCTTTCCATGCACTCACCGGGTGCGACACTAGGTCAGGTTTTGCAGGAAGAGGAAAGCGTACAGCATGGTCGGTGTGGAATAAGTTCAGTGATGTCACGCCCGCTCTACTAACACTTGCTCAAACACCAACAGAAGCACACATAGATGAGATCCTTCCTACCATCGAGAGATTCGTCATTCAGATGTATGACAAAGAAAGTTCTGATAGCAGTGTTAAAAAGGCAAGACAAACTTTGTTCACGCAGAAAGGCAGGGAGATAGAGAACATTCCACCAACAAAGGATGCCCTACGTCAGCACGTCCTTCGAACAGGATATCAGGCTGGTCATGTGTGGGGTCAGGCTCTCCTTAAAGAACCACAGCTACCTAGCCCAGACGAATTCGGCTGGAGGCGCCAAAATGATTCTTCTCAGTGGGAGGTGAAGTGGATGGACCTGCCTCCTGCTGGTGCAGCTTGCCGTGCTGTAGTCAAGTGTGGATGCACTAAAGGATGCAAAGGGCGGTGCAGATGTGCTAAAGAAAATCTGCCGTGTACAATGTTGTGCAAATGTGGTGGTTGTAAGCGCCTTGAATGAAAGGGACACTTGTTTGGCCATATACGTTTAATTGTTGTATCCTATTAGCTCACGAAAGAACAGTCATTCAGTCAATATCGGGGCTTCTTTGAAATGACTATATTGAAATCACAATTTTTGCTGCGAAATGACCTCTGTAATTCTTAGAAACACTTTTAAAGCAATTTTGATAGCAAACGTCGTTTTTTTGGTGTTAGATCAATAAGTATGTATCATTAAATTGGCAGTTTGACGCTGTACCAAGTTGTTTTGTTCAATGTTGTTGTAGCAATAAATCTGCCCGGCGGCCATTTTGAAAAATGTCCCGTCCCCCCTGACAAAGGCCACTTCCAGGTTGCCTATAATCTTTGAAATATTCCCCATGAATTATAGTATTAGTGTGCCAAGTTTCATGCTTTTATCATAAAGTGCACAACACTTTCACATATCCGCCGGACTATTTTGCCTGTTCCCCTTTTCCTCCAGTGCATGGGTTAACATTGCAAATAAATATAAGCCGTAGTATTGTATTATCTGTAATAAGTGTTAGAGTAATGAAGTATTGTTATTGAAATAAAATTACCTTTCGTGGAAAAAAGAATTAAATTTAAAAAAACAATAAATAAAAAAATGAAAAGTTAGCCAGCATATTACATAGTTTTTAAAAAGAGGGAAGCCAGAAAAATAAGTACACTTAATAATGCAACAAGTATTTATAAAGAAGTGCAAACGTGCTCTATCTAATACTATTTGTACATCCTAATGTTGATGATTGGATTTTGTTACAGGTTCATGGTTAAATACCATATTTACCCATTTAGATGTCACGTCTTCCTTACATTTTGAACGCACTCCTGGTATAAACTTGCCAACCCAAAATAACCTCTTGCAGAACATTAAAATAACTCAGCTCATCTGCTGACCTTTTCAGCATTGTTCTCGTTGTAGGTACTCCAATTTACTCCATCTAAAGACAGATGTAGTTTGTAACTTGTGGTCCAGACATTGTCTTTCGTTCCTTGGGTTGCCACCGCACAGACCTGAGTGCAGTGCTCCCATATCAACTTGAAGATAGTCTGTTCTGTCGGATGTAGTCTTTGAACACCACGCTCCTCTTCCCCTGACTCCGTTCAGGCGACCAAGGTACGGATAGTATGGATTAGAAGAAGGCGAACCCTGGTGATAATATGTGCTTGCTGTCATTCTGGCATCCGGTATCGTATAAATGACTGCCACGCCAACAGGCTGGCACGCTGTAAAAACAAAATAAATAAACTCTGAGGCGTACAAAGGGGGCTGCTAACTCCTCACCAGTTTTCTCCGACTTTGTCAAGGAGATATCTTTTGTCAGCACCCATGTTGGTTTTAGAAGCTGCTGGTCTCCTAGCAAATGTTTTAACGTTTTGTAAGAACCTGTTGATAAGGTAGCCTAGATACCGCACCATCAGCAGTGTCAGTTTCAAACATTTGTTCCTTTAAAAAAAACATACGTTCTACAAACAAAATTGATTCTTTTTTCGTTGAAATATAGTAAACAGATAACAAACAAAAGCACACACACACAAAGTGTTGAATTCTATAAATAATTCTGGCAGTAATATGGTTAAAAATTGTAAATATATAGTTTTTCTGAGGACGTCAACCAAAACGCTGCCATCGCAGTTTGCATTAGAGACCCCGGGAGCGCTACTTGTGTTTTTAAACATTAAAAACACCAACCTTATGTTGTAAAGGACATAAATATCCAAATGAAAAGCTTCGTAAAATGTTAAAAACAGCAATAACCCAGAGGAGGAGTTGAAGACACGCCCACGGAAGAGAACCAGCATCGGCTGCTCATTTTTAACTTAATTTTTTTTTAATAAAACTTTTGCTTCCCCAAAAAAGCCATTATAATTTCTGCTGGAAAAGTTTACTGCTAAGCGTATAAAAAACAAAAATGTGTGTCAAGTAGCTTATAGTTGGTTTATACCAGGAGACAAACGGTTGAATCTCTAAAATTTCCCTTTCAATTAGGCCGTTTCATATTAAATCGCGCAGTTACTCTTCATTGTTCTTGAGATCAAAAGAGCAAGCCTTCCTGATATCTTTTACACGATCGCACTCTTTTTGATAATGTGGTTCGTTTGTTACGATGTACGAGGGGGCTCTAACTCTTAAATTTGTGAATGAAATTTTGAAGAGTGAGCATTTAAATGAAAGCTACTGATCAGTACTTTGCTGTTCTTACTTCTTACAGACAGAGCACGAGGGCCGTACTGGGAGAATATTGCCCGAGGACTTTCTGGTACGGACCGAGCGAAGGTGGGGGCGATATTCTCCCAGAAGGGTCTCGAGCTAGTGAGGGTAAATAAAAAGATTATTATAAGGCAGTGCCTAACACTTCATTACTTGAAAAGTGAACCGTGACGAAATGGGATGAATAAAACAGTTTATTAAATTACCGGCAAGCATTCAAAACTCAGCAGTTTTATTCCACAAAAAATTTATATCGCACAAGAAAAACTGTCTCTTTTCATCTAGCTTCAAATCACTCCAATTATTTGAATCAAACGTACTTTCACATTTTCTATATTTCCGCTTTACCAGCGGGCCATTAACATCGCTCATAATGCCCGTGGGCATTACGGGAAAATACGGCCTCAAGTATTGGCCAATCACAGCGCGCCTTATATATTTGCAAGCTCTAGCCATATCGATAATACTATTTACTGCACTGTACAAGTCGACGTTAGCTTTTTACCCTGTGAATATTATCCTAAGTGTGACCATTCAAATAAGAGTTTTAAAGAATGCTTTCATGTGGTAAGTTTTTGCTATGCTGTACAAAGTGGCTCTAACTTTTGAGTCTTTGGATAAAATTCCGAGGTTTCTCAAATCGAGGTGGTTCTAACTTTTCAGATTATGGATGAAATGCTAAGTATGGTCATTAAAAAAAAAGCTACTGAGCATTACTTCCCTGCGGTGCAGTTTATTGTGCTGTTCAAGGTGGACCAAGTTGGCCCTAACTTTTAACTCTGTGGATAAAATCCCAAGTGTAACCATTCAAATAAGAGTTTTAAGCAGTAATTTCCTGTGGTTATTTCTTGTTATGCTGTACACAGTGGCTCTAAATTTTGAGTCTGTGGATGAAATTCTAAAGCGTGACCATTCACATGAAGGCTGCTGAGCAGTACTTTCTGGGTGTCTGTAAAACCTGGAACACCCCCGGAACACCCCGGAACATCCTCGGAACACCCCCGGAACAGCCCGGAACAACTCCGGAACACCCCTGGAACATCCCATAATACCCCGGAACACCCTCGAAACAGCCAGGAACACCCCAAGAACACCGAAAATAGTGGTCAGCGGTCAGACTGCTCACGAATTGACTGAGCCGAAAACCTCCGAAGATTCCCAATTCTTCATAAGACTTGTGCGGATCACCCTGAGATTTCCGAGCATTTCAAGAATGCTTCGGAATATTTTCGAAGCTTTTAAGAACAGCGAAAGAACCAATACTTAAATGTGAGCTTTTAGATGGCCAATTCACCTTTTGTCAGCTGTTTATATTAATTTGAAGTATCATACCGTATTGCATGAGTGCTTCGGGAATATTAAAATCCGAGAACGTAGTTTCCATGTCTCAGTAATAAATTCCCATCTCGCAGCTTTCTCTTTTCGTATTTGAATGACAACGTTTTTGCAGTTAGGCCTGTATATATGTTTGGGTAACAAAAGAGCGTAGCTCGGAAGATAAATGAGTAGGAGAAATGTGCGCCTGCAAAAAAGTACTCACTATAATTTCGTGGAGGTATCCGAGGGCTTAAAATGTGGGATGTCAAAACGTAAACCGGGAGCAAAAGGATCAAACGAGTTTACACTCTTATAGGAGCAAGCATTTTATTTACTGTCACAAGATCTGACTTTAAGAGAAAAAATTCAACAAACGAAAAAAGGGAAATATCAACGATGAGAGTACATACCATATTTTCTTGAACTTTGCAAAGTTCGTGTGCTCCCTCAATAAGCCAACTTTATACGTTGCGATAAACCTTGAGTTACAACTTACTTCTCAAAAACTAATTCAAGCATTTTGCTAATGGATCTTTAGAAGGAGCGGCGGTGCTTCTTTGCTCAGTTCGTACAGGAGCAGCAAGTGTGGCACTTATTGAGAAAATGCGGTAGTACAAGCTATTCAAATTGAAAAGGAACAGTATCTATATATCACTAGAAACACCTTATTTAAAGCCTTTACGGAAACAAAATAAATCCTATATACGCTCAGTAGCCTGCAAAATCTGTTTTGTCTTGCGTGCAAAATCTGTCACGCAATGCCCAAGAGTAAATTATCGCGACCTTGACGTGTTATATGGTGAATTGAATGTTTATCCCGGATGCCTACCAACAGAATTTCACTCATATCCGTGACGTCACATCTGTTTGTCGAGAGTTAAAATGCAAATCTCGCATGAGATACAACAACTTCAATAATTGAATTGAAATATTCAAAATCAAATCATGGTTGATCTAAAGGACACCAGTGTTATTTTTTTGTTATTTTATTTTGTCATTTTGTCTTTGGGTGATCCGCAAAAGTCTTCGGAAAATTTCGGAAATCTTCGTTTATCTTCGGAGGTCCTAGGGTCAGTCTATGCGTGAGCGGTCAGACCGTTGACCACTATTTTTGGTGTTCAAGGGTGTTTCTGGCTCTATTGAGGGTATTCGGGGCATTATGGGATGTTCCAGGGTGCTCCGGTGGTGTTTCAGAGGTGTTCCGGGGGTGTTCCAGCGTGTTCCGGGGTGTTTCGGGGGTGATCCGGGTTTTACAGACACCCGGCTCTGACTTTTGAATCTGTGGTGAAATACGCATGAATTCCTTATGTGTGACCAAAGCTACTGAGCAGTACTTTCCTGTGGCCAGTGCTGATTATTGGGCAGAACAGAAACTCATTAGTGTGACCATTTAAATGAAAGCAACTGAAGAGCACATGATATTTACTTGTTCCACAGTTGAGAGCCATTGCAAATTAAAGGAATCAAATTATAAGCGGATGCAAATAATCAAGTTAGGGACCTGTCATTATTTATCGCCTGGGGGGGGGGTTCGGAGGATTTTGGGCTAAACAGGGTGGAATTTTGCCGATCCCCCCTTCAAATGCTATTTTATTGAAGTGATCCCCCCTCATAACTATTGATAACTTTCGTAACCCCCCCCCCCCCCCCCCCCCATGTCTTCGCACCCATATTCACCTTTCGACATCATAGTGTATTTCTAACTATGGTGTACTAACAGTGTTAAAAAAAGAAAAAAACAACACAGAAATTAACATCAGGAAAGCCGCCAAAAGGACTATATCCGTTTTCATGAGCCTAGCTGACAAGAAAAACGAGGGGCAAATTCAATTAGACAACATGGAAAACTACCGGCCAGTTACTGAACCTATGGTTGAAGAAACATCCATAATCCCGCAAAGTACAACACTCAGCTGAACAATTAATTACAGTACTTAACAATGAACACCACATTGACGAAATGACTAAAAAATGGCTTTGTCAAACACCAAACCCACCTCGAATTCCAATATTTTCGATGCCCTCGCGAAAATCCACAAACCGACTCCGGTCGGGAGACCAATAATTTCGGGAGTTTCAGGGCCAACAGAGCTGGCATTTGTTGACAAACTATTCCAGCCGATAGCACAAAAACAGAAGTCATTTCTTAAAGATACAATCAACTGACTTCATTAATTTCATTGACAGGACTTAAGTTCCAGAGAACGCAATCCTAGCATCAATGGACGTAAGGAGCTTTTATACTAATATTCCACAAGAGGAGAGAGTTCAAACAGTATGCGAGGCATACGACATGCACTTTCTATGAAGACACACGTCAACTTGCACAAGCGCCCAGGCTAATTATTACAGGAAAACTCGTTCCAGTTTTGTGGTAAAAATCACCTACAAACACATGGAACCGTCATGAGTACTAAAATGGCCGTCGCATTTACCAATCAGATATTTATGGGCAAAGTCGAAACAGAAATCCTAAGCCAAAGCGCATTCAAACCTCTCGTTTGGAAACAACTCAGTTCATTGATCAAGCAAATAACGATCATCCTACTATCAAGTTCAAGACTGAAATTTCTGACACAGAGACTACTTTTCTGGACACCAGCGTTTACAAAGGCCAAAGATTCATATATGAATCAGTGCTTGACATACGCACCAACTACAAGCCCACTGAAACATGTCAGTACACACATTTCTCCTCGTGCCACCCACAAGGATTTAAGAAAGGTTTCATCAAAGGAGAGACCTTAAGACTGCTAATAACAAATTCCTCTAAAATAACGTTTGAGGAAAAAAATCAAACAATAATCCAATCATATCTTGCTGAGAGAGGTTACCAAGAAGGTCTTGTCCAAGGAACTCTCTCGGAAGTGATTTTTGAGAAAAGGAAGCAGACCCTTCAACCCAGCAATACTAAACTTTTCAAAACAAATACTCATGAAACACTGGTATTTAATAGAAAAATAACCACTGCTCAAAGAAATACAATTCAAAGAAACTCCCCTAATAACATACAAAAGAGGTAGGTCTCTTAAAGATATACTCGTGAGATCAAAACTATGAGAATGGCTAATACACGTGCGGGAGAGTCGTGCAGGCCTCTCAACTTATTTTTATCGTTTTCGAATCGGATGATGAGGCTCGAGAGGCAAATGAAGCAGTTGAATCGGATTTAGTATAAAGCTGAGACAGGGAGCCCATTCCTGGAAAGGCGATAAATACTTTAAGTTTAAACAAACACGCTATTTCATAATGTTCCAGTTGTCAGGAGTACTGGTTCATGCACCATTCAGAATTCACTTTTGGTGTTCAAAGATGAATATTAGCTAAGGCATAAGCACGTTATAAAAGGAAAACTATAAAAGACTGTTGACACAAAACGTTCTCGATATAAATTGAAAGGGCACACTCGCCAGTATGACAAACTTCCGTTTTTTAAATAGAGTTGTTTTAGAACAAACTGAGACTGCAAACGCTATCATCTCCTAGTAGAATGGGCATAGTTATTTTGTATTATCTCAAGCTGGCATAGTCCAAGCAGATTTGAGTGGTCCCCGCTCTGAAACCTTCCTAAATTTTCAGTGATCCCCCCCTTTTGGGCTGTCAGTTACGGCTGATCCCCCCTTCTGTTCTCCTAAAAATCAAGTGATCCCCCCCAAAAAATCCTCCGACCCCCCTAGGCGATAAATAATGACCAGTCCCTTAGTAATGTCCCTGACTTTTTCCCTAATGGGAGCCTGGGCCATTTTGGGTTATAACGTTAGGGAGAGTCGTGTAGTTTGAAGGCTCAGTTGTGTTGTGATTTCAGTGGCTAGTCTATACTACACTCTGTCCCTCACGCTGTGACTTTCGCTGTGTATCAGTCAGGTGTCCTTTGCATGGCTACGTTTCTGTTTTTCAAGAATCCAGACTGCCAAGAAAATTGCAAACAATAAAAAAAAATACAACAACAACGCCGGCAGAAACCAGGTTCGATACTAAATTCTTAAATTCACTTTAACTTTATCAGTTGGAACTCGTAACGTTAGTATATACCAAACCAGTGAATAGTGTTTTTTTTTTGCGCGCTCTGATTGGCTACTAATACTCGGGATAGTATCTGCTATTCACCTCCCGGCATTTTTCTGGATTTCAAGCGAGAGTTTTTCCTCATTTCTCAGAAAAAAGGAACTATTTGGTCCTGGCTCTCCACTGGTTTGGTATATCCTGAAACAATTATTCACCTCAGTGTCGATGAAGAGTGGTAGATATTTTTCTCGCCACTACTCGGCTCGGCAAATATTCACCATTACTGATACACCTCAACTTCCATGAATTTTTAGTTATTTACAGACGTAAGGGTGAGTCCCGAATTGCAGAATACTTGTTTTTTTTTTTCGCCGGCTCAGAATTCGCAAAAATCGTGTAAAGTTAACCAGTTAACTGAATTTTAACGAGCGAGATTCTAATAGTGTTCCTTAAGACATTTCAAAAACTGAGAGCAGTACAAGGTTCTTTAAGACCGAAAAAAAAGGACGGCAAAAGGTATAAACACGTGCAGTTGAGAAAACAAATCTAAAAAGTAAAAATATGAGCAGTTAGGAAAACAAAATTAAATCAATTGATTTACGAGGGGTATATTACCGCCCCATAGTCTTATAATGGCAGGCAAAGGAGTCGGGTTCAATCTTCGCGATCCTATAACAAAGCACACTAAAATATATCGGAATTAAAACTAACGCAAAAATGGCATTAGGGTAAGGTCAAGGTCAAACGGATTCGACATCATTCCATATTGCTGAATACAACTATTTTGTTGTACGATGTTGAAAGAGGCGACCAAACAAATTTAACATTGTTTTCCCGCACCTGAGAGCAAAAGAAACTTGAATCAACATCATTAAACATGGTGATCAACGCTTTTAACCATGTTGAGTTTTACAACGTTTAACATTCCTCCCAGGCCTAGTGTCTTGAACATCTGTAAAGAAAACGATTAGAATACTTACGCTCCCAGAAATATTACCTAAAGTAGGAAACAATTAACAGAGATCATCCGAATAATACGACACTATATTTTTTGAAAGAAAAATTGTGGAGAGAAGCAAGATTAAAAGTAGGTTTAAGCTCGTTCTTACCTGCACTTTTGACGGTCAATTAGGTGGAAACAGCCTTAGTTTCCTTCATTCCTTCATTCCTTCATTCATTCATTCATTCATTCATTCATTCATTCATTCATTCATTCATTCATTCATTCATTCATTCATTCATTCATTCATTCATTCATTCATTCATGGTATTCAAGAATCCAGAGAAGGAAACAAACAAGCAAACAAAAAGAAAGCAGCAAAGTGTTGAATTCTACATAATTCTTGTAATTTTGGCAATTTTCTCTGAGAAAGACAACCAAACCGCAGCCATCGTGGATTACATTAGAGACCTTGGTAACCGCCACTGAAATGTTTAATATCAACCTTATATCTTAGAGGACGTAAACATCGAAATTAAATGAAAAGCTTTCCAAAATGTTGAAAAACAGCAATAACCTAGAAGAGGGGTTGCAACCACGCCTAGGCAAGAGAGCCAACATTGGCTGCTCATTCTTAATTAAAAAAGAATGGATGAAATCCTAAAGTGTGATCATTCAAACAAAAGCTACTAAGCAGTACTCCCCTGCGGTGCTTTTTATTAAGGTGCACAAGTTGGATCTAACTTTTAAGCTTAAAGGTTAAAGTGCAGCTATTCAAATAAACGTTTCTGAGCAGTAGATTCCTGTGATGCTGTTTATTATGCTGTACAGGGTGGTTCTAACTTTTGAGTTTGTGGATGAAATTCTAAAGTGTGACCATTTAAATGAAAGCTACTGAGCAGTTGTGACGTTATCCGTGAACAAAGACTCTTGGACTTATTCAAGGACTGCTTGTTTTTGCTTAATAGTAGCTTTGTTTTATTTTATTACGTGATCACCGAATATCCGTTTTTTGGCTAGCCGTACAAAGCTTTATTCAGTTTTATTTCCTTTACGTCAGAGAGGTAGGCATTAGAATAGTTTTTCCCAAGCACGTTTATTCAATTGTAAGGAGTCACTCTCACCGTAAGGAGCTATCGGAGTAATTACAACTGTAGGAGTTTTGGAGTCCTTTTAACCCGCGGAGTCAAGATCAGACGTAAGTCACGCTTGTAAATTTTGTAGTTTATTTTTCTTTGTTTTATTTCACGGAGCAAAATTGTAGTTTTCGTTTCTTTTAACTTAGAAATCGCACATTTTCTCTTCTAGTTTTCACCGCAAGTGCTGTAAATAGTCGGACTACCCTGATTCTAATAAACGAGTTAAATCTTGCTGACCGCCTAGTACTTCACTGTGGTTGACCTGGCGAACTCCAGTGCCTAACGCCACGCGTCTACGACACTGGGAACGCGACAGCAGTACTTCCATGTTTGTAACGTTTCAGTTTGTGCATACATTAAAACCAATTAGTCTGACCATTCAAATGAAAGCAATTGGGCAATACGTAATAATAATAATGACTTTATTACCGTGACAAACAAGAATCTAGTAGAGGGGATTTCCCACTGCTAATAGAGGACACCTAACTTTCTAAAATACAATCTAAGAATACAAAACGAATTAGCATAGAGTTAACACTTGACAGCTGAAGTTGTTTCTTTCTCCGTACATTTCAAAGAACATCTGAAAAGTTATTTACTCGTTTCAAAGCAGTCAGTGTTTATAAGATTAAACGAGTAAAAGTAGCAGGGGATGCAACAAAGAACCACAAGACTTAGTGGTGTCCTTGATCAGCCATGGTGGGTTATATCGTTGGGGAAAGTCATGTGGAAATTCAAGGCTTAATATATAGAGTCAAGTGCGCTGGTTTCAATGGCCATATACTACTGTATACTACTTTATACTACTCTGTCCACACCATCTTTTGATTCTCTATCTCATTATCAGTCGGGTTCCCATTATAAGCCCTCGTTCCTTGGTATTCAAGGAACAAGGGGGAAAATCTTCACAATAAACGTAATGTGTAGTAAAAGAGAGTTTAATGCTCAGAGAATATGTGAATGTAGTATGACCTTTTTACCCCTCAGAGAAGGTAATAAACGATAAACAAAATGGTCGAATATCATTCTTACCTCTTTTCACCGTCAATTTCATTGTAGAAACCGACTTAAAAAACTCATTAAAAAACTCACTCTTTTGTTCACTTAAGGTAAATTCAAGTCATGCATCGACGCTGACCATGAGCAACCCAAACCTACAGCAAATAGCCTTACTATGGTGACAAAATGTTAGCCAGTGCATGTCATAAGGCCACATCAACGTGAATGCATGATTAGTGTTATGCTTCTTTTGGTATAAAAAGTAGAATGAGAATAACTTAAGGTTAAAAATATACGAGGCATTTGACTATTGCACGTGTCGTAGACAGGGCGCAAGTAAAGAATTTGAAAATCATTAAACAATTAACTAAGAAATCGTTTTGACACAATTCGGTTTAAGGATTAATTAGCAAATTCTGCATCTAGTTTCGTTAGTTTGATCCGTTCTCTTCAACGCATCTCCTTCTTACGAACAACAATCGGCCATTCAGGAAAAAACTGGCAAATTTTGACTTAAACTAAGTTAGGACACAGCTATTTCAATTAACATTGTCAGAAAGTCTACGCGACAAGACTGCAAGGTGTTCTGGGTAATTTATAAATAAATTTATAAAACTTAGGCTATGACTTACCCTTACATAAAATAAATCACATAGGCAAGTGTTTATGGTTCTTTCATCCATTCTATGGCAGTGACAACCGTGATATTACAGCCGAATCACAAAGGATACACAGGTACCCATACAACCTTTCGGTCTTGTCGAGTAAGTTCGAGGCTTTAAAATCCGACAACGTTAACTGAAATAGCTGTATTTTTATGTGTTTTTGCAAGAGCCTAATGACATTACAAGACAAAAGTCACTATCAAACATTGACTTACTTTGTACGACAAGACTGGCAACTTTTTCCTTCCTTCCAAGAATATTTCTGGCCACGCATTTATATTTCCCAACATCCTCAAGACGGACGTTCTTGATCTGCAGCAGACCTACTGACGTTACCTTCGTTCTGTTGCTAGGTAACGTTCCATTCACTCTGGACCAAGCTACTTGTGGAGCAGGATTTCCCGAAGCAGAGCACAGTAACGAAGCAGGGGTGCTTTCGTTCACAGTCAGCTTAGAAGTGGAAAGTGTTACTTTTGGTGCAGAAATGGATTCTCCTGGTTCACCTTTCATTCCTGGAATACCCGGGGCACCAATGTCTCCTTTAATTCCTTTTTCTCCTCTTATTCCAGGTGAACCCATAATTCCTTGCTTTCCACTTCTACCAGGCTGTCCCATCACCCCTTGTGAGCCTTTTTTACCCCTCCTCCCTTGGTCTCCTTTGTCGCCTTTGGTTCCATCTCTCCCTGGTGGTCCCGGCAATCCACGCGGGCAGAAGTTTCCACTGTTGTGACAAATCTTTTTAAAGCTTGAAGTCTCAACTTCCTCCAAAACCTCTTTTAGATTTTCCGACTTATTAAAAGGAGTTCTGTTGGCAACGCTCCGTGCAAATCTGTGCAGTTTAATCTGATTGTTTGAATGATTCTCTTCAGTATGTAAGACTGCTGGTTTCTCTAAGGAGAGAACGGATAATTGTAAATAACAATGAAATTTTAGAGGGCATAAATGTTTGTAATTTTAATATTAGTTTTAGCGTAACACAAAATATCTTAAGGTTGTTTGTTTGTTGGCTTTTGTTTTGTTGTTGTTGTTGTCGTTTTTAGCAACAACTGAACGCGCCAGTTGAATTTTTTTCTTCCTTATACTGATTACTAGACTAAAGCACACTAAAAAAAACCGTAACGCAACCCCGGAAGATGTAGCTGCATTGTAACACATTTGGTTTCAATTGGAAGGTAAAAATGAACACAACTAAGATAGTCAAAGTACACTGAGTTTGACAAATTTGCCTTGCAGGAAACAAAAAAGCAAGAAAATAACATCGCCAGTGGCCGGAAGGAACATGTGCGGTTCTTCAATCAGTTAATCAATCAAACTTTATTTTAAAAGGGTAACACTAAATAATGCACAGCCTGACAACCACGCGGCCCTCGTTAACACAGAAATAGAAAATTCTTCAAATACAGTTAAATTATATATTAAATTATATATATTCATGCTTTATTCGGAGACTGAGAAACCCTTTTCAGACCAAAGTGCATTATTATTTTTTATAGTTCTACATTTAATACCTCACCCTTAACACTGTTCTACTTTTCCAAGAAAAATAACGCAAATTTACATCCTTTAAACATATTAATCATCGATTTTCAAAATTACACTTTTTCTGTACATCAAGCTCTTCGAGATTACAAATAAAAAATTACAGATAAAAGAAGTAAGAAAGGTATTTTTCCGCTTCAAGAATCCAATTTGACATGATCCATTCACAATATAAAGGGATTTTCACATTTTTGAGTGCAAGTGTATGTAGCCCACTTGTAGGTTTGAGAAAAATTATGTGACGTCTTGTTTCAATCGTTGTTGTTTCAATCGTTGTTGTTTCAATCGTTGCTTTTACAAACTGAGGTGCAAAGTTTGAATTTTCGAATAAACGAAATAATGTGGCTTTTAGAGAAAACAGAAAATATATACTGACGACTAGAGAATGTGTGAGAATCGCTTTCTTCTTCTCTAATCAGACTTTATCGGTAGGGGAGGGGGGTTTACGTTGTAGTTGTCTTGCAGAGCGTGAAATTATAACCCAATTTCAGATCAAAATACATAATTTATCATACGCTAACTCAGGCTACCCTTCGAACATTTGCATCTTTGGGGACCGAAATGACGAAAATCGTCACCTTCGCTTAGACCAGTATGCAAAACAGACTCTATTTGAAAGCTAAAACAGTCAAAACTAAAGAGAGTACTTGCATTTATAGTCGGCCCACCGAAAGCAGTTCTTTACCTCGGAACTTTAGAATCTAGTTAATAAGGTAGAGGGCCATTTGTATTCAACATTATGTCCATTCTAACAAAAATTAATGTTATTTAATGCAAAATACAAATGCAATTGAGGAGACGCCTATGTTGAGTGGAAAGATATCAAAACATACTTTACCTTTGATCGAAGTGTCTGTCATTCCCAGTTTTAAGCGAGAAATGACTTCCTCGGCAGCTAACAACCTTTCTTCATGATCATTAAACTTCACCTCGATTCTGATGAATCCAGCAGAGTAAAGAAGTAAGGAAAAGACAGCTAACACTGTGCCGGGGCACGCAGAAACACCGTGGCTTTTAGAAGACATTTTGTCAATGGAATGATCGAACGTGCTCGATGGAAATGACCAGTCATAGCAAGTCTGTAATCCTACACTCCTTAAAGCTAATACCTCGTGAGACCACCACGATGCCGCACAGACAACATTTTAAAATAGAAGTTTATAAGAAGTAAATAGATCAGGCCCGGCCAGGGGTTTTGGGTATACGGTATCTAGGGTGTTTTTTACCAAGGTATTCGGTATTTTGTGCCAAATATTTCAGGTATAGGGTATTCTGTTTTACAATAATTTTAGGTATTTGTTATCAACTTTTTTGCATTTTTAAGGTATATTGGTATCCCAGGGGGAAGAAATGAGGTATATTGGTATCCCACTACCCCCCCCCCCCCCCCCCCCCTGGCCGGGCCTGATAGATATGGCGTTCCGTTACGGCCAAAATCTTCAAGTCACAAAACAAACAAAATGAAACGCGTACAAACATTATTAAACGGTCAAAAATAAAACGAAAGTCGTTTACATAAAGTCAAAACTGCAAAAAGTCAATCGAACCGCGCAAATGTAAATCGAAACTCGTGCAAATAAATCCAACTTGCACAAATATAAATCGAACTGCGCAGAAACAAATCGATCCGCCAAAAAGCAAATTAAACGTGCTTCTAACTGAGCGATTCATATACTGCCTTTTAACCCTTTAAGCCCCTCAAAGTGACGAATAAGAAGTTTCTCTTTACTTTATCAATACTTTTTCAGACATTCAAGTGGTAAGAATAAAGAAAGTGATCACCCAGGATAAGATGTCTTGATATTTAGACAAATTCAACTTACTAGTTCCATAATAAACGTATGGGGAACAGCAAGGGGAAAATGTATTTTTATGTCAGGGCTTAAAGGGTTAAACAACTGACGTTTCCTTTGATGTATTTTTGTACAATTAAATACAAGATAACTGCTAATAGATAAATTAGACGCATGTTGGGAAATTTAGCTGAACTTTTATCCACAAACAATTTTCTCCGGGCTCAGCTGCTTTGAATCTTTGAGCGCTACCGAAGTTTGCACAAACCAAGCTATCTCACGCTGTTAAAGACCAACAAAATAGTTACATACCGTTCTCACTTTGTTAGTAAATTCCACCACCTTTGCCCTTTTCCACTGAGTTTTGATTGGTGATCACCTATCCCTCCCCTGGCGCTGCCTCTTGGCCTTAGCTAAGAAACCATGTTCCTTGTTGTCTCTCCACCCAAGTGTACACTTTGTACCAACGAATTTTTAGAGAAAGATTTAATCACGGATGGCCTCGACTGCCATCTTTCTAGTAACAGTACAGGCACCTACAGCTGCTTCGTGTCATGGAAACATTTATGTGAAAGCACGATAGCATAGTACGTACTTAGTAAGTCACAAGTACCCCCTTTTGTTTTACAGCCTTAGATAACACACTTTGTTCCACTTTGGCTGTATATCGTTTGTCTCACGAGATGTAGTCACGAAGGTGACTGCTTAGTCTGTATTGCTAGTCGACTGTTTGTAAATGTGTGACCACGATGATAGTACGTTACCTGGTTGCGATTGCGGAATCTTTGCACTGTGAGGACCTATTTCCTCACACGTCCGCTGTAGTACCGACGCTGGCCGTAGGTTATGTGCGTTGAAGGTATTTCAAATTCATTACCAGAGCGTTATCCCTCTTGATTAAATAGTCTTATGTCACTAGAACGGGTAAAAAGTTGCAAATGTTCATTGTTTTACTCCCGCAATCTGTGAGGGAGTCGAAGAGTGCGGCCTTTATCAGTTTTCCTTGTGGGAACCAGGCAAACTTTTCGGTGTTTGCGGTACCTTTGTCGCAAACCAGAGCCAGGCAATGATTATATAATTGATCGCTTCAACGTGAAAATCATTATCCAAGTAAGACCATATGTCACTTCTCATGGCTACCTCTTGTACAATTTTCTCTTTCCTAACCAGGCCACGCAGGCCATGAGACGTCATGAGACGTCTCGCTACTCTCGCTGACTCTGACACGTTTTACTGTCTTTTTCTTTTTTCCATTTCTTTTGGTCTTTCTTTTTCTCTTTCCTGTAGCCAACGAATTCATTTCTTTTTAATACACGCTTTTGAGACAGAATGTGTAAGGCTTTTGTGCAAAATATTGAGTGACTTAACTTGACATACAATATTTGCCGGTTAATACGCACACTACACTCTAACTCAAGTGACACGCTCACATACAAAGTTAAGTGGCTTTATGCACACTGGTTATCTTCACACGGTACGTTTCCATTTTTCTATTTATGTTTTCATTTTTTTTTTAATTGATTACATTGAAACTATTGAGCCGAGTTGTGCACGTTTCAAAATGAACATATGCTTTAGAGCAAGTACACTCTTTTTTTATATAAGAACCTTTTTTATAAGAACGTCGAGGCTGGAATTGGCCAAGATTTTAAGAACATGCCAAGAACATATCCAGGCTAAAATGTTGTTAAGAACGTCTTTATCTTGTCTTCATATGTGTAGAATAAGCTATGTGGAAAAAAAATTAAGTGTAATAATTTGGTCAGAGTAAGTTACCGCCTTTTTGAGCCCCAAATGCTGGAATTTTTGTGATGTCGCAAAACAAGAAAACACGTATAACTTTTACGAAATTGGTAGAGCTTTGACCTATTTGTTCTTTCTTTCATTCAGAACTATGATTTATGAAATGCTGTTCAATTAATCTTAAGAACATTGTTAAGAACGTCTGAGGCTCAAATCGCCAAAAAAATAAGAACATTAAGATCCGGTTCAGCCTCAGCTTAAAAATTAGACGTTCTTATAAAAAAAAAAAAAGAGTGTATTTGGATGTGTTGACCGAGCGTTGAGCCTCTCCTTAGTTAAGAATGGATGATACGGACACTAAAACGACGCACTTTAGTGGGTTCCACTGTGCCATTTTAAAGCAGCAAAAAGTATTTGTATTCTTTCATTAATAAAGCTTTCTATGCTGGGTAGAATGATTACGTCTACATTTACGCACAATTCAACTTACCCTCTGCACGCTGCTCTTTCCGTGACGTTTTTTCTTCGATTTCCTATTAACAGTTTCATCATCTGTGCTGACATTAGTGCTATCCTCGTCTATAATTTTTTTAGGCCAAATAGAACATAGTCAAATTCTTTGTAGCATCTTAACTACTAGCTACTGCTGTCTAGCCTTTTGAGGTTATGCACCTTTCCGTCAGGTTTAGTAAGTCATTTTCCCGCCAATTTTGATTCGCATGATACTGGCCAACCCTTATACCACCCCCTACCGCTTATTTTTAACTTTACGAAAGTTTTAAGAGATTACCGTATTAGCCTGTATAACAGGTCTTAAATAAACGCCTGCTTTGTAGGCTAGAGCTTATAGCGGAGCCAGCGCGCTAGCTTGTCAGCGGAGCTCCATTGCTAAGGAAATTTGGTAACCTATGAAGCCAAAAAATTTTGGTAGTGACGTAATAGTCACGTGACCGTCCGTCCGTCCGTCCGTCCGTCCGCACCAGAGGGCTACCAATACAAGCAAAGACAACAAAAGTCAAAAACAAGTTTGTTAATTAAAAAAAAAGTTCAAAAGAACACTAAGTTGCCTTTTTGGTGGAAGGGGGAAATTTCAATTTAGGCGAAAGAAAGTAGGCGATAAAGTTCAGGCAAAAAGTTCAGTTGCCAGGAAAAACACCAGCATTTTCATGCTGATAGGCAGCTTGTCACGAAGAAAGAAATAAGTATTAAAATTAACTTCCAAAATAACGTCTAACGCCCATGGCCCAGTGGACTAATCACCGGCATCTCACGCCGACGAGCCGGATTCGACACTCAGCAGGAGCAGGTACTTTTTTTTCTTTTTTTTTTCTTTGTTGTTTTTTTTTTTTAATTTAACGACTTGAATGAGAGTAGTTTCACAAATTAATAACTGCCAGCAAAAAACAAAACAAAACTGAAAAAAACAAGAGACAAAAAAAAAAAAACAGACAAAACAAAAAGGGAGGCTCCGCTTTTAGGCTTGGCTAAATCTATATATTAACCTTATATGCTAGTGCCAAAATTACTATACCAGCAAGAATACGCCAAATCATCTATTTCAGATCCTGAACTTTGTCAGCGTTGAAGGTCCTCTAAAACACTGCAGATGATTACACAATTATTCATTTTGTTCTCTTTGAATGATAAGACCCCACGTGTTTCCTGATTTTCAATGGCATCATTTGCGGCGCAGGATCATTTCCGGAGATGTCATTTATTTACAGCTTCACTCGCACAGTTCCACGTGTGCATGTTGCTCTTTTCGCAGATCATTGAGCCGCAAAGTATAAAGCTATAAAAGGTCATAAAGGTATAACTGTATAGCTAGCCGTTTATTATTTCAGTTACAAGACTCATGCAAGCACAATCTTCGAGTACATGTTGGTTACAAACAGAGTAAACTTGGAACTTTTTTAGTACAAACGCTAAACTAACATCATGTAACATTCCTCGCTATTCCTGTGGCTTGTCGCCAAATTTCCTGTTGAGTGTTAGACCAGGTATTCTCTTTAGTTGACTTTAGTTTTGTTCCTAGCTTTCCAACCTTCCAATTTATGGATCATTTCAATATACAAACAGAAAAACGATGTGACCAATGTTGCAACACCTAAAATAACCATCAATAATTGAATAATAGAAAATGTAAACCAGAAAAGCTAGCGGCTATAATTACACTGCAGTAATAAACTACAATAGATTTACTCACCGTATTTGCGCTTTCGCCGCTTTGACTCCGCACCGCTTTCTTCTTCCATCGTAACCCCCCTCGCGTGTTCCTTGGACTGAAGCTCACCGTCTCTTTCACAAAAACACCACAAAAGCAGAACGCCATACTTCCTGAGCTTTCCTTATGTTTCCCACCGGAGTTATAAGAAACAGACCAGACAGACCAGACCAGACAATCGAATCATTAGTTTATAAGTAACTAGCATGGCCAGGCCTGGCTAATAAGTAGTGGTACGTTATCCAATAACCGGTTGGGTACTTCGCTTTACTGTAAGTTAATAACTTTAATAAAACACCAGGTTCGAGCTTCTGTGAGTTCCAAAAGCCCAAAAGCGTGTGATAGCTGCTTTTATTGCGTTCTATCAGATTATCGAGCTCGGATTTTTGATCCAGCGCCTCTCGGGCTCGTATTTTCGGAAGACCCTGTCTCGGGCTCGGATTTTACAAACAGACGGAGATCTCGGGCTCGCATTTTAAAACATGGGTCTCGGCGTCTCGGCGAGTCTTGGATTTTACCATTCTATACCCCTGCAAGTATCACGTTTTAACTCACATGGCGATTCCGCGACAAATGTAAGAGTAATAAGCAGGGTTAAAGGAGATAAATTGCGCTTTTTCTTTATTGTGCTTTCTGTGCGAGCAAGAAGTGAATTAATCGTTTTTGTTTTGTTAGATGAACTCAAAAGGAGCCGTGAAGATTACCAGTTATTAACAGTTGCTTTCGCCTTAAGTATGGTCAACTGGGTGCCAGATATCACTATTTAATACTGTCTCTTCTTGAAATGATCGAAGTAGTTTGGCACAAAACTTCGAGATCGCAAATTATTGTTCCAGTTAATTGTCCATTGTCCTGTGCATTTAAAAACTACTCGAGGAAGAATTCAATGCAGTGATTTTGAATACATTGCTTACAATCATCAACATACAACATCCTCGAGTAAACACAAGATACAACTCGCTGGATCTCGTCTCTAACAACGAATTCAAATCGATTAATTATACTCATGGCGATGTTGCAAATGCGATTTATTTGAATCAAGTAGGACTGCACAAACCGATGAACTGTTCTTCAACTGAACGATCATCGATGTACTTCGAGAACAATCTGACCCTTCATCTGTGCAAACTTTCGAGGAAACTCTGGCGAATTTCCTTGCCGGCAATAAAGTGCAGCATAGGCAAAACCTTTCAGCTAAGCACTAAATTGTGCCATTGATATGCAGCGTGCGTACTAGACCAGACGCGTTATCACGAAACGGAGTATTTTGCGTTGTAACACGTTACAAACGAAGCTGCCGCCATTTGAGTGAAACTCATTCAATCGATCCCTCAAGAGAGTGATGACGTCACTTCAGATTTTGATAATATAGTTGCAAACGCAAAGGATTCTGGGATACTATTCATTCTTCTTCTGGCAATAGACTGAAGTCGTTTGTCAACAAAAGCTGATAGTTTCTCTGTTGGGCCTTCACACCCTGATGTAGTAGATCTGCCAGTTCGAACTGGCTTATGTATTTTTGCTAGTGTGTAGAATACTGGAATTCGAGGCTGACCTGGTGTTTGACAAAGCCATTTTTTTAGTCATTTCGTCTATGTGGTTTTTGCAGTAGAGTTTGTTAATGCCGAGTTGTGTAACCTTGCGGTTTGTCTCCACTAGCATTAGCTGTTCAAGTGGCATGTAGTGGTCTTTGTTGTTTAGTTGGATTTGACCTTCGTTTATGTTATCTTGTTTGCTCAAAACCACAGTCGTTGTGCCTTTGTCCGCTTTTTTGAGATTTATTTCCTTGTTATTTTTTAACTTTAGGCGCCTCGCGTTCTTTTAGCGGGGGTTATTTTTTGGCTTTGTGAGTTTGACCGCTGCTAGTTGCGTCTTACCCTTCTCTAAATTGGATAAGTTGGCGTCGAGAGAAAGGGCTAACAAGTCTTGCAGTGGTCGAAAGAATTCTCCTAATTAATAGTCCCTGAGCTGGTTTCTAACCGACATATTCACAACAATAACAATACATGCTGGCGGTGAGAATTAATGCTATACTGGGTATGACCTCAAGCTAGTCAAGGGCTTCCGGTGCAACTATATTTCCGGTTCCGCTGACCTTCTTTCGATGTATTTTTGTGCAGTTCGATTGATATGTGCGGTTTCGGCATTTATGTGAGAGGTTTCGCTCCTGTCTGCACAGTTCGATCCATTTTTCGCTGGTTCGATTGCGATTTGTGCAAGTTGGATTTATTTGCGTTTGGTTCGATTTATTTTTGAGGCGTTTGAATTGCTTTTTGGCGGATCGATTTATTTTTGCCCAGTTCGATTTATATTTCTGCAAGTTGGATTTATTTGCACGAGTTTCGATTTATATTTGCGCGGTTTGATTGACTTTTTGCGGTTTTGACTTTATGTAAACGACTATCGTTTTATTTTTGACCGTTTAATAATGTTTGTACACGTTTCATTTTGTTTATTTTGTGACTTGAAGATTTTGGCCGTAACGGAACGCCATAGTGAGATCCTTAGATAGGGTTCCTTTTTTGTGTCAACTATTATTAAACTAGGCTTAGTCCAGGATCCTATGCTTGATGCTAAACTTCCCATGTTACAGAAAAGAAATAAAACGACTTTTTCACGTAATTATTAGTGATCGTTTATCCCTTGAGTAGGGTGTCATTTTATCGGGTTTGGGCCCTAAATGGTGTAGTAATTTCCGATTTTCTACGCTAAGTTGACGGGAGTACCCCCCGGGGGTGGGGGGTTCCGTGGGTTTTAGAATACATTTTCATGATGAAATGATCGAGGGTGCTCGGGAATTTGTACTCATTATGATACGCGTTTAGTGCTGCACTGGATACACGTGACACCCCATCAGACAATCAGGATGAAAAGACGACAGGAATAGGAAATAGGTTGACCTGGGTCAGGGTGTGATCGATCTTAACAAACATGGATAGATAAATACATTATCAGTTCTCGTGGAGAAGTAAATGCTGCGGGTCATGTAATCAAAAACTAAGACTACTGTTTTTGCTCACTGGCGAAAACTTGTTAAGGTTAAGTTGATCAAAAATAAAACACAAGCAGTGGTAATAAACATTATAAACTTACGCATTTTTATATAAACTTGACGTTTCGTATGCTACTCAACATACATTTTCAAAAGTGACCGTTACAATTTTGACAAACCTTTTATACAATAGTGGTAAGGGGTCTGGAACCAAGATTAAGAAAACAATCTGAACAGTGAATCTACAAAAAGCTACAGCTAATTAATAAAGCATCAGTTTCTCACTGCTGACCGTTGACATTAAAAGCTGGCTTCAGTTCTTGGATTAACAATGTTTCTTTGATTTTGCAGTGGTAATCAGTTTTGCCCGACGCAAAAATGTCAAAATGATCCCACTTGATGTTGTGTCCGGTGGTTTTGACATGGTCTGCAATGGCAGACGTGTGGTCATTTTTAACGAGGGCCTTGAGGCGTTCAGTTTTTCTATCATGAAGTCGTCGTTTTGTTTTACCGATGTAGAAATCATTGCAATCCCAGCAAATTGTAAATTACTTTAGATTTTTGAGAACGATTCAAGCGGTCCTTATATGGAAAGAAAGATTTGAGGCGGCAATTATTTTGAAAAATTATCTTGAGGTTGACAAAAGAGTAGAAATTGTATACACATGATTTCAGGCGTTGAGAGATTTGGTTGCTCTGCAAACCTAAGTAAGGTAAAAGAATAATGATATCTTTCTTAGGAACCGTGGAGACAGGGCTCCTTGGCTTGTTTCTGTTCCTGTTTAGAACATCGTTAACGTTGTAGGTGATTATCCCTTGGGGGTAACCACTTTGAAGCAGAAGCTTTCGAAGAACGCCAAGAGCAGATTGCAGCAAGGAAGCTGAGGAGCAAATTCGGTAGCAACGATAAGTGAGAGTGCGTATGAGATTTGAGTATGCGTCTGCGCCTACCCTCCCCAGTCCCCACGTGTTTCACCTTCTCGTCCGCTTTCTTTCAATATATCGCCGTTTCCACTATTTTGGAGCCCGGAACAGGCTTGAAGTTACTTTAGAAACTGTACGGCATTTAAGGAGACTACCAAACGAAAATTTTCACTTTGTTAGTTTTGTAACATCTTTTTTACCAACAACTATTGCTGATCCACACATAGAATTAAAGAAAAAATAGAAAAAAAACAATCAGTGGAAATCAAGACTTTGAAACATGGTAGAATAACACGCACTCTTGAGGTGTATTTACAGCATTTTTTTGTCAAGGATTCAGTGCGTTGGACAAACTTAAAAAATAATATGAAAAATAGGAAATAAAACCCACAAGACATATTGCATTTGAGCCACAATATATGTGTCCAAAAAAAGGCTTCCAAAATAACTCTGCGAAACATTCTTCGTTACCTGAGCTTCGATATGATTGTCAAAAATACTTATATGTACATTTGACACGTAATTAAAATTTTGAATCTAATTTCTTACTCTCATTATGATGGCAATTGGATGTATATAAAACAAAATCTTCAAGTTGAAGGCGGCAAAGGGGGGCAACCAGAAAACTTTTCCTATTCCCATTCCCAAGTCTTTAATAACCGAGATTCAGTGAAATTCAGTCTCAATTAGACTCAACCTTGATGCACTAGCTTTTTTTTGGAGACATTTGGATGGAGACTATCAAACGAAAATTTTTACTTTGTTAGTTTTGTAACATCTTTTTTACCAACAACTATTGCTGATCCACACATAGAATTAAAGAAAAAATAGAAAAAAACAATCAGTAGAAATCAAGACTTTGAAATATTGTGGAATGACACGCACTCTTGAGGTGTATTTACAGCATTTTTTTGTCAAGGATTCAGTGCATTGGACAAACTTAAAAAATGATATAAAAAATAGGAAATAAAACCCACAAGACATATTGCATTTGAGCCACAATATATGTGTCCAAAAAAAGGCTTCCAAAATAACTCTGCGAAACATTCTTCGTTACCTGAGCTTCGATATGATTGTCAAAAATACTTATATGTACATTTGACACGTAATTAAAATTTTGAATCTAATTTCTTACTCTCATTATGATGGCAATTGTATATATATAAAACACAATCTTCAAATTGAAGGCGGCAAAGGGGGGCAACCAGAAAACTTTTCCTATTCCCATTCCCAAGTCTTTAATAACCGAGATTCAGTGAAATTCAGTCTCAATTAGACTCAACCTTGATGCACTAGCTTTTTTTTGGAGACGTTTGGATGGAATCTATCCAGTTTTTGGAAATTCTTCTTTGGTGACTCTTCATTCAAATCTCATTAATTCTGATATGCAAAACCGTCTCTTGGAACTTATAATAAGTGATTCCCACAATAATTGCGATCTAGTTCCAGGCACCTGCTCGTTTTTGAAGTGACGAATTCACGGCTTACGAGAACACCCTTTACAATCCTCCAATAAGTTCTCTTAGGGTGATCATATATGCGCCGCTAAAGTCTGATAAAGTTCATCGAAATAAATGTTTGGGGTTTGATAAAATTAAAAATTTCAAGTATCGAATTCAGTCTTAAGTAAGAAGGCGTAAGCTAAACATAATGTTAACTACAACAAAGCGGTTTGTGGTAATCACTCTCAATCAGAATTCGAAGAAAAACACATGTAACCATGAACTGTGGTAACATGTAGCTCGCGTCCCCATCAGTAAAATTATCACCTAGCCTTACCGTCAGTTCTGTTGGGCTGTGTATAAAAAAAAACACGGGAACGTGGGGATGTGGAATATGAAGGAAGTGGGGCACACAGAAACTGTTAATAGCGAGGTCGAAAACGCCACTAGATATTGGGCAACCAAATGGCCGAAACATCGCCTAGTTTTCCGATCTCACGCCCCCACGTCCTTGACTGTACCAAACCATGTGTTGCCAGCGGCCAAATAGTCACTTTATTTCTGACAAATCGGAAAAACTTGCACTGAGTTGCACTTCAAAGCAGGGAAATTTGCCTTAGGACGCTACTACTTTGACACAACCACAATCAGACTCAGTTGTTGCTATTATGCATTAGGAACAAAGGGGTGACCGCAAATCCACAGGACATTTCTGATGTTCTTAACACATATTTTTCCACTGTGGGAACTTAGTTGGCGTCTGTAATGCCACATTCTGAACATAACTTCCGCGAATACCTTCTGGGCCAAACGCTCTCGTCCTCGTTTTCCTGTGATCCAATTACTCCGTAAGAAATAAAAAAAAAACAGATTCTGTCCTTATCAGTCAATAAAGCCCATGGACTAGATTCATCCCGAGTACGTTTTTTCAAATGCGCATGTACAATAATGTCCAAGCCATTATCAAAAATCATGAATTTATTGATTGAAACAGGTGTTTTCCCTAGTAAATTAAAACACGCTAAAATAACCCCTATTTACAAAACTGGTGATAAACTTGAATGCGGCCCGGAAATTATAGACTAATTTCGCTTCTTTCCAACATTAATAGTCTAGACTATTTGAGAAACTGATGTATAACAGACTCAAAGCGTTTATTACGAACCATGACATTATGCTTATCACAATACGGATTTCGTTAAAATCACTCCACTGAACATTTAGATATTGTTAGCAAAATACAAAAATATCTGGATAAAAACTTTTTCTCATGTGATATCTTTATTGATTTACAAAAGGCCTTCGATACCGATTTACCTCACAGGAAGATATCAGACAACTCAAGTCGCTACAAAATTATCAAGAAAAGAGAGAGTAGTTTGTGGCGTGCCCCAAGGGTCCGTTCTTGGTCCATTATAATTCCTATAATATATTCATGATTTCCAGGCTTCACCTGAACAAACCTGCTGTTTACAGAAAAAAAAAAACTTAAAATCGTTAGAAACTATTGTAAATAAAGATGGATGTATTGGATGTAAGATATGGAATGGACTGCCGGAACATCTTCTAACGAAAAATAAAACCTCCTTCAAAAATTGTCTTCTCCAAACATCACTACAGCTTTTAGAACACGAGGAGATGGGGTCCACACCTGTTTAATGTAATATAGGCTAATGTATTTCAACAATACATCTTTATTTACAATGTACTAATTTCTCATTTATTCAATTTATACATTATCTATTTTACTTTATTATATTTTTTTCCCTTACTTCTTTCGTATTTTTTTATTTAACACTACCTGCTCAGATTAACAATAGCTATGTATGGGCTTGTGTAGCCTTTTATTATCATTTATTGTAATTGTATTCCATTGTAATTTATTGTAATTAGTATAATTTATTGCAATTAATATCATAATAAACAATCATTAAACGCCTTACTAAAGTGCTGGCTGAGTAGACAATGATGAGATATCAAGTAATGGTCAAGTGCTTAAAGAATGTTTGGTTGACAACAATGAGGAAAACAAAACTCTGAAGGAGGACCCCTTTTTTGAGTTTCCCACACCAATGTTTTGAGAAAATGATCTCCTAGTGCAATCTAGTGCAAGCGCAGAAGCGGAGGACTTTATTAGAACTTTAAACATATAAAAACTCCTTAATCGCATAAGTAGCTAGAAGTGCTACTAAATGGATTGCCATTACCGATCAACTTATAACACTAAACATGCTGCAGAATTGGACCCTTGGCGCATTAATTTAGTCACGAAAATAATAGCCTGAGGGCTACTCTACTTTGGGAATCAATACACCTATTTAGGCTCACGGAATTTGCCGTTACCGCTCAACTGAAAGGTAGAACATGCGTTAAATCAACAAAAAATGCCTAAACTCGGTTAATCTAGCGATTCGAGTTTTCTCTTCTGTTTCCACGCGTAGGTAACACTCTTAAGCGATATCATTTTGCATAATTACCGGAAAATAACACAATAGACAATAAGTGCGGCATTATCGCACCTCGGCTGAATAGCACAAAGATCAAAGCAGACGCGTCGATCACCTTACGTTATCACTAACCAATCACTACGCAGGGTTTTATCGCACCTCCCGATACCTAATTGCGCACCCAATACTACCTTGAGCCCCAGTTTGGGAGAATAGAGATTTTTTTTCTGGTATATGAACTGTATATTCATACTGTAAGTTCTTACACGTGAGGACTCTGGCTTTGGCCTCTGAGCCAAAACCCCGCGGGGGCAATAATTAATTTATCATATCATTTTAGCACAGAAATTTCAACTCTCAAACAAGGCCATCGGTAGTATGTCACAGGATAAACTCGAACAAATCTAGCTTTGACAGCAGTACTGACTGAATGCTGCACGACGCTGTTTCGATCTGTGTTTCCCAGGAATACCTAGAAATAAGAAAAGATACCACAGAATTACAAACTGTCCAAGATATGATTATGGTAGATATTTGCACATCATGATTCACACCATGATCAAACAATGCAAGAAAGCGGTATACGTTAAAAAAAATACCTATTCTATTCTTTAAGCTGGTGAATGCCGCCTAATTTTGTTGCGGGTTTAAAGTAAAAAGCAGCGTAGTTTTTTAAAGTGGTACTTATAGAAAGATATGGTTGCTAAAGGGTCCCAGTTAGGATCGCTGATGCCACTAAGTGCTTCTTGTTAAATGCTGGAATAGGCCCACTGTTTACAGGCTCTGTCAGAAAGTCAGATGCTGCACGTTCACGTCGTGACCCTGAATACAATAACCAAGCAACAGTGACGCGAAGCAGGTTTCTGGCGCCTCTAAATAACAAGAACCCGAAAACCCTGAGAAAAACCTTGGCTCTCCAGGTAGGGGCTTGAGCAGCGGGCTAACCACCTACTCTCGTAAAACCACATTGGTTACAAAAACGCAAGCAAGAGATTAAACCGTTTTGGGGGTAGGAAGTCTCAGTCAAACTTTGGTTCACCAAGAATTTGTTTGGAGGAGTTGGGCTGAGATACAGTTAGCAAAAAGCAGACCGGAATGGAGATCTTTTGTTCGCACCCTTTATGCAACACTGGGTGCGAAAAGGACTTATAATGATGATGACGATGATGATGATGATGATGATGATGATGATGATGATGATGATGACGATGACGATGACGATGACGATGACGATGATGATGATAATGATGACTAATAGAAAGATATCGTTCGTTTTGCAAGGCTTATTAGTCTTTGATATTGATATTATGTATTACTTCGTTATTATTTTCGATTAATATTTTATATACAATAGATTTGTTTAGAACTTGTAAACTACGGAATTCAGCCCTCGGGTTGCAAAGTGATTTTGTCAATAAACATTCGTTCGTTCGTTCGTTCGTTCATTGATCCATCCATCCATCCATCCATCCATCCATCCATCCATCCATCCATCCATTCATCCATCCATCCATCCATCCATCCATTCATTCATTCATTCATTCATTCATTCATTCATTCATTCATTCATTCATTCACTTTCATTCATTCGTTCATTTATTTATCATTCATTCATTCATTCATTCACTTTCATTCGTTCGTTCATCCATTCAGTCATTTATTCAAAAATGCGAACCAAACAAAAATACTCCCTTTAGCCAAAAATATTAGCGCCTGCGATTATATAGTGTGACAGAGAAATTTCCAGTTTATTACTCACTTTGTCAGCATTGTTCTCCTTGTAGATGTTGTACGTTGCTCCATCTGAAGAAAACTGTAATTTGTAGCTGGTGGTCCATTCGGCATTTGCTTTTTCTCCTTGAGTTGCCACTGAACAAACAGACCACACCACTCCCATATCAATTTGAAGATACTCTGTTCTTTTAATAGACGCTGGACCCCACGCTCCATTTCCTCTACCTCCATTGAGTCGGCCATAGTACGGATAATAATAAGAACCTGCACTTGTACTTGCAGTCATTCTACTGTCAGGTATCTTATTTATGTCCGCTACGCCTACAGGCTGACATACTGAAAAAAAAAAAGGAAATGGACTTTCTATGATAAAATGCAGGAGACACTTCTTCTCGTTATAGTCAAAACAGGCCGGGCGTTCCCGTTGTTAACGGACTAATGAATTCATTAATGGAAAATTGATTCCGTTCGTTGATTGAATAATCCATTCGTGAAATGAATAATCCAATATTCAAATTGCGCCTCGATTCAGTAGTCGAATGTTGATTTGATTAATGAACAAAAGCCTTGCCATATATTTCTCCTGAAATGCCAAACTTCAAGTTTATTTTTAGTATAAAGTGCTAGATGAGATTGTAAAAAAAACGCAAAGGTTGCATGTCACAGCAGACAACAAAGATCAATCGATCAATCAAACTGGTAAGCTTTTGCAAATATTCGCAAGTATTGTTTAATCGAAACAGCAAATATCAAAAGGAAAGAATCCTATCACCCTACCCCGCCGTGCATAACTTAAGAACAAAACAATAAACACATACTTATTGTGTGTCGCGTGCTCACTGGAGGCTGCACGGCCCAAGAGTACAAAGAAAGCTGGCAGCGGTAAAAAGAAAAAAAAAACAGAATAATAACAACAGACAAAAATAGAATACCAAACACCCAAAACTGATTCTTAACGCAAACATTAGAAAAAACCTCAAAATTTTGTAGATTTTATTATTAATTTTCGTTATTGATTTTAATACAATGTGTACAAATTATATATGCTTTTTTAATAAACCATTAATTAGTTGTATTTTATTTGTATCCCCAGGCTATTTTTATTTATATATATTTAATTTCAACACCAATTGAAACAAGGCGAGACATCAACCTGGAACGAAGGCGTCTTTAACAGTAGATAAATTGATCCAACTGAGTCTTGGAAGTGACCGCCATCATAAATCATAAGCCAAAACGAAGCAGAAGGCCAAAGGAGAACGATGAGAGTGGCAGAAGCCTTGCAGTTACGCAGATGAAGCAAAACTCGAGGAATGAGGCAGATATATATAGAGAGGGGCAAATATAATTATTCTCACCAGCCCAATTCATCACGAACGCATCAACAATTTCAGATTTGGGATTCCAATATCTGGGATTAAATCTAAAAAGTTTGTAATTCAAATAGTAAAACATTCTCACTGCATACGATTGCCCTGACACGGGAAACTAAGTTATGGGAGGATACCCGCGACTGCCAGGGCAAAATGCGTGTCAAATGTAGGATACAGCATGGACCGCCACCAGGAGAGGTGGGAGCTCGGGGGCGAAACTTTACCGTAACTTCAGCGAACTCCTTTGAACTGACCACGAGATGACTGAAACTGTGATATTTGAAGCGAAGGTCGCAATACATAATGCTACTAGCGCGCAGTTGCAGAACGCCGGAATTTGAAGAACTTAAATCTTTCCCGCGTGACGGGCTAATTATGTATGCAGTGAGAATAGCAGTGTCCAAATAATCGGGATGTGATACCGGGGTTGCTAAACCATAAGCCGCTCTGGGGAACACTCTTTCTAAAATTGTAAGGGATGCGTAAGCATCCCAACGCTGCATATACCTCTTCGCGACCTCCCCACTTTTCCAACCTAAATATTGAGCCACTTCTTCCTGAGAGCAGCCCAGGAGCCTTAGAGTGTTGGACAATCCTACCCGGAAACTATGTGGAGTTTCTCCTGCATGGAGTTTGGACTCTAAAATGTGTTTCTCTCAATCGACTGTTTACCGCGGAACCCGTGAAGGGTTTGTTACCCACTGATCCGTTGCGTTCTGTGGCTCTAAAAAAGTACTTTTGGGCCGGTGGAATCTTAACGCACTGGCATACTGTTCTGTAATACTGAACCCAGGCAACAGGGCAAACTTCAGGATGAGTAAATTTAATCAAGGCGAAAGAGCGAGGTGAACCCTTGCAGATATTCTTAGCGAGAGTAAACTTGAACAGATAGCCTTCCCAGTCTCTTAATTTAAACACGTTACAAGATACAAGGTCAGAGGCCCTATCCCCGGTGAAAAAATCCAGTACAAAAAATGTAGCGTTCCTAACAAGGATATATTTATCCGTGCGTGAAAGGGACACCTGAGTAACACATTGACCTCGGAGGAAAGCTATAAGTCGCTGAAATTTATCAAAAAACAAAGGGATCGCTTGAGTTGGCGTAATAGCTAAGCCCGCTTGCTCTTGTCTGACAAATTTCAACTTGATTAGTCTTTGACAACGGGGTGGACAACTGGTTTAGAATCATTAAGACGTCCCAGACTATTAAAAATGGCTCTCAAACGACCCATAAGGGAATCGACTGACCCGGCTGCTAAGCGTTTTGGACAGGTACAGAAAGCTTTTGAACACAAGGGCGAATGTACTACAGCTCTACCTGACTTATCCTTAGAAATAAGAAAATTAACAATGTCATTTGCAGTACACGAAGTGACCGTCCTGGGGGGTGACAAAGCACCCAAAAACTGGGAAAGCTGCTGCTCCAGTGCAGATTTCTGCCTTTGATAAGGGTTTTAGTGCATGACGGATTAAATTAAAGAGAAGCGAGTATCCTGCATAAGTTAAATATTTTCCCCGTCCTCATTCACATGCATAAACTGAAGAAAAAGTTGACTTATGGAGCGGAAAACAACTGATTGCATGAAATTCTTCTTGCACTTGTTTTGCTCAAGCATTTTGCTATGAATAGAAAAATTAAAGCAAGACAATGTTTCGATATCGCTGACATCATTATCAAGACTGAAATAGTGATAAAGAAAAGTTGTCAAGAATAAGAATACCGCGAATTTGAATCCGTGAGCCTGCGTAAGCTTATGAATCAGTTCGGTCCAAACAATGGTTTACGCACGGATCTAGTGATAACACGACGGCAAAATCGTTGTTGTTGGTAGCAACTAGTGTTCGCTGAGTGGTAGTTTTGTTTCTCCATCTATTCCATTCTCAAGATAATTCAGGGACCACTCGTCCAGTCGACTTGTGGACTCAGTTCATTTTAGTACTGGCTCTTAACTATGCGGCCCGTCGCAAACAAAATAGATGTCACCCAACTCTAATGGCGAGTACGTAGTTTGTCCTGATAAATGTTTTCAAACAGTCTGCTTTTTTCCAAGTTGAGAGTTATCCGTTTTTCGAAGTAACAATAAACTGGCCTTCAAGTTAAATAATTAATTAAACAGAGTTCTTTAAATATTTCACTCGAGGTGATCGAGACCTCGAGGATTCATATCTGAATAGCCAACTGGCCAAATGCCGAAAATCGTGGGCTCAGTCTTTTCTCGGAGAAAAGATTTCGCCATCAAATGGCACTTGTTCCCTCGACTGCGTAAGACTTTTGCGGATCACCCTGAGATTTCGGAGCATTTCAAGAATGCTTCAGAATATTTTCGAAGCTTTTAAAGGCCCACCTTCACCCAAAAGGCCTTGCGCGCCGCGCTTGCTGTTTTATGAATTTCGTGCACAGGTAGCCCAAGCTCCAAAGGGAGCCGTCAACATGACATTGCGTAACAGCGTTATATTTATAAGAGTTTGCATGGGAATAGAACGATCTTATAAAATAGTTCAAAATAGGGGAAAGAGATTTAATAAAATCGACTTACCCTCCCATCGTCTGTGTATAACTTGTGTTTCTATGGTATTTGGAGGCGTTTCAAAGCGATTCCAGTGGGTTTTTGGTTCTCTGTTTGCCGTCAACATGACATTGCGTAACAGCGTTATATTTGTAAGAGTTTGTATGGGAATATGACGATCGTACAAAATAGTTCGAAACAGGGGAAAGAGATCTAATAAAATCGACTTACCTGCCCTCTTCTGTGTATAACTTGTGTTTCTATGGCATTCGGAGGCGTTTCAAAGCGATTCCAGTGGATATTTGGTTCTCTGTTTTCTTCTCCATATAATATAATTCCTATAATTTATATGGAGAAGAAAACAGAGAACCAAATATCCACTGGAATCGCTTTGAAACGCCTCCGAATGCCATAGAAACACAAGTTATACACAGAAGAGGGCAGGTAAGTCGATTTATTAGATCTCTTTCCCCTGTTTCGAACTATTTTGTACGATCGTCATATTCCCATACAAACTCTTACAAATATAACGCTGTTACGCAATGTCATGTTGACGGCAAACAGAGAACCAAATACCCACTGGAATCGCTTTGAAACGCCTCCGAATGCCATAGAAACACAAGTTATACACAGAAGATGGGAGGGTAAGTCGATTTTATTAAATATCTTTCCCCTATTTTGAACTATTTTATAAGATCGTTCTATTCCCATGCAAACTCTTATAAATATAACGCTGTTACGCAATGTCATGTTCACGGCTCCCTTTGGAGCTTGGGCTACCTGTGTTTCGTGTAACACGAAATTGTTTCTGAGCGGGATTTCTTTCAAAATCCGTTTCCTCCGGAGCCATCTTGTCGAAAATCGTCCAAAAGCATGCAGGAATTTATTCGTCAATTATCAGGCTGTTGTTTCCTGGAATTATTCTGTGACTGATCGGGCCAAACGTGTTTTTTTCGCTCTTACTTCGTCCAATATGTTTCCTGCCAAATGATACCTCGCAGTTGAAGATACTGCACGGTTACGCCGAAGGAAAATATTGTCAGTATTCGTCTCAGAGGAGCTTGTGTTATGAAGCAAAGAAACCGATATTTTATGAATCTCTTGTAGTGATGTCGTTTAAATTCCTGATTGTATTGGATGCGGGACCTTGGCAAGTAAGTTTGATTCGTTTGATTTGATTTTATTCGCGCGATGTAAACAGAGCGGCTCGCGAGTGTGTAATAAATGAATGGTTTTGCAGGACTGTTTTCTTTTTCTTCCTCTGTATCTATCGTCGTACGATTGAATTAAAATAATTAGTTTCTTAGTTAACCATAGGTTCAGGGAGAATTGATCGATTAGTACACACGCACGGCTGGCTTTCAAAGGTTAAAATTGTAATGCGGGAGTCACCGGCCAAGTGGTATTTTGCGAGGGATATAATCAGTGAGTTGCTATTTAGTCGTATACGCTGTTTATTTCCCTTCAGACCAACCTCTATAATGACTAGGAGGGGCCTTTAAAATCACTGTTACCTTACAAGACAATGAGAATGCAATTTGCAGACTAAAACAATCGAATATCCAAGTAACTGTTTGAGTCTTCCGCCGAGATCGCTTGCTTGCGCTTAGAAATGCGAACATAAACTGACTTCTCGCTTTTTATGTCATTGAAACTTTCACATGGCGAACATGAGATAATTCCAACATTTTGGGGGAGTAAATGCCTTTCATAAAAGCCTAAAGATTTGTAAATTGAGGCCGTAGATTGGGGCAACTTCGCAAAGTAAATCGATGTGACATGGCTCCTCCGATTTGTTTTGAATTTACGTGACAATTTTCTCGCTCGTAGGAATATTCTGGCAACCAATCAGATCGCGACAAAAACAATAGAACCATTTGAAAACAATAACAAACGGTCGCAAGGCCGTTTGGGTGAAGGTGGGCCTTTAAGAACAGCGAAAGAACCAAATTTTAATGGAAAAGATATATTATACAACCTTCATATCAGTAACTTACGATTTTCAGTGATATGAAAATGTGACAGTTGAATTATTAATTCTGCATTGATATTTCTCTTGCGAGACTTGCATTATCACGCTCAAAAAACAGGTGTGACCTCAAGGACATAACAAATAAGAGAGTGTTACCCAGTGTTATGAGGTCATTACTCCGAGGTCAGACGATCGTCTTCGTTTTATTACCACAGGCGCATGGAAGATGTTTGCCCGCCGGTTCCTTACGCTAATATATACTCCTAATTTAAAAACAAAAAACATATCATATAAAAATGAAAAAAAAAAGAGAGAAATAGGAATAGATTAGGCATATAAGCTACATTCAAGGATCGCTCTGACGAAGAGCAATGTTAATTGAGCGTTTAAAAACGCTCAAAATGTGAGCTTTTAGATGGCCAATTCACCTTTTATCAACTCAGTTTATATTAATTTGACGTATCATACCGTATTGCCTGAGTGCTTCGGGAAAATTAAAATCCGAGAACGTAGTTTCCTTGTCTAATAAATTCCCATCTCGCAGCTTTGATTTCTCTTTTCATATTTGAATGACAACGTTTTTGCAGTTAAACCTGTATATATGTTTGGTTAACAAAAGAGCGTAGCTCAGACGATAAATGAGTAGGAGAAGTTTATGTGCGCGAGCAAAACAGTACTCACTATAATTTTGTAGAGGTATCCGAGGACTTATAATGGGGGATGTCACAACGTAAACCGGGAGCAAAAGGATCAAACGAGTTTACACTCTTATAGCAAGAAAAGGAACAAGTATTTTATTTAGTGTCACAAGTTCTAGTTAGACTTTAAGAGAAAAAGTTCAAAAACGAAAAAAAGGAAAATATCAACGATAAGAGTACATACCATATTTTCTTGAACTTTGCAAAGTTCATGTGCTCCCTTAATAAGCCAACCTTATACGTTTTGGCAAACCTTGAGTTACAACTTATTTCTCAAAAACTAATTCAAACATTTTTCTAATGGGTCCTTAGAAGGAGCGGCGGTGCTTCTTCGCTCAGTTCGTACAGTAGCAGCAAGTGTGGCTTTTATTGAGAAAATGCGGTAGTACAAGCTATTTAAATTGAAAAGGAACAGTATCTATATATCACTAGATACACCATATTTAAAGCCTTTACTAATTACGGAAACAAAATACATACGCTCCTACATACGCTCAGTAGCCTGCAAAATCTGTCATGCAATGCCCAAGAGTAAGTTATCGCGTCCGTGACGTGTTATATGGTGAATTGAGTTTTTATCCGGGATGCCCACCCCCAGAATTTCACTTATATCCATGACGTCACATCTGTTTGTCGAGAGTTAAAACGCAAATCTTGCATAAGATACGACAACTTCATGAATTGTAGTATTTGTTGATGTAAAGGATACCAATGTTATTGCTTTTGTTGTTGTTGTTATTTTATTTTGTCAGTTTGTCTTCGGGTGATTCGCAAAAGTCTTCGGGAAAATTCACAAATCTTCGTTAATCTTCGGAGGTCCTCGGGTCAGTCTCTGCGTGTGCGGTCAGACCGCTGACCACTATTTTTGGTGCTCTGGGGGTGTTCCTAGCTGTTTCGAGGGTGTTCTGGGGTATTATGGGATGTTCCAGGGGTGTTCCGGGGTTGTTCCGGGGTGTTCCGGGGTGTTCCAGGGGCGTTCCGGGGATGTTCCGGGGTGTTCTGGGGGTGTTCCAGGGGCGCTCCGGGTCTTACAGACACCCGAGTTTTGGAGTTTTTAATACGCGTCGGTTTTGTAATTCTTCCCAAGATCCGGAATTCCCGTGAGAATTTTACCACATTTGCAGCATTTACGGAAACAAAGAGCTACAAAATATCATTTTATTTGAAATGTTACATATCCGACCAATATCAGCTTTTTAATGCGTGTAGCAAAGTTATTTTTTCGTTAACTCCTGGCTTTCAAAGTGTTTTCCAGAGAGATCTTCAACGTTTCATTCAAATCTCGGACGTTACAAAGAACCATTCAAATGTTCATTTCAGTCTTCTGGATTACTGGTCATGCGTGACGGAGCACGGCTGTAATGAAAATATCCTTTCTCCCAGTTTAGTACCCAGGCATTCTCCTCCCGCTCACTCGACTCGATTTGGTGCGAAATGTCGTGACGTCACCGAATGAGGTCCTCGGTGACGTCACGAAATTTCGCGCCAAGTCGTGTCAGCGAGAAGAGAACACCTGGGTACTAGGCTGCCTTTCTCCCTTCAATTAAATTCGATATCGCTAACTTTTGATGCGAATTTAAAGCCGGTGTGCTGCATTTTTTGCTACAAGACTGAACGCCAGTCTTCACGATCTGCCATTTGCTACTCAAAGAATTCGGTCACTTAGGCGAATAACAGGAGCCAGGTGATTGGCGAACATTTTTGGCGCAAACCTCCGCAAGAAACTAAAGGCCGCACTGTGATTGGTTTATTCCGAGAAAGGAATGTATTTCGGTTTGAAGCAGCCGCGTGGGGACGGGGAGCGTTGCGTGATCTCGGCCCGAGCGTGTGCGGAGAAACTACCGTATACTTTACAAGGTGGTCTTAACCTTTTCAGATTATTGATGAAATCCTATGTGTAGTCTTTAAAATGAAAGCTACTACGAAGCACTTTCCTGTAGTACCGTTTATTAAGCTGTACAAGTTGGATCTAACTTTTAAAATTCTTTTAAAAGTATTTTGCCTTAAGTAGCTTTTTTTTGTTTTGGGGGGGGGGGGGCATAATCGTGGTGGTGTAACCAGGTCTCTAATGTAATCCACGATGGCCGCGGTTTGGTTTTCTTCCTCAGAAGTTGCAATTTTAATCATACAAATTACCAGAATTATGTGCAAATCAACACTTTGCTGCTTTCTCTTTGTTTGCTTGTTCGTTTTCTTCTCTGGATTCTTGTTCCTAAAGTGTGTCCAAGGTGGTTCAAACTTTTCAAATTATAGATGAAATCCTAAGTGTAGTCATTAAAATGAAAGCTGCTGAGTATTACTTATCTGTGGTACTGTTAACTAAGCTGTACAAGTTGGATTGAAATTACAAGTGCATGTGGCCAATTAAATAAAAGATAATAAAAACTGCTGAGCAGCACTTCTCTGCAGTACTCCTTGTCATCCTTTACAAGGTGACTCAAAACTTTTGAGTCTGTGGATGAAAATCTTAAGTATGACCATTCACATGAAAGCTGCTGAGCGGTACTTTACTGTGGTGCTGTTTGTTAAGCTGTAGAAGTTGAATCTAACTTTTGAGTCTATGGATTGAAATTAAAAGTGTGACCATTCACATAAACGATTCTAAAAGTTGCTGAGCGGTACTTTCCTGTGGTGCTGCTTGTTGTGATGTACAAGGTGGTTCTAGCTTTTGGCTCTGTGGATAAAATGATCAAAACCTCGCGCGAGGTGTCCACTGCTTTGCTAGCAGGTGAATAGCAAATACTTTCCCTGCAGAACCGAAGATCTACGCCATAACAGAGAATCCTGTGTCAGTGGCGGATCCAGGATTTTTGAAAGGGGGAGGCTGACCTGACAGAACGATATCATAACAATCCGATAGTTTTGTCCCCTTTCTAAAATTCAAGCTTAAACGACCCCAAAGGGGGGAGGGGGGGGGGGCTAGCCACCCAATCAAGACGATTACAGTTATTACTCTTTTAACCTCAGATATCCCCTTTGTACATTTAATGTACGTTGGCGACTTTACAAAAGACAGATTCCTGTGTCCTTTTCCTGGCATTTCAATGTTTTGAGCTCCAAGCAGAGGAATGCTTTTTTTTAAAGTTAAGCAGTCGACTGAATTTTCACGTGTCAAATGTTCATGATATTCCTTAAGACAAGTGCAAAAACTGAAAACAATACAAGATTCCATTAGACAAAACAAAAAATAGGGTCCTGAACGGGTCCATGTGTTCTATGGTATAGCTGTATCCACAGCTTTTAGGTTACAAAGTGTTTCAGCTTAGCAGAAGAATAGCAGAGGGAGTTACACTTATGTTTACCTTTAAAAAATTAATTTTAATTGGAATTTTGTTTTGTAATTTTAGAGAATGAAGTATTGCCAGGAGGGTTGTCCAATACACACCATCTCATACGATCGGAAAAAGTTTAATTTCGATCCGTACAGATGGACAAGTAGGTTCGACCCGAGAAAAAGGATTGTCGATCAGAGAAATGAATCTGGTTAGTGGGACTTAGATATATTATTGATCATCTCTTGTGGTGAGGTGGTGTTTACAGGTTGTCAATCCGTACGATCTGACGAATGGAGAACATCAGTCACGACTCGAGAAGAAGAGCTCTCCATCCGAGAAATGAATGTCATAAGTGGGACTTAGAAATACAAAAAAGATCATCTCTTGTGGTTAGGTGGTGTATAGAGGTTGTCGATCCGTACGAATAGTACGAATGGAGAACATCAGTCACGACCCGAGAAAAAAAGCTGCCGATCCGTGAAATGCATCTCATTAGTGGGACTTAGAAATAAAAAAAGATCATCTCTTGTGGTTAGGTGGTGTATAGAGGTTGTCAATCCGTACGAATCGTTCAAATGGAGAACATCAGTCACGACCCGAGAAAAAAAGCTGTCGATCCGTTAAATGAATCTCATTAGTGGGACATAGAAATAAAAAAAGATCATCTCTTGTGGTTAGTCGGTGTATAGAGGTTGTCGATCCGTACGAATCGTACGAATGGAGAACATCAGTCACGACCCGAGAAAAAAAGCTGTCGATCCGTGAAATGCATCTCATTAGTGGGACTTAGAAATAAAAAAAAGATCATCTCTTGTGGTTAGGTGGTGTATAGAGGTTGTCAATCCGTACGAATCGTTCGAATGGAGAACATCAGTCACGACCCGAGAAAAAAAGCTGTCGATCCGTTAAATGAATCTCATTAGTGGGACTTAGAAAAAAAAGATCATCTTTTGTGGTTAGGTGGTGCTTAGGGGTTTGTCGTTCCGTACGAATCGTTCGAATGGAGAACATAACTGACGACCCGAGAAAAAGTGTTGTCGATCCGAGAAATGCATCTCATTAGTGGGACTTAGAAATAACGAAGATCATCTGCTGTGGTTTAGCTAGGTCCATGGTGTTAAGGTTGTCGACCCGTTCGAATCGTACGAATGGAGAACAAATAGGAGAGCTTTTCCTGTGGCACTGTTTGTTATGCTGTACAAGTTGGTTCTAACTTTTTAATCTGTGGATATAATCCTAAGTGTGACTGATTCAATAAGAGTTTTAAGCAGTTATCGTTATTTTTGTTATACTTTACAAAGTGGCTTTAATATTTGAGTCTGTGGATAAAATTCCTGAAGTGTGACCATTTAAATGAAAGCTACTGAGCAGTACTTTCCTGTGGTAATGTTATTATGTTGTACGCGTTGGATCTAACTTTTAAGTCTATGGGTTGAAAGTACATTCACATAAAAGATACTTAAAGATTCTAAGTATAGTGTTACTTTTCTAGGGTACTGTTTGTTTTGCTGTACAAGGTGAATCTGACTTTGGAGTCTGAGATGACCATAGCTACTCAGCAATATTTTCCTGTGGTACTGTTTATTATGCCGAACAAGGTGGTTCTAATTTTTGATTCTGTGGGTAAAATAAAAGAAATTAGTACGACTATTTAAATCAAAGCAATTGAACGGTACGTGCATGACATTTTTCTTTCTCCACACTTTGCATTAGAACATCTAAAAAAGTATTTACTTGCTTCACATTTGAGAGCTATTGCGAATTAAGGTGGTCAAGTTAGAGGCGGATGCAAAGAATCAAGTTATTACTGTCTCTTCAGTTTTCCTTACTGGAGGCCTGAGCCATTTTAAGTTATATCGTTAGGGAGAATCATGTGTAACTTGAAAGCACAGACTATAGTGTCACGTGCAGTGATGTCAATGGCCAGATGGCTAGTCTATTCTACCCTGTACCTCATCCTGTGATTCTCTCACTATTTATCAGTCGGGTGTCCTTTATATGCCAACTTTTTCTGGTATCCAAGAACACAGAAAAAGCAAACAAACAAACAAAACACCCACCGCCGGCAGGAAGCAGTTCCTATACTACATTCTTAAATTCATTTTAGCCTTATCTATTCGAATACTTAACGATTTTCACCGAAGTGGAGGTAAATGGTTAACAACTATCCTGACCAGCGAAATCGCGTATCGCGCAAAGCATCTAAATTATTGCTTAGCCAAACAAGCCTTAGGCCGATTTGGCAAATCAGGGAATGTTCCGCAAGATTGAGCAGGATAATTGTTTTATTCTTCAACAGATTGTTACCAAGTACCATTTTCAGAAAAGTCACGCACGAAAAATAGCCACGTCTCAATTTAATACAACGGTCATCACAGCAAATAAGTATTCGAAGTTTATTGCAGTTCACTTCGATACAGGCTCATTTACAAACTTGGTTTTCATAGTCACAAGTGAAAAGAATGTGTTAATTATTTGTTTTTTTGTTGGTTTGTATTTACCTGTCAGTTACATGTAATTTACGCAAAAATAGCGAAACTAATACCCATTAGAAAAAAGTATTAGGGTAATGCCTTGAATAAGCAAACGAAAATAGGAGACGTCTTGCAGGCACGCTATGCCTTGAACATCTATGGCTGATTGTTATTCAAGAGAGATAAAGAAAAGATTGTCTTAACAAGAATAGGAAACGTAAAGTGACAAATTTTTACTGTTTAGAAAAGACAAAAAAAGACATTTTGATATTTTAGTTCACCCGGACGTAATACGAAGCCGTAAATGACCGTGATAATAGAAGAGTAACCACACAACACTAACCTTTATTAACTTTGGAATGTCAAAGAGATCGACGTTTTCACAAGAGTGTCACTTCAGAGTGTTCAACGCAGCTTTACCAGCACAGAGTATGGCACAGTGAGAGCACAAATTTAAAAATAATCTTTTTTCAGTTTTTAATAGCGCACTTCGTTCTAACATAAATTAAAAATAAATGATCATGACTTACACCGAAGAGCTGCGCTTAGCTAAATTTAAGTCTTTTTGGTATCGATATTTGATCAGGGGATAACTGATTTTTAGAGCCGTTGCACTTAAATTGGTGGTGTTTCCCATTCAAATAAGTGTTTTTGTAATGCTTTGCGCATGCAAAGTGGCTCTAACTTTTGAGTCAGTGAATAATATTCCGAGGTGTCACCAATCAAGTGAAAGCTATTAAACACAGTACTTTCGTATGATACAAGATGGTTCTAACTTTTCAGCTTATGGATGAAATGCTACGTGTGGTCATTAATTACTGAATGAAAGCTACTGAGCATTACTTCCGTCTGGTACTCTTTAACAATCTGTACAAGTTGGATCTAACTTTAGAGCCTAAAGATTAAAGTTTGACTGTTCATATGAAAGCTACTGAGCAGTACTTTCCTGTGGTGCTCTTTATTATTTTGTACAATGTGGTTCTATTACTTTAAACTCTGTGGATAAAATCTTAAATGTAACCATTCAAATAAGAGTCTTAGTAATTTCCTGTGGTTATTTTTTGTTATGCTGTACAAAGTGGCTCTAACTTTTTAAGCCTGTAGATGAAATCCTAAAGTGTAACCATTCATATAAAAGCTACTGAGCCGTACTTTCTTGTGGTGCTGTTTATTATGCTGCACGAGGTGGTTCTAACTTTTGAGTCTGTTGGTGAAATCCTGAAGTGTGACCATCCAAGTGAAAGCTACTGAGCAGTACTTTCCTGTGATACTGTTCATTGCGTTGTACTTGGTGATTTTGACTTTTGAATCTGTGGATGAAATCCTAAAGTTTGACCATTCAAATGAAAGCTACTGAGCGGAACTTTCTTGTGGTGCTGTTTGTTGTGCTGTACAAGGCTGCTCTAACTTTTGAGTCTGTGGATAATATTTCGACGTGTGACCATTCAAGTGAAAGCTATTGAGCAGTACTTTCCTATGATTCTGTTTGTTATGGGCACATAAGTTGGATCTACCTCTTAAGCTTAAGTGTGACCATTTAAATAAAAGATGCTGAAACTACTGAGCAGTACTTGCCCGTAGTACTGTTTATTATGCTGTACAAGGTCGCTCTGACATTTGACTCTGTGGATGGAATCCTCATGTGTGATCAAAGCTACTGAGCATTACTTTCCTGTGGTGCTGTTTATTAACCAGTACAACTTGAATCTAACTTTAAAGCTAATGAATTGAAATTGTAGGTGTGACCATTGATATAAACGATACTGAGCATAGTGTTACTTTTCTGTGTACTGTTTCATGTGTTGTGCTGTGCAACGTGGCTCTGACTTTTGAATGTGTGATGAAATCCTCGTGAGTGACCAAAGCTACTGACTGAGCAGTACTTTTCTGTGATGCTGTTTATTAACCTGTACAAGTTGATGTAACTTTAAAGCTACTAAATTGAAATTCTAGGTGTGACCATGTTACTTTTCTGTGGTACTGACTTTTGAGTCTGTGAATGAAATCCTTACGTGAGACTAAAGCTACTTACCAGTACTTTCCTGTGCTGCTGATTATTGTGCAGAACAAAAACTCATTAGTCTCAGCGACCATTTAAATGAAAGTAACTGAACAGCACGTGAAGTTTATTTTTCCGTGCATTGCAAAAGAACGTTGTTTTTCATTTGAGGGCTATTGCGAAATAAAGGAGCCAAATTATGAGCGGATGCAAAGAATCAAGTTAGTACTGTGCCTGCTTTTTTCCCCTACTGGGGGCCTGGGCCATTTTGGGTTATAACGTTAGGATGAGTCCTGTGTAGTTTGAAGGCTCAAACTATAGAGTCGGGTGTTGTGATTTCAGTGGCTAGTGTATACTACACTCTGTCCCTCACGCTGTGACTCTCGCTGTTTTTCAGTCAGGTCTTCTTTACGTGGCTACTTTCTTGTTTTCAAGAACCCAGACTTCCAAGAAAATTGAAAACAATAAAAAACAAAAAACACCGCCGGTAGAAACCAGGTTCGATACTAAATTCTTAAATTCATTTTAGCTTTATCAGTTGGAATTCGTAACGTTAGTATATACCAAACCAGTGGATAGCGTTTTTTGCGCGCTCTGATTGGCTACTCAAACTCCGGATAGTATCTGCTATTCACCTCCTGGCATTTTTCTGGATTTAGCGCGCGAGTTTTCTCTCATTTCGCAGAAAAAAGGAACTATTTGGTCCTGGCTATCCACTGGTTTGGTATATACGAAAACAATTATTCACCTCAGTGTCGGTGAAGAGTGGTAGATATTTTTCTCGCCACAACTCGGCTCGACAAATATCCACCATTATTCTACTCAACTTCAGTGAATTGCTAGTTATTCACAGAAGTAAAGGTCAGTCCCGAGTTGCAGAATACTTTTTTGTCACCTGCTCAGAATTCGTTTAAAAACTGTGAGCAGTACAAGGTTACCTAAAAAACCGAGCAAAAAAGCCTAAAAAGCGAAATCACTTGCAGTTAAGAAAACAAATCTAAATGGGTTGATTTTGGGCCGGGCATATTACCGCTGTATATTTTGATAATGGCAGGCAAAGGAGTCGGGTTCGATCTTCGCGCGGATCCTGTAACAAAGCGCACTAAAACAACGGAAGTAAAACTAACGCAAAAAAGGCATCAGGGTAAGGTCAAGGTCAAACAGATTCAACATCATTCAATATTGCTCAATACAACTTTTTTGAAAGAGGTGGCCAAACAAATTTAACATTGTTTTCTACACCTGAGAGCAAAAAACCTTCATTCAACAGGGTACCCAACGCGTTTAAACATGTAGAATTCTACAACCGGGTGTTCAATAAAAACGTTGAACCCGTTCCTGCATGGCCTAATGCCTGGAATATCTGCAAAGAGGACGGTAATGCACCCCCCCCCCCCCCCCCCAAACAAAAAAAATACTTAAGTAGAAAACAATTAACAGAGATCATCCTAATAATACGATACTATATTTTTTTCTTAAAACAAATTAAATACTGTGGAGAGAAGCAAGATCATTCATTCATTCATTCATTCATTCATTCATTCATTCATTCATTCTCTACCAGTCAGGTGTCCTTTACACACACTTTCCTGGTATTCAGGAATCCAGAGAAGCCCCCACAAAAAAAAAACAAACACAAACAAACCAGCAAATAAAAAGAAAGCAGCAAAGTGTTGAATTCTACATAATTCTGGTAATTTTATAATTAAATTTGTAAATTCTGCACTCTCTGAGGGAGACAACAAAACCGCGGCTATCGTGGATTATATTAGAGACCCTGGCAACACTGCAAATGAAATGCATAATAACAACTTTATATCTTAGAGGACATAAATATCTAAATTAAATGAAAAGCTGTTCTAAGGTGTTGAAAAGCAGCAATAAACAGGAGAGGAGTTGCAACCAGGCCTACGCAAGAGAACCAACATCGGCTGTTCATATTTAATTTAAAAAAAAAAACTCTTTTAAATAGAACTTTTGCTTCTTCAAATAATTAATTATAATTTCTGCTGGAGAAGTTAACTGCTAAGCATTTTAAACGACGAAAATTGGTGACAAGAATTAGCTTGTAGTTAGTTTCTATTAGGAGACAAAGGGCCGGTTATTTAAACGAAGTCTAACTTAGACCACAGGTTAAATCTGGTTATTTATGGGTCATTTTAACGTTGCCTTAGCCTGTCCTTCATGCCTTCTTAACAATGTTTCCAGCAAACAACGTTTAAATGTGATAAAGGTTGACCATCATGTAAAACGCTGTCTAAACTCCGTTTAAACAATCCACCCAAAGGGTTACGTTTAATCTGTAAATAATTAGCACATTTCCTATTGAAGCGCACAGTTGCTTTTCATCTTAACATCAAAAGAGCAAGCCTACTTCATACCTTTTGGAGTCGGGAAAGAAAAACGAACACTCTTATTGAGTTTCTTTTTAATTAATATGTGGTTCTTTTTGTTATCCTGTACAAGGTGGTTCTAACTCTTAAATCTGTGAATGAGGTGTGACCATGCATTTAAATGAAAGATATACTGAGCAGTACGTTTCTGTTTTACTGTTTATTATGCCTTACAAGTTGGCTCTAACCTTTTTGATTTCTAACATTCTGAGGTGTCGCCAATCACGTACTAAAAGCTATTGAGCAGAGCTTTTCATGATTCTATTTGTTATGCGTACAAGGTGGTTTTAACTTTTCAAATTATGGATGAAATCCTAAAGTGTAGTCATTAAAATAAAAGCTACTGTGGTACTGTTTATTAAGCTGTACAAGTCATGTATCTAACTTTTAAGCCTAAAGATGAAAATTTGGCCATTCAAATGAAAGCTATATTGAGCAGTACATTCCTTTGGTGCCGTTTATTATGCTGCACAAGGTGGTTCTAACTTTTGAGTTTGTGGATGAAATCCTAACGTGTGACCACTCAAATGAAAGCTACTGAGCAGTACTTTCATGTGGTGCTGTTTATAAAGCTGTACAAGTTGGATCGAACTTTTAAGACTATGGATTGAGATTCTATGTGTGACCATTCACATAAACGATACTGAGCATAGTGTTACTTTTCTGTGGTACTGTTTGTTAAGTTGTGCTGTACAAGGTGGCTCTGACTTTTAAATCTGGGATGAAATCTTCATGTGTGGTCAAAGCTATACTCAGCAATACTTTCTTGTTGTAATGTTTACTGGGTTTAACAAAAGCACGCGATATTGTTTCTTTCTCTGTACATTGCAAAAGAACATCTAAAAAGGTATTTACTTGTTTCAAACTTCAATGCTTTTGCCGATTCAAGGAAAAATAAGTGAGGGCCTGAGCCATGGCGGAGTTTTATCATTAGAGGAAGTCTTGTGTAGTATGAAGGCAGAAACTATAGTGTCGGGTGCAGTGATTTCAATGATTAGTCTAAACTACTCTGTCGCCTGTCCTGTGATTCTCTCAATCTGTATCAGTCGGGTGTCCTTTACAAGGCCACTTTCCTGGTATTCAAGAAACCAGAGAAGAAAACGAAAAAGCAAACAAAAACAAAAAGCTACCGTCGGCAGAAGAACAGTTCCTAATACCACATTCTTAAAGTCGGTTTAGCGTCATCTGTTGGACTGTCGGAATACTTAACAATTATTCACCGAAGTGGAGGTCAATGGTTAACAATTATCCTGCAAAAACGCTCGAATAATCACTGATACTTAAGCAGCCGTGAGGCTGTAGGACAATGTGCTAAATCAGGGGATATTCCGCAAGATAAGAAGGATACTCTGATGATGATGATGATGATGATGATGATGATGATGATGATGATGACGACAACTTGTTTTATTATTCTACAAACTGTCACCAAGTACCGTCTTCAGAACTAGTAAAGCCCCAGTACCATGCATGCGTACAACAGTAATCACAACAAACACACACTGAAGAAAAATTTCAAAAGGTGGAAGTTTCCTTCAGTTCACTCAAGGCAAACTCCTTTACAAACTGAATTTAAGTAATGAGAAGTATAAAAAGAAGGAGATACGTTATTCTTTCTTTTGATAAATGGACAAAACTTTGCGCGAGGTGATGGTTGCTTCAGTCGGAGGTGAATAGGTAGAGTTATCCCGGATTTTGGCAGCCAAAAAGGGCGCTCAAAAAACTCCATTCATTTGCGTGGTATACACTAAAAATATTTATTACGATGCCTTCCTACTTGAGATATCTTGACACAATTGTGAGCAGTGTTCTACCTGGAAAATATCCAGGGAGAATAACAGGGATGCGAATCAGTCTAGTCATGTATGATGGATGTTTTGGGCTCGGGGCTGCAGAACCGAGATCCCATGCCATACATAGCAGAGGTGCTTTTCATTTTAGGTTTCACTATTCTGTCTTCAGATATAACCTTCAGTCAGTGACAACAAGCACATTTCAGATTTGTGAGCTCCGTTTAAGACTGAATTCTTTCAGGTCCTTTTTTTAAACTGCCTAAGTTGATATCTTCACTGTGATGGTCGTCATCATTTGATATGTTGGATTCAATAATGTTAGAATTGAACCGCTTGTCTGAGGCCTAAGACCTTGAACATCTGTGGGGGAACTTGGTTACGATCCAAATGAGTTTATAATTTAGTAAGGAACAATTAACAAAGACCATGTGAATGATACGAAATTACACTTGTTTCGGATACAAAAAAGTAAAAATGGGCTCAAAATGATTCCTACCTCCTCTTTTGATAGTCAATACCATGGTTGAAATTGCCTTAGCGAGGATATAATTTGAAGCCGCTATACAAAAGTATCTTCCAGAATCCTCCACTTTAGGATTCCAAATTTTCACTGTTCCATCCACACTAACTTTTGATCTTCCAACAGGCAGGTCACCTTTTTCCTTCATCCACTTGACTTTTGGTCGTGGGTCCCCAGTAGCCTGACAGCGGACTGTGATGTTCTGAACTGTGAACACTTTGAGCTGGGCGGGTGGTCTGACTGTAAACTGGGGCAGTTCCACAACGTTAAGCTGCGTAAAGGCCGAGTCATAACCCAAGTGATTTGTTGCTTTGCATTCGTACAAACCAGAATCTTTCTTCTGGGCATTTATTATTGACAGCTCTCCATCTTTCATGAGAGTTCTTGCTTGAGCAAGATTATCGTGTACTTTAAACCACTTGATTACTGCTGGCGGGAATCCGGTCACGTAACATACAGGGAAAGTGATGTTCTTGCCTTTTTCAACGTAAGATGGGCCAAACGATAAAGAAACCTTGGGTTTGCCTGCAATGAATGAGAGCAAACATCTATTGTTAATCAAAGGTAAATTTCTTCTGCATTTTCATTTTTATTTGTAAGATCTTTGTCAAGAAATGGAAGGAAGATGCTCATCGATGGGGGCGGGGAACAACCCAAACCTTGGAATATGACAAGTCACGTGATTGCTTAACTTTGTTTATCCAACACACTGATGAAGCTAACAATCGACGTATGAAATACCAAGTCTTCGTTTTGACTAACCTAGCGCACGTTACAAAACTACAGCAGCCTAGCTTCCGTGTGACTTAGTTTGCACGACAAGTCCAGCATCATCTTCTTTCCGTCCCAGAATATTTCGCGCCACGCATTTGTATTTCCCAGCATCTTCAAGTCGAACGTCAGCAATCTGCATCAGACCCTCTGACGTCACCTTAGTTCTGTTGCTAGGTAACGTCCCATTCACTCGGGACCAAGCCACTTGTGGAGCGGGATTTCCCGAAGCAGAGCACAGTAACGAAGCAGTGGTACTTTCGTTCACCGTCAGTTGAGAAGTGGAAAGTGTTACTTTTGGTGCAGAAATGGATTCTCCTGGTTCACCTTTCATTCCTGGAATACCCGGTGCACCAATGTCTCCTTTAATACCTTTTTCTCCTCTTATTCCTGGTGGACCCATAATTCCTTGCTTTCCACCTCTGCCAGGCTGTCCCATCATCCCTTTTGATCCTTTTCTTCCTCTCCTCCCTGGAGGTCCCGGCAATCCACGCGGGCAGGAGTTTGCACTAGCGTGACAAATCTTTTTAAAGCTTGTAGTCACAACTTCCTCCAAAACCTGTTTTAGATTTTGTGACTTATTGAAAGGAGTTCGGTTAGCAACGCTCCGTGTGAATCTGTGCAGTTTAACCTGGCTATTCGCCTGATTCTCTTCAGTATGTAAGGACGCTGGTTTCTCTGAGGAGAGAACGGATCGATAAGTGCAAATAAAGTTTGAGACGGTGTGATCTTATAATTACCCTGCAAGCAGAGGTTTCTTGGTCGCTCTATGTTTCGGTGAGCGAATAAGTAACCTCTGCGCAAAACCGTCCGGTTTACTGTCGTGCATGCACAACATTCGTCACCCGAATCGTCACTTATCCGCCTGGTGAAACATAGGGCGACCAAGAAACCTCCGCTTGCAGGGTAGTATGATCTTTAAGATTCGAATTAAAACAAAAAGTATATTAAGGTTGTGTGCTTGTTTGCTTGATTCTTTGATTGTTATTAAGCGACAACTAAAAGGTAAGGTAGGACAATTCACAGATGAATTTTTTCTCCCTTGTTTTGATTATTAGACTAGTACACTAAGGGAGTTGTAGCTGCATGGTAACACATTTGGTTTCAATTTGCAGGTAAAACTAAACACAACTAAGAAAAAATAACATCGTCAGTGGCGAGAAGGAACATATTATGCAGTTCTCAATAAAACTTTATTTTACACTGGGTAACACTAAATGATGCATAGAATGACAACCACGCGGCCCTCATACATTAATACAGAAATAGAAAATTCCCAAAATACAGTTGAATCATATTTTCACGCTTCATCAGGAGAAACTGGGGGAGTGGCTTACCTTGACATTTTGAGAAGGGAAGGGGGGTGACGCAAGACTCGAGTCACTTTAAAAACTCTTTTCTTACTAAAATGCATTATTTGTCATAGTTCTTTATTTAAGACCTGACCCTTAAAGGCTTCCCTTGCCAAAAAAAGCCAAGAAAAGCGCGGAAACCCCGGAAAAGCCTGGAGACCCTGGCTTTCTTGGCTTTTCCCTGCTTTTTTTGACGCTGGAAAGCCTGGAAAAGCCAGGAAAGCATGGAAATTCCTGGCTTTCTTGGAAAGACCGGAATGTTCTTCCAAGAAAAGCCTGGAAAGCCAGGAGAGGGCTCTGGGCTTTCGCGGAAAGCGTGGATTTTGTCCATACAAACCGAACCCAGAAAAGCCAGGAAAGGCAGGAATGACTGTGCCAGGTGTGGAAATTCCTGGCTTTCATGGAAAAGCAGGACATGCTAACTCCTGGAAAGCCAAGAAACACAGAACAAAAATCCAGGCTTTCCTGAAAAGCTGGAAATTTGCATTGACTATTACAGTTCAAGTAAGCCAAGCCTAGGAATTCTTGCCTTTCGTGTAAAGCCCAGGTATGGTCTTTCCTGAAAAGCTTTGAAAGCCAGTAAAAAACTCTGACCTTGATATACCACCATATTTCCAACCTTTAAAAAGTTACTATATTTTTACCAGTCTTACCGTATTGTCATTTCAGTTACATGTACTTTGAAAGTGTGATTTTTTAAAGGTTAGGAAATCTGGATATTTGCCTCTGAAAAGTTTGGAGAGGAACTTGAACTAAGTTTGGTAACCTTACACCTACAAAACCTAGAACTTCCTGACTTTCATATTAATATACTTAGTATATCTAATGTTTCTTCGCAGTGCGAGTATTTTGCTAATTAAGTTTTGAATTAATAAAATGCCTCCTATAGGGAGTGAGTACTTAAAAGAACTCACTTTGTAATAAATGTGCCTGGTGTTACAGGCATTTAATTTCTTATCTTAACATCACTCTATGTACTTGATCAAACATAGAAGAAATGAGAATAATGGAACTAGCACCAAAGATAAAATGTTTTGATGTTTAAACAATTCTCCAAACATGCTTCATAGCGAATACAGAAGGCTAGTAAGGAAAATATGAGTTTTGATTTTGGGGCATAAAAGACTAAGTAAATAAGGTATTAGTAGGAATCCTTGAAAAACCAGGAGTTGAACCTGAGGCCTTAGAATTTGTGGCATGACTGTTTTCTTTCTCATGAAAACTTGGAAATCCAGAAAGTGGTCTACTAAAGTTCTCAGTTAAAACCAGAGATTATGTTGTTTTAGTTTTTCCTTGAAAACCTGGGACCCCTAAAAATGGTAGACCTGAGCATTACACTTATGTATATATTTTTTTACGAATATGAATATGTCTTGATAACATGGAAAAGGTTTGAAAAAAAAGCAGGCAGGGATTGTTAATTTTGAGGACCATTAATGCAATTTTTAGTTTCAGTGCTACATGTACCACAGTTCAAATGGACGTGCGTGTTCTGTCCAGCCTTGATTTATAACTATTTTTGTAATGACTGATATGATATGTAATGAGTGATATGACTGTGAGTGTAAAAAGCAATTTCTAGCACATTAACACCTACATGTATGGAGCTTATGCTAGGAAAACTGTGTGAGACTGAGAATTTGTAAAAGAGCCAACAAACAAACTGAAAGGAAGTAATTTGATTGGTTTACTGAACAAAGGGAAATGTGCATGGCTTTCGGTTGGTTTATCCAACAGACAAAGCCAAGCGAATGGATTGTGAACTGAAAAGTAGCTTATCTCTTTCAATGTCACTGGTTTAAACTCAAATAGGTCACTGATTAAGCAAAGCTCTTTCCACCTTATCGACATTTTTAGTAGGAAAATGAGAAAAGCTTGTTTTGATCCTTTCAACTACATGTATTGACAAATGAAACCGCTGCAGCTGTGAACATGCAGCTGTTTACAATACAATACAAGTTTATTCAAGATGTACATCTAGCAAGTTAAGAGTCATTTGGATTAGGTCTGATAAATTTAACAAGAAAAGCCCATTGGGCATTTTAACCGGCCATTCTGACCCTCCCCACTCCTAGGTTTCACAAATGTTAGCGCGATCCTCTATTTATACGAACCGGCGTGACGAAAAGTGTGATTGGGTGACACAATATTTTGACTATAACGTTACTGGATGACGTAATGTTCAAACTCTGATGACTCAGCTTATCTTTCTTATCGCTTTTATTTGTGCTGAAAAACGCAAATTCACTCAAACGTTGAATATAAATGAGAATGCTCACACCGTGACGACGAAGTATTTACTGCTGTGCCTAGACCTTAAATACAAACAGTGAACATAGCAGTAGAATCAAAATATAACACTTGATAAACACGAGCTCGAGCAGATCGTCAGAGTATGGGGCACGTCAAGGCATATCTCATGACGTGATGTTTAAATCCGGTTTGCTAACTCGGGAATCCCCATTTTTACACCCTCAAAATGTCAATCCCAATAAAAAAACTCCTGCGCTAAAAAAAATTTCACCATGACCACTAACTAGATCAGACAACACAGCCAATTTCGCATTCAATCCTATTAGCTGCTTTACTCAATTGCGCATGCGTTATACAAGACAATTACAAAAAACCTTAACACAAAAACCCCAAACTTAACAACCCTTCGTCGTTGATATGTTAAATACTGTAAATTAAAAGACAAGGACACACGAACGTAACATTCAGCAGACTAATATGCGCATGCGTCTAAAATAAGACAGCACCGCTCTTGAGTACCCGTACCACAAGCTTTACAGCACTTTGTTCGTATGTTAAGCCAACTGACTATCACGACAAAACCGTGCCCATTTTATAAACCGGCAGTCGCCATAGCGACGGCCGGTTAAGGTGATTCTATTTAATTGCATTACGCATCCTTTCTGCGCATTATTTTTTACATGATTAGCGCGCGCACGAGCGCGCGCACCTTCAGAACTTGACAGGTTTTCTATGAAAGCGGAGCTGTTTAGAGAAATAAATGGTCGTTTTCTCCTAAACGAGCTCGGTGACCCACATTTTTTAACACATAAATTCAAATGGCACACGGTCGACAACAATATATCGCGATTTTAAGAAAAGTTAAAAATTCTGCTTTGAGATATTTTTATTTAAATGCCAAAAAGAACACACCTTTAGGTACAGCAGTGTATGTACGCACGCGGCAGATTCTTTAATTTTTTTCATATGTTTAATTCCTGTTCAACTAAAGTAGTGTACAATGCAAGACAAATGTCTATTTTGCTGAACTGCTTCAATATTTTAATCGAGCAATGACTTTTTAAAGCAATTATAGTACACATTTCTGATTACTAGGGTTTCTCAGGGAAACCTTGCGGGTCGTATAGTTGCTATTAATGGCTATCCATTTTGTGGAAAAACAAGCACTGTGACCCCTATTTTTTATTGCATTTTTGAAATGTTCTAAACATAATTACCAATTGGACCAAGTTTTAGAAAATTTTAAATATTCCTTCTATTTCGAAGGAATCACCTTATAAGTCAAAACCATGCGACCATGAAACCCTGGTCCCGGCTGCTGCTTTTTCCTTAGTTACAAGTCAAGAGTCATTTGGATTAGGTCTGGTAAATTTAATAAAGTTAAAACCATGCGAGCATGAAATTTCGGTCCTCTTCATTTATGTGACAAACTGTTTTAGTGCTTGATAACAAACTAAGAGTCTAATACCAAGAAAAGGCCTGGAATGTTTTTCCCCAATTACAGAGGGCTACAATATGAAATTCTGGCTAGGTAAACACTTGTTGCTTTATGGCAGCCCCCAGACTTCCCACTCCCCAATTCATTTAATACCAAACTTGTACCTGATAATAAAATCTTAAGTGTTCCAAGTAGATGTATTTCACAAAACGTCCATGGCCACCTTCAGTGCAATATGAACTGTATTTATTGAAATGAAATTGTTGTTGTTGTTGTTGTTGTTAAAGATCTCAAATGCAATAAAACAACAAACTCCAGAAAAAACAGCAAGGACAGGTAAAATTATTTTAACTGTCTTTATTTTGGTAGCAGCAATCTCCATTTTTATAAGAAAACGTAAGTTTACACTGTTTATGAATGTAATGACTTAATAGTACATATTTCATACAGATGTAAATGCATTGAACAAACACCCTTTATCAAGAGGACAGAACTACGGAAAGCCCCAAAAATTCATTTTTACCTGTACATGTTTCCTGTGAAGAATAATTTATCTCTAATACACTGTACATGTACATGTACACCCAGTAGCAGGCAGTGAGGGTGTTCACTGAATACAAGTTTGTCTTAATTTATTAAAGAAATACCAGTGAGATGAAGTCCATGTCTTGGTCATTTGAAGCAGCAAGCCTGTTGTGAACTGCAAGGTCATGAAGATCTCCTTAAAAAAGAAAATGGTTTTACTTTAATAAGCAATTTGTATTTCAGTTAAAGTTTTATCTAAATATCTCATTAAACTGACAGCTTTTATATTACTTGGTGTCATGCGGTATGGACGGTCAAGAAATTAGGAGAGTTTTGAACAAAAATAGGAAACGAAGTGGGAAAAATTTTCACGAAGATAAATACAATGTATATGAGCAAAATTAAAAGTTCTAGAATTAGCAATAGAATGAACAAAATAATTAGCCCTTTAAGGCTTTAATTTCTTTTTTAGTTCAACCAAATTATAGACATCATTAAAAGAATTTGTCGCACACTATCAGAAGGCCTACATAATACAGGTTAAAGGTCAACATTCCCAAAGTACCAATGAGGGACCTAGTATAAATTTAAATGTTCTAGTTAAGTAAATAACTGTTTAGAAGCTGCTTCATTTCGCCCAGTCTTGGGCAAAATGAATGATGGAGGGGGGGGGGGGGGGTTAATTTCACTCAGTAAAGTATTCATGCAGAGTTCAATATCTCTGGAATAATGTTTTTTAAGTCTGCATGTTCAGATCCAAATCGGATGCAAGATGCCCAATGTTGACAAATGTGCATGTACGAAGGCTTTCTGACATCACGTACCTGACTTTGATAGATGAGCAGCTTACACGTGGGCCTTTTCAGGATTCAGTGGGAGTTCTTCTGCTTGACATCTGTTAACATCATGTGATAACTGCACTGCGGTAAAAAAAATATATATTTCAGGAATTTCCTGCTGGATATGTCTAGTATCATAAAACGATAATTACCTAAGAGACCCTATTTCTGTCAACAATGACACTATTTTTTAAAGCAAATCAACAAGGCTAATATATAACAAAGCAACCGTGATAGGAGAAATCCCTCCGCTCCATGTAATTCTGCAACATTTTGGCATACGATTATAGTGAAAGGAAATTTTTCAACTCGACTGCCTCTCCAGTGTTAGCAGAAAAAGTAGCTGAACCTCTTTACATTTATCTGTGTGGTAAGGTGAGATTTCACAACAATATCTGGTAAGTCACTCAATAAAGTATTATCTTTAACTCTTTCTGGCAGGATAAAATGAAATTCTACAAATGGCAAAGCATGGAGAGCAGAACCCAGTGGGCTTTTACAGTAAAGTTTAAACCCTATTATGACAAAGGTTTAAGGTGTAACAAGTTTATTGTGATCTACATGTACAGCATAATTTGGAGCAGAAAACATCTTGGATAACAGCTTTTGCTACAAAGTAGGAAAATACATTCTGGTGGGCATTATGGAAGAATACTGATTTTATGGTTTACACCGGTTAATATAAACCTCAACTGAGATGTACTAGCTCAGTCTTGTATGCACAATTGCAAGTAACGAATAATATTTGCATTGCTTAATAGACACAAATAAAACCCATATAACTCTAGAGTCGAAATGGCAGATTTTCTTTGCCAAAGAAAGGCTTCAGCATTGTCCAGTAATTTACCTGTTAACTCCTTGGGTAAAATTTCCCTGGGTTTACTGCAACAGATGGACCAGGGCATTAGTTTGCCTGTTCTTTACTGTTCAATAATTTCCTTATGCACGAGCCAAAAACAAATTTATTTCCTCACCAGTCTAAGAAAAGTTTATTGTGCAGTAATTTGTCTGTTACATGTATGCGCCGATCAATTTGAAACTTCAACATCTACCCCCAGGCATACCCCAGGCAGGGTTCTATCCAGGGTATTTGAGGGGTAGAAGCTTTCCCCCCAAAATGTCCAGCTTTCCCCCCCCCCCCCCAAAAAAAAAATTTTGTTATCATTACAGTATATAAGTAACTATATCGGAAAAATTAACCAGACGCAACGAGGTCAGTGCACATGAAGTAAGTATTCCCTGTCTAAGGACACTATATGACAACGAACATAGAGTATTACAAACATTATCTCAAAATTGTGTACCAAAATGCTCCAGATTGCATCTCAGTGCATATTCATTTCAAAAAATTTCTGGGGGGCATGCCCCCGGACCCCTAGGAAGCTCTTGGCCTTCGGCCACTCGGGACTTCTCCCCCCAAATGATAAATCCTAGATAGAACCCTGCCAGGCATTTGACTATTCTCCGTGCCAAGGGAGAAGGGAATTTGACGCGAAAGGCCTTTCCGGGGGTGGGGAATTTGACCTTTGCCAGGGTATGGTAAGGAATTTGAACCAGGAGTGCCAAGTTTAAAATCTTTTTTGTCCAATGCCTAACGCACGTGGTTGTTTAACACGGACCAATTTATAGGCAAAGACCTCGCTTTTATGAGAGAATGGCTGGCGAAAAAGGGGTTTAACAAGCTCTGCAGTATTTTTAAAGTTACACTGTATTTATGAAAAGTACACGTAGAGTCTGTTTAGTATTAATTTTGCGTTAATTTTTACCACCTCAAGCTAAACACTATCAGTGGTAAAAAGGGCAACATCATACAAAGTCACAAGAATTATGTTATACCATGATCCTTGTATTAATCACTACCTTAATACACAAAATTTATGACTACATTTTTAGTATCGTTCAGAGCTATTGACCTGACTCACTCTAAAACAACCGGAACATTCAGTAAAGGCAACTACAATGCAATGTAGAAGTGAGATTTATATTAAAAGCCATACACCAGAACAAATTCAAAATGTCTGTATTATTCCTCCTAAAAACATTTTGCTCTTTGGGAGGGGCATTTGACAATCAAACCTGGCACTTAAGGGGGGCATTTGAACACCATTTTAGTCCCGGTCGGGGGGGGGGGGGAGGATTTGGAGGAGCCAATGTTCAAAAGTTGTTAAATGCCTGGGGGGTCACCCGGGGGGATATGTTGAAGTTTCGAATTGATCAGCGCATTAAAGAGACAACATCACCTAAGCAAATGTGGCAGTTACTAGAATCGAACCTTGAAAAATTCAGGCAGACTTTTCAAGTTTGAAGTGCCAAATTTAAAATGGTGTGGACAAGTGGTGCCAGTTATGGTAGAAAATGCAGAAACTCTGGATGAAAACGAATATTTGATTCCCCCAAAAGAGCAAAAAAGAGAGTGATCAATGTTTTGAAGTCAATCGGCGTGACCGGAAGTGGGTGTTGTTCGCGCATGCCAATCCGTTACAATGTCCCTTTAACTCCTTGAGTAAAATTTACCTGGATTTAATGGATGGACCAGGACATTAGTTGGCCTGTTCTTTACTGTTCAATAATTTCCTTGCATGCTAACTACATGTAACAACTTCCACGAAAGATTAATATCCGGCCTTAACCCTTAACGGACCAACTACGCATATATGCGTAGAAATATACCGCCTCTTTCTGATGAGCAATTTCGGTGGTTTCTGAAGGGCTTGGGCACTAGTGTCTCATTTCATTTAAGCTAACATGAAGCGTTCTTTCAGTTTCTCGAAGATTAGGTTGTATTTGGACGTTTTTATTCAAGTTTTCGACGTTAAATTTCTTAGTCTGGTTTTTTGTTCGGGCATTTAAATATGGCGCCTTCCAGGGGTGCTCCTGCACCAGATTTTCCTGTCGAAAGCGACGAAAACGACGTTGAACTCGAGTTTATCGACGAGGACGACCTTCCTTTAGCTTGTATTCATTCGGGCAATCATTTTCTTGAGCATCCAGAGTCGGAAGAAGAGCTTGGCTCCGATTTTCTCTCGGAATCTAGTGGTAGTGAGTCAGAGGAAGAGTTGGAAGGCGGTGAAGGAGACTAGAGCTGATATCGACTTCGATCAAGCTATTGGGATGGCAGGAAATGTGGACATTAGATCCTTGAAATCGAGCAAAGATTTAAATGATCAGGTATGGCAGCTCTTTGACTCAGACTAATTTGTATGCAGAACAAAAATACAATTCAAAGGCAGAGTTCACTTTCGGCAGTTCATTCCAATAAAGCCCGGCAGGTTTGAAATCAAGGCCTTCACTCTTGCCGAATCGACCAGTGGATATGTCCTAGGAAGCAAGGTGTACACTGGAAAGGAGGCTGACATTGTCCAGAAAGATTTAGGGAGAAAAGCCGTCATGTCTTTGATAGAGCCTTTCCTAGATAAAGGGTATTACCTTTTCATGGACAATTATTACACTTTTGTTGGTTTGTTTGAGGAGCTAGAGGAAAGAACTGGGACTGTATGGTCAAACAGGGTAGGCCTTCCAAGTGAAACCTGTAATTTGAAGTCTAGGCAAGTAAAACAGCTCAAAAGAGGAGAGTCTTTGTACCGACAGAAGGGAACTTTGACTTGCGTGACATGGCGTGACAGAAAAGTTTTCAGTGTTTTGGCCACTGTTCCCACAAGTGAGGCAGACTCTGATGAAGTAGAAAGGTCTGTGAAAGTCAGTGGTCACTGGGAAAAGAAAAACTTTGCTCATCCTGGTGTTATCAACCTCTATAACACCTACATGGGAGATGTTGATGTTTCCGATCAGAGGGTCACCGCATATTCCAGGCTTATGAGGGGTACAGTGTGGTACTACAAGGTGTTTTTCTAAAATTCTACACACTGAACACTGGTAGACACAAAGAACATGTTTGAAGTAACATATTCAGGCTGAAATGCTTTGTGAGACACTGAAGGTTTCAGGAATGTTACACTATAAACTGAAAACTAGATCTTACTTACATGGAAATTTATTCAATTTTATTGGTCTGATAGACCACTGTTCAGTGCAAATGAGTAACAGTTATATTTGAAAATGATTTGAAATGTATGTATAGATCTTGAATTTATTGAAAAGAAGTCAAAGTTATGGATTTTTCTCATAAAGAACAATTTCACAGTGGACTTGCCCAAAATTATGCATAATTATGATAATTATGCAAATCAGGATCCCACAGATTGCATCATATCCCATAATATATAACAAAAAATGAAAGACAATTTTATACTGATTTCAAATATATATGGTTTAGTATGGTTTAAATAAAAACGGTCTTGTCTGTGACTGCTTTTAACAAGATCACTCATATTTTACCAAAAAAAAATAAGACCCCCGTGGTCCTTTAAGGGTTAAGCAAAGGACATGTGAGAAGAATATGCAGCCGAAAATACGTGCTCGGATTAAGTGGACATTGGGAGCAACCCTGTAAAAACCATGTGAAGTACATGTGAAAACCATGTGAATTTTTTTGGGGGTGTGAAACACCATGTGAAACATCCTGTGAAATAAAAATTGGTTTTTTACCAAAAATTTAGCTTCATTCCACCGTGTGAGAAAATGTGTGAACATTTTTTCGTGATTTTTGGCAGTGAAAAAGCCATGTAAAACAGCCTGTGAAACATCTCTTTATCTTAGAAGCAAAATGTCCCCCTATGAAACACCCTGTGAAATGAGAAGCGCTTTAATTTCTTTAATTTAAAAAAAATGATGTCAATATTCTACCCTGTGAAATTCTCAGATTTTTTTTCGTCTTTGAAAGCCATGTTAAAGCATGTGAAACATGGATCGTAAACAAAAACAGTCCACCCTGTGAACCACCCTGTGAAAAATAAATAACAATAAAACAATTCAAACTTTCAGATAAGCATATACATGTAGTTTCAATTTCTTCTTGGAATGTTATGCTTGGTCTGTGCAAGAATTAACCATAAAACAGGAAAGATCATTTGTCAAAGAATAACCAGTTTTACTTTACCTTGTTAATCTTACATGATCATATCTGTTCAGGATTGGTTGCATATTTGTCTTATAACATTCACGCAGTGAGTCACTCAGCAATTTAACAATTAAAATCTGTAGTTTTCAAACTTTTGCAGGGGTAAATTTGTCAAGTCTCCATAGGTCCCAAAAAACGATTCAGTAGTGACTTCTTCACAGAATGCAATCCTTAAAGTGAGCAAGAAAAACGGATCCAGGAGCAGCTGCCATTTTGGAATCATGAAAATGTTGGGAGAGACTGGTAATGAATGAGCTGCTTTGGTCAGCAACCTTATCATTGCGGGCTCAGAGAAAACGGTTGAATTTTTTGGCGCCATAAATTTCAAGTTTGTTTCAAATGCTCAACGCATGTTTCCTAGCTTGGATTTCTATTCTTTCAAGCTTAAAGGATGCCTCAAAGCAACAAAATTTGGATATCTACTCTTAAGAAGGAGGTAAGTTTAAAAGAAAATGATTTGTAATGAAATATTGGCTTCAAAATTAACGACTCTAAGAAGATCATGCTCTCTCCTGTCTTCTTGAATTCGAAGCTATATTTAAGCTTACATGTAACTAGACAGTTATATTTGAGGCAGGCTGAATTTGCGAGTTTATTTAACTAAAGAAGCAGTTATGGCATAATTGTGCAGTTTATAGAAAAGTTAAAATGAAGCATAAAATAAAATGTTCTCCAGTGCCTTCCACTGCAGAGTGTTTCCATCGCTGTAGTTTATAAAAGACACATTAGATAACTGATGTCTTAAGTTTACATTATCTTGATTTGAAAGCAATAATAGAGATCATTTTCTAGAGAATTGAAAGAACAGAACTATTAACTGAGTACAACTTACAATAACTCAGAACTGATTTTAATCACACAATGTTCTGTTTTGCTCTACTAGGTATTTTAATTCATGATCAGCTGCCGTTAGAACAGATGTGGCACTCATGGCCAGAGCACTGCAGTGTCAAGTTAAGAGCAACTTGCTCAGTATTAAAGCTAAGTCACTTGTCTCTGAGAAAAAAGAAAAATCAAGACAACGTCGTCTGATTCACTTTGTGAATACTGATGAAGCTTTATTTGCAAAAAGTTCTAGGTGTAGCAATTCAGAATTAAAAAATTGTAATTTTCCCAATGTTGAATTAAATTTTCTTCCAGTCACTGTCTGTGTTGACAATTCTTGAAAATGTATTCCCTGATGTGAATTTCAGAGGACAATACATACATGTAGGTCATGTACATACATCTGAAAAACATAGTATTCATTATGTCATGCAGACTCTTGTGAACTTTGTGGAGATGTTAGTTTAATCACAGCTGCACTGCATCAGTACAAGATGTAGTCTCCAGGCTAGTTTCTATAGTGCTGAGACTGTAGTGAATTAATACTTTAAATATATTCACAAGAAAAGGTTTTAAGGTTTCGATTTCACAGTACAGGCATGAAGTTTTAAATTTTCATTAAATCAAAACAATGAATTTTGTGGCCTGGATGACAAAATTGTGAAGAATCCTTACAAATTTTGGAATAAATACTTAATCAGCTTTAAGTTTGTTTGTTGTTTGATGTGCTTTAGATCCTAATATTAACTATTCTCAGCAATCCCAAGAAATTCCTAGGAATTCTTAGGAAATTCCTAGGAATTCCTAGCTTCATTTTGCAAGGGGACCTCTGTGCAGGACTAGTACTAGTGTCACTATCTTAGCTAGGCTACAGGTACATTGGATTGCAAGACATGTACAGGTATAGTGTACATCTATATGTGATCCATGCAGATTTTGTTAGTCACCCATATTTCAATAATTGATAAAAGGTCTATCTAGATCTATAGCTAGCAAGACATTGTTTTACTGTTAGCCTGCCTTTCATTTTGGGTACATAGCTAAAATTAACTGATTAAAAAAAAAACATGTGTTTTTATATGCATACCCGAGAGCTCTTAAGTTCAATGTCACCTATTTAAGCTACGTGCAGCTAGTATAACGTTCCCCTTTTTTTTCACAGGATTTTTCTAGTGTTACATACTTTTTCACATGGTTTTTTCACATGTATGGGAATGCATTCCTCTCCACTTGGGTTTTCACATACTTTTTCACATGGTATTTCACCTGTATGGTGAAATTAATGCTTTCCCTAGCCTTCCACTTTGGTTTTCACGTCATTTTTTACAAGGTATTTCACATACTAATAATTTTCACATCAATTTTCACAGGAAGGGTTACCTATCCGGTTACTGATGTTTCACATCTTTTTCACACCTAATCCTGTGAAATACCAAGTGAAAACGCGGAGCCCGTTTCACAGGTGTTTCACATGGTTCTTTCACATGGTATTTCACATTTCTGTGAAATGAGGTGAGAAAAACCATGTGAAAACCCTGTGAAAACTTAAGTAAAATTCACATGGTTTTCACATGTACTTCACATGCTTTTCACAGGGTTGCTCCCAGTAGTGATTGACACCTTTCTCTTAAGATTGATGTTTCTGATCTGCTTTTTAACATAGGGTGGTTTTTGTTGTAACTCCTACAGAGATTTAGGTTAAAAAATACCTAAACAGTGGGTATTTATTTTCCTAATCCGGCTTAAGCCTCTCATGATTCGTGGAAAGGTAAAAACGAAAAACAAAATGGTTAAAAACATGTTTCTGACATGTGTCTGTGACGTACACTGTTGATACATGTACTCACCTTTGGTATCGTTCTTTCCAGTTGCTTACTTGTCTTGTTCAAAAACAACCACGGTACTGGGTCGACTGGGTGGTTCAGCAATGTTTTTTAAACACTTAATAATCTGGAAGTTCGCTCGAGTTCACTTACAAAACGCAGGATGGCATTCGATATTCACCTTGCTCTGAAGCTCAGCCAATGTCAGACACGATTTTTTTTATCCTTCATGTTTGTCCCTTACGATCACTTCTTTTTAGGGCAGATACCAGTTCTATGCACTGCTCAGATGAACAAAAATTCACAAGATCCCCAAAGATCAGCTTTTAACTTTTCAAAACCTCCACTGATCCTGACCGCATCAAACAAAATGGCTGCCTGCTTAACGCCCGGACGAAAAGAGACTGGAGCAGAGGTAGCCAGTTTCCCGCCGTTTTCGCCGCTTGCCGGGGATGCCTCTCTTTGGCCAATCACAACCAAGATAGAACTGACGCGTACAAAGTGAGTCGGGAGAGAAAAGATACCGCCGCGTTTGGAAGACCTTTCGGAGAATAATTTTTCTACTTTTTGACTTAACTAAGGCTTACATGGATATTACAAAGGTAAGTCTCTTTGACATTTACCATTGAAAGCGCCATAAACAAGCGTTTCTAATCAGGGTTTTCATTTCTCGTCCCTTCTTACTTTATGAAAACGAGTTTTCTAAACGTGCCGGTAAACATAAGCTTAAGCATTAAGAGGGAATCCATCAGGAAATTGAGTAACCAGTGGACAAAAACCTTGTACCAGAATAATTTAAAGTTTATCACATTCTTTTTTACACTTTTTAAGAGCTATAGATGTAATTAGTTACCTGTAATGACACCAAAGACAATTTCTTATGGGAGCCCGTGAAATTAAATTTCAAATTTCACAGGAATTGTGTAAACACGGGTAAAATAGGTAAATTTTCATGCGTAAGATTTCATTTTGTGAAATTTGAAATTTATTTTCTCGGGCTCCCATAAGAAATTGTCTTTGGGGTTATTACAGATAACAAATTACATCCATAGCTCTCAAAAAATGTAACAAAGAATGCGATATGCTTTAAATTATTCTGGTACAAGGTTTTTGTCCACTGAAAATTAAAATTACTCAATTTTCTAATGGATTCCGTCTTAAGTCTTCCTCAAACTCCATTTTGAGCTTCGTTTTGGTTTTAAAATTTTAGTGTTTCAATAATGCTAGCTTGTCATAAGGAAACCGACGATGAAGCTGGGGCTTGTTACATGCATTCTGACCGATCCTTGGATATGTTTATGCACTATTTATCCGTACTTAACTCGAATTTGCGATTGGAAGGTGGTTTTCCAACCTTTTTCAACGATCAGATTCATCCATTCATAATACACAATTTTTTACTAACAAAATAATCAGCTCTTAAAGCAAGGAATGTTGAAGTCCCAATTTGTTCTAACTTATTTGTCTGCTTTCTTTTGGGTGGCGTACCACAGTGACAGAGACCAAATAATGCGTTCTCAGACACCATGCAACAATTTTCAAGCTTTGCAAATGGTGAGTTCTGTGTTCTATGTTCAGTTTTAATAATATTCTAAGCGACAGTACCAGGCCAAGAAAGGCAATCATCTTAGAACTCCATTTGATTCCTGTTTTTTCGACCTATGCCTTTAAATCTCTCTTGTTTTGCTTGTTTCTACTTGTTCTACACCTGACCTGATTCTTCATTCATAATACACAATTTTGTTACTAAGAAATTTTAAATCAGCTCTTGCAGCCAGGAATGTTGAAGTCCCAGTTTGTTCTAACTTGTTTGTCTGATTTCTTTTGGGTGGTGTACCACAGTGACAGAGACCAAATAATGTGTTCTCAGACACCATATTGCAACAATTTTCAAGCTTAGCAAATGGTGAGTTCTGTGTTCTATGTTCAGTTTTAATAATATTCTAAGCGACAGTACCAGAAACTGTATGTATGATGATGCCAGTGCAAGAAGCAATCGTCTTAGAACTCATTTATTTGATTCCTGTTTTTTGACGTATGGCTTTACATTTCTCTTTATATCATGACAAGACGCAAGTGGGTCTGAACTGGAAGTACCCGATTTCCGAATTAATTAAGTTGCGGTTTACTCGGTAATTAAATTTCTGTCAACAAAGCGAGGTAAATGGGGATCAAATAGGATACATGTCAGGCTCAAATTAAGGCTTGACGAGTGACGAATTTCATGAATCACATGCTTAGGTCATTTGAGAATACGGTCTCTTCGAGGTTAAAATGGAACTGCCGGTCGATGGCTCCGAGGAAAGTGCTGTTCGTCCACTTCTCGGATAAAATCCAGGAATTGTTAGATTGTAACAAACAGAAAGAAGTTCCCCGCCCGCTTTCCGGATGATATTATAACAACAACAACAATTTATTTCGATATTCCCACATGGGAAGCAAAGTGAAGCGCGCAAAGTGCGCCGTACCAAGGAAAGTACGAAATCGTGCCTTCTTCGTTTGGTTTGTTGGCGATATTTCTTCGTCATGCGCCGAATTTGCGGTTATTTCAAGAAGAGACGTTTGGAAGGTTTTCAGCCTTGGCGGTTGAAGCTGTCGGCTTGCACTCACATGGCCGTGAATTCGATCCCTGCAATTGCCGTTTGGTGACGCCACTGCCATCTTCTATTGTATTTTCTTGCCGATCTCACCAAGCAGCTCCACAAAAAAGGTAAGCCCTAGTTTTGAGTCAGTGTTGTGTTCTCCACAATCAATTCTGACTTGCTGTCTTATGTAATCACAACACAAAATGAAAGGAATTTGGAAAAAAATTCTAGATGTTGTGTTTTTGAAAGTGATTTGCGATCGTTTTATTAGGTCGCGTCTTTTGTAGCAAAACTGTTCTTTGATACGATCCTTGCGTTGCAAGGAATAAAAAATAATGAGTTGTTCATCGACCCGCGCTTTTGCGCCATTGTCACACAGTAGGCTTTGTGAGAACCGAAACACTTTGAACAGCGGTTTTCCAATGAGAATTCAAAATGGCGTAAATTGTCCAAAACAAGAAAATTACTCTACTGGGAGATTTTATTTTGGCGTTAAATTTCCGCTATTTAAAGGCCGAGACAGACCTCAATGAAAGGTAATTGAATGGCGAAGGCGTAGAAATATAATTGTTGATGAAATATGTCCAGCTTATTCTGACCGTGCTGAAATTGGAAGCCTGAAAGTTCAACCTCAATTCTCAATTACAACCTTTCCTGAGGAGTTAATACTTAGTGTACTCCTGGGCGTTTCCAATTTCTTTCCCATTTAGAAAGAAACGATATATTTGCTGTGTGGAAACGATTTCTGTAATCTTATTTTATTTTCTTTCTTTATTTATAATTTTTTTTGGAAGAAAGATCCAAGATTGCTGTTGTCTAGGAGATTTTGTGACCGAAACAATAGACTGGGTGATTTAATTTTTAAATTTTTGGGTATCCAGGAGTCTAATCAGTGTAGAACTATTTGACACTGTTTCAGGTATTTATTAACATAGAATGATTTTTCTTCCTTGAAAATGATATCAAGATGATATCGAAAAGTTGTATAATTTCCAATTCACTTATTTTTATCTAGGGGTCTCCCAGATACATGTAGAGTTGACATGCATGCCTACATCTGCAGTTTTGGTTGTTGTAGTCATGAATTCTTTTAGATAAAATTGGTCTTTTTGGTCGTAATGGGATTCTTGAACATGTCTTTTTTTCAAGCAATTTTTATTCTTTCTTCTCATTATCATGTTTTTTATCCTGCTGAATATAACATTTTCCTCCTGTTTAGGTTTATAGCTACTTGATCATTTGACTTACATAACATCTAGCTATAGTAACACAAGAAACAGCAAAGAACTAAGCCCCTGAAAAGTTAACATTGGTGTTCATATTAGACCTCACCTGAGAGTTTGATTACAGCTGTAAGAGAGGTTTATTAAGAACTGTTAAAATAAAAATGTTACTTTTTTCCTCTAGGTCAACTGGAATTTAAGATTATTTAGAGTTTTTACTCAATGAGGAACTTAATAGTATCCAACTTTGTGCATTGTATATGTAACTGCAAAATACTCAAACAACTTCTGGATTCTACTGGGGTGGCTGCCTACAAAGCTGATTCACCACAAGATGCAAACGATGCACTGAGAAGTTAAGGCCCAGTTAACCTTAGCGTCAGTCTAACTGTGCAAAAGAAGGAAGGACATCAAACAGCAGATGCAAAACACAGTATCTGTGTGAACTCAATGTCAGGTGTGTAAAACTGATAATGTTTTTTTTTTTTTTACAAATAATTAACATGACACTGCCTTTTCAGGATTTGTTTTATTGTCTGTACCATTTTTGGGACATAAGCTTAAGCCTGCAAGAGTAGATTTAAGGCCTAAGGCACATTGTTGACGAAGTTGCCAGCCAAATGAGTTTACCATCATAGACAAAGTTTGCTAAAATCCCATCACTGAATTGTGGTTTTCAGTGTCACCATTTTAGACCAATTAAGAAATATCAAGTCAAAATGTTCTGCATGTAATTCATACCTTCCATTATGGTGATACTTTATCACTGATAGTAACTTAATATATATCATTGCTTAATGCATGCACTCTCATTTTTCAGGTCCCATGGAAAGAAACCTTAGGAAATTAAAAAGATACCATGGAGCATGCTCTACCAATTAAATATATGAGGAATGCCTACTGAGATTTGAATCCTGCCAAGAATATGACTCATGCACTACATTTTGCCTTAGGGTGTTGATGTAATGCCAGAGTGTACTGTATTTTGCCTTATTTTAACAGTCCCTTCCAACTTGAAAACTACAGTTAGTAATTAAAGTGAACATTAGTGTCCCTGAGATAGGTCACCTGTCGACAACTGTTACCTTTAACAATCCATTAAACTATTTTAAGTCTCAGTTACTAATAAGGGGAACAGTAGCATCCAGATGTATCGTCGGAGTGTGCGACTATTACCTTTAACAATTCCATTATATTTTAAGTTTCAGTTACTAATGAGGGGAACAGTAGCGTCCAGATGTATCGTCGGAGTGTGCAACTGTTAACTTTAACAATTCTTTTCTATTTTAAGTCTCAGTTACTAATGAGGGGAACAGTAGCATCCAGATGTATCGTCGGAGTGTGCAACTGATACCTTTAACAATTCCTTTCTATTTTAAGTCTGAGTTACTAACAAGGGGAACAGTAGCACCCAGATGTATCGTCGGAGTGTGCAACTGTTACCTTTAACAATTCTTTTCTATTTTAAGTCTCAGTTACCAATAAAGGGAACAGTAGCATCCAGATGTATCGTCGGAGTGTGCAACTGTTACCTTTAACAATTCCTTTCTATTTTAAGTCTCAGTTACTAAGGAGGGGAACAGTAGCATCCAAATGTATTGTCAGAGTGTGCGACTGTTGCCTTTAACGATGCCTTTCTATTTTAAGTCTCAGTTACTAATGAGGGGAACAGTAGCATCCAGATGTATCGTCGGAGTGTGCGACTGTTGCCTTTAACAATCCCTTTCTATTTGAAGTCTTATTTACTAATGAGGGGAACAGTGGCATCCAGATGTATCGTCGGAGTGTGCGATTGTTGCCTTTAACAATTCCTTTCTATTTTAAGTCTCAGTTACTAATGAGGGGAACAGTAGCATCCAGATGTATCATCGGAGTGTGCGACTGTTGCCTTTAACAATCCCTTTCTATTTGAAGTCTTATTTACTAATGAGGGGAACAGTGGCATCCAGATGTATCGTCGGAGTGTGCGATTGTTGCCTTTAACAATTCCTTTCTATTTTAAGTCTCAGTTACTAATGAGGGGAACAGTAGCATCCAGATGTATCGTCGGAGTGTGCGACTGTTGCCTTTAACAATCCCTTTCTATTTGAAGTCTTATTTACTAATGAGGGGAACAGTGGCATCCAGATGTATCGTCGGAGTGTGCGATTGTTGCCTTTAACAATTCCTTTCTATTTTAAGTCTCAGTTACTAATGAGGGGAACAGTAGCATCCAGATGTATCGTCGGAGTGTGCGGCTGTTACCTTTAACAATCCCTTTCTATTTTAAGTCTCAGTTACTAATGAGGGGAACAGTAGCATTCAGATGTATCGTCGGTGTGTGTGACTGTTACCTTAAACAATCCCTTTCAATTAAAAGTTAGCTACTAATGAGGGGAGCAGTAGCATCCAAATCTGTCATCACAGTGTGTGGCTGTTGCCTTCTGCCTGGCAGTATCAAACAATGAAAACCAAATATAGTCAATATAATCAATAATAATCAATTCCAATTAATTGACTGGTTATGGAAATCAATACAATTCAAAGCTTAAAAGTTGAGTGACTATTGATTGTTATTGACTATCATTGATTAATATTGATTTTGATTGGAATTAACTCTCGGTTCATATTTGCACACAGCATGTTAATAATTTATTGGCAAATGATAATAAAGTTTATTTGTTCTAAACATAGTTTTTAGGTTTAGCATTCCTTATATCACTATTTACAAAGAACATGCAAGTTAAAAAATGATGTCATTTCATGACCTGTTCCTATAAATCCTTTTCCTGGATCTGTACTTATGCTAGTGTCGGTCTAGAGAATTGGGGCAAACAATGATATGTACAGTTGAGTGAGGAAAGATTAAAAATAAATTGTTACTAGCTGTAGCAGGTATTTTAAGGTTTGCATTTTTGTTGTGTTATGTTATATTTTGTTTTATTATTATTTTTTTGCTGGGGGGGGGGTTGGTAGGGGGGCACGTCACTTTCCCATGTGTCACAATTATTAGAAGTCCCTGGATGTTTTTCCATAACGGTGATAACAATAACAGTTCGTTAAACTGCAGTTTAGTCCATTCGGTACAATTTTAAATTGCCATATACTATAATATTTGAGTTCAACATTGTGGTAGAACAAGGTTGAAATGCTGCAGATTTAATACCAGTTTTAATACTGTGACTTCGGCATCATGCACGAGGCCAGAGTGATGGTGAAGGAAAGAGAACCGTCAAACTCCCGAATTGGACAAATGCCAAAGGCAAGCCCGTAAAGTGACATTTCTTCGTTAGGACGTTATTCTTAGGCGACTTTTAGATGCTCCTGTTAAGCGCCCGGAAACCACTGCTTTTCTTGGGCAATCGAATCAAGTGCTGTGAAGTGAAACTTGCAACCAGTAGTATGGCCAACAATTAGAACGCTGAGGATGAAATCACGATGTCAGCAAGGGGAAACCGGTCGTTTCGCCTACGATATATTTTGTTTTTGTTTTTGTCTGCTAACGTCTTAAATGCCGACAGTAAATGAATTATATACTATTTTTCGTTCTTAAAGCGTGTTACCCTAGGAAAAGAAAAAGCAATATATTTAATTTCTCGTTCTCTAAGCGCATCGAAGGTTAACCAACTGGCCTCGGGCGAAAAGACTCTTAGGCGAAACGACCGCTAGCCTGCGCGCAGACGTCTGGGAGACTAAACGACGGCAAGCGTAGGAAGCAATAGTTTGCTCAGTCGGCAAAGCGAATGGCCTGTTCAGAGGACAGATTATTAGACTGCGAGCAGTCTCTCTTTTGCTCTAAAATCCGTGCAGAACGAAGCGCAAATAGCGAACGCGAGCGAGCACGATTTGAGACTGCTTGCAGTCTAACAGATTATGTGAACGAAAGTTTTATCTTTTTTGTTACTGTTACTGTTTCTTTCTTTCGTAGAGAAAGCGTATCGAGTTTCTGCGAATAATTCTCGATATATTCGCGATTTTGTTAAAAACGGGAGAAAGACCATGTTGTATTTATAGATTGTCTTCAAGTATTTCTCTCAGAACGTCCGATCGCATACCAACAAATGACCTCTCCGGAGAAAGGAGAGGCGGTAAAACCGCTCGCGAGCGCTACGATCCTCTAGAGAAATAAAAGGCTATTCATGGCCTATTATCTTATTGTTTGTTAACAGCCACAAAAATAAATTTCCCGTTGCGATCAACTTGCAAAAAGGTCTGTGATATTTATTCAACAACAGTGTGTTTCCGGTAACAGAAAAGCTTTGTTGACAGCGAAAGCGGCGGATTTTAACACCTATTGCTTTCGCGGCGCCTTGATCAAAATTCAAATATGAAAGGAATGCGGGGTCCACAACCCCGCATTCCTTAATGTACTTCCAGTTAGACCCCGTAACGTCTCGTCATGGCTTTGAACTAGTTTACCCTTTTACTCCCAGGAGTGCCCAGAATGAGAATTCAAGCAGTTCAAGACAAGTCAGAATTTCCTGGTATAGCACTATGTTAAAGTACTGCTAAAGAGGTTTCATTTGAATGGTCAAACCATACGATTTCATCCTCAGACTCAAAAGTTAGAACCACTTTAAATGTGTCCATAACTGACTCTGGGAGTGAAAGGGATAAAACATTGTTAGTTCCCTCTGCTTTAGCAGTATGACTGTGATAATTGGTGTTGTACCTGAGGGTGAAAACCTCATCAGCTCCCCAAAAGGCTGTTTTTAAAAAAGCCTTGTTTGGCTCTGTGTTTAAAAATTACAGCACCTTCTGTTCTCCCTCAGACCCTGGGTTTCAAATACAATTTGGCTGCCTTTCTCTTTTTGGTTGTAAAATATTAGTGTGTCAATGATGCTGGCTTGTCATAAGGAAAGCACCGAATAAGCTAGGGCTTGTTACATGCATTCTGACCGACCAATGTCCAACCTTTTTCAGTGATCGAATTCCTTCGTAGAAAATTGAGTAGCTTGTTGAACACCTGAACCGATTCTTCATTCATAATACACAATTTTGTTACTAAGAAATTAATCAGCTCTTGCAGCCAGGAATGTAGAAGTCCTAATTTGTTCTAACTTATATGTCTGGTTTCTTTTGCCAGTGGTGTACCACAGTGACAGATCAAATAATGTGTTCTCAGACACCATGTAACAATTTTCAAGCTTTACAAATGGTGAGTTCTGTGTTCTATGTTCAGTTTTAATAATATTCTAAGCGACAGTACCAGAAGCTGTATGTATGACGATGGTCAGTGCAAGAAGCAATCATCTTAGAACTCATTTATTTGATTCCTGTTTTTTAATGTATGGCTTTACATTTCTCTTTATATAGCTTTGAACTAGTTTACCCTTTTACTCCCAGGAGTGCCCAGAATGAGAATTCAAGCAGTTCAAGACAAGCCAGAATTTCCTGGTATAGCACTATGTTAAAGTACTGCTAAAGAGGTTTCATTTGAATGGTCAAACCATACAATTTCATCCTCAGACTCAAAAGTTAGAACCACTTTAAATGTGTCCATAACTGACTCTGGGAGTGAAAGGGATAAAACATTGTTAGTTCCCTCTGCTTTAGCAGTATGACTGTGATAATTGGTGTTGTACCTGAGGGTGAAAACCTCATCAGCTCCCAAAAAGGCTGTTTTTAAAAAGGCCCTGTTTGGCTCTGTGTTTAAAAATTACAGCACCTTCTGTTCTCCCTCAGACCCTGGGTTTCAAATACAATTTTGGCTGCCTTTCTCTTTTTGGTTTTAAAATATTAGTGTGTCAATGATGCTGCCTAGTCCTAATTAGGAAAGCACTGAATAAGATAGGGCTTGTTACAATGTACATGCATTCTGACCGACCAACCAACCTTTTTCAATGATCGAATTTGTTCGTAGAAAATTGAGTAGCTTGTTGTACAGCTGAACTGATTCTTCATTCATAATACACAATTTTGTTACTAAGAAATTAATCAGCTCTTGCAGCCAGGAATGTTGAAGTCCCAATTTGTTCTAACTTATTTGTCTGATTTCTTTTGGGTGGTGTACCACGGTGACAGAGACCAAACAATGTGTTCTCAGACACCATGCAACAATTTTCAAGCTTTGCAAATGGTGAGTTCTGTGTTCTATGTTCAGTTTTAATAATATTCTAAGCAACAGTACCAGAAGCTGTATGTATGATGATGGCCAGTGCAAGAAGCAATCATCTTAGAACTCATTTATTTGATTCCTGTTTTTTGACATATGGCTTCACATTTCTCTTTATATAGCTTTGAACTAGTTTACCCTTTTACTCCCAGGAGTGCCCAGAATGAGAATTCAAGCAGTTCAAGACAAGTCAGAATTTCCTGATATAGCACTATGTTAAAGTACTGCTAAAGAGGTTTCATTTGAATGGTCAAACCATACGATTTCATCCTCAGACTCAAAACTAAGAACCACTTTAAATGTGTCCATAACTGACTCTGGGAGTGAAAGGGATAAAACATTGTTAGTTCCCAGTCTGCTTTAGCAGTATGACTGTGATAATTGGTGTTGTACCTGAGGGTGAAAACCTCATCAGCTCCCAAAAAGGCTGTTTTTAAAAAGGCCCTGTTTGGCTCTGTGTTTAAAAATTACAGCACCTTCTGTTCTCCCTCAGACCCTGGGTTTCAAATACAATTTTGGCTGCCTTTCTCTTTTTGGTTTTAAAATATTAGTGTGTCAGTGATGCTGGCTTGTCATAAGGAAAGCACCGAATAAGCTAGGGCTTGTTACATCCATTTTGACCGACCAACCAACCTTTTTCAATGATCGAATCGTTCGTAGAAAATTGAGTAGCTTGTTCTACACCTGAACTGATTCTTCATTCATAATACACAATTTTGTTACTAAGAAATTAATCAGCTCTTGCAGCCAGGAATGTTGAAGTCCCAGTTTGTTCTAACTTGTTTGTCTGATTTCTTTTGGGTGGTGTACCACAGTGACAGAGACCAAATAATGTGTTCTCAGACACCATGCAACAATTTTCAAGCTTTGCAAATGGTGAGTTCTGTGTTCTATGTTCAGTTTTAATAATACTCTAAGCGACAGTACCAGAAGCTGTATGTATGATGATGGCCAGTGCAAGAAGCAATCATCTTAGAACTCATTTATTTGATTCCTGTTTTTTGACGGCTTTATATTTCTCTTTATATAGCTTTGAACTAGTTTACCCTTTTACTCCCAGGAGTGCCCAGAATGAGAATTCAAGCAGTTCAAGACAAGTCAGAATTTCCTGATATAGCACTATGTTAAAGTACTGCTAAAGAGGTTTCATTTGAATGGTCAAACCATACGATTTCATCCTCAGACTCAAAAGTTAGAACCACTTTAAATGTGTCCATAACTGACTCTGGGAGTGAAAGGGATAAAACATTGTTAGTTCCCATGCAGTCTGCTTTAGCAGTATGACTGTGATAATTGGTGTTGTACCTGAGGGTGAAAACCTCATCAGCTCCCAAAAAGGCTGTTTTTAAAAAGGCCCTGTTTGGCTCTGTGTTTAAAAATTACAGCACCTTCTGACTTCTCCCTCAGACCCTGGGTTTCAAATACAATTTTGGCTGCCTTAATTTCTCTTTTTGATTTTAAAATATTAGTGTGTCAATGATGCTGGCTTGTCATAAGGAAAGCACCGAATAAGCTAGGGCTTAAAACATTGTTAGTTCCCTTAGCAGTATGACTGTGATAAATGGTGTTGTACCCGAGGGTCATTAAAACCTAACCAGCTCCCAAAAGGCTGCAGTTATCAAAGAAGGCCCTTTTTGGCTTTGTGTTTAAAAATCACAGTAACTTCTGTTCTCCCTCAGACTCAGCTGGGTTTCAAATACAATTTTGACTGCCCTTCTCTTTGCTTTAATATTCTTTTAATAGTTTATCACCTACAGTTCTCCCCAATTAAGCTAGCTGTTGAGAGGCCATGGCCACATCACTATAATCAGGATTCATTGTTAATTCCCATGTACCTGACAAATCAAGTTGAATCTTGGTTGAATTTAATGAAAAATCATTAATTTTCTTCTTCAACATTCCAGGATTCATGTTTGAAAAGAAAAGATCACTGTCATGCTGGGCATGGGATTGTGCAAGTGCTCATTGGTAGCTTTAATTCAGTCCAGTTCATCTATCAAAGAGTGTGATGATCAGAAGACTGCAGAAGTAAATACATATGTATTTCTCTATAATTCCAAGAGTAGAGAGCCACGGAGAACAGAATGGTCATCAGGCTTCATAATGAAACCAGAAACTTAAGTTACAAGAAAGCGGTAGGCAGCATATATTAGTTTTAATATTATATATCAAACTGTTATAATTATTAGTTCATCAAAATGATTCACCAAGTTGAGAGAATTGCTTGGGTTGTATGTATGTCACTGTGTACACGATTGCATCAAGCATACACATACCATATTTACTCGAACAAGCGCCGGGGCGCTTATTAAATTTTTCGCGCCTCAAATGCCGTGCTTATTCAAGGGCGGCTCTTATTTGAGGGCGGCACTTATTCAAAAATTGGACGTGGCAAAGAAAAAATGCTGAAAACAGACTACTTGAACTTACTAACTTTTTTGTCGCAAATACGGCGCTTATTCGAGGGCGGCGCTTGTTCGGGGGCGAAGCTTATTCGAGTAAATACGGTAAATCACGCAAAAACATGACCTTAGTTTGGGACAAAACAAGCAATGCATATGATCATTCACATATTTGAATTTTGACAACCTGCATCATGGTATGACAGAAAACAAGAAATATATAATATTAAGGTCCAATAAACGAGAGATAACCTTGAGAGCTTTGACACTCACTGCAAATCATGTGTCGGTATTAGAGTAAGCCAAACTCATTTTTTTTCAGTTTTCACCTTCATACTTGAACTGATGCAACAAACATTACTCTTTTCTTGAAATTTTACATTTAACTGTTAGTCCATCATGTGCAATATGTATTTATCACAATGACTGAAGTGGAACATCAAAACACTTTGTTTTCACAGTGAAATGAATTTATTGCTCTTCTGGAGAAAATAATAGTTTGTGCACATTTATATAGTCAAATCTTGATTCATTACCTTATGTAATTTATTTGTGAAAACATCTTTCATTGTAAATCAAGACAAAGTACATATTACACTTGAATTTTTCTACAAAGTTTTTAGTTTAATTGTTGTTTTGTTTTCATTCACTGCAAACATAGCTGTTTGAGCTTAAATTCTTGGGAAACCCTGAGAGAAAAATTTTTCCAGGAAATCAATCATTTATCACTATATTTTATGTGCAAATGTACGCAAGGCCAAAATATTTCATTCTATTTAAACATTAGAAAACCACAAAGACCTGGAAAGCCCTATTTTCCAGGCCTTTGGGGTGTTGGTTTTGAAACGTGATGTTTACCCCACTTCTTACCACAGGAACTTACTTTTACTTAGATATTATCGAATAATCTTTTCTATCACACCGCGTGTTACTTATTTTATTTACTGTGGTAGACCAGCCCTCGGCTGCTATGTCCGATATAGAAAAATCGTCATAACCGCAGGTTTTGCGCACGTGTTTTTGGGTTAGATGTATCCGTAAGGATTTCTGAGTTAGATCAGTTCTAGTGTAGACTTCATCACGTTAACTTCTACTCGGCATTGGGCCATAGTTTCTCTCTACACTGGTATTCATCTACTCTATCAAGTCTAGTGCAGTGCGTGTGCAAACCAAAGTGAGTAATCTATTCCTTATTTTTAGGCTTAATTCTTAGTTTTCCTTTGTTATTCGTTTTTGTTAAGTTTTGTTTTTCTCGACTATCAGGATAGCCTCTATATCGTTTATATCGAGTTGGTTAGTTGGCATATCATGTTCGAGACATTAAGAAACTATCTCGCTAGGCTAGGTTTTATCTTATTATAGGGTTAATTCGTCATAAACTACTATCCAAAATTAGCCTTCATATGAGGCTTTATCACTTGTTAGCTTTCTATAAGATTAGAATATGCGCAGATTATGTTACGTTTCTACATTCGGACATTATTGCGAATGTTTCTTTATATATTGTTTAGCTTGTATGCTTAGATGTATTAGTCACGTTAGTTCTATTTTCGCTATTGTATTTCAGTTCGAACCGGCATACGGTTTACGGCAAACGTTTCAACAGCGCTAGCACGTGGTTTGAATCAATCCGCAACTTAGTATCGCTCTCAATTGAACTTGTATGGAACATTGAACTCTGTCAATTAAACTCTGTTATCGTCGTAATCAGAATTTCTTGTCGAGTTCGTTTATATCACGCACTGCTCTACCCCATGTGATTTACTTGGATTTTTGGTTTGGCATTCTGTCCTTGTGAATTACATGGGGTATGTGTGCTAAAAATTTCTGTTTCTCGCATACAGGGAAAAGCCAGGAAAGTATGAAATATTTTTTCCTGGCTTTCCATGCTTTTCCAGGCTTTTTCGGTATAGAATTCTGCGCTTTCCAAGAAACCGTGGAAGCCTGGAAAGCTGGGAGTCGATTCCAGGCTTTTCACGCTTTTTTAAACATAAGGAAAAGCCAGGAAAGCGTGGAATATTTATTCCTGGCTCCCCACGCTTTTCCAGACTTTTCGGGTTGGTATTCCATGCTTTCCAAGAAACCGTGGAGTCCTGGAAAGCCCGGAAAGCTGGGAATCATTCCTGGCTTTCCGCGCTTTTTTGCACATAGGGAAAAGCCAGGAAAGCGTGGAATATTTATTCCTGGCTTTCCATGCTTTTCCAGGCTTTTCAGGTTGGTATCCCATGCTTTCCAGGAAACCGCGGAATCCTGGAAAGCTGGGAATCATTCCTGGCTTTCCGCGCTTTTTTGCACATAGGGGAAAGTCAGGAAAGCGTGGAGCATTTCTTCCTGGCTTTCCAGGCTTTCCCAGGCTTTTGGGAGTAACATTCCTGGCTTTCCGGGAGACAGGGGAATCTTGGAAAGCCCGGAAAGTGCGGAGAGTCTTGGCTTTCCACGCTTTCCAGGAAATCCTGGAAAGCGTGGAAAGCCAAGAGTCTCTGCGCTTTCCTGGAAAGCCAAGAGACTCCTGGCTTTCCTGGCTTTTCCTTATGTGCAAAAAAGCGTGGAAAGCCAGGAATTTTTCCGCGGAATTCCGGGGATTTCTTGGCTCTTTTTTGCAGGGGTTAACACCGTTCTACGTTCCAAGCAAAGGAACAAAAATTTGTATCCTTTAAACCTTTTACCCCTTTATTTATCTAATTTATCACACGCTAACTAAGACCCAACCTTCAAATATTTTCATATTTGGGACCAGAGTGACAAAAATCTTCCCTTCCTTTTAGACAAACATGCAAAACAACTGTTCAAACTAAAAAGTGTACTTGCTTTTATCCAAACCCCGCCGGGTTCACCGGAACCAGTTCATTTCCCCGGGACTTCAAAAACTAGTCTTAAAAAGTATAGTGCCATTTGCATTCAGTGTAATGTCCGGTCTAACAAAATTTTGTTAAATGCAAAATACAAACGCAATTTACTGAGGAGACGAATAAGTTTGAGTGGAAAGAAATCTAAACATGCTTTACCTTTGATCGAAGTGTTCGCCATTCCCTGTTTCATGTGAGAAATGACTTCCTCGACAGCTATCAACCTTTCTTCGTGATCGTTAAGCTTTACCTCGATTCTAATGAATCCAGCAGAGTAAAGAATCAAACAAAAAACAGACAACACTGTGCCGGGGCACACTGATGAACAATGGCTTTTAGAAGACATTTTATAAGCGTAATGATCGAACGTGCTCGGGATTTGTACTCGTTGTGACACGTTTGTAACCCTGCCCTGGTTACACGTGATAGCCCATCAGACAAACAGGATGAAGACATGCTGATGGGAATAGGAAATAGATTGACCTGGGTCAGTGCATTATCGATCTCAGCAAACAGGAAATAGTTTGACCTGGGTGAGTTATTATCTAGCTCAATAATCAGGGAGAAATAAGTACGTTATCTGGGCTGTAAGGGAGGGGGGACAGGGGCTGGTGCATTAATTGATAACGTCGATTATCGGTATCCCTCACAGGATTTAGTCCTCTTCCATACTCAACTGTGCTGCTCTATACAAGGTTTCATTTTTGAGTCGACAATTTTAAGAGAAGAGCAAACAAGGCGCAGAATTCAGTTTTTGTATGGAAATCCCAAATTAATGTCTAACGATCTCCATTAAAAATATTTCTTTAATGTTTTGCCGAAAACTACAAACATAAACTAGAACTTCATTCTGGAACAAATAAAATTCAACTAAAACTGTAACATGGAATGAACTGTCAAACCGCATTCGCGTGATAGCGTTATGAGTTTTAGTATGATAATGATAGTCTCGATCTGGTGCAGCCACTGGGTTGAGCTTTCACCCGTATGACTCAAGACAAAGAGAGTTATTTTTGTGCTCAAAGGTCTTAGCACCACAAATTTTGGAGACTGCTGTCCCTTTAGCAGTGCGCTTAAGCCGTTAACGGTATGACATATTGTACCGGTATCATGTGAACGAATAGAGCCGGTGAGCCTTCCACCCCCCTATAAGATATGGAAAGCAATGGCCTATTCGATGCAAAAAACGTTCGAATTTTTAATGGAGTATTGCCATTTTAATAAAGTAACAGACCTAAGACCTCGTCTCAGACTTCCAATGTGCTTGGAAAATTCAAGACGAAGATTTTTCAGAACTCTATTTCACATGTCCTTTTTGGAGTTCCTGAACTTAAGGGGTGGGATATACAAAGGGCATCTCGCAGATGGAGTGTACAAAGTGCGTCTTCTCCTTGACTCCGAGAGTATTAAAGCTATGACAACGAAGCTTCAAGGTACACAGTTGTCCGCATGTGTTTCTTTTGAGGTCAGGAACATGACCTTGTCATGTTAGGTGGTCAAACGTGGTCATCTTGAGAAAAAAGTTATTAACGTTCAAAGCCCACGAGGGCACTTTTATACCCCCTCTCCAAGGACCCGAGGGTTAATACCTTTTGGCTTTCCTTCTACACGTAAACAATCGAAAACGATCAACAACGGAGATTCTCAAGAGAAAACAAGAATGAAAACTGGTGATTAAACTAGTTTTCAAACACGCATTTTTGAAAAAAAAAATTATCAGCTAAGACATATGGGTTCTTACCATGCTTTAAAACTTTTAATATCGAGAGTGTGCTGCTCATGACAGTCACTTAACGTTGTCATCCGCGGGATGACAACGTCCACAATCTCTACTGTTATTTAATTATAACATAGCATTAGCATATTATTTTAACACAAATATTTCGACCCTAATAGCAGGCCAGCTATTATATGTAACGTAGTAAAACCGAACGTATCTGGCTTTGACGGCAGTACGAAGGGAATTCTTCACAATACTATTGCGATCTGAGTTTCCTGGGAACACCTGGGAATTTAAAGAAAATAGGACAGACTCAGTGGCTTTAAAAGTGACATAATAGTCATTACATTTATTGATAAGTTTGAAACAAGATTACTTACCTACCTACCCACCTACCTACTTACTTTGTCAAGATCATCCAGTATCGTAAAACAATTATAAGTTTGTATAAATTGGGCATTAACCTCTTCTTCTAGCGTTTCTCCTTCAAACTAATCATGTTTAATCCTCGACTGGTATTGCTGCTCCTTTATTTTCATATTTCCCGCACTGTATGATCCCCTAACGTTTACTTTGAAATGATCATTCAGTGAGCGAGTCTTGTGATAACATTTAAATTACCTCCGACTTGATAAGGGCTTGACTGGACTGATTGACTGATGGATGCATGGACGGACGGACGGACGGACGGATGGATGGATGGATGGATGGATGGATGGATGAATAGAATATAACAGAATAGAATAGAATAGAATAGAATACAAAAAGAAAACTTTATTTAACCACGGTAATTTTATCAAATTTACATATGTTATTATTAAACATAGAACATCTGTTCTACCTAAAGGCCGTGAGGCATACAAATAATCGTTATAAAAGTGTATACGTTAACAGAATAAAAACGAGTTGTTTAATAAATAGATTAAATAATTGTTGTTGTCGATGCAAAACTGTAAGTCTTAATTTTCTTTTTGAAAGCACTAACAGATGGTAATTGTTTCAAGTCTTCTGGCAGTGCATTCCAAATTGAGGCCCCAGTAAATGCAAAGCTGTTTTTAAACAGAGAGGTACGAGCAGCCGGGATTTCCAATTTTAATTTAGGGTTGCGGAGGTCATAGACTTTTGGACCAACTGCTCTCTAAACATGTCTGTCATGTACGGAGGGGCAAGGCCATGAACGATTTTGTACATCATAATAGCCTTATGTTGCATACGCATTTCAGCCAGCGACGACCAACCCAATAATTCAAGAATTCGAGCTGATCGCACTGACTACGGTAATCCTGTAATAGTGCGGGCAGCTCCATTTTGTAAGGTCTGACGTTTTTTGGAGAGAGTGTCGCCAATGCTATCCCATACAAAAGAACAGTAATTAAAATAAGATTCAATAATTGATCTGTAAACAGTCGGTAAGAGTTAGGGCGGATGATATTTTCCGAAGAACACTGATGGATGGATGGATGGATGGATGGCTGGATGGATGGATGGATGAATGGATGGATGGATAGATGGATGGAGCGTCAGAGGGTTATCGTACGCACCTTTTCAGCATTGTCCTCCATGTAAGTGTTCCAAGTTACTCCATTTACCTACAGATGTATTTTGTAACTAGTGGTCCACTCATCAATTGAGTTCGCTCCCTGTGTTGCCAGCGCACAAACAGAGTACACTACACCCATATCAACTTGAAGGTAGTCTGTTGTGTCTGATCTGGTCTTTGGACACCATCCGCGTCCTCTGCCCTCATTCAGCCGGCCGTAGTATGGATAGTAGCCAGAACCATAGAATGAGCTTGCCGTTATTTTGCCATCTGGTATTGTGTTTCTATCCGCAACACCAACAGCTAAACATCCTAAGAAAATTAATAATACCATAAACTATAGAATCATGCACAAATCCAAAGTACCGTTACTTATAAGCAAGGTGAAACAGCCGAACACTTACGACGTTTATACTTTTGTCGTTGGATAGTTAGTGTAAAGTGCCATGTGGTTTATGATTTTTTTATTGTCCATCTCACTAGAACCTTTCAAACTCAGAGGGCAGGTGTTGACGGGTACTAACGGGGGGGGCATTCTTATAAAGAAAAAGGCATCTTTTGAGTTCTGAGTTAAACATTATGGTTAACACAGTAAGAAATTTACCACATTGAAAAGCTATTTAACCATTATCGTATTTTAGGTACCCAAGAAAAACGAATAAAAGATACCAATTTTATACATCGCCCTCGGCCTCCAATGCAGCCATCTGGGAACATGATCCTTAGTAAAGAAAATTACTAATAGGTAGTGAGGTGAGACAAGTGACTGGCTCGGGCGAGAGAAAGGGACGTCTATACCTCGAGTTAAGAAGACTGTTGATGTACTACGGCCTCTAACAGTATTTTAGTTTAATTATCCAAAAATGTCGTTAAATCATCCCCTACCATCTGAGAGTATGGTGGTCATTGTGCTAGAGAATTTCGAAAAGATCATACCAAGGTAGATAGCCCGTGGTGTGCTCTACGTTATGAAGCAAATCTTATGGCATGGGTCGTGGCGTCACCCAAAATGGTGGTCAAGATGGTAGCCATCTTGGATTTTACTGAGAATCAGTAATTATCAAAAAAAAACAGAGAATTTTTTTTTTTATGTTGGGCACTTTGCTGTTTGTTTGTTTGTTTGTTTGTTTGTTTTTTTGCTAAACACTTTGCTGCTTTTATGTCGATATTTTTGTTCTTTTCATTCACTGAAAAAGGTGGAAAAAACGCATTTATATTTAAAAATGGCTTGGCCGCTTGCTACTTTTGACCGCATATCTCGTCGGTAATCATAGTAACTTGATTCTCATCAAACTTGTGTCAAAGTGTTTCAAAGGGATTAGTACACGCTGGTGAATGGCTTCTACCTAAACGTGCGCTAATATGACGCGATATGGCACGTGCGATCACATTTTAAAATTACTCGCGAAAATTTTGCCGAAATTTTCGCCTATTTTTTCTTGAGTTAAGTATATATATATAAACATTAACCCGATCATCGAACGATAAAGGTTGTTAACAGCAAGACACGTGCGATTTTTGGCAGCCAGATTTTTAAAGTTCGTTTCAACGTTTTCTCGTGAATGTTCAAGTATTAATGCACCCATAAAACTGGCGTCAGACAGAAAATGTAAGGTGCGCAGTTGCATCTCTGAAAAAAGACTGATCGAAGTTACGAGGTGGTAAACGCCCCAGCTGTGCAACCATGAAAGCACTGAAGAGGTTTCCTAAACGCTCAAGGAGCTTATCATCACCCTCCTTCTCCTTCTCATCATCATCCCCGTCGTTATCATCATCAGCAGCATCATCACCAGCGCGCCGAAGCACAAAGAAGTTAATGCAAAACAAACAAACAAATGAAAAAAATGCAGGACCAGAATAAAGGAATGCTAAAAGCTATCTCTTGGAAGAAACTGTTACCGTCTGTATTAAGACGGATTTTGCTCAACATTCGAGCAATAAATGCAAAAATTATTTCCTAAAAAAAACTACTCATAGCACGGTAACATTTTGAATACTATTTGAAACATTCCACTTTAATTTGCTTCTCCAAGTGACCCCGCGATTAAATTCTCAAGCATTCTCGAGAAAATTAGTGTCAAATCTCGTAAAAATATGCTTAAAACGGGCACCATTTTGCTTTGAACTGACATGAAGCGTCTCTTCAATTAAAATATGGATAACTTCAAATTCAACTTTCTCTCGCGGGGTCAGTTTGGGAGCTTAAGTATTGATAATTCCTTCTTTTTATTATTCAAAATGTCAACATGCTATGACTATTTTTTGGTAACTTTATTTTTGCGCTAATTGCTCGAACGTTCAGCGAAAATCGTCTTAATTTCTCACTATAACAGGTTTTGCCATCTCCTGTATAGCCAGCTTTACAAGTACAGGTGTATGAGCCCACAGTATTTTGACAAGCAGCATTGATTTCACAGTCATCCGTGTTAGTAGTGCACTCGTCCAAGTCTGAAGACAAACAACAAATACATTGATTAAAGAAAACTTACACATACTGCTTATTGTTTATAAAATACGTAATCACGGACTGAAATGATGCGAATTTACTTACAATAGCGGGTGATAATATAGATTTCAAGTTTGGAATTGGCTAATCTGCGTGTACGCTGACAGTCATTTCTCATGAAAAGTTAGAAGGTCGATAAAACGCTTTAGTAATATTTTTATTTTTTCAAGAATGGCTTTTGAACAAGACATTTTTTCTTCTTCGTCCTTTCGTGATGTCCTGATATAGTGACTGACTCAGTTACCACAGGACATGCCACACGGGACACGGTCCTCAGACACGGTGTTCTGGCAAAGCTATTGGAAGAAGTACAAAACCGACTTCAAAGCAATTGAATTTTTTTCTGTCCGATTTTTTTTTAATTGCTGTGGTTTTGGAATCGACAATTATATACGGAGATGGTGGACAAGTCCTTGCGATTCTTTGATTGTGCTAATTAACAACAGTGGGAAATTCAGCTTTTGAAGATCATCTAGCTGCACCTGCACTTCTTTACACCGGTGTACGAGGTAATTTCTTACCATTACAGGTTTTACCATCTCCTGTATAGCCAGCTTTACAAGTACAGGTGTATGAGCCCACAGTATTTTGACAAGCAGCATTGATGTCACAGTCATCCGTGTTAGTAGTGCACTCGTCCAAGTCTGAAGACAAACAGCAAATACGTTGATTAAAGAAAACTTACACATACTGCTTATTGTTTATAAAATACATAATCATGGACTGAAATGATGCGAATTTGCTTACAATAGCGGGTGATAATATAGATTTCAAGTTTGGAATTGGCTAATCTGCGTGTACGCTGACAGTCATTTCTCATGAAAAGTTAGAAGATCGATGAAACGCTTTAGTAATATCAATATTCTTTCAAGAATGGCTTTTGAACAAGACATTTTTTTCTACTTCGTCCTTTCGTGATGTCCTGATATAGTGACTGACTCAGTTACTGCAGGACATGCCACACGGGACACGGTCCTCAGACACGGTGTTCTGGTAAAGCTATTGGAAGAAGTACAAAACCGAATTAAAAGCAATTGAATTTTTTTCTGTCCGATTTTTTTTTAATTGCTGTGGTTTTGGAATCGACAATTATATACGGAGATGGTGGACAAGTCCTTGCGATTCTTTGATTGTGCTAATTAACAACAGTGGGAAATTCCGCTTTTGAAGATCATCTAGCTGCACCTGCACTTCTTTACACCGGTGTACGAGGTAATTTCTTACCATTACAGGTTTTACCATCTCCTGTATAGCCAGCTTTACAAGTACAGGTGTACAAGCCCACAGTATTTTGACAAGCAGCGTTGATGCCACAGTCATCTATGTTAGTAGAGCACTCGTCCAAGTCTGAAAACAAACAACAAATACATTGAACAAAGAAAACTCACACATACTGCTTATTGTTTATAAAACACATAATCATGGACTAAAGTGATGCGAATCTGCTTATAACAGAGGGTGGTAATATAGATTTCAAGTTTGGAATTGGCTAATCTGCGTGTATGTTGACTGTCATTTGTCATGGAAAGTTCCAAAATCGATGAAAGGAATTACCATTATTTTTATTTTTCAAGAGTGGCTTTTGAACATGACATTTCTTCTTCGTCCCTTCGTGATGTCCTAATATAGTGACTGACCTGGGACACGGGACACGGTCCTGACACGGTGTTCTGGTTAAGCTATTACAATAAGTACAAAACCGAATTCAAAGAAATTGAACTTTTTTCTTGTCTGAATTTTTTTAATTGTTGTGGTTTTAAAATCAACACTTATATACAAGTCCTGGCGATTCTTTAATGGCGTTAATTAACAAGAGTGGAAAATTCCTCTTATGAAGACGATCTAGCTGCAACTGCACTTCTTCATACCAGTGTACGAGGTAGACCACGCTTAGAAGCACTCACAGACACGTTAAATTTCTCCTTGAGTTTGGTATTGCGTTACGCCTTTTAGCGTGACCTCTTTCAGCGTGAGCCCTTTTGGCCCTTTTGCGTGAGGCCTATTTAGGTCATACCCTTTTTTGCGTGGCAGCTATTGGATGATGCCCCCTTTGACAATGCCTTCCTTCTATAGTGGCGCTCTCTATCTCTCGCTCTCTATATTGTTCGTCATAGTTGTACCCTTCTACCAGATGAACTTAGAGAAGTGGTATCAATTAATCTACACCAACTGGATTATAGGGGTCTGTGAATTAGTATCTACCTGTAAAACAAGTAAAGTTGTAGCAGTTATTGCACAACACATCATTCCAAGTGTAACCATGCTTGGCACCAAGGGTGTGCACGCAGTCCTCGTTTCTCCAGTTATTTGGCTGCCGTGAAGCCCAAAATCTAAAACTGCTTACTTCTTTGTTGGTCCAAACGAACGATCCTTCCACGCTCCTGTCATTCAGACCAATCCAGCTTCGTCCACCGTTGTGCCGGTGCTGGATGTATACGTTTTCTTCTTGATTGTGAACAGTCACCAGACTTGAGCTCATTGCAGTACAGTTTGATTCAGCGGTCAGCCATGAGGCGCATGTGGAACTTGTGAAGTAGCAGTAACCGCCAAAGTAACCCCATCCTGGCAGGCATACGTCTACGAAGTAACAAGATCGTTTGAGAGTCAGTTACACGTTTAAATTTTTTGGGTTGTCGTGTACCATCTCTTCTTATATAGAATGCTAAAAACCCTTTTCTTTAAGCAAGAAGGCTGTAACAAGGAGTCACTCTTTTACTCTAATTATTGGCTAATTTAAAAATTCTCTCAAAATTTTGTCTGTGTGGCTACGATTTGTGAAGCCAAACGATACGTTACATAATAACATACATAAAGATTAAAATAAATGTCAATTTGGTAATCAATATTTACTCAATATTTATCAATATTTACTCGTACCTGTCAAGACAGTGTATGATATGGAAAGCGGGTCATACTTTGACTCGTACAATTCCTTTAAGCAAAGTCGGGCACCAGTCGTGTTGATGTACTGTAAAACAAACGAAACAAAATCGAACCAGATGTTTGTTGCAGAACCTGGTTGTTCAGAGACTAGCTAAGCAAGCACGATTAGTATCTGCTTAAAATTATCGTTTTCACTTATAGCTCAATGATGTGGATTTCCTTGATTTTTCCCTTACATTTTGACTTTCGCTGTTTACAATTCAACTTCGAGTAGCAATAAAAATACACTTTTCAACGAATTTTAGCCATTTTGGAGTCTCTTTAGCTGTTTAATAGTTTTCTTTTTCTTTTTAATTCTTTCTACAGCCTGTATTGAAATTTGGCTTGAAAAAGAATTCCGTTAATTCCGTTAATCAAGTTTTGGTAACTCTTCATACTCTATCACAGAACAAACCAATTTCTTCTTATGATTTAGTTTAGTTTCCATGAATGTAATAGAGAGAGTTTCCGTTGTCTTACCTCCACCCAAGCAGTTACGGAATTGTGCATGGGATCTTGATTTCCACCACCCGAGGAATGGTTGGCTGACACAAAAACGCTCGGGGCATTTTTATACACCTTAGAGAAGTGGATATCCTTTAAAATAAGAGAAAAAACGTCCTTCACTAGAAACACACATGTCAATTGTTTATCCAATACCTTTCTTTGCAACCACTATTTTCGTCACCTAGCCTGACGGAAGGCGAATGTTTTCTTAACAAACAAAAATGGAGCCCAATGCTACTTACCTTGCAGAAGGCGTTATTGTAATCAGCCGGAGGATGCTGAGAGTTTACAAAATAAACTGAATTGTGTTCTGAGAAGAGAGGCTTATGTAGAGACACAAACGCCAACCATTTCTACAATAGAGAGAACAACGAAGGAACAATGGGTATAAATCTAATAATAAAAAAAGTAAATGTTTGCACGTTCATTTAAGTTAAGTGATTTAAGAGGAATCAGACACAGGCCTTTCTATTTTCTCATAAGTTGTTCAAGTGTCTGATCGAAAAAAAATGTAGGGGACCTCTCATAGGCAGACGTAATGAAGTTGTGTTGGTAAGAAAGAAATATACGATCATAAAAAATACAGCACTTACAACATAAATATCCTCGTGAGAGCCAGCGTAATTTTGTAATTCTCTCAAACATATTTTGAAAGAAGACTGCGTGATGTCCTCTATCCAGATACTAGCAGCGTCTCTTTTCAGACCAGCGTGGTGATGTGCCGCGGTAATAAACACGGATGGCTTCTTTGAAAACTTCCCCTTTGAAAAAGAGGAGAGAAGTACAATAATTAATACAAAACGCCCCACTGGGTTGTTGCAAGTACGCTTTTACCTTATGACTTATTAAGAACTATAATCATATTCGTTTCGTCGCTTCGTGTATCAACAATTCACAACAGCAATCCCTTTTTAGGTAAGGTAACAAAGCGTCTCTCTCTTTCAGGATGAAATGTTGACAATATTTTCTAATAGTGGTAACAAAACCTGAAATCTAAGTTTACAAGAGCTATCAACTAGAAGAAACACTCTTTTGGAGCTATATGCCTCTCAAGCTAGTAACAGGTTAAGTTTGTCTGGAGAGGAATTCATAAAAAACTGGCCATTCACGCACTGCAAAAGTAGCTAATCATGTAGATATTCGTGATCTCCGCTTCTCGTTGCCTTTGTTTATCTTTGCATCTGTTTGTTTGTTTGCTTGTGGCATATTTTTTAATTCTGATCAATTTCACCTAAGGCACAGGGCAACCAAAGATCAAACTAAATCACTAACCGAAGGAAAATTCTCGGTCTTGCAAGTCGTCCCAGTCCACCACTTTGATATACGCACGTCTCCTGTAACTCCACCCACTGGGGCTCCCTGGTAACCAATCCAGTCCACCGTCACGTTAGCAGTCGACTTGCGCTCGTTGAAACCTGCTGTCATCACACACGCAGTAAATCGATCATAATTGACATCCTCAACCCACGACACGGCAGCATCATGAACATACGTCTTGTCACTGGTATCGATGTGATTGACTGCAATCTGCACTTCAATGGGTTTGTCAGGATAGAAGACATACGGCTGAAAACGAATTACTTCACAATGAGAGTACCCCAGGGATGGAACGTGTGGCATGTGGCGACGACCGCGTTGAAATGGAAATCCTGCAAAAATTGAATAAAACACAATATATTGTTACAGTAGTGACTGAAAATAATATGTCTGGTGTTCATAACGTAGCTATGTATTGAGTACCGGATGGGTAATTTTCCGTTGTTTTAAGTGACTCGCATCATTAGGTACAGGATAAGTTATGAGACTGTGCTCACTTGAAGGCATGAACTTCTTTCGTCTTCAGTCACCGGAATTCGAATCTGACGTGCAAACTCTTGTCAGGAATTTAACGGAAGAATTTTTTTAGAAAATTGCTTTCATAATGACTCGAGGTTTTGAAGCGGGTAGTGGTTTGTCCTTTGAAAACACGAATTTCGCTTCTTTTTATTTTAGAGCTTCTAACAGAAGTTTGACAACTTTAGATAATAAATTGACGTTGTCAACTCACGAGTGAATTTAGAGAGCTTGGCCACTTGTTTCAATGCACAGATGCGCGGATTTTACGAAACGAATGATCCGTCAAAGTAACCAAGCCATAATCGCTGTAGTTTTGCTCTTATCTGCTCAAATTCCATTCCGTACATCCGAAATTTTCGTTGCAGCATCAAAATTTAACTTTCCGTCCAATTTTAATTTTTTTCCGAATTTGACTTCGAGAATGCACACAATTCAAAATTTTCGGGTTCTAGGACGAAATTGCCCTTCTTGAGAATTGACCCTTCAAGAGGCCCAAGCCCAGCTAAACAAGACAACTGCAGAGGCCCAAAAGATCGGCATGGTCAACGACACAAAGAAAACAGAGTTCATGGCCTTCGAGAGCTGCAAGAAAAATCTGACCTTGAACAATGAAGACATCAAGCTGGCTAACGATTTCACCTACCTTGGATCATCGATGGCTTCCAGGCACTGGAAGCGATGTGAAACGGCTCCTCAGCCTGGCCTGAGGCCCGTTTCTCGAAAGTCCCGGTAACTTTTCGGGCCCGGAGCTATATTTAAAATTCAAAATTTATAGAAAGGTGGGGTAGCTTTCAGCCTACAAACCAGCTCGACTTGTTTCGCCAACTTACAGTTTTACTGCTTAGCAAGGTAAACCTTGCGCTCGTAAAAAAAGCTTTTCGGGCCTAAAAAGTTATCGGAACTTTCAAGAAGCGGACCCCTGGTCAGCATTCTGAAAGCTAAAGAAGCTGTGACGATCCAAGACTGCCCACACAGACCTTAAGATTAATCTGTTCAAGACAACCTGTCTATCGATCCTTCTATATGGATATGAAGAAGCTTGAAGACAGACTCAACAGCTTTACCATCAGCTGCTATAGAATACTCATGGGTATCAAGAGACTAGACTTTATCTCAAACGAAGAAGTCATCAAGAGGGTGAATACAACAACGACACCTCCACTTCCCAGGGCACATCCTCAGGAAACCAGAGAACGGATTAGTCAGCAAGCACCCCCTTTTCCACCCTAAGTATGACAAACGCAGGCCCGGTCGCCCAAAGCTGATGTTCCATCAGCATATTGCCGGCGTAATCAGCGAGGCAAACCTACCAATTCCAGAAGAGATACGAAGCATGTCACAAGACAGGAAGGAATAGATAAAGCTCGTAGCCGACTGCAGTGCAGTTGGGCGATGTTGAGGGCCCTGTCCCGTTGTTGGTGTTGCTGTTTATTTGGTTTTATTTTTTGTTTTTCTCTTTTTGGTAGGTGTCTTTGATGAGCAAAGAGGTCAGTTTTAACAGGAAGTAGCAACTAGTGACAAGGTCAAAGTTTGCCTCAACCTCACAAGAAAATTGTTAGTTTGTGTAACGCTGGTCAAAGTTATATGAATTCTCTCGTTCAGGCATCTTTTGTTGGAATTTTGCCTGATTCATCAGTTGGTTATGGAAACCTCTCACTAGAACTGATGACGTCACAAACCCAACAAGGACCGTGCCCCTCACGGCCTGTTTTAGCCGGCACGGGCAATGATAGGTTAAGATGTACTGCAAAATGTAAATTGAAAAAATTCTGCTTACCTTCACAGCTGCCAGGATGCTGTACGGTGAAGTTAAGCTGCAGCAGACACATTTCTTGTTCAAACAGACACTTGTTATCATAAGTCGTGCCGTTTGAAGAACAGATTGGTTCTTGATATGATGGACAACTGTAGACGCACACACAGCGAGCATCATACGGACCAAAAGCCTTACATAGACCATAATAATCACAGGTAACATCAAGACAGGGATCCAAGTCTAGAATTGTGGTTAACAGAAACAAATATTATATTAGTCTTACAGGGCACTTATTAGCGCGCACGCAGCTTAAGGCAAAAACATTTGGCTAACATACACCAAATACTACACTAAGAACTCTTTTTTTAGGTCTGAACCCAAATATTTACATGTATATTTTTTTTCCGAAAGCATGATCAATTTTTCTGGGCTTTTTATAAGTTTTGACTAAACTTTAAAGACTGATACGTTTCTGCTTTTGAGACAGGAAATGCCGGGCAAAGGAATCGTTCAGTTTTAGCGTCACCCACCATGTAAATTTAACCAGCTATGACCATGAACTACTCTTCATTTTTGTTAACTTATGACTTAAATTTATACAGACCTCCAATAACCAAATAGTCGACTTTAATGGTATCCTTATTGTTGGCGTCACTGTTGTAGGATTTCACACAAATCTCCGTCTCTGTCGTGCAAGTGTGCTAAGAGGAAAAAAATGCATTTTATGCTCCGTGGAAGAATACCTTGTATAAATTGCAATGTTTTGAGTCCAGGGCGGATCGAAGGGACAAGAACCCACCCCCCCCCCCCCCCACTCATCCTCATTCCCTCCCCACCCTCTTACCATAACACTGGAAGCGATTTTCCTCGTAGAATTAGGGCCCTGCCAAGTGCTATTCCATGCCAGTAACATGGATGAACATTTGTATATAAATAAGGCAAAGGCAGTAACTGTAAATTTAACTAATAAGCCAGTCAAGAAAAAGAACAAGAACAAGAAGAAAAAGAAGAAGAACAAGAAGAAGACGAAGACGAAGACGAAGACGCAGACGAAGAAGAAGAAGAAGAACAACAACAACAACAACTAGATGAAGGTGAAGTACGTTTTTCATTGACAGGCGAAGCTTGACTGAATGCTTCATCCAAGATTCAGAGGCTAGATCCACGTGCCTATAAACCAAGGATTAAATCTGGGATTGAAATTATTTTAAAAGTACTAGTGCTAGTCTTTTTACCTCGACCCAAGTGGTAACTGCGTTACATCCACCTGATCCAGACAAACGCGAGTTGTTCTTGTTATAACTACGTTTTGGAGTCACCACTACCACGGGAGGAGCAAAGAAAGGCTCTGTGAAGTTGATTTTCTGTAACATAAAAGGTATAATAAAATTACTAATTAAGCGTGATCACACTACTGTGAGTTGCGATTATAAAACCCTAAGTTGCTTAAATTGTTGTGTTTATTCATCACACGCCGACCCATTGAGGATTAGGGTGTAAGTCCTTTAATACTTCATTGTTCAGTCTGGTCTGAAAGAAGGTTTGGAATTTTACTCTGTTGTCGAGAAAAGAAAAGGGGACGCTCTGAAAAGGTTTAGGGTTTACGTGAGAAATGAATGCAGAATAAAAAGTCGTCTTTGTTGTGCAAAAATAAGGTGAGGGATTGTCTGCTCTAACCAGCGTACGTTATCCGGATTGCCAAGGTTACTATACCACTCAATGCCCCCTCTCCTACTTTTCCTCTCACCAGGATTTTGGAATAAAGGAGTTAATTAATTTTTTTTTCATACACAAATTAGAAAATCAGGATGACAACTATAAATTTCTGCTTTCGATTGCTCTAAGTATTTACCTGACAGACCGCGAAATTATCTTGTTGAGATGGAGAGTTGTTGCTCGCAAACACCAAACTGTCGGCCAAAGTAAAGTTTTCAATACTCAGATTGGTAAATGCCAACCAATTCTGGAAGAAACCAAAAGAGTAGAATGAGACAGTTACCACTGCTTCTTCTCATCATAAATTGTGTTCTTTGTTAAGGTGGAACAAGCTTTTACGTGGTCATGAATCTGAAGCACGATATGGGTGCTCCATGATCCACGACAGTGAACCAACCATGACAACCGTTCCTGTTTGTTTGTTTGTTTGTTTGTTTGTTTGTTTTTTTCTTTTCCTGAGAAGTTGCTCAATTCCCTCAGTAATATCTCAAGACCTTGCAGGTCGTTTTGGCCTGGCCGAGATTCAACCCTTCTGACCGACACTTGCTACTAGCATATTTAACTTATGTCTAGTCATGAATGTTTGTGTTTCGATCTTTCTTGTTGTGACTTATGCTTTTTACGATAAAATAAGGCCGCCAGTTCCGTGACTGCCATGACCTGTCTCACCGCAGGGCTGTAAATTTATGAGGATCATAGGAACTGTTACTTTTTTTTTACCATATTCGTAAAGTAGGTTAGGAACAACACTTAAGTTTTCAGAGGGAACACTGCATTTATTCAATAATTCACTCACCATTTTTATGTTCTGGTGCAGCCCATCAAAAATCTTGGTTTCCCTATAACACAGTGTGAAACTGCTCTCGCTTTGTTCTTCCAGCCAATAGGTGATCGCATCCTGAGGTTTATCTGGAACTTGGTGACTTGGTGTCACGATTATGGTTGGAGGAGACAGGAAACGCTGGAAAAATCAAGTATGACAAAGATTTACCTCGAAAGGGGAAAAAGGACGACAGGCCTACAAATAAGTGGAGTAAGAAAAGGACATAAAAAATAACAGAAGGTTGTGTTACTATGGATGCATGAATATTAATAGATGTATGGATGAATAATTATAAAGATGCATAGATTGATACATGAATGTATGGATGGGTGAGTGGATTCTCATGTAAAGCTGGATTTAAAAAAAATTCAATAAATGGACGGATTGGAGGATGGTTGGATGGATAGATAGATCAATGGGATAAAGGGAGGAAAGAGGGTTGTGGGGTGCCTAGATAAACTGACAAATGTCTTAATTAAGATGGATGGAATAGGTATGGGTGCATGAGTACGTTAGTGCGTGATTTCTTGTGTGCAAGGTTGCGTGAGTGCGTAAGAGCGTCAACGGGTGAGAGCAAGTAAGCGTGTTACAATGGATTAGTACCGGGATATGTTGCGTGACAGGGTGAGGGTTTGTACATGCTTCCCCTGTGCGTGTGTGTATGACTGCAAAGGGCGTGGGTGTGTGAAAGCACGTGCTTGCGAGACAGTTGGTAATTGCGGGTGTGCAATTGTGAGGATTCGTACATGGTCTCTCGTGGGTGGGTGGGGTAATCTCGCGCGTGAATGGTTAATGAAAATCGGATCTCATGTGAGCGTACACACCTCAACTATGCCGGTCCCGTACTTCTTTTTCCTATATAAGCTCATTTTTTCCCGAATGATTACGTACTTTTAAGCAAATATGTACCCATCTATTTCATGAGATGTAAAGCTGTTCGTTTTGACGGACCCTTTCCGGATCTTTTCCGGCTGTTTTTGATGACCCGGGGATGTTTGACGCTATTTAAATTGGAAGTCGCTGTAACTAAAATTTCATAGTTAAGTTAAATTTTCCGGTTCAAATGATTTGAGCTTCCCCAATGATAAAACTTGTTTTATACATGGTAAACTACAAAAGGACAACCGATACAATATATGAGGTCGATAGGTTTATAAAGACTTTTGTTTCTGGGCCATCGTAGCTTGATCAAAAATAGAACACCGCTGTTTGTGTTTATGTTTGATCAATAGGTTTAACTAAAGGCTTTTTTTATAAAAGCATATTTCACGATAATCGCCTTAGTTTATGAATAATCGGATTACATCGCACTCAATCCTATTTTACTAAAACAACTGAACATGGAGTCACCGAGATTTAACACGGATGATCAATATAGTCTTTCTACTTGATTAGTGGACATATCTGATAGCTTCTTGCCTGTTTATTAATTTCCGAAAGCTGTCCATGGCCATTCTTGTTTCGTTTTTCATTCATGGAGATACTGGAACGAACATGTGCCATCCTCAGTAGATCAGTATAGAGCCGGTAGCAACGTTGTGTGTCTACAGGGAAGGCAACGTGGTTTTCTTTTCCCCGTGGGGGGGGGGGGGGGAGGAGGAGTTCCCTTGCATTGGTTACACAGGCATGTGCATCCCAAGCGCTGTTGTTTTGAGACATTTTTGCTCTGAAAATGGATATGAATTTTAACCATTTTGGCCCAAATGTCAGAAGTAGGTCCATGTATGGATGTTTCAGACCAGTTCTGAAAATGGGTATGGATTGTAGAGGCGAGAGGAAAAAGTGGTATAGAATAATTGCATGTTTTGCCTGAAATAATGCCAGAGTTGGAGAACCGGAAGAAACCCCTCCAACATCAATTTCTTGGAGCTCTCTACCCCTGCGTTTCATCTCTGTTTTTTCTCCCTGGGGCCCTGAACTCTTGATATGGACTTTTGACAAGGCCCAACATCTGATCTCAGATATTTTTTGTTTACCGCTAGGATAATTTATTATAGTAAATTGCAGAGGTTAGAGTTGTTTTTATCCGACAATCGAACAAGCACCTTGTCTGGTTTCCACTATTTACCTCACAAGCTGAAAGTGTCATTTCAGTGTCTTTAGGCTTGTGCTTCGTGCATAATATGGGCTAATTTATGGCCTCTTACAATAACCCTTGCTTTAATCTTATTGACCGTTTACTGTGGCATTCAAGTGTCACTGTTTTCTTTGGAACATTTGTAACGCAAGAATGTACCCAGCAGTACCTGATCTAGATTCTTAATCAACGTCTTGAAAGATGTTTGTTAATTACAAGAAGTTGAATAAACATATCTTTCCCAAGTTTTTTTAAAAGACATCAAATAAAAAAAAATGTTCTTTGACAGGAAGCTAATCCATTTCAATTAACAAGGCTTTCAAGAGGAGAAGCATTTTGCAAATTGACAGGAAATATTAAATTTTAAGTGGCTATTGTCTTACTTAACATCCCGTCATTCGGATTACAAAAAATCTGCCCTAATGCACTGCAAAAATATAGGTTTTTTTTATAAAGACAAATCTCGATGTCCCTTTGCTAGCCTGTTTTTTTAGCTCATGAAACACTACAACGTTCCAAAATCCCAACATTCTTTACTAAGCATTGTACTCTTTAGCAGCTTACTCCACAAACCGTATATTTTTTGGTACTCACTAATAAACAGACCACACTGAGTTGAGTTACTGACCGTTGTTTGATCTTCCATAGTGCATCCGATCCCAATGAAATTCCTCTCCAAAGAAGCAAAAAATTCATCATCGGGTGCCGCCATTTTGGATAACGCTTAGGAGCCTGGCCGCATATTCGTGACGTCAATTTGTCCCAATTGAAATTGGCGCGAAGCTCAAACGCAGCTGGCCAATTCAGTAGTGTAGCACCTCTCAAAAGCTTGTATCGATTTTCTCCGCGTGCTGACGACGTGACAATTTTCCAAAAAATCGCATCACCATCGCAAGCAGAAAATCGCTTGTGTAGCTGCGGCTTTAACAAAGCTGAAATTTTGTTTCTTTCTTTGTCATTCAATTCAATCACCAGTTACCTCCTTGGTGGCTCACACTTGCATGGTATAGTGGTTAGGACCCTACGTTGTGGCCGCAGTAACCACTTTTTGAATCCTTGTCCCGTCGTTACGTTTTGTTTTTAAGAAAACTTAGGAGCTCATGATCCTGGGGTCCTGGAAAGCGTAAAACCGAGTTGTGGACATTGCTGTTCAAGACAGAAAAAAAAATCCTGCGTGCGTTCAACTAGGAAATGAGTTTTTGACATGAATATTTGAAATTAATATATATTTGCAAGTCCTGAAATCCCCAGCCGCCACCTCGGTGGCGCACAGCCGCGATCGTCTAGTGGTTAGGACCCTGCGTTGTGGCCGCAGTAACCCAGATTCGAATCCTGGTCTCGGCAGTTTTTCTTGCTTTCTCGGCATTTCTTTCTGCCGATGTAATGAGTCACATTACCTAATGTGAACCTTTTGATTTTTTAAACATGTCTCCCTATGTTTTAATTGATGGTATTTACTGTGATTCTTTCAGCGGTTGCTAAAATATTTCAGCTGCAAGCGTAGCAGCCTCCCGGGGGGGTGACTCCCATATGAAAGTGACGGGGACGCTCGTCGTCTCGCTTAGGGGTATAAATTGCAGATTTTGGTGTCACTTAGGGTGTTCAGGACAGAAAGCCAATATTTTTACTCATACAGGTATCGCTTAGGGTAGACTATAAACGCAAACTGAAGATTTAAAACAATGCTTCTAAAATCTAATAATAGAATACAGAATTCGATGTAAACATGTTAAGCGCAATTTAAAGAGCCAGTGTCACCCAAAGTGCTTTGCGCGGTTGTGTTTTTGTTTTGAAGTTTGGCTGGCGCATTTGCCGGACGTTTGGCAAATTATACCCTGCCGCACTGGCATTTCAGCAAGCTGATATTTACAGTAGTAACCTCTGAAAATAGTAATATAGAAAACAACTCTAGATCTGACTTTGTAGTCAACGCGTACGGAGCTTTTATAACAACCGATCGATTGATCGATCGATCGATCGATCTCCGCGATGGACTTAAAACCAGAGTAACCACTTCCACTCGATATAAAAATAATAAGACAAAAACAAGTAGTTAGAATATTGACGTCTTCATCGCTAGATGTCATTGGAGAAAACTACTCAAGATCTGACTTTGCATTCAATGCGGATACATGGATCTATTACAGTCCGATCGATTGATTGCGCGATCGATCGCATCGACCGATGTCGATGTACGCAAAACCAGAATAGCCACTTACACTTTTTGTAAAAATAAAACATAACCAGACAGTGAACACAAGGAATAATTAAGCAAAACAGCACAAGCTCATGACCATAAGCATTATTTTGGAGCAAGCCCGTAGCTACTGTTGTTTTGTAGTAAATTAACGTTCCTTCTGTTTTCATTCGGCAACAAATGTAGCACTATTTCGGCAAACACAGTGTCAGTACTATTGCTGAAACCCGTAGATGTTTTTCTTTCCCTCCGCTATTGATACACGGACTCCTTCAGCCGTAGAACTTTGGCAGAGCCTGGAAGACTCGGCCTTCGCCTCAACTTTCATGAACCCTACGAGGCATCCAATTTAAAGATCTCCTTCTCCACCGCGAAAACACTTCAGAATTCGGAAATATACAACGAAATCGATACGGCGACACTTAAATGTCAAGTCAAAATTCACACTAGTGCTTTCGGATGGCTAACGGCAGCGATGGAAGAAGATACAAATCAGACTTCGCGACAATCAAGAAAATGGCGTATTTTTCATATATGAAAAATGTACCTTGGCGCGCAAAGCACTTTGGGTGACACTGGCTCTTTAAATCACCATAGTTCTTATATGGTTGTCTGTTTCAGCGTGGTCTCCTTTAGGGGACAAATAAAGCCTGAGCCACGCCCAGACTGGTCTCCTTTAGGGTTTTAATTCTAAGTTTCCGACGACCATCCCCGTCCCTTTCATCCCCCCCCCCCGGGAGTAGCCTACGTAGCAAGCGTTTCCGTAGGACTTTTCGCAGGTTTGAAGCCCTCTTTCCTTTTTTAACGCGCGAAAATTGGGGCGAGCGCAAAAAAGTGCGAGCAAGGGGGAGGAGAAGGGCGGAAAGAAAAACCATTTCCTTTTCTCGCCTCCCCACCCCCTCCCCGCTCCTTCAGTGTTGCGCTCACCCCAGTTTTCGCGCCGCCAAAAAGGGAAAATGCCTCGAACGGACGGAAAAACCCACGGAAACGCTTGCTTCGCAGGCTACAAGCGTAGGAGAATTCAGTTTTCAGAGTTTTCGTTTTAAGTTTTCGAAATTGCATGTTATGCAAGGCAATCAGGCATCTTATCTTTTTTTATTGTTTGACACTTAATTTGCGTAATATCTTATATCAGCAGGGGCACCCAATCGTTCGTCGCGAGGAATATCTGTTCGCAAGGCCTAAAATCACCTGAGATTTTCGGATTTAATTACAGTCAAGGCTAAAGATTTCTTCGACGAAACATCACTTCGGACTTTCGTTACATGAAAACTTATTAGTTCCTATTGTTGTCGGAGGGACAAATATTGCTTTCGTTTCGAGTACAAAATAAGGCCACTAGTATTTTTCAGAGAGCCGAAAGCAGCTCGGAAATTCGGCGAATAGGATTCTGTTTCCTAAAATTTTCTGCGCCCAAAGTCGTAACAGATCATTCTGTATCAGCTTACACAAATATGCCTTTAAAAAGCTCTGAAACAATCTAAGAAAGCAGGAAATGATATTTCAAGTATTTTGCTAAAATTTTCTCGTTCTTGGGTGGCCCTTTTTCAGTAGATCTGCACTGCTTAGGACCTCGGTACCCTTTTAGCGAAACTTTTCTAATCTTGCAAAGAAAGAAATGATCAACGCGCAACTTGTCTGTCCAGTGAGAAAGAGAAAAGCCAGGAGACTGCTTTGTTTAAACAAAGACGTTAAGAGAAAATGTTATTTTATTGCAGTGAAACCAGCCGCCTCCTCGGTGGCTCACAGCCGCGATCGTCTAGTGGTTAGGACCCTGCGTTGTGGCCGCAGTAACCCAGGTTCGAATCCTGGTCCCGGCATTTTTTCTTGCTTTCTTACCTTGTTTTTTGGTTGTCGTTTTTTTCTATTCGCCTATTTTTCTTTCTGACTGAATTCGCTTAACTCAATTCATTCCTTTTGCTTGTTTGTATCGTGGTGCTCCTACAAAAAAAAGTACCGAAAAAACAGGTTGCATCGACTATCAAGTGATCATGACAGCAGGTACGCTGCGACAAATGTGAAGTTTCTAATACTGCTTGAAATGAAGATTGACCCGGACCTTCATTCCACAAACCCATAAGGGTTTGTTGAAGTTACAAACTCTCAGTGCAGAGTAAAAACTTAATTCTTCCAGGAAACCTCACCAGACATGCAACTAAGAAAGTTATTTTTATAGCGGTATCGTACAAATGACAGAAGTGCTATCTGGGGTGATGGCTCTTCGACTACTATCAGTTTAGTATTACGCACGCTCTGCGCACTTATGCATATGTACTTCCATGGTAACCAAGACTTGTTTTGTTGTCAGGAAAAAAAAGTACTGCGCATACCAGGAAAGAGAAAATTTCCACCCACTAGGTTGATATGCGGTTGTCAGATTCAGCATCAGATGGCCAAAAAAAATGGAAGAAAAAGAAGCGGGAATGTTTCGATTTTTGTGAATCAAACATAGAAAAAAAAAGTCATTTTGAGATTGATAATAATCGAACGATAGCGAAAAAGAACAAAACGATTCTTGTTGTTGCTACTTTTTTTTTCAGCTACGCTAAGAAATCTTACCTTGTAAACGACCTTGCAGTTAGCGTGATATACTTGTAAAAGCATCTATTGACAATGCTGACATAAGTAAAAGTGAAATCTTTAGCCGTCAACAGAGCTTTTTTATTCTTGCAAGAGAAACACAAATTCTTTTTCTACGAAAAACGGAGAGAAGTCAAGTGAATGTTTTGACGTCATAATAGGAACATAACACAGCGTGCGCGAGATGAGTCGGCAACACTCGCTTCCAGTTTTCTCTTGTTTTATCCACGCCTTGCTTCTTTGCCCAGCACAATTATTGTTTATAAATCTATGCCTACGTTTCGGCTAACTAATTCATTGCGTTCGATTGTACCTAGCTTCTATTGGCTACGAATTTCAAAACAGAATTAAATCCAAATATGTGATAAAAAACCAAGCCCACTGTGTAAAAAGACAAAAGACGCATTTGTACAGAGTAAGTCTCAATCTGAAGCAAAATGTTCACTCGCGAATACCAGTGAGACGATGAACTATTGGCGACTCTGTGTATTGTTTTGACTGCTTTGTTTAGCTAGGACACAGCAATAGACACAGCAGTTTCTTTCTGGTATTTGTGTGCCTGTTTTACTTTAGTATTTCATTCAGCGGTCTCGGTGAAGTCGAAACTGGACTACGAAAACGAAAAATGCTCCAATTGTAGTTAGTAGAGTATTCAGTTACATTATCTCAGTTTTCATGAATCTCCTTTTGGTAAAACCTGTTTGACCCACTAAGCAACTCTGGCTGAATTCTCTTGGCAACATTGATTCCCACCATGCCATTCCCGCCAATTCTTAGCGGAGCTAACGTTTCACTCAAGTCAGTGTCAGACAGGTCTAACATTTGTATATTAGGCCGTAGTAAGGTTTACGCGGACAACTAGTGGCATCTTCTTGTCCTACCGGCGAGAAAAAAAAACTCACCGTATAGCAGTTCCCAATTCACAATCAACTTAGAAAAAGAATGAAATGTTGAGTTTTCAAGCAAGGTCTCGTTAGCGCTGCCACTGAGCCATTTCTTCTGTTTTGCTGTTCGTGTTCCTTCGGTTCCTTTTTCTTTTTGGATAACATCATGTGATTTTGTAATATTTGGCATGCAATATTGTAATAGTTTATGTGTAATATCGTAACATTTTGTACTTAATCATACGAGTGATTAATCAAAAAAATGCCGGAGTCCGATTTGTTTTTTAAAATCACGAGTACTGGTTGCTGACAAAGTTGGACTACACAAAATGCTGTTAACAAAATTCGAGGGATAGGTTAAACTAAGTGGTGAAGAAATTAACTACAGATATGGACTCTTCTTCAGCTCGTGAAAAGCCGGAACCCATTCATGCTAAGTGCTACTGTCCTATTATAGCACGCTTACTTTCTAATTACTGACCAGTTACTGACGCATGACGCGTACACTGTCCAATTAATGCTCAAATTAGGGCAGCTAAAAGCCAATCAGGTTCGAGAATTTTGTAGTTTGAGTTATATTTAGTTTAAACACCCAAATCTATAAATGAAAAATGCAGTAATAGGGATGTAATCATTTGACGTCATCTGAACTGTACTATATTGTGAGTTTCCTATCAGTTTCTGAAGTGATTAACACTTTGGGCGCTTTCCATTCGACCAAAATTTCCGGTTGGCATTTCCGAAATTTCCATGTACCAAATGGAACGGTAGTCCCACCAGGCTCGTTCCATTCCCACTCGGGACAAATTCAAAATGGCGGACTTGAGGACGTTCTTTTTTTTTCTCCGAGTGTTTTTACGACTTCGAGTTTACAGACGATATCCTGGAGGACGACGATGACGTGGTTATGTTTAAGAAAGCGAGATTTTTTTTAGATATAACCACGTTTGAGATAGCAAGCTTCAACATGTTTACAATGGCGGGAATCCTGACACGACGATGCAAGGTGTTAAAAGCCTATTGTTCAAGTCGTTCTGGTTAGTTTTCAACTTACTGATGGGTGCATCTGGAGGTGCAATGTTGCCGTTGTCGTCAACACAGCGATGCCTCAAAAAGAACTCAAAATCATCGCTGGTAAAGAAGCACACGCTGCATTGGTTAAGATCACCTGAAGCCGCCGCCATTTTCACTCAGCAATCACGGCTGGAGAAACTGGGACTGAGCATCTAGCGAAATGAATGCCCAATCGGAACAGAAAATTTAGGGAATTTCCAAATTTCTGGGAAAAGCGACAACCTCGAGAGGTCAGGGGCCAAAATTTTCGAAATGAATTTTGCAAAGATCTCCGTTCCATTTGATTCTGTACCGGAATTTCCGGAATTTTTGGTTGAATGGAAAGCGCCCTTTGTTTTTGCTTGTATTCTCCATCCACCTCCTCGGTGGCTCATGCGTAGCCGTGATCGCTCAGTGGTTAGGACTCTGCGTTGTGGGCGCAGTAACCCAGGTTCGATTCCTGGTCACGGCATTTCGTTTTTTATTAAAATTCAACTCATTGAATTTTTCGCGATTTTTTTCTGCGATTTTTTCATCTGTCGTGCGCATCACCTGTGCGAGGGTGGCTACACATGCGATTTTCTCCGCGTGCTGACGACGCGACAATTTTCCAAAACTCGCATCACCATCGCAAGCAGAAAATCGCTTGTGTAGCCGCGGCTTTAGCAAAGCTGAAATTTTGTTTCTTTCTTTGTCATTCAATTCAATCACCAGTTAACTCCTTGGTTGCTCACACTTGCATGGTATAGTGGGTAGGACCCTACGTTGTGGCCGCAGTAACCACTTTTTGAATCCTTGTCCCGTCGTTACTTTTTGTTTTTAAGAAAAATTAGGAGCTCATGATCCTGGGGTCCTGGAAAGCGTAAAACCGAGTTGTGGTCATTGCTGTTTAAGACAAAAAACAAAATAATCCTGTATGCGTTCAACTAGAAAATGAGTTTTTGACATGAATATTTGAAATTGATATATATTTGCAAGTGAAACCCCCAGCCGCCCCCTCGGTGGCGCACAGCCGCGATCGTCTAGTGGTGAGGACCCTGCGTTGTGGCCGCAGTAACCCAGGTTCGAATCCTGGTCCCGGCAGTTTTTCTTGTTTTCTTGGCATTCCTTTCTGCCGATGTAATGAATCACATTACCAAACGTGAAGCTTTTCATTTTTTAAATATGTCTCCCTATGTTTTAATTGATGGTATTTACTGTGATTCTTTCAGCGGTTGCTAAAATATTTCAGCTGCAAGCGCAGCAGGATTCAGTTTTCAGAGTTTTCGTTTTAGGTTTTCGAAATTGCAGGTTATGCAAGGCAATCAGGCATCTTATATATATATATATATATATATATATATATATATATATATATATATATATATATATATATATATATTTTTTTTTTTTTTTGTATTGTTTGGCACTTAATTTGCGTAATATGTTATATCAGCAGGGGCACCCAATGGTTCGTCGCGAGGAATATCTGTTCGGAAGGCCTAAAATCGCCTAAGATTTTCGGATTTAAGTGCACTCAAGGCTAAAGATTTCTTCGGCAAAACATCACGTCGGACTTTCGTTACATGAGAACTTATTAGTTCCTATTGTTGTCGGAGGGACAAATATTGCTTTCGTTTAGAGTACAAAATAAAGCCACTAGTATTTTTCAGAGAGCCAAAAGCAGCTTTTAAATTCGGCGAATAGCATTCTGTTTCCTAAAATTTTCTGCGCCGAAATTTTCAGCTAAAATCGTAACAGATCATTCTGTATCAGCTTACACAAATATGCCTTTAAAAAACTCCGAAACAATCTAAGAAAGCAGGAAATGATATTTCAAGTATTTTGCTAAAATTTTCTCGTTCTTGGGTGCCCCTTTTTCAGTAGATCGGCATTGCTTAAGACCTGTACCCTTTTAGTGAAACTTTTCTAATCTTGCAAAGAAAGAAATGATCAACGCGCAACTTGTCTGTCCAGTGAGAAAGAGAAAAGCCAGGAGGCTGCTTTGTTTAAACGAAGAGGTTAACAGGAAATGTTGTTATTTTATTGCATTTTAACAAACTGCCTCCTCGGTGGCTCACAGCCGCGATCGTCTAGTGGTTAGGACCCTGCGTTGTGGCCGCTTTAACCCAGATTCGAATCCTGGTCCCGGCATTTTTTCTTGCTTTCTTGGCTTTTTTTTTTGGTTGTCGTTTTTTTCTCATCGCCTAGTTTTCTTTCTGACTGAATTCGCTCAGCTCAATTGATTCCTTTTGCTTGTTTGTTTCGTGTTGCGAATACAAAAAAAACTACCTAAAAAAAGGTTGCATCGACTATCAACTGATCATGACAGCAGGTACATTGCGACAGATGCGAAGTTTCTAATACTGCTTGAGATGAAGATTGACACAAACCCATGAACGTTTGTTGAAGTTACAAACTCTCAGTACAGAGTAAAAACTTAATTCTTCCAGGAAACCTCACCAGACATGCAAGTAAGAAAGTTATTTTTATAGCGGTATCGTACAAATGACAGAAGTGCTATCTGGGGTGATGGCTCTTTGACTACTATCACTTTAGTACTACGCACACTCTGCGCACTTATGCATATGTACTTCCATGGTAACCGAGACTTGCTTTGTTGTCAGGAAAAAAAGTACTGCGCATACCAGGAAAGAGAAAATTTCCACCCACTAGGTTGATATGCGGTTGTCAGATTCAGCATCAGATGGCCAAAAAAAAAATGGAAGAAAAAGAAGTGGGAATATTTCGATTTTTGTGAATCAAACATTGAAAAAAAAGTCATTTTGAGATTGATAATAATCGAACGATAGCGAAAAAGAACAAAACGATTCTTGTTGTTGCTACTTTTTTTTTCAGCTGCGCTAAGAAATCTTACCCTGTGAACGACCTTGCAGTTAGCGTGATATCCTTGTAAAAGCATCTATTGACAATGCTGTCATGAGTAAAAGTGAAATCTTTAGCCGTCAACAGAGCTTTTCTCTTCTTGCAAGAGAAACACAAATTCTTTTTCTACGAAAAACAGAGAGAAATCAAGTGAATGTTTTGACGTCATAATAGGAATATAACACAGTGCGCGCGAGATGAGTCGGCAAAACTCGCTTCCAGTTTTCTATAGTTTTATCCACGCCTTGCTTCTTTGCCCAGCACAATTATTGTTTATAAAACTATGCCTACGTTTCGGCTAACTAATTCATTGCGTTCGATTGTGCCTAGCTTCTATTGGCTATGAATTTCAAAACAGAAATAAATCCAAATATGTGATAAAAAACCAAGCCCACTGGGTAAAAAGACAAAGACGCATTTCTACAGAGTCAGTCTCGATCTGAAGCAAAATGTTCACTCGCGAATACCAGTGAGACGATGAACTATTGGCGACTCTGTGTATTGTTTTCACTGTTTTGTTTTAGCTAGGACACAGCAATAGACACAGCAGTTTCTTTCTGGTATTTTTGTGCCTGTTTTACTTTAGCATTTCATTCAGCGGTCTCGGTAAAGTCGAAACTGGACTACGAAAACGAAAAATACTCCAATTGTAGTTAGTAGAGTATTCAGTTACATTATCTCAGTTTTCATGAATCTCCTTTTGGTAAAAGCTGTTTGACCCACTAAGCAACTCTGGCTGAATTCTCTTGGCAACATTGATTCCCACCATGCCATTCCCGCCAATTCTTAGCGGAGCTAACGTTTCACTCAAGTCAGTGTCAGACAGGTCTAACATTTGTATATTAGGCCGTAGTAAGGTTTACGCCGCCAACTAGTAGCATCTTCTTGTCCTTCTGGCGAGAAAAAAAAACTCACCGTATAGCAGTTCCCAATTCACAATCAACTTAGAAAAAGAATAAAATGGTGAGTTTTCAAGCAAGGTCTCGTTAGCGCTGCCACTGAGCCATTTCTTCTGTTTTGCTGTTCGTGTTCCTTCGGTATAACGTTGCTTTTTCTTTTTGGATAACATTTTACGTAATTTGTAATATTTGGCATGTAATATTGTAATAGTTTATGTGTAATATTGTAACATTTTGTACTTAATCATACGAGTGATTAATCAAACAACTGCGGGAGTCCGATTTGTTTTTTAAAATCACGAGTACTGGTTGCTGACAAAGTTGGACTACACAAAATCCTGTTAACAAAATTCGAGGAAAAATGGCGATAGGTTAAACTAAGTGGTGAAGAAATTAACTACAGATATGGACTCTTCTTCAGCTCGTGAAAAGCCGAACCCATTCATGCTAAGTGCTACTGTCCTATTATAGCACGCTTACTTTCTAATTACTGACCAGTTACTGACGCATGACGCGTACACTGTCCAATTAATGCTCAAATTAGGGCAGCTAAAAGCCAATCAGGTTCGAGAATTTTGTAGTTTGAGTTATATTTAGTTTAAACACCCAAATCTATAAATGAAAAATGCAGTAATAGGGATGTAATTATTTGACGTCATATGAACAGTATTATATTGTGAGGTTCCTCTCAGCTTTTGAAGTGATTAACACTTTGGGCGCTTTCCATTCGACCAAAATTTCCGGTTGGCATTTCCGAAATTTCCATGTACCAAATGGAACGGTATTTTCCACCATCCCGCTCGGGACAAATTCAAAATGGCGGACTTGAGGACGTTCTTGTTTCTTTCCGAGTTTGTTGACGACTTTGAGTTTACAGACGATATCCTGGAGGACGACAATGACGTGGTTATGTTTAAGAAAGCGAGATTTTTTTAGATATAACCACGTTTGAGATAGCAAGCTTCAACATGTTTACAATGGCGGGAATCCTGACACGACGATGCAAGGTGTTAAAAGCCTATTGTTCAAGTCGTTCTGGTTAGTTTTCAACTTACTGATGGGTGCATCTGGAGGTGCAATGTTGCCGTTGTCGTCAACACAGAGATGCCTCAAAAAGAACTCAAAATCATCGCTGGTAAAGAAGCACACGCTGCATTGGTTAAGATCACCTGAAGCCGCCGCCATTTTCACTCAGCAATCACGGCTGGAGAAACTGGGACTGAGCATCTAGCGAAATGAATGCCAATGGAACAGAATATTCCCGGAATTTCCAAATTTCCGAGAAAAGCGACAACCTCGAGAAGTTGACCAAAATTTTCTAAATGAATTTTGCGAAAATCTCCGTTCCATTTGATTCTGTACCGGAATTTCCGGAATTTTTGGTTGAATAGAAAGCGCCCTTTGTTTTTGCTTGTATTCTCCATCCACCTCCTCGGTGGCTCACAGCCGTGATCGTTCAGTGGTTAGGACTCTGCGTTGTGGGCGCAATAACCCAGGTTCGATTCCTGGTCACGGCATTTCGTTTTTTAGTAAAATTCAACTCATTGAATTTTTCGCGATTTTTTTCTGCGAATTTTTCATCTGTCGTGCGCATCACCTGTGCGAGGGTGGCTACACATGCGATTTTCTCCGCGTGCTAGCGACGCAACAATTTTCCAAAAAATCGCATCACAATTGCAAGCAGAAAATCGCTCGTGTAGCCGCGGCTTTAGCGAAGCTGAAATTTGGTTTCTTTCTTTGTCATTCAATTCAATCACCAGTTACCTCCTTGGTGGCTCACACTTGCATGGTATAGTGGTTAGGACCCTACTTTGTGGCCGCAGTAACCACTTTTTGAATCCTTGTCCCGTCGTTACTTTTTGTTTTTAAGAAAAATTAGGAGCTCATGATCCTGGGGTCCTGGAAAGCGTAAAACCGAGTTGTGGACATTGCTGTTCACGAGAGAAAACAAAAATAATCCTGCATGCGTTCAACTAGGAAATGAGTTTTTGACATGAATATTTGAAATTGATATATATTTGCAAGTGAAACTCCCGGCCGCCACCTCGGAGGCGCACAGCTGCGATCGACTAGTGGTTAGGACCCTGCGTTGTGGCCGCAGTAACCCAGGTTCGAATCCTGGTCCAGGCAGTTTTTCTTGTTTTCTCGGCATTTCTTCCTGCCGATGTAATGAGTCACATTAGCCACATGCCACACGGGACACGGTCCTCAGACACGGTGTTCTGGCAAAGCTATTGGAAGAAGTACAAAACCGACTTCAAAGCAATTGAATTTTTTTCTGTCCGATTTTTTTTTAATTGCTGTGGTTTTGGAATCGACAATTATATACGGAGATGGTGGACAAGTCCTTGCGATTCTTTGATTGTGCTAATTAACAACAGTGGGAAATTCAGCTTTTGAAGATCATCTAGCTGCACCTGCACTTCTTTACACCGGTGTACGAGGTAATTTCTTACCATTACAGGTTTTACCATCTCCTGTATAGCCAGCTTTACAAGTACAGGTGTATGAGCCCACAGTATTTTGACAAGCAGCATTGATGTCACAGTCATCCGTGTTAGTAGTGCACTCGTCCAAGTCTGAAGACAAACAGCAAATACGTTGATTAAAGAAAACTTACACATACTGCTTATTGTTTATAAAATACATAATCATGGACTGAAATGATGCGAATTTGCTTACAATAGCGGGTGATAATATAGATTTCAAGTTTGGAATTGGCTAATCTGCGTGTACACTGACAGTCATTTCTCATGAAAAGTTAGAAGATCGATGAAACGCTTTAGTAATATCAATATTCTTTCAAGAATGGCTTTTGAACAAGACATTTTTTTCTTCTTCGTCCTTTCGTGATGTCCTGATATAGTGACTGACTCAGTTACTGCAGGACATGCCACACGGGACACGGTCCTCAGACACGGTGTTCTGGTAAAGCTATTGGAAGAAGTACAAAACCGAATTAAAAGCAATTGAATTTTTTTCTGTCCGATTTTTTTTTAATTGCTGTGGTTTTGGAATCGACAATTATATACGGAGATGGTGGACAAGTCCTTGCGATTCTTTGATTGTGCTAATTAACAACAGTGGGAAATTCCGCTTTTGAAGATCATCTAGCTGCACCTGCACTTCTTTACACCGGTGTACGAGGTAATTTCTTACCATTACAGGTTTTACCATCTCCTGTATAGCCAGCTTTACAAGTACAGGTGTACAAGCCCACAGTATTTTGACAAGCAGCGTTGATGCCACAGTCATCTATGTTAGTAGAGCACTCGTCCAAGTCTGAAAACAAACAACAAATACATTGAACAAAGAAAACTCACACATACTGCTTATTGTTTATAAAACACATAATCATGGACTAAAGTGATGCGAATCTGCTTATAACAGAGGGTGGTAATATAGATTTCAAGTTTGGAATTGGCTAATCTGCGTGTATGTTGACTGTCATTTGTCATGGAAAGTTCCAAAATCGATGAAAGGAATTACCATTATTTTTATTTTTCAAGAGTGGCTTTTGAACATGACATTTCTTCTTCGTCCCTTCGTGATGTCCTAATATAGTGACTGACCTGGGACACGGGACACGGTCCTGACACGGTGTTCTGGTTAAGCTATTACAATAAGTACAAAACCGAATTCAAAGAAATTGAACTTTTTTCTTGTCTGAATTTTTTTAATTGTTGTGGTTTTAAAATCAACACTTATATACAAGTCCTGGCGATTCTTTAATGGCGTTAATTAACAAGAGTGGAAAATTCCTCTTATGAAGACGATCTAGCTGCAACTGCACTTCTTCATACCAGTGTACGAGGTAGACCACGCTTAGAAGCACTCACAGACACGTTAAATTTCTCCTTGAGTTTGGTATTGCGTTACGCCTTTTAGCGTGACCTCTTTCAGCGTGAGCCCTTTTGGCCCTTTTGCGTGAGGCCTATTTAGGTCATACCCTTTTTTGCGTGGCAGCTATTGGATGATGCCCCCTTTGACAATGCCTTCCTTCTATAGTGGCGCTCTCTATCTCTCGCTCTCTATATTGTTCGTCATAGTTGTACCCTTCTACCAGATGAACTTAGAGAAGTGGTATCAATTAATCTACACCAACTGGATTATAGGGGTCTGTGAATTAGTATCTACCTGTAAAACAAGTAAAGTTGTAGCAGTTATTGCACAACACATCATTCCAAGTGTAACCATGCTTGGCACCAAGGGTGTGCACGCAGTCCTCGTTTCTCCAGTTATTTGGCTGCCGTGAAGCCCAAAATCTAAAACTGCTTACTTCTTTGTTGGTCCAAACGAACGATCCTTCCACGCTCCTGTCATTCAGACCAATCCAGCTTCGTCCACCGTTGTGCCGGTGCTGGATGTATACGTTTTCTTCTTGATTGTGAACAGTCACCAGACTTGAGCTCATTGCAGTACAGTTTGATTCAGCGGTCAGCCATGAGGCGCATGTGGAACTTGTGAAGTAGCAGTAACCGCCAAAGTAACCCCATCCTGGCAGGCATACGTCTACGAAGTAACAAGATCGTTTGAGAGTCAGTTACACGTTTAAATTTTTTGGGTTGTCGTGTACCATCTCTTCTTATATAGAATGCTAAAAACCCTTTTCTTTAAGCAAGAAGGCTGTAACAAGGAGTCACTCTTTTACTCTAATTATTGGCTAATTTAAAAATTCTCTCAAAATTTTGTCTGTGTGGCTACGATTTGTGAAGCCAAACGATACGTTACATAATAACATACATAAAGATTAAAATAAATGTCAATTTGGTAATCAATATTTACTCAATATTTATCAATATTTACTCGTACCTGTCAAGACAGTGTATGATATGGAAAGCGGGTCATACTTTGACTCGTACAATTCCTTTAAGCAAAGTCGGGCACCAGTCGTGTTGATGTACTGTAAAACAAACGAAACAAAATCGAACCAGATGTTTGTTGCAGAACCTGGTTGTTCAGAGACTAGCTAAGCAAGCACGATTAGTATCTGCTTAAAATTATCGTTTTCACTTATAGCTCAATGATGTGGATTTCCTTGATTTTTCCCTTACATTTTGACTTTCGCTGTTTACAATTCAACTTCGAGTAGCAATAAAAATACACTTTTCAACGAATTTTAGCCATTTTGGAGTCTCTTTAGCTGTTTAATAGTTTTCTTTTTCTTTTTAATTCTTTCTACAGCCTGTATTGAAATTTGGCTTGAAAAAGAATTCCGTTAATTCCGTTAATCAAGTTTTGGTAACTCTTCATACTCTATCACAGAACAAACCAATTTCTTCTTATGATTTAGTTTAGTTTCCATGAATGTAATAGAGAGAGTTTCCGTTGTCTTACCTCCACCCAAGCAGTTACGGAATTGTGCATGGGATCTTGATTTCCACCACCCGAGGAATGGTTGGCTGACACAAAAACGCTCGGGGCATTTTTATACACCTTAGAGAAGTGGATATCCTTTAAAATAAGAGAAAAAACGTCCTTCACTAGAAACACACATGTCAATTGTTTATCCAATACCTTTCTTTGCAACCACTATTTTCGTCACCTAGCCTGACGGAAGGCGAATGTTTTCTTAACAAACAAAAATGGAGCCCAATGCTACTTACCTTGCAGAAGGCGTTATTGTAATCAGCCGGAGGATGCTGAGAGTTTACAAAATAAACTGAATTGTGTTCTGAGAAGAGAGGCTTATGTAGAGACACAAACGCCAACCATTTCTACAATAGAGAGAACAACGAAGGAACAATGGGTATAAATCTAATAATAAAAAAAGTAAATGTTTGCACGTTCATTTAAGTTAAGTGATTTAAGAGGAATCAGACACAGGCCTTTCTATTTTCTCATAAGTTGTTCAAGTGTCTGATCGAAATAAATGTAGGGGACCTCTCATAGGCAGACGTAATGAAGTTGTGTTGGTAAGAAAGAAATATACGATCATAAAAAATACAGCACTTACAACATAAATATTCTCGTGAGAGCCAGCGTAATTTTGTAATTCTCTCAAACATATTTTGAAAGAAGACTGCGTGATGTCCTCTATCCAGATACTAGCAGCGTCTCTTTTCAGACCAGCGTGGTGATGTGCCGCGGTAATAAAAACGGATGGCTTCTTTGAAAACTTCCCCTTTGAAAAAGAGGAGAGAAGTACAATAATTAATACAAAACGCCCCACTGGGTTGTTGCAAGTACGCTTTTACCTGATGACTTATTAAGAACTATAATCATATTCGTTTCGTCGCTTCGTGTATCAACAATTCACAACAGCAATCCCTTTTTAGGTAAGGTAACAAAGCGTCTCTCTCTTTCAGGATGAAATGTTGACAATATTTTCTAATAGTGGTAACAAAACCTGAAATCTAAGTTTACAAGAGCTATCAACTGGAAGAAACACTCTTTTGGAGCTATATGCCTCTCAAGCTAGTAACAGGTTAAGTTTGTCTGGAGAGGAATTCATAAAAAACTGGCCATTCACGCACTGCAAAAGTAGCTAATCATGTAGATATTCGTGATCTCCGCTTCTCGTTGCCTTTGTTTATCTTTGCATTTGTTTGTTTGTTTGCTTGTGGCATATTTTTTAATTCTGCTCAATTTCACCTAAGGCACAGGGAAACCAAAGATCAAACTAAATCACCAACCGAAGGAAAATTCACGGTCTTGCAAGTCGTCCCAGTCCACCACTTTGATATACGCACGTCTCCTGTAACTCCACCCACTGGGGCTCCCTGGTAACCAATCCAGTCCACCGTCACGTTAGCAGTCGACTTGCGCTCGTTGAAACCTGCTGTCATCACACACGCAGTAAATCGATCATAATTGACATCCTCAACCCACGACACGGCAGCATCATGAACATACGTCTTATCACTGGTATCGATGTGATTGACTGCAATCTGCACTTCAATGGGTTTGTCAGGATAGAAGACATACGGCTGAAAACGAATTACTTCACAATGAGAGTACCCCAGGGATGGAACGTGTGGCATGTGGCGACGACCGCGTTGAAATGGAAATCCTGCAAAAATGGAATAAAACACAATATATTGTTACAGTAGTGACTGAAAATAATATGTCTGGTGTTCGTAACATAGCTATGTATTGAGTACCGGATGGGTAATTTTCCGTTGTTTTAATTGACTCGCGTCATTAGGTACAGGATAAGTTATGAGACTGTGCTCACTTGAAGGCATGAACTTCTTTCGTCTTCAGTCACGGGAATTCGAATCTGACGTGTAAACATTTGTCAGGAATTTAACGGAAGAATTTTTTGAGAAAATTGCTTTCAAAATGACTCGAGGTTTTGAAGCTGGTAGTGGTTTGTCCTTTGAAATAACGAATTTCGCTAGAGCTTCTAACAGAAGTTTGACAACTTTAGATAATAAATTGACGTTGTCAACTCACGAGTAAATTTAGAGAGCTTGGCCACTTGTTTCAATGCACAGATGCGCGGATTTTACGAAACGAATGATCCGTCAAAGTAACCAAGCCATAATCGCTGTATAGTTTCGCTCTTATCTGCTCAAATTCCATTCCGTACATCCGAAATTTTCGTTGCAGCATCAAAATTTAACTTTCCGTCCAATTTTAATTTTTTCCGAATTTGACTTCGAGAATGCGCACAATTCAAAATTTTCGGGTTTTAGGACGAAATTGCCCTTCTTGAGAATTGACCCTTCAAGAGGCCAAAGCCCAGCTAAACAAGACAGCTGCAGAGGCCCAAAAGATCGGCCTGGTCAACGACACAAAGAAAACAGAGTTCATGGTCTTCGAGAGCTGCAAGAAAAATCTGACCTTGAACAATGAAGACATCAAGCTGGCTAACGATTTCACCTACCTTGGATCATGGCTTCCAGGCACTGGAAGCGATGTGAAACGGCGCCTCAGCCTGGCCTGGGGCCCGTTTCTCGAAAGTCCCGGTAACTTTTCGGGCCCGGAGCTATATTTAAAAATCAAAATTTATAGAAAGGTAGTGTAGCTTTCAGCCTACAAACCAGCTCGACTTGTTTCGCCAACTTACAGTTTTACTGCTTAGCAAGGTAAACCTTGCGCTCGTAAAAAAAGCTTTTCGGGCCTAAAAAGTGATCGGGACTTTCAAGAAGCGGACCCCTGGTCAGCATTCTGAAAGCTAAAGAAACTGTGACGATCCAAGACTGCCCACACAGACCTTAAGATTAATCTGTTCAAGACAACCTGTCTATCGATCCTTCTATATGGATATGAAGAAGCTTGAAGACAGACTCAACAGCTTTACCATCAGCTGCTATAGAATACTCATGGGTATCAAGAGACTACACTTTATCTCAAACGAAGAAGTCACCAAGAGGGTGAATACAACAACGACACCTCCACTTCCCAGGGCACATCCTCAGGAAACCAGAGAACGGATTGGTCAGCAAGCACCCCCTTTTCCACCCTACGTATGGCAAACGCAGGCCCGGTCGCCCAAAGCTGATGTTCCATCAGTATACATTGCCGGCGTAATCAGCGAGGCAAACCCACCAATTCCGGAAGAGATACGAAGCATGTCACAAGACAGGAAGGAATAGATAAAGCTCGTAGCCGACTGCGGTGCAGTTGGGCGATGTTGAGGGCCCTGTCCCGTTGTTGGTGTCGCTGTTTATTTGGTTTTATTTTTTGTTTTTCTCTTTTTGGTAGGTGTCTTTGATGAGCAAAGAGGTCAGTTTTAACAGGAAGTAGCAACTAGTGACCAGGTCAAAGTTTGCATCAACTTCACAAGAAGATTGTTAGTTTGTGTAACGCTGGTCAAATTTATATGAATTCTCTCGTTCAGGCATCTTTTGTTGGAATTTTGCCTCTCACTAGAACGGATGACGTCACAAACCCAACAAGGACCGTGCCCCTCACGGCCTGTTTTAGCCGGCACGGGCAGTGATAGGTTAAGATGTACTGCAAAATGTAAATTGAAAAAATTCTGCTTACCTTCACAGCTGCCAGGATGCTGTACGGTGTAGTTAAGCTGCAGCAGACACATTTCTTGTTCAAACAGACACTTGTTATCATAAGTCGTGCCGTTTGAAGAACAGATTGGTTCTTGATATGATGGACAACTGTAGACGCACACACAGCGAGCATCATACGGACCAAAAGCCTTACATAGACCATAATAATCACAGGTAACATCAAGACAGGGATCCAAGTCTAGAATTGTGGTTAACAGAAACAAATATTATATTAGTCTTAAAGGGCACTTATTAGCGCGCACGCAGCTTAAGGCAAAAACATTTGGCTAAAATACACCAAATACTACACTAAGAACTCTGTTTTTAGGTCTGAACCCAAATATTTACATGTATTTTTTTTTCCCGAAAGCATGATCAATTTTTCTGGGCTTTTTATAAGTTTTGACTAAACTATAAAGACTGATACGTTTCTGCTTTTGAGACAGGAAATGCCGGGCAAAGGAATCGTTCAGTTTCAGAGTCACCCACCATGTAAATTTAACCAGCTATGACCATGAACTACTCTTCATTTTTGTTAACTTATGACTTAAATTTTTACAGACCTCCAATAACCAAATAGTCGACTTTAATGGTATCCTTATTGTTGGCGTCACTGTTGTAGGATTTCACACAAATCTCCGTCTCTGTCGTGGAAGTGTGCTAAGAGGAAAAAAATGCATTTTATGCTCCATGGAAGAATATCTTGTATAAATTGCAATGTTTTGAGACAAGGGCGGATCGAAGGGACAAGAACCCACCCCCCCCCCCCCCCCACCCATCCTCATTCCCTCCCCACCCTCTTACCATAACACTGGAAGCGATTTTCCTCGTAGAATTAGGGCCCTACCAAGTGCTATTCCATGCCAGTAACATGGATGAACATTTGAATGTAAATAAGGCAAAGGCAGTAACTGTAAATTTAACTAATAAGCCAGTCAAGAAAAAGAACAAGAACAAGAAGAAAAAGAACAAGAACAAGAAGAAGACGAAGACGAAGACGAAGACGAAGACGCAGACGAAGAAGAAGAAGAAGAAGAAGAAGAACAACAACAACAACAACAACAACAACTAGACAACTAGATGAAGGTGAAGTACGTTTTTCATTGACAGGCGAAGCTTGACTGAATGCTTCATCCAAGATTCAGAGGCTAGATCCACATGCCTATAAACCAAGGATTAAATCTGGGATTGAAATTATTTTAAAACTACTAGTACTAGTCTTTTTACCTCCACCCAAGTGGTAACTGCATTACATCCACCTGATCCAGACAAACGCGAGTTGTTCTTGTTATAACTACGTTTTGGAGTCACCACTACCACGGGAGGAGCAAAGAGAGGCTCTGTGAAGTTGATTTTCTGTAACATAAAAAGTATAACAAAATTACTAATTAAGCGTGATCACACTACTGTGAGTTGCGATTATAAAACCCTAAGTTGCTTAAATTGTTGTGTTTTATTCATCACACGCCGTCCCATTGAGGATTAGGGCGTAAGTCCTTTAATACTTCATTGTTCAGTCTGGTCTGAAAGAAGGTTTGGAATTTTACTCTGTTGTCGAGAAAAGAAAAGGGGACGATCTGAAAAGGTTTAGGGTTTACGTGAGAAATGAATGCCGAATAAAAAGTCGTCTATGTTGTGCAAAAATAAGGTGAGGGATTGTCTGCTCTAGCCAGCGTTGCCAAGGTTACTATACCACTCAATGCCGCCTCTCCTACTTTTCCTCTCACCAGGATTTTGGAATAAAGGGGTTAATTAATTTTTTTTTTCATACACAAATTAGAAAATCAGGATAACAACTACAACTTTCTGCTTTCGATTGCTCTAAGTATTTACCTGACAGACCGCGAAATTATCTTGTTGAGATGGAGAGTTGTTGCTCGCAAACACCAAACTGTCGGCCAAAGTAAAGTTTTCAATACTCAGATTGGTAAATGCCAACCAATTCTGGAAGAAAACAAAAGAGTAGAATGAGACAGTTACCACTGCTCCTTCTCATCATAAATTGTGTTCTTTGTTAAGGTGGAACAAACATTTACGTGGTCATGAATCTGAAGCACGATATGGTTGCTCCATGATCCACGACAATGAACCAACCATGACAACCGTTCCTGTTTGTTTGTTTGTTTGTTTGTTTGTTTTTTCGTTTCCTGAGAAGTTGCTCAATTCCCTGAGTTGTCTCAAGACCTTGGAGGTCGTTTTGGCCTGGCCGAGATTCAACCCTTCTGACCGACACTTGCTACTAGCATATTTAACTTATGTCTAGTCATGAATGTTTGTGTTTCGATCTTTCTTGTTGTGACTGTATGCTTTTTACGCTGAAATGAAGCCGCCAGTTCCGTGACTGCCCTGACCTGTCTCACTGCAGGGTTGTAAATTTATGAGGATCATAGGAACTGTTACTTTTTTTTTTACCATATTCGCAAAGTAGGTTAGGAACAACACTTAAGTTTTCAGAGGGAACACTGCATTTATTCAATAATTCACTCACCATTTTTATGTTCTGGTGCAGCCCATCAAAAATCTTGATTTCTCTATAACACAGTGTGAAACTGCTCTCGCTTTGTTCTTCCAGCCAATAGGCGATCGCATCCTGAGGTCTATCTGGAACTTGGTGACTTGCTGTCACGATTATGGTTGGAGGAGACAGGAAACGCTGGAAAAATCAAGTATGACAAAGATTTACCTCGAAAGGGGAAAAAGGACGACAGGCCTACAAATAAGCGGAGTAAGAAAAGGACATGAAAAGTAACAGAAGGTTGTGTTACTATGGATGCATGAATTAATAGATGCATGGATGAATAATTATAAAGATGCATGGGTGGATACATGAATGTATGGATGGGTGAGTGGATTCTAATGTCAAGGTGAATATAAAAAAGAAAACAATAAATGGACGGATTGGAGGATGGTTGGATGGATGGATAGATCAATGGGATAAAGGGAGGAAAGAGGGTTGTAGGGTGCCTAGATAAACTGACAAATGTCTAAATTAAGATGGATGGAATTGGTATGGGTGCGTGATAGGGTGAGGGTTTGTACATGCTTGTGCGTGTGCGTGTGTCCATGACTGCAAAAGAATGTGAGTGTGTGAAAGCACGTGCTTGCGTGACAGTTGGTAATTGTGGGAGCGCATTTGTCAGGATTCGTACGTGGTCTCTCGTGGGTGGGTGGATAAATGGGTAGGTAATCTCGCGCGTGACTGGTTAATGAAAATCGGATCTCATGTGAGCGTACACACCTCAACTATGCCGGACCCGTACTTCTTTTTCCTATATAAGCTCATTTTTTTTCGAATGATTACGTACTTTTAAGTAAATATGTACCCGTCTATTTCACGAGGCGTAAATCTGTGAAATGTTCTCCTTTTGAAAAAAGAGTCGAAGGAACAGAGCTTTGCTCTTTCCGGGTCTTTTCCGGCTGTTTTTGATGACCCGGCGATGTTTGACGCTATTTAAATTGGAAGTCGCTGTAACAAAATTTCATAGTTTAGTTAAATTTTCCGGTTCAAATGATTTGAGCTTCCCCAATGATAAACCTTGTTTTATACATGGTAAACTACAAAAGGACAACCGATACAACATATGAGGTCAATAAGTTTAACCAAAGGCTTTTTTATAAAAGCATATTCCACGATAATCACCTTTGTGAATTATCGGATCATATCGCGCTCAATCCTATTTTACTAAACCAACTTATCATGGAGTCACCGAGATTTAATACGGATGTTCAGTATAGTCTGTCTACTTGTTTAATGGACATGTCTGATAGCTTCTTGTCTGTTATGTTGTCTGCTATTTCCGAAAGCTGTCTATGGCCATTCTTGTTTCATTTTTCATTCATGGAGATACTGGAACGAACAGGTGCCATCCTCAGTAGATCAGTATAGAGCCAAAAGGAACATGTTGTGTCAACAGAGAAGGCAACGTGGTTTTCTTTCCCCCGTTGCCGGGGGGGGGGGGAGTTCCCTTGCATTGGCTCTACAGGCATGTGCCTCCCAAGCGCTATGGTTTTGAGCTATTTTTGCTCTGAAAATGGATATGAATTTTAACCATTTTGGCCAAAACGTCAGAAGTAGGTACATGTATGGATATTTCAGACCAGTTCGGAAAATAGATATGGATTGAAGAGGCGAGGCGGAAAAGTTGCATAGAATAGTTACATATTTTGCCTAAAATAATGCCAGAGTTGGATAACCCGCAGGAACCCCTCCAACATCAATTTCTGGAGCTCTCTACCCTGCATCTCATCTCTGTTTTTTCTTCCTGGGGCCCTGAACTCTTGATATGGACTATGGACGAGGCCCAACATCTGATCTCAGACATTCTTTTTTTATCGCTAAATTGCACTGCGGTTCGAGTTGTTTTTATCCGACAATCGAACGACCACTTTGTCTGGTTTCCACTGTTTACCTCATGAGCTGAAAGTGTCGCTTCGGTGTCTTTAGGCTTGTGCTTAGTGCATTATATGGGCTAATTTATGGCCTTCACAACAACTCTTGATTTAACCTTATTGACCATTTATTCTGACATTCAAGTGTCACTGTTTTCTTTAGAACATTTTGTAACGCAAGAATTTAACCCCACAGTACTTGATCTAGCTTCTTTGTCAACGTCTTGAAACATTTTAAACAAGAACTTGAATAAACATATCTATCCCAAGTTTTTTTAATAGACAACAGATCAAAAAATGTTCTTGTTGTTGACAGGAAGCTAATCCATTTTAAACAAAAAAAATTGGAAAATTACTCTCCAATTGACAGGAAAGGTTGAATTTTAAGTGGCTATTGTCATACTTAACATCCTGTTAAGCCTTACAGCTGCGAACATTCGGATTACAAAAAATCTGCCTTGAGGCACTGCAAAAATATATTTTTTTATAAAGACAAATCTCGATGACCGACCAAACCAACTTTTACTTGGCATTGTACTCTTTAGCAGCTTTCTTAAGATTTCGCCCGCTTCTTGAGTTCCATGTAAACAATAAACATGCAAGTAAGAAACTAACCTGAGGGAAGTCAATCCTCTTGCACTCTGTTCCAGTTGTCCAAGGGTCCAAAGAAGTACTTCCTATTTGTGCCCCAGAAGATACCGACTGCACTGCCACCCAATTTGCCTCGGCACTCGAATTGGAAGCATCTCCGTATTCAGATATACAGGTTCTAAATTCACGTATGTTCTCTGATTCCACCCAAATAGCAGCGCCGTTACCACGAGTTGGGTTCCTTGCGGAATGGCCAAATGAAGCGAAAACTTTAATTTCCTTTCCGCCATGGAATGGTTCCGGGAAAGACACCTTCTTGCAAGCGAAGAGTCCTGGATTGGATGCAGTCACATTGACTTTTCCTGCTTTGAAACTGGCTGCTGTAAATAAAATAGTAAGGAGAATTTTATTTAAAGAGTCGAAGCACAGTTTTAGTTTTGTCATTTCCTCTATGTGAGCGCCCCACCCCCAATACGTTTGTTTTCTATCAGTAGGATGTTAAAGACCACATAAATCACAGGAAACGATAATTAACCAGTTAAAAAAAGCAGCTAGTAAAACTAAAACACTGATTTTAATTTCTCTTACCTTCACCACTGCAGGTGAACAGCACAGCTGTGAATAGAGTGAAGAACAGAGAGAAAGGGAGACGGCGCCCGGCAGACATCTTGCTTCAACTGAAGGAGAAAATAACTGTGTTGGATGTTATTTGCACTATCTGTACGTGACGAACAACATTGCCTGCTTAGGCATGCAGATGAAATCTTAAAATACCCGAAATGGGATCTTAGGGTACTATGTTGTAGACCGTGCTAAGAATGGGGAGAGGGGTGGTCAGTGAGTGGTAGTAAGCGTTTAGGTTAGGAAAAGGTGTCCCTCATGTCAAACATCCATAGATTGCCAAGGTTGTGACCCCCTCATGGCTAGTTATTTTTAAAATAAAGACATTGTACGTCATTGTTTGATGGTTGTAAAGCTACACTTAAGGTCGTTGGCAAGTGACGTTTCCTCAGCTTATGTGTCCAGACGTGAAACATTCTCTCAATGCTTAATCTTTGCTTACAAGAAACAGGAAGTCAGTTCAATTTGTCACCCATCTGCAATCGGGGACTTAAATTGTGTACTCTCTTTATAATTCCATTTCATTTAGTCATAAGATTTATGTTTCCCGTAAAATTAGCAGCAAATCTAAAAAAAAAAGAGCTATTAGTTCCAAATTTCCAGGACATATAGCTAAGTAACGGGAAATCCGACCCCTCAAAACCCCCTCATTGAGTCATAACAGCGATTTTAGTTATGGTACACATGCAGTTTCAGCTTATCTGTTCCGACGTTTCTTGTTTGTTTTGCTACTTGCTCAAGGTCTTGAAAACACAGGAAGCTTTTTGAATATGTGCTGAAATATGGACGGTTCAATCTAAAACCATCGACATCACTAAAATATTGTCGAGAAGGTTTAACCGTAAATCGGATGTTTACTTATTTTCAGATATCTTGTTTTAGATGTCAACCACCCCATTGTCACAATAGCCCCCTTGTTGACTTAGAGATCATAAAAGAGATTTCATTGCACAGTTTCAGCTTATCTGTTTTGACTCGTCTTTTGACAAGTCTTTGCTCAAACTCGGGAAAACATAATGTGTAAAAATTGCAATACTCCACTGACAAGGTTTTTTGTAATTTAAAATACATGTAATAAACCCACTAAGACTGAGCATTAATTTTTTGAATATGTAAAGACGTTGTAAAGCCTAGTGACCAAAAAAACTCTTGGTGACTTAACGATCATTAAAAATAATAATAACAATAAAATGCAGAGTGTCAGGCTTTCAGCTTATGTGCTCAGATTTGTCTTTTTGTTTTTATGCTCCACGTCGTGAAAACAAAGGAAGTCCTTAAATTTGTACTGACATATCCGGGGGTTCAATCACAGTCGCCCAAAGTAGCTATTGGGAGGGTTTAATCTTAATTAGCATTTCCGAGTCCTTTTCCGTTGTTGCTGTGGTACTGTCCTTAAACCCCCCCCCCCTCCCCCCCTCCCTCACGCAAAACAAGTGGATGCTCATATTGAAACCCGGCGTTGAAAAGGGAGCGGGGGGGGGGGGAGGGGGAGGGAAAAGGAAGGAAGGAATGACTGTGTTCTTGCGCTAAGCTACATAAAGAGTTGGATGTCTTGAACAAAACGGTAGTGCAGTCGATAGTTCGAGTTTAACGAATTGACATATAAAACAGACCTCATAGTAAAAAGGACTCTCTCTCTAAATTGACTCGTGAAGCTTGGGTTGTCATGCTCCAAGTGGGTATTTGTCTAAAAACAGTTTACTTCTTAGGGAAAGAAGGTGACGTCGTGAGGTCGTGAGGTAGTAGCTTTTCTGGTTCTTTGCCTCAGCCTATTTTTAACTGGGACTCTTTTTCTATTGTCTCGGAAACTCGCCACGAGACGCAATGGTTTTGCATATAACCATTTGGCGATTTCTCTATTCTTCTCAAGCAGGATGAAATCATCATCATCACACTGCATTTCTTAACTCAAAACTGCAGATATTTTAATGAGCAACTTTGGGTGCAATTGCTATGTTATTTAGGAGTTAATACCGCACATCACGTCGTCAAGTACTAGAGAAGAGATCGATCTTAAGCGTATTTAGACGGAGCATTTTTTGGTCCACTGGGACCGGAAGAAAGCTGACGCCATGCACACTCACCGCTGCCCCACACCTCCTTTGTTTGGAAAATAATCAAGTGTTAGAGTAGTAGACGTCAAACATGTCTAAAGAAGGTCCGCAGCATGACATGTTAAGTTGACGTCCCGTGTGGTAAAAGTTAAGAAGGTGTCTTCGTAATAAGACAGCATTCATAAAATAAGTTTTGGATGATCTTCTTACACTGAATTTAAAAAAATTGCCAAAAGTAGGAGTGAATTTAATAAAGGAGAGTATAGGTCTATCCGATCGTACAAGCGTGTTTTATTACATGTCTTGATGCGATCTCTTTAAATCCCTCTTAAGCATTTCACATTTCGTTCTACTACTGTACCCAGCTAACTACTGTTAATCTCGACTCTACCACCTTTGAAACCAGGTCGTCCAACTGTTGTACGGCAAGCTCTGATTTCTCCTTAATTACACCATCATTACTTCGTCAGGCAAAATGGGCTATACGATTAGCCACAATTTAGATGTATCTTCACAGTAAACAGGATTGGAATTATATTATCAAGAATCATCAACTGTGCTCTATCGGCCGGATGTAAGACCAAACTTCGGTGATCAAGATCTAATTTATCCTGACAGTCTCGACACATTTTCAGGCCAACTGATGATAAGGATGGAGACCAGGCGCTTTTTTAAGTTCCCCCTCACTGTCTAGTCTAACACAGCTTAAGTATTAAAGTATTAAAGAAGATCTGGCTCATTGACTCAGCTTCAGCAATATGGGATAAATAAATACCTCTAATTGTGTGATGGGAAGTTGTAATAATTAAAGTAAACAAAATCGGGCTCTGTGGAATGATCGAACGTGCTCTGGATTTGTACTCGTCATGACACGTTTGTAACCGTGCAATGGTAGCACGTGATACCCCATCAGTCAAACAGGATGCAGAGATGACAGGAAGATATTTATGAAGCAAACAGGAAATAGTTTGACCCGACTGAATGTTTTGCCGGAAAATACGAACATAAAGTAGTAAAAAAAAATTCCGGCGAAATTTTAGGGGTAGTGCGTATCTGTACTGGAGAGTGTGCAGTCGCCTTTGTTAATTTTAGTTCTGTATGTTTACGCTATCTAGTGTAGGAAAAACCTAAAATGCGACTACACGTTTGCTCTGCCACATCCTTCAAAATTTGACCAGTGCAACCTTCCCGGCCAGATATCTTAAGCTTGCTTCGCTTTAGGAGGAAACAAGTTTGAGACGACATTACGGCATTTTATTGTATGGCTAGAGTTTGTAAATATATAACGTGAGTTGTGATCGGCCAATACTCGGGGCCGGATTTTCCCGTAATGCCCGCGGGCATTATGAGCGATGTTAACGCCCTGCTGGTAAAGCGGAAATATAGAAAAGGTGAATGTACATTTGATTCAAATAGTTGGAATGACTTGAAGCTAAAGGAAAAGAGACAGTTTCTTTGAAAGTTTTTACTTTTTCTTGTGCGATATAATTTTTTTGTGTGTTAAATAAAACTGCTGAGTTTTGAATGCGTTCGAGTAAACTGTTTCATTCATCTCAATCCGCCACGGCTCACTTTTCAAGTAGTTAAGTGTCAGGAACAGCCATATAATAAACTTCTTATTAACCTCTCACTAGCTCGCTTCGCTCGATCCGTACCAGAAAGACTTCGGGCAATATTCTCCCAGTACGGCCCTCGCGCTCGGTTACTGAAGAAGTAAATAATGACGGCTAGTAGTATATTCCGTATTGGGCGGAGTTGCGAAGCGACGAAGCCCAATACGGAAAATATTCCCAACGCCATCATTATAAAGCCGTAATGTCGTTTCAAAATCGAATTTAATTTTTTCATCGCGATCCATGTCTGGCTGTTTTTTTGTTTGTTTGTTTGTTTGTTTGTTTGTTTGTTTTTTGTTTGCGAAAAAACAATAAGCCAGAGCAGTAATTTCTTTTGATCAAAATAGAAATTCTTACTCGTCATGAAGATTTGGACGCGCGATACTAGCTTACGAAAACAATTTTGGTTTTGCAGCAAAATGTTTTGATTTTTCCGCTTTTTCAACCCAAAATTGCCTTATGAAACGAACTAAACTCTTTCAGTACATCAACATATTTTTTCAAACGACGGAGATCGATAAAACAATAACGTGACAATTAACTTCTTTACCAGGTTAAAACTGGAGCACAAATGATAACGCAATTACAGCGCACGCATCGCGAAAATAAAAACTGAAAAACACTGTCTTAAATAAACCTTCACAGTTTTAAAGCTTTAGCACTCACATTTTCGGCAATCTTTCAAGGTAAGTTGCTTGTAGGGATGAATAACATTGCAATAAAGGTTTATCCAGCCATATTACTGAGCAAGAACTAAAATTTTGCCGGCTTTTTTTTTTCTGCAGTAACCTCGGCCGAGCCTTGGCGCGCCGTCATGACAGTTTTTAAACCAATCACAAGTCAACATTTTGAGACGACATTATCGCAAAATAACGCCGTGTCAAACGCAATCAAAAGGGACATCTGGAGCGCGATAATTGCTCGTATTGCGATGTCAATAAAAATAAACTTGATTTTAATTAGAAACAAACACACTGGAGTGCCACTCAAGATTAATTTTATTGAAATTCTTAAAGAAATGTTTGAAAAAACTCTGTGGAGTGTCACAAAATTAGGTAATACAAACGTTTCTGGCTTAGCCTTCATCAGTGGTAGCATGAGAGCCTGATAGTGTAAAAGTGAGCTACGCCATACAAAAAAACACAACTAGATAACCCTTTTGTTGTTCTTCTTCTCCTGGCAAAGTATTTAATATGGAATTCCCAACATTCAAGAGTCGCGAGCGTGTTGGAAATGGAAAATTTACTGCTTTGACGCACTGTTTTTATCAGTCCACTTGTATGTTTGATCAAGCGGTGATATTGTCGAGAGAAATTAGATGCTTGTCACTATTGGGGCTAAATTAGTTAAGATTAGACGTCAGAATGACCAACTCCAAAAGGTCAGTTCTAAAAGTGAAAGTGCTAACTGAAAGTCAACGCTGTATGTGAATAACAGACACAAAACAGAGGATTGAAATACTTAAGCATTTTAGTCGCAAGAATAACTCACGTTGTTAAAATAATAGCACATCAATCAAGACAAACATTAATTTAGTCTCGTATTTGCGACACAAATTTGTGTTAGCAAAAGGACGACTTCCAATAAAACTCTACAAACTCTACTGAATAAAAAAATAAAACAATATGGTAGGAAATAAGCAATTTTCTTGAAAAAGATTTAATCGTTTCGATCTCAAATCAAAACTTTGCTCGGATTATTGTCAAACAGGGCTAAACCTCAGACAAATACCCGAAGTGTTTTAGGACATTATAAATGATATGCGGTCTTGCCTTCGTTTCTTCTTTCTTCTTTATTTTCTTAATTTGCTTCGTGATAAAGAATTCAAGCTAATGTTAAGGCTTCATTGAACCGAGTTCTCTTTCTTTTCTTTCTCAGATCACTTGTCTGCTTTCTTAGATGTTCTACCAAAGGCTTATGCAGAGAATTATGAGTAGAAACGTTTTTTTTTTTTTAGTCTTTGTTTCAGCTCTGCATTGATTTGTTTGGGAATCTCACCTCAAAAACAATAAAAGCGCTCAGCAAAGCTTTTTACTCTCACAAAACATGGTTTCTTGGCCGATCAGAGCGCACGCTGCTTACAGATAATAAATAAGGGTATTAAGGTACTAGTACTATAATTCATGCGAATACGTTTACTTAAATCAAATCTAAACTAACAATAATTAAGGCATCATATTATTTTAACACGGATATTTCAACTCTCAAACAAGGAAAACTCCGGTATGTCACAGGATAAAACCGAACAAAAAAATTAAATCTGGTTCTGTCAGCAGTCCTGAGTAAATGCTGCACAATGTTGTTTTGATCTGTATTTTTTGGCCTGGGAATACCTGAAAGTGTAAAAAACAGCAGCCAGCTTGAGAAAGATGCAATGTTCATCATTTCACGAGCATCAGAGAAAGTAATACTCTGATTCGGGTGTCTGTAAAACCCGGAACACCCCCGGAACATCCCCGGAACATCCCCGGAACACCCCCGGAACACCCCCGGAACACCCCGGAACAGCCCGGAACAACCCCGGAACACCCCTGGAACATCCCATAATACCCCGGAACACCCTCGAAACAGCAAGGAACACCCCCGGAACACCAAAAATAGTGGTCAGCGGTCAGACTGCTCACGAATTGACCAAGCCCTCTGAAGATTCCCAATTCTTCATAAGACTTTTGCGGATCACCCTGAGATTTCAGTGCATTTCAAGAATGCTTGGAATATTTTCGAAGCTTTTAAGAACAGCGAAAAAAACCATTAATTAATGGCAAAAATATATCATGCACGTGACCTTCATATCAATAACTTACGATTTTCAGTGATATGAAAATGTGACAGTTGAACTGTTAATTCTGCAATGATTTTTCTCTTGCGAGGTTTGCATTATCATGTTCAAAAAACAGGTGTGACCTCAAGGATATAACAAAGCCAGATAAAACAGTGTCACGCAATGCTATAAGGTCATTATTCCGAGGTCACACGATCGTCATCGTTTTATTTCCACAGGTGCATGGAAATGTTTGGCCGCCGGTTTCTTTACGTTAATATACAGTGAATATATACACCTCATTTAAAAAAACCTCAGTTCATATTAATTTGAAGTATCATACCGTAGTGCATGAGTGCTTCAGGAATGTTAAAATCCGAGAACGTTTTTCCATGTCTAATAAATTCCCATCTTGCAGCTTTCTCTTGTCATATTTGAATGACAACGTTTTTGCAGTTAGGCCTGCATATAATTTTGGTTAACAAAAGAGCGTAGCTCGGAAGATAAATGAGTAGGAGAAATGTGCCCCTGCAAAAACGTACTCACTATAATTTTGCAGAGGTATCCGAGGGCTTATAATGTCTGTAATGTAGGATGTCACAACGTAACCCGGGAGCAAAAGGATCGAACGAGTTTACACTCTTATAGCGAGAAAAGGAACAAGTATTTTATTTACTTTCACAAGATCTAGTTAGACTTTAAGAGAAAAATTCAGTAAACGAAAAAAGGAAAATATCAACGATGAGAGTACATATCAGATTTCCTTGAACTTTGCAAAGTTCGTGTGCTCCCTCAATAAGCCAACTTTATACGATACGTTGCGATAAACCTTGAGTTACAACTTACTTCTCAAAACTATTCAAACATTTTTCTAATTGTTTTTTAGAAGGAGCGGCGGTGGTTCTTTGCCCAGTTCGTACAGTAACAGCAAGTGGGGCACTTATTGAGAAAATGCGGTAGTACTAGCTACCTAAATTGAAAAGGAAAAGCGTTTACGGAAAAAAAATAAATCCTATAGACGTTTAACAGCCTGCAAAATCTGTTTTGTTTTGCGTGCAAAATCTGTCACGCAATGCCCAAGAGTAAGTTATCGCGACCGTGACGTGTTATATGGTGAATTGAATTATTATTATTCGGGATACCCACCCCCAGAATTTTACTTGTAGACGTCACATCGGTTTGTCGAGAGTTATAATGCAAATCTCGCATGAATCACAACAACTTCAATAATTGAATTGAAATATTCAAAATCAAATCTTTGTCGATCTAAAGGACACCAATGTTATTTTTTATTTTATTTTTGTCATTTTGTCTTCGGGTGATCCGCAAAGGTCTTCGGAAAAATTCGGAAATCTTCGTTAATCTTCGGAGGTCCTCGGGTCAGTCTATGCGTGAGCGGTCTGACCGCTGACCAGAATTTTTGGGGTTCAAGAGTGTTCCTGGCTGTATTGAGGGTATTCCAGGGCATTATAGGATGTTCGGGGGTATTATGGGATGTTCCAGGAGTGTTTCGAGGTTGTTCCGGGCTGTTCCGGGCTGTTCCGGGGGTGTTCCGGGGGTGTTCCGGGGGTGTTCCGGGGTGTTCCGGGGTGTTCTGGGTTTTACAGACACCCCTCTGATTCCCCAATTAGATGGGAATCGAACCCATGACCCGCTCTAGTCACTGAGCTACTATGAGACTAGTCACGAGATGCGCCGTTTACTAGGTTGATATATGACACACGTCCTACTACGGTAATGAAATGAGAAAGACGAACAGTACCATACAAAAGTAATGCAAACGAAATTTGTTAAAATTTACGCTTTGTTCTCGCGAAACAAAATTTTTCTTTAGATCAAAATTCTCCTTCGAAATGGATACAATAAAATAGTGTTGTCATGTAATCGTAGTCTATTATGAATTAGGATTTATTTTTTGCTGCTCTTGCCAATTAAATACTAATTGACGGGTATTCGAGGGTGTTGAGGTGTCTACTTTGTCATATTTTCATTGTGTTCCTGTTAAATATTTGCAATGCCCAAACGCTAATTCTTGGTTTGGAATAAAAAATGTTTAATATTAGCGGTAGTCTGGTACCCGGGAACAATTCACCACTCAACAACACGATTAGACTTTCCCAAGTCCTTTAATTTTTTCAGGTTAGTAAGCCTCGTTCGGTTGCTTCGCGACCTCATTGAAGAGCGCTTCGCTCGCTTTAATTGCAAAACACAGGGCAAATTAATATCAATCGAAGAGGTCGACTTGGAGCAAGCCTACAACACGAAGTTTTGAAAACCAACACAAATTTGGATAAGCGGTTGCAATTAGTCTCACGTCAACAGCCATGGCGCGGTCTTCGCTTGCTAAGAGAAACGTGCGACTTTTCTGCAAATTCTCCTAAGTGAATCGTTTCGATTTAAAACCAAATTAGGCACATTCTTGGCAGGAAAGTAAAGAAATGGTGTGGTTTTGGGTTTTAGTAGCTTAGCCGTTTTTCCTTGATGGGTGGTCAACAGTTCTCTCATCGCGGATCCTAAATATAGATTTCAGTTAATTTACTCGCTTTTTTAGTGTTGTTGCTGTCTTGGTAAGTTTCACCCAAGTGGTTCCATCCAAAGAACGATGTAATTTGTAGCTCGTGGTCCATGAGCTGGACTGCCATTCACCTTGTGTAGCCGCTGCACACACATAGCGCACTACATCCATGTCAACTTGAAGATATTCTCTTCCGCCAGATGAAGTCCTTGGACACCACGCTCCATATCCCCTTTTCCCATTTAGCCTGCCGTAGTATGTGTAATACTCGCGATGGAAAAATGAGCTTCCAGTCATCTTAGCATCTGGTATTGTGTTTATGTCCGCTACACCTACTGGCTGACATACTGAAAAAGACAATAAAAACGTAGCCATGATCAAATACTTGAGAACCTTGGATTCGTCGCACCGTTAAAAGGTGAGGCACAGATGGTGGGTAGAAGTACTATGGTCACTGTAAATATACCATCAAAAACTATGTAGAAAAAATGTTTATAAACAGTTTAAGTAAAACAGTTCAAGTATGTTTTTAGGCTTCACAATAGCATTCATTCGCCCATTTTTTAGAGTTCATTCTCCAGACTCCAGACGGCTCCTCTTTCACACAACGACTCCCTTACCACACAATTCAGTTCTAGGCTCAGATTAGTCTTTTTCCAATAGGTAACACAGACAACAAGTGGGAAAGGGTGTCTCAGCCCTGAGTTACGTTATGGAAAGAGATTTATAATTTGAAGTTTTTTTGAGAGCACAGTCCCTCACATTGATATCAGGCCCGTAACCAGAGGTGGTGCACGGGGTGCGCTGACAGCTGCACTCTAGTAGCCCGAGCTACCCAGAACATTTCAATAGGCGCAAAGATGTCCAAGCTTATCTGAATGGATAATGAAATTAACGTGCTGCATGCTTTGCACGGGTGTTTAGACGAGCGAGCCATTGACAAGGGATCGATCTCACAATTTTTGTTAGACACGTCTGCTAACACTTTGGGTAGTATTCTCTATTTGTACGAGCGCATGAACGCCCGAAGATGCAAAATCATTTTTTTTTTGTGTGTGTGTGTGTAATACCTTATGGGTAGGAGAGAACAGGAAATAGAAAGAGGAAGGTTTCAGCTTAATCTTGCCAGTCTCTTGACACATGGGACAGTAAAGTGCCCCATCAAGAGCCATCGGACACTGACAATGACAGTGCAGTCTGCGACGACAGCCGGCTGAGATCACGACTTCAGATCTATCTTAGTTTTACAACGAGATGTAGAAGGTAAATCGTGCTTATTTTCGCGATGCACACCAGTCTTGATCCCAGTATTAAGCTCTGAGAATAACTCGCTATTCCTCAATGTGAAACAAAACTACATCGCTTGATAAAGAGCCGGTAAGGGAACACAGAGAAACAATTCGGAGAGGGACTGAGGGAGGGTAAATCCAAAGCAGCACCTTCTGGAAATCCACAGGCATTCCCAAACCATCAAAACAGACCTTGTCGAGTCACAAAGAGGGAAAATACATTTTATGTTTCTACTTTCTCTTATGGTCATTTCCTGAAGTCAATATTCTATGAGAAGCCGAAGTGTGTTTCTTCACAAGTGTACATGTGCGCTGTTAATAAAATTGTAGAGACTGCGCAAGCTCCAGTACCTGAGAATACTGATGGCAATCTAACGCGGCATAACTTAGAACCAGTGCTGCAACAAGAAATAAATGACATCGGGAAGATTTCGACGACCTCTGAGGAATTTGGTTCCTCCACGAATAAGCTGCCAGTTGGTCAGAAATATCACTTGATTAAAAGTCATTTTGTGCCATCGATTAACTACAAGTTTTCAAAGCGATTTCTTCATCGGTACCGAAGAGGGTTTCAGTCACGATACCACAGTGAGTACCCATGGATGGCCATTCAGTATATAGAGTATTCTGTAAACATTGTGCTTTGATGATACCTATGCATTGCAGGAAAGATAAGGGCGCTTTTGTTGACAGGCCTTTCATAAACTGGCTAGGCAAAAAGGCAAAAAGACATGAGCATATGAAGTACCATCACGACGCAATGATCGCCACCGAATCCTTCCTTAATTCTGTTGAAAACCCAGAGCAAAACGTGAACAACCGATTACATGACGAGGGGAAAATAATATCAGAAATAGGCACATTGTTAAATGTGTTTCAGAAGACAGTGGTCGACACTGCATTCTCCTGCGTGGAGATAAACAAAATCTTGAACGGTGAGAGTCGTGGGAATACAGAAAACTTCTTAGCGGCTCTGCAGATGATAGCTAACCGCGACAGCATTTGCATGGGCCAAGCACTAATACACAACCACTATCATTAAAATTGATTTGGATGAGGTGGTTAATCCGTTTGCCACCAAACACCCACGGAGGCTGGAGCTCGGGACAATCCTGAAGGATTAGTCGCGCAGTATTTTGATGTATCATTTTACATCGTAAATTAGTCGTTTGTAACTTAATTCAAATAATGTTATTCGTAAAATGTAATATTCAGTTCCTACCATGTACTTTGCCGTTACAATTTCTCATGTATTGCTACTTTCCTAAATAAACGGATCAGACAATAGAAAATGCATTTCGGTAGTTTGGTCCACTTTGGCCTCGTTAGCACACCTCCCCCCCCCCCCCCCCCCCCCCATATAAAATCCTGGTTACGGGCCTGGATATAGCAGCTCTTTTAGCAGTTGCAAATAATTTAGGCTGAAAAAATCACAAGTCAGATCCTTGCAAAAGCGGTTCCATACTCTTTCCCATTGACAAATGATGCTAGCTGTGGGGTCCTAGGTTTTGAGTTCGTGTTATACCGATCAATGATTGATAAATGAAAGTGAATATATAAAGTCATAATATAGAAGCAAAAAAACATAGATAAAATAAATTGAAAAACAGCCCACATTCTCTTGATGTGTTGTTCACACAACAAAGAACAGAACTGATGTAATTTCACGCCACCAACGAGGAACCAGTAGCAATACTACATTTTTTTCATTGGTTTTAGCCTTGTTTGTTTTGTTGGGATCTTTAACAATGATCGTCACCGAAGCGGAGGTGATAGTTGTGAGAGCGAGAAGTTTAGAGAGCCGCTTCAAGGCGCACTGTAAATAATTATCGCAGTTTTAGTGTATAACACAAAAGTGAATAGCCACCGCACAAAAGTCATTATCAGCTTTTTGATAAATGGGCAAAAACATGCGCGAGATGACCGCTGCTTCTCTTGGAGCGAACATGAAATGTTCTCCCGAGTTTGAGTAGCCAAACAGAGCGCGCGAAGAACACCACTCACTTACGTTGTTTCATAAAACTAAAAAAAAAGTTATTTCGAAGCCCGCCTAATTGATATCTTGACTGATATGTGAAAGCAACGTTCTGGCTAGTAATATGGTGCACCTAGATGATAATAGGTATGTGAATGAGTTTAGTCACGTACGGTACTTGAATTTTCATTGTCTAGCGCCGCAGAACTGGAGGCCTATGTCATGGCGGAGAGACCTGAGTTAAGAACTTAACTATTGAGTCAGTTAATGTGCATTCTATTATAGACACATGTCAGTTGGTGACGTTATATATAAAAAATAGATTCCTACTTCTTTTGCTTGTATTTTCCGATTTTTGAGCCCGAGAACAAAAATGCTTGGGCAGTTAAATTTTTCGGTTTGTTCGTTAAGGTAAGCGCAAAACCGAGAAAAATAACGAAGATCCCCAAACAAAAATATCTCAGAAGCATATCGTAGAAAACACATGCAGTAACCAAACGAACAACACTTGATTCCCGCTACAAAATAGTGAGAGCCAATAAAAACGCGCCATTGGCTATTCCATAAAACATAATTCTGTCCCCGCAACAGAACTTTTTCGCAAAACCGGAGATGTCACACGAGAAAAAAATTGTCGCTGCAACATGTCCGGAAAACATGTCCCCGCAACATGTCCCTATGTGTGCGGGTTTGCGTACTGTCTCTGCAACATGTGTCCAGTGCAGTGCACACTGAGGTGCTTCTCCCCGCTACAAATTGTCCCCTGATGTGCGCCAGCCTTTATAATTGAGCTTGCAGATACGCTTGCGTTATGTCCGTTTCACCTTGTTGGCAATAAGGTGTAACAAGAGAATGTAACAAGAGGTTTTTGGCCATCCAAGTGGTTTTTAGTCTTCGAAATGCGCGGGCGATGCGGAGGGTAAGCGATACAGATGGGGCGCTGTTAAACGGAGAAATGGTCGGGAAAAGCGTCGGAGACCACACGTACACTCTTGCGTCTTGTGGTAACTCAAAGTGGTACACTAGGAAGGATGTGGTAATTCAAAATTGTACAATGCACAAGCTTCCTTTTATATGCTCAGAGTATGTTAATTACAGTTCGGTAAGCCTTTCAACTAAAAAAAATTAATTTGACTTTAGAGTAAATAACCAGACAGAGCTATTATTAAAAATCTAACCCAAAACAGGTTATAAAGAGCAGCTGATAACACTACACATTGGTTCTAGGATATTGTACTGGACTGATGTAAATATAACTAATTTCCTGGCTTTGAGCTGTTTACAGAAAATTGATTAGAAACGAGAAGTTCCGAGAGCTTTAATTTAAACAGCTTTCGTTCATAATACTGAAATGCAATAACGATCGGAACTCTTGCTCTACGCTAACGAGTTCCGTTCGGTCTAAGCAATATTGAAAAACACCTTTCGAGCTTAGCTGAATAAACATTCATCTTAACAGGGTTTTCACAGCTCATCAATAACGTTCCAAAATTGGCCTTAAAACGCTGAATATAAACATCTTTTAAGATTTCTAGGAGTTTGAGTTCCTTTTCAGTAGTACAGACGAAAAGTCCTTGTGACGAAGGGCTGTTACGCTTGCGTGCGCATTTGTGAATGCTCGCTTCACAGCCGACTTAATGACTTTCGTTTACATGGTCGTATTATAAATGGCACATAACATTTCGACGTCACTTATGCTGGAATTTAATTTTAAACATTCCGGTTTGAAAGCCGTTTCAGCAATATGTCGATTTTTGTCCTCGTTGCAATTGGCTAATTGTTTTGATGGCGAGGGAGTTTCTACTTCTAAAGTGAAATAAGGCCTAGGTGTTATATCGTGACATTCGTGCCGAATGTTTAACAATTTTTCGCCGAAGAGGAGGTGAATAAGTTCTTATTTGAGCACAAATACTTCAACTCTCAAACATGGATGTAAATAGTACGTAAGAGGGTAAAACCGAACAAATCTAGCTCTGACATCACTGTTGAGTGTATTCTGCACGATGCTGTTTCGATCTGTGTTTCCTGGGAACACCTACCAGTAAAAAAGAAAATAATAAAATTAAATTTAAAAAATAAATGAATAAATAAATGAAAAGGTTCTCACGGAATTACATAGTTTCAAAAAGAAGGAAACCAGAAAAAATAAGTATATATAATAATGATACATGTATTTATAAAGAAGTGCAAAACGTGCTCTATCTAATCGTATTTATACATGCTAATGTTGATAATTGGATTTTGTTACAGGTTCATGGTTAATACCGCATTTACCCATTTAGATGTCACGTGTTCCTTACATTTTGAACGCCCTCCTGTTATAAATTTGCCAACCCATAATAACCTCTTGCAAAACACCAATATTAATCATTCAGCTCATCTACTCATCACCTTTTCAGCATTGTTCTCCTTGTAGATGTTCCAAATCACTCCATTTAAAGACAGATGTAGCTTGTAACTGGTGCCCCAAGCACCTTCTTTTATTCCTTGCGTTGCCACTGCACAGACTGAGTGCAGTGCTCCCATATCAACTTGAAGGTATTCTGTTCTGTCATGTTTAGTCTTTGGACACCACCCTCCTCTTCCCCTGACTCCGTTCAGGCGACCAAGGTATGGATAGTATGGATTAGAAGAAGGCGAACCCTGGTAATAATATGTGCTTGCTGTCATTCTGGCATCCGGTGTCGTATTTATGTCTGCAACGCCCACAGGCTGGCACGCTGTAAAAACAAAACAAATGAACTCTCAGGAGTACAAAGGGGGCTGCCAACTCCTCACCAGTTTTCTCCGATTTTGTCAAGGTGATATTTTTTGTTAGCACCTGTTGTTTCAGAAGCTGCTGGTCTCCTTGCAAATGTTTTAAAGTTTTGTGAGAACCCGGTTGATAAGGTGTCCGGGAAACCGTACTATTAGCAGCGTCAGTTCTCAAGCCTTTTAAAAAAAACACGTTTTACAAACAAAATTGATTCTTTTTTCGTTGAAATATTGTGAACGGATAGCAAAAAACACACACAAAGTGTTGAATTCTAAATAATTCAGGTGGTAATATGGCTAAAAATTGGAAATATATACTTCTTCTGAGGAAGTTAACCAAAACACCGCCATCGCAGATTACAATAGAGACCCCGGCAGCGCTACGTGTGTTTTTAAACATTAAAAACACCAACCTTATATTGTAGAGGACATAAATATCCAAATGAAAAGCTTTCTAAAATGTAAAAAAACAGCAATAACCCAGAGGAGGAGTTGTAGCCACGCCTACGCAAGAGAACCAACATCGGTTGCTCATTTTTAATTAAGAAAACTTCTTTTTTTAATAAAACTGTTACTTCCCCGAAAAATTAATTATAATTTCTGCTGGAGAAGTTTACTGCTAAGCGTATAAAAAACAAAAAATTGTGACAAGAAGTAGCTTATGGTTGGTTTATACCAGGAGACAAACGGTTGAATCTGTAAAATTTCCATTTTAATTGGGCCGTTTCCTATTGAATCGCGCAGTTACTTTTCATTGTTCTTAAGATCAAAAGAGCAAGCCTTCTTGATATCTTTTAAAATCGGGGTAGAGAAACAAACACTATTTTTAATAATGTGGTTCGTTTCGTTACGATGTACGAGGTGGCTCTAACTCTTAAGTTTGTGAATGAAATTCTGAAGGGTGACCATTTAAATGAAAGCTACTGAGCAGTACTGTACCGTACAAGTCGGCGTTAACTTTTTACTCTGTGGATAAAATCCTAAGTGTGACCATACAAATAAGAGTTTTAAAGACTGCTTTCCTGTGGTTAGTTTTTGCTATGCTGTACAAAGTGGCTCTAATTGTTGAGTCTGCGGGTAAAATTCCGAGGTGTCTCTAACCGAGGTGGCACTA